>CM045731.1:49290000-49367500 GCA_024760905.1 Plotosus lineatus
CTGACGCTGATCGCAGGGACTTGCTTTACCTTCTAATGTTCACCGGTTCAGTTTGGGGAAGGTATCTCAAAGAGTGCGGAGCTCAAACAGCAGATTCTTTTCATTCTTGGAGCTCCTTGAGAATACCGAGAATGTTCCTGAGCTGAAAGAGACAGATTGGCTTTGTGATTTCACTTTTACTGTGGACAGACTGACCCACATGAACGAGCTGAATGTGAAGCTACTAGGAAAAAACAGTTTGTGCATGAAATGCAAGAAAAAGTCGGAGCCTTCAAAACCAGGCTAGTTTTATTTTCAAAGCATGTGTCAGACACGTCATTCACCCCACACTGGCGATGTTAAGAGGCCTTGCAACATGTGAAAAAAATCCAGGAAAACACTGGAGGATCTACATGAATTCTGTCGTCGATTTTGTGAATTTGAAAAAATTGACAGGGCACGTCAGCTGGTGTCAGGTCCCTTCTCACAAGAGCCTGAAACGGTACCACAGGAGTTGCAGTTGGATCTGATAGGTCTCCAGTGTGACATGATGTTAAAGGAGAAGTTAAACTCCCTTAAACTGGATGAGTTTTATGCGTCATTAAGTGGAGCCAAATTTCCAAACATCCAGAAGATGGCACAGAGGATGCTGGTGTTGTTTGGCTCTACATATGTGTGTGTGAACAGACCTTTAGTGTGATGAACACCAATAAAGCAGCCCACAAATCCCAATTCAGTGATGAACACTTCAAATCTGTTCTGAGAACCACAACAGAATCACCACCAGTCCTCGATGCACTGGCAAAAAATGGGTGATCAACAACATTGAGATTTCCTTTAGGCTTTTTCCCTTTATCAGGGGTCGCCACAGCGAATGATTCGCACATTTGATTTTGGCATAGGTTTTTATGTCGGCTGCCCTTCCTAAAATAACCCTTTAGAAAGGGACAGAAACAACCTGTCCCATGGGCAGTGGTGGTCTAGTGGTATAAGGCGCCGGATCGCTGATCCAAAGGTTGGGGGTTCGAGTCCCACTCTCCACAAGGTTGTCACTGTCCCCCCCAGTGCAACTAACTGGGTTATCAAAGGCCGGCCATGTCTCTCACTGTCTACGGTGTGAGGCATGTAAAAGAACCATTGCTGACTTTCGACAAGAGTAGGCTGCAAAGCCGTCAGCATGTTTCCGCCCTGCGATGGCCTGGCGAGCTGTCCAGGGTGTACTCTGCCCTCGCCCTGAGTTGGCTGGGATGGGCACCAGCCGCCCCGTGACCCTAATTAGGATGAAGCGGTTACAGAAAATGAACTGAACTGAACAACCTGGCCCGTTTGTCAAATTTTAAAAGGCAATGCGGCCCCCAAGCAAAACCATTTGCCCACCCCTGGTATAAACACTGCAGCAACATGTCTACAGATAGAACTTGTACAGTACTCTATGCACAAATACAAGCAGAATAACTTGATCAGACGCAAAGACGACAGAATTGCTAATGAATACGATACAACTACAGCCTTCACTCCATTAAGTCACGGAGCAGTCTTGAATTTTAAGGTTGGGTTTGGTGAAGAACTCTCAGCCTTTTTGAGTCAGAAATCTCACACTGGGGAGCACTAGGATACAGATTATACCTCATCTTACGTCGTTAATTGGTTCCAGGAGAGACGACGTAAGTCGAAAACAACTTAACTCGAGTTCGCCTGTCTCTAGGCTCGCCTATGTCAAATTTACTTGTATAATATATTTTATACGTGGCCCCACCCATGGATCCCGGATGGATACTCATTAATCCAGTAATAATGTAGTAACATGCAGTAATGATTAAGTAAAAACTTTTTAATTTTATACTGTGATAATATTTATGAATAAATAAAGCGCTCTTTGGCTCCTTACCAGAAGCTAGAGAAAATGCAGGGCGTTTGAGTGGCATCATAGGGCTTAAATAATAATTAAAAACACACTAAAAAACCCATGAAATCACAATTCAATGATGATTGATGACCTGCGCGAAGGAGGGAAAGAAAAAGAGGCGTACACATCATCTGCAACCAATAAGCAGGAGGGAGAAACAAAAGCTCTCAGCCATTGGCTAAATTTGAATCACGTGCCAGTAATATCATGATGATGCCCATGTATAATATGCCCAGGCTGCCTTAATTCAGTGCTTCTCAAGTAGTGGGGTGCGATAATATGATTATAATAACTTTATTTTTCCATATATTTTTTTGAAAACTGATGTATAATCGACAATGACTTAACTCGAAATGATGTAAATCAAGGTCTACCTGTATATCTCTAAATGAGATGGCTGGATATACATGGAACACGCCATAAAAGGACTTGCACAAGCTGTTTGATTTGAATCGGCAAACCAGCAAACTCAACATTTCCTTTTTGTAATCCACTTACTATTTGGCTAGTACTGTAATAAAGTACTTGTGTGATTTTATGAGATTTTCTTCCTCAACTATAACCATATAGACATCCATATTTTCAAGTGACCTTCCCTCACCTCCATTTTCAGACAGTTTACCACGATAGATTTTATCTTCCACTACATCAGTCCAGTAGAGGGAGCTCTGGCTGAGGTGGAAGTCCAGGGCGATGGTGTTCCTCAGGCTGGGCACCAACACACTGAACTCACCCTTATAAAGGTCAATGCGACGAATCTCATGACGGTTGGAGAAAATGATGAAAGGCTTGAAAGGGTCTAGAGGAGGCAGAGAACACACTACTAAATTACAATTTGTCATACTCAAGTATATAAAGTTTGAAGGTCAGCTGACACTGAGAAAACACACACACACACACACACACACACGGCTGAGAAAAGGCTGCAATACATCATCCCCTCTCGTTCTAAATTCAACAGCAAGCACCTCAGCTCTTATGGTCATTTCTCTAATGTAGCATGAGGCAAGGAAATGAAGCGCTAGAAATATTTTTAGATTTACAGGAACTTCAATCCTTTCCCTAATCTAAGATCAGTCTCTCTGTATCCAAAAAGACGATCCACATGCCTTATAAATTATAAAAATTTCACAGATAAATAAATAAATGTTACACTGAAATACTCTTAGGTGAATGTTTTTAAAAGGACATAGTAAGATTATGAAACGGAGCACCAGCCAAAAGTAATGACTCAAGGGCTCTGTCCAAAACCACATTCTATCATTTGATTTGATCATTTATTATTATTTATGTTAGTACATCTTATTCTTTACCTTTCGGCTGTTCCCTTCAGGGGTCGCCACAGCAAATGATCTGCCTTCATTTCACCCTATCCTCTGCATCTTCTAATCTTACTCCAACGACCTTCATGTCCGCTTTCACCACATCCATAAATCGTCTCTGGTCTTCCTCTGGGCCTTCTGCCTGGTAGTTCCAACCTCAGCATCCTACTACCAATATACTCACTATCCCTCCTCTGTACATGTCCAAACCATCTCAATCTAGCCTCTCTGACTTTGTCTCCAAAACATCTAACATGTGCTGTCCCTCTGATGTACTCGTTCCTGATCCTATCCATCCTCGTTACTCCCAAAGAGAACCTCAACATTTTCATCTCTGCTACCTCCAACTCTGACTCCTGTCTTTTCCCCAGTGCCACTGTCTCTAAACCATACAACATCTCTGGCCTCATCACCGTCTTGTACACTTTTCCCTTCATTCTTGCTGATACTCTCCTATCACACCGGACACTTTTCTCCATCCATTCCAACCTGCCTGCACACGCTTCTTCACCTCTTTTCCACACTCTCCATTGCTCTGGATTGTTGAGCCTAAGTACTTAAAATCCTCCACCTTCGTTATCTCTGCCCCCTGTAACCTCACCGTTCCTCTTGGGTTAGTATATGAACACATTAAATCATGCCAGTTTTTTGGTTTTCAGCAAACTATTATTAGACTTGATGCAAGCAGCTTATTATGCAATTATACACACAAGCACACACGTATATATCTATAGATAAATGCATACAGACATAGCGGCCCCTGCGAGGCAAACTATGTACACCTCACTATGATAACCCTTGGGCAGTACAGCTAAAACACTTCAAGATAAAATAGCATACATAACTGAACTAATATATATATGTATGTATATATATATATATATATAACATGTAATATTAAAAATTATAACATTTAAAGTTTGTAGAATGGGTGGAGGAAAAATGCTAATAAAACACCAATACTATCATATTAACCATTAAACATGAGAGTAGATTGTGAAAACAAATATTTAATTCCAAACATAAGCATCCTTGGAAACGTGAAAATGAATTTTCGGCTGTCCCTAAAATGATTTCTAAAACAAATACCCACTTGTCACAGGTTTCCCCTGGATTAAAACCCCCTTCCCATTATGATCCCTCACCGGTGCTCTTGCAGCTCTCATGATCGGGTTCGAGTGCCCAGCCCTCGTAGCAGGCACACTTGACAGTGGCTTTCTCTTGGATGCAGCGCTGACTACACTTCAGGTGCTTGGCGCAGAAGCTCTGGATCTGACAGGTCTTGTTATCAGAACCGAGCTCCATGCCAGTTGGGCAAGAGCACAGGATGCCTTCCCCAGGGGCAATGGTGCAGTTATGGCTACAACCACCATTGTCCAACGAGCATAGGTCTGCAGTCAACAGACAGAGAACACACAATTAAATTAAGAACTAGAAGGGCAGGGTGCAAGTTTAGGAAGCAAATTATCCATGAGATTGACAAGACAACCTACCACAGAGTTTCTCATCCGAGCCATCAGGGCAGTCGTCTTTGCCGTCACAAAGCTTTTCAGCAGGCAGGCAGATCGAATCGTTATGGGCACATACATGGTGCGAGAGTTTACACAACAGGGCCTCGCAATTATCTTCATCCGAGTTATCCTCGCAGTCACTGTCTCCATCACACACCCATGCCTTACTAATACACCTCGCTACAGGAAAACAGCAAAAAAAGCAATTTTTCAGAATCAAAAACATGCAAAATTCTAAAACAAAACACTGATGTGAAGTTGACCAACCCGAGTCCCTGCAGGCAAACTGTGCAGACGGATTGCACGTGTGAGTGACGCCCTCGCAATGCCTCTCGTCGGTGTCATCTATACAATCGTTTTCTCCATCACAGCGCCAGCGCATGGGGATACACAGGCCATCCAAACGACACTGGAACTCATCCGAGTGGCAGCCCCCCGGTGGACGTGTGGCTGTAGAACCAAACAATATCAATATGTATTCATTTTATTTGGCTTAACACAGTAAAAAAAAAACGACTACACACACAATCATGAGAAGGGCTTATTTATAATAGTTGGAAGATGAGCGCAGAGCATGTGGAAGTACAAGAAATGTGATCTTGTACATCAGGAATCAACTCAACCTCAGTGTTGGCAAACAACTTTGTTTAGAAATGTGTGTGTGTGTTCGCGCTCGCACATGTTTATTCCCTGCACATCTGGTCTTGTGTAACAGCCCTTTTGTAGCAATCAGATGCAGCTCATATAGAGAGAAGCAGAGCGGCTGCAATATCACAATGCTGGTTAATTCTTTAAATATGACGATAAATCAGAAGTACAATCAGTCCTCTAACAGCAGAGAACGAAATGTTATGAACTCCATATAGTAGGTCTGAGATGGACTCTAGCCCCTAGGCTTGCTAGTCCATTGCAGGGTCAACATAATCACAATTAATCACACATACACCTTGGAGCAATTTGGAAAAGCCAACCAAGCCTAGCGGTCATGTCTTTGGGCTGTGGGAGGAAACCGAAGTGCTCAGAGGAAAACCCAGACAAGCACAGGGAAGAGACAAACGCCACACAGAAATGCGCTCTTCGAGCCCAGGACTCGACCTCAGGACATTCTTGCTGAGAGGCGCACACAACCACCATTATGGCACCCACTAACGGTTCCAGAAGAACCAAATTGTTGACAAAATGGGGAGGAAAATGTTTTGTTTTCATTCAAAATTAAGTAAAAGCAGTAACTGATTGTGAACTGTTCATGCGAGTGTACATCTTCATGTTACCACAGTGGACCAATCACTGCCCTCGCTAAACTGAAGCCTTTTGTTAACGGATTGGCTAATTGGAACGGAACAAATGTGGAGTAAGAATCCTCAGAGCACGCCATACAGGAAACCAGTATTTCATCGCTGACAAGCCAGCATTCTTAAAATACTCTCTGCCAGAAAGAGAAGTCTGGGACCAGACATGGATTCAGGAAGTAAAATCAGACTGCAGTTTAAACACTTCCATGGTGAATCTCCAGATGTTTAGACATGAAACTGCCAAAAAGCCAGTTGGGAAAGAAGCTGGAGAAGGGCACACTCACCCTGATTGGTGCAGTTGGCACTCTTCTCATCGCTGTTGTCACCGCAGTCATTGTCTCCGTCACAGGTCCAGTATTCTGGGATGCAGCGGCCACTGTTGCACTTAAACTGCACACTCGAACAGGAGTGACTGCAACCTGCTTCATCGCTGTTATCTCCACAGTCATTGTCTACACACACACACACACACACACACATACACACATACACACACACATGGTGGTCACGACATACAACAATAAAACATATTTTACACTGTGTGATATTGGAAATATTAAACATTTTAACATTCCAGTGAGTGACTTATTTGGCAAACCACTTAATCCTAGGCTCCAGCCTATCTCAGCCAACACAGGGCAGGCAGGACACACCCTGAACAGCTCATTAGTTCCTCACAGGACTCTATACACAATTATTCATACTCACGGTCATACCAAGGTCAATATAGAAAAAACAATTAGTGTAACGTGCATGTTTTTTGGACTGAAGGAGAAAACCAGAGTACCTGTCGGAAACCAATGCAAGCACGAAGAGGACAAGCAAACTCCACACAGAAACACCGAAGTCCAGGACTCCAACCATGAATCTTAATGCTGTGACTAACCACTCCACCACCTTTCCATCCACTACATCGTAACGTTGAGGCAAATGGTTAGCTACCAATAGACATTAGCATGAAATGCTGACTGACTGCTCAGTGGCCTATAATACACACATTTGTTTATCTATTTGTAAAGGTTATATTTGGGGAAAAGCATCCTTCCTGCTGATTGGTTGCAGATGATCTGTACACCTCTTTTTTCTTCTTCACGCACAAGTTATCATCAACGCGATTGCCTGAATTGCGAGGTAATTTTTTTGTGTGTTTTTAATTATCATTTAAGACCTATGATGCCACTCAAATGCCCTGCATCTTCTCTTGCTTCTGGTAAGGAGCCAAAGTGCTTTATTCATTAATAAATATCACAGTACAAAAGTAAAAACGTTTTATACTTAATTATGACTATATTATTATAATATACAATATATTATTATAATACAGACGCTCCCCGACTTACGTTTTTAATTGGTTCCAGACGGCCGAACGCAAGTTGAAAGTGAATGTAAGTTGTTACAGTGACGTATGACGCTCATACTGTACTAATGCATCCATAAATACCTTTACCATATCTCATAAAACACCCCTAAATCAATTATTATAAACATAACAATGTAAAATAATATCAAATATCTCAAATAATACAACATTAACTTCAAATAAGTCATTATTTATACCGAGTCGCTACATGAAGCTTAAAACAGCGGTGCTCAATACCGAAAGTAGTGTACTTGCAAAGGTAGTGTACTTGCTGTGGGCTATACAGACTTCCGGTCTTTCAAGTGCACAAGGGTGCCGTTGAACTTGTTTAGAACCCCGCCTGCACTGATGTGAATCCCAGCAAAGCGGAGTGTTCTCTCGTTCATGTAAGTAAACTTTATTCGAGAGATGCATACAAAGAACAAGTACAAATCCTAATGAATATTAATATAAAAATAAGTATACACTCTTAGGATTCTGCTAAAAGATAATATCTGTAATTGTTCTGTAATTTGTGCATTCGGGTTTTCATTCATATTACAACTCTCTCTTTGCTTAACTGAGTATGCATGGTAGATTGCGCCAATCTGAGCAGATAGTTAATCTCTGTGTATGATGACTTGCACCCATGCTAGTAGGCTTACACTTCTGATCAACCATATTTGCTTATAGGGTTATAAAAGTCCGCAAAACACAAAGATCACAGAGACAACGCCTTAACACAAGAACTTTTTTGGGGGGGGAAAAAAACAAAAAAAAAAAACATAAAATCGAAAAAACGTAAAACGGATGTGCCATCATACATAGGGTTTTAAAACCGCTTCAATAACTCACGGATTTTCATGATCCGCAAAAAGGGCCAGAACTGAATCATCGCGAGAAACAAGGACCTACTGTACCATATTTTCCAGACTATACATCACTCCAGAGTATAAAGTCGTATTGGGCAAAAAATGCATAATGAAGAAAAAAAGCATATATAAGTCACACTGGACTATAAGTCGCAAACTCATGTAAACTGTCTACCTTGGCTTGGAAATCGGCTGGCAGTTTTTGTGATGTTGTGGGTCTCGCTCTGATTTGCGTTGCATGAAGCGGTAACACCAAGAACGTCCTCACGCAAAGTCACTTCTATTCATCTCCTTGACAACTACCTGGGTGTGAAGACGCAACTGCACTGTTGACAAGCCTCTCCCCGATGCACGCTGCTTAAGCCCTCATGTGCGATCTCGTCCCGCTAGCTGTGGCCATCTAGCTTTTAGCCCGCGATTAGCTTTTTTTGTTTTCTTCATTGCAATAATAATAATCTCTGCTTTTCCCAGTCCCTCACAAGTTTCTGCTTCACTTCCAATTTTCTTTCTGCTGCTCGATTACCAGTTTCTGTTGCATATTTCACTACTTGCAGCTTATAATCCACAGAATAGGATTTTCGTTTTAGGGCCATTTCTTCAGCGGAACAGGGTGAGCAGCAGGTACTGGTACCCAAGCCTAGACTGCCCTCTTCTGGTTGTGAGTGTAAAAATAAACATGTGAAATTGTGTTCGTTATCATTATGACGAACAGAATTATACGTAATAATTTCACATACAAGTCGCTCTGGAGTACAAGTCGCACCCTCAACCAAAGTATGCAAAAATGCAAGTAAAAGCTTCAGCATTGTAGCCATGCTGAAGTCATTTCTCCCCAACCCTGAAAAGAAATTTGGTCTGGCTAATAATGGTGACGAGTTAGAGCCACAAATGAACATATAAGCTTAAATCCCTGCCTAACGGTACATCTCGGATACAGACTTGACATCTTGAAGCCCATTCCGTTCAAACTATGTTATTTGACTAATATATGGCAGCTGTCACGTTTTGTCTTTGCATTACTTTTAAAATATATAATTTTACGCTTGCTAGCATCAAGTCAATGCATTTTATTTAATTTACTTAGTTCCATATATCTGAATGGTCCTGCTTTGGAAAAGTTTGTTCACCACCTGAGTAGGTTAATTAATCTGACTAGTAAAAGATAAAGTGCGAAGCATCGCAGGTGGTTCAATTCACAGCGAGTAGATTGGTTTTGTAAAAATCAGTAACAAGTAGGGTTTTTCTTTCTTTGATTGTTTGCCAAACAATTATGAAACCAGCCCACTTAATCTACAGGTCTTCGAGCCAGCCATTAATAATACAAAAACATTAATAACAAAAGCCTTGACAAGAGATCTTCATTTCCAGAGCAGCCAGGGGGTCATGGTTGACCTACCTCTGTTCCAGGGTGAACACACTTGAAGTCAGTCACAAAAACAACAACCTCTAAATCCCAATGAGTAATAAACAGCAAGTAAAGGGGGAAAATGTTCTGACTCCAATAAAACTACATAAAGTGAATTATAACACAATGACGCAAAAAGAACTTGGAACAAACAGTGGGGTCAAAGGTTCACTCACCATTATCACAACGCCAGTTAATGTTGATGCAACGCCCGTTGGCACATGTGAACTGGGTTTGTGGGAAACAAGTTGGGTAGGCTGCAGTCCCATAGAGAGAGAGAGAGAGAGAGAGAGAGAGAGAGAGAGAGAGAGAGAGAAGGGAGGGGGTGTATGAAAAGAGGGTACGTAAAGTACATCTTTACAACATACAGCCTAAAGCTGGAAAGCTGACTTCGAACAGTAAGAAACTCATTAACAGGAAGCAGTGATGTTTTTTTCCCGTCAGGGAAGCTTTGCAGCAATGACCATCTGATGAATCAAAACATATTCATATTTTATATATTAACAAGAATTTCTCCCTTCCAAGTGGGTTTGAATTTATGAGATTTAAAAAGTACACAGAACCCTTTGATTGAATGTTCAGTAAAGAGGTACAAGTAAACTTCTGTCTGTTGATTTATGGTTTTCTCTCCAGCCACTGGCCCAGTAAACCCCCAAAAAAAAAAAAAAAAAAAAAAAAAAAAAATTCACCACTGGGTTTGATTCAGAATACTGGGGTCATATTTTTGTATTACAAACCAGATAGAGAAAAAAATTATACCCATAAAGTAACACTTTTTTTTTTTCTTAAATATTACAACCTCTGGCAAAAACTATGGAAACACCAGTTTCGGAGTATGGTCATTCAGTTGTTTAATTTTGCAAAAAATTAGAGCAGATCACAGACACTACACAAAGCTAAAATAATTTCTAAATGGTAAGAAAACCTAAAAGAAATCAAGAAAAAAAAAAACGTGGTTGTCAGTAATAGTTACTTTAAGACCAAGCAGAGGGAATAAATTATGGAATCACTAAATTTTCAGGGAAAAATTATTGAATCACCCTTTAAATTTCCATTCTCAAAACCAACATCTGCCTCAGATTAAATCTGCTCGTTAGTCTACAGTTAAACAGGGGTGATCACACCTGGGAGAGCTACTGCAACAAGTGGACGGACATGAATCATGGCTACAACACAAGAGATGTCAATTAAAACAAAGGAGGGGATTTTCAATCTTCTTAAAGAAGGTAAATCATCACGCAATGTTGCAAAAGTTGTTGATGCTGGCCATGACACTGACCTGTGTCTTTCTTTAAAGAATGTTTTAACAGTTTTTGCTCTATGGCAAGATGCATTATCACCTTGAAAAGTGATTTCATCATCCCCAAACATCCTTTCAAGTGATGGGATAATAAAAGTGCTCAAAATTTCAAAACTTGTGCATTTTTTGAAGATGTAATGACAGTCATCTCCCCAGTGCCTTTACCTGACATGCTGCCCCATATCATCAATGACTGTTCAAATTTGCATGTTTTCTTCAGGCAGTCATCTTCATAAATCTCATTGGAACAGCACAAAACAAAAGTTCCAGCATCACCTTGCCCAATGCAGATTCACGATTTATCACTGAATATGACTGTCATCCAGTCATCCACAGTCCATGATTGCTTTTGCTTAGTCCATTGTAACCTTGTTTTTTTTTCTATTTAGGTGTTAATGATGGCTTTTGTTTAGCTTTTCTGTAAGTAGATCCCATTTCCTTTAGGCGCTTTCTTACAGTTCGGTCACAGATGTCGATTCCAGTTTCATCCCATTTGTTTTACTGTACATTTTCTGTTTTCAAGACATATTGCTTTAAGTTTTTTGTCTTGATGCTTTAATGTATTCCTTTATCGAACAATATGCTTGTTTTTAACAACTTTCTAATGTTGTTTGTACTTGGTCCAGATTTTAGACACCACTGACGGTGAACAACCAACATCTTTTGCAACATTGCGTGATGATTTACCTTTAAGAAGTTTGATAGTTCTCTCCTTTGTTACAACCGACATCGCTCATGTTGGAGCCATGACTCATGTCAATCCACTTGGTGCAACATATCTCCAAGGTGTGATCATTCCTATTTAACTGTAGACCAACAAGCAGATCTAATCAGATGCAGGTGTTAGTTTAGGAAATGGAAATTTACAGGGTGATTCCATAATTTTTTCCTTAAATTTCCATAATTTATTCACTCTGCTTGGTCGAAAAATTGTAACTATTACTGATTACCACATTTTTTTTCTTGATTTTTTTTTTTTAGTATTTCTTAAAGCCAGAGAGTTTCCATTTGAAATGACTTTAGCTTTGTGTCGTGTCCGTGACCTGCTTTTTTTCTGCAAAATTAAACTGAATGACCATCCTCTGAAACTGGTGATTCCATAATTTTTGCCAGGGTTTGTACCTCATCAATGGAAAACTTTTCCCTGATTTTATTAATAAGCAAAAATAATTTATAGTTTCTAAAAGGTTAAAGTAAAACAATCTTCTAACTAATTTTTTTTTTTACTTTAAAAAGGTTAATAATAAATAAGCTTTTTCTTAAGTACCAATTATGAACAGTAGTCAGGCGTAAATGTAAAACATCTACATCCATTCAGGCTTTTTTTTTTTGCTTTTAGAAAATTGGGAATTTTTTTAGATTTTCTTTCTGATTGTTGAGCTTTGTGCAAATTTTCACTGATTATTCATAACTGTATATACAGTGAACCCTCATTTTTCGCGGTTAATGGGGACCGAGACCCTCCGCAAACACCAAATTTCCGCAAAGTAGGATCGACACCCCCCCCCCCCCGACACGTATACGTGCATATCAATAAATATATTCAGTACTATAAATGCTTATAATAACAATTAAAATTCAAAAACAATGCATAATATGTAAATAGAAAATAAATATACACACATGTGCATGCACGCACGCACAGATGCGCACCTCACACAAAAATCTAATCAAATTGGAGAATACTTAGAAATTCCAAGCCTGGCTGTCAAAACAAGCACAGTCCACAGCTCTCTTAATGAAAGTGAGTAAAGCAATTACCAAATGTAAAAAAATATAAATAAAATGATCCAATGGTGAGCTGATCCAATTTATGCACCTGTGTTTTGAATTACATAAGAAACCAAACTTTAGATTGGAGTCGATTCCTGAAAGATTTAGAAGGAGGAGGATGTATAAAAGCGATTTTCAAGGGCGTCACAAACACTTATTTCATACAAACAAATACCACTGTAATAAACACAGAGTTACATGGTACGTCCGTACACCAGCAGCGTTTCACAAGGGATGCTCGGATGCTGAGAAATTAGTCTCATCAGCTTGCGAGATTTCAGAGCCGAGTCAACCTGAGTACTAAACCCGAGTCGGTAGTGACCTTGCGGCAATTTCCTTAATTTTCCCCTATTTTTCCTTAATTTTTTTTTTTTAATGAATATTTTTTTAAAAACCCGCAAAGCACTGAAGCGCGAAGCAGCGAGGGATCATTGTATTACACACACACACACAATAATTTTATTTATATTTTATATATATTTTTATCAAAGGTGGGCCATGTCTCTCACTGTCTATGGTGAGAGGCATGTAAAAGAACCATTGCTGACTTTCGTAAAGAGTAGCTGCAAAGTCGTCAGCGTGTTTCTGTCCCTTGCTAAAAAGGGTTGTGACAGGAAGGGCATCCGACGTAAAAACCTCTGCCAAAATCAAAATGTGCGAATCAGATGATTCGCTGTGGCGACTCCCGAGTAACAGGGAAAAAGCCGAAAGGAAGACAGATATATATATATATACATACATATATATACATATATATATACATACATATATATACATATATATATACATACATATATATACATATATATATATACATACATATATATACATATATACATATAGACATATATATATATATATAGACATATATATACATATATACATATAGACATATATATATATATATACATATATATACATATATACATATATATATACATATATATATATATATACATATATATACACACATACATTATATATATATATATATATATAATATAATGTGTGTGTATATATATATATATATATATGTATATATATATATATATATATATACATATATATACATACACACACACAAACACACACACCTATCTAAAAGAGCCAGATAAAACCCTAGGAAATTCAAAAAATTTTTATATTTATATAATTACTTTCATTTTAGTTCATTATTTCTTTCTGCAATTCAAATTTGACATATGTATAGATACTGAACATTCTGTTTAATGCATGTCAGCCACGATCAGTTAACTCATCAATTTTCAACTGTTCTTTCCTTACAAAAGAATCATTGTTAACATATTTGCGGATTCCCTGACATCACTGACCACAGGATGCTGGTTCATCAGAGCGATCCCCACAGTCATCATCCAGATCACATGTCCATGTTTTAGGAATACAGCGTCCGCTGGCACATGGGTGCTGGTTAGGAGGACATGTACGAGCTGGAACATAAACAAACAGAAAGCTGCCAAGGCTTTGCTCCATGCCAATTCAGAACAGCGAGCCAACATCCATTGCTACTAGCCCTTATTAGTTGATACCTGTAGGTTCATATTATTCAGTACTCATGGTATGTCTCATTACCTGAGCAGGTGGTGTTGGATTCATCCTCGTTGTTCCCGCAGTCATTATCTCCATCACAGAGCCAACGCATGGGGATGCAGCGGTTGTTCTGGCACTTGAAGCGATCAGCAGGGCAAGTGTGCTGGTCTAACAAAGGAAGTAGATATATTGGAAGTATAACCTACGAGTTCTAAAAAATTTTTACAACCGTTGTTCTCATTCTTTTTATAAATGTAATTTATTACGAAGCACTACCAAATGTAGTCGCAACATAATGTTATCTTGGGGAGATCACGCTTGTTTTTAATAAAAGCAGACTTACGACAGAGCTCTGGCACTTCGTCGCTGTTGTCCAAGCAGTCGTTATCTCCATCACACTTCCAGCGTTCCTGGATGCAGCGGTTGTTCTTGCAGGCAAATTCTCCAAGCTGGCACTGAGGTGGTGGAACGTATGATGGATTGGCTGCGAAGAGAGGACCATGGCATGAAGTTTGAAACCCAACCAATATCTAACTGAAAGCAATCTGAGAGTGCAAAAATCACACCAGCAGTTAATGCTGCAATAATTCCACACTTCTAAATGCAGTGTCTTCTCACACAATGTTAAAGAATCGTTTTTAAAAATCTGGATGCAGAATTTCATCCGAATCATCTTTAAAATGAAGTGATGGAGTGATACTTGGGTTACGCTCCACCACTTAAAATTATGTACAGGGTTTTTTGAGGAAATAAACAGAAAAACAAACCAACCAACACTGGCAAAAACAGCCTTATTGACAGGAGTGATCAAGCTAATAAAAGCTTCTTCTAATTTAAAGATTTCAAGGCAAATTAAAATGTAAATAAAGTGCAGTTTGTAAAATATTACTTTTTGAAATAATAATGTGTTCTATTCCTGAACGTTCCACTAATAGATGATATATTTAGGTCTGATAGGACTTTGGTCTTTGAGACACTCGAGTATGGGGGATGTGATTTTTTTTTTCTACTGTAAGAAACTGGGAGAGACCAATGTAGTAGAAAACAATGTCTTTTTGACTTCTTACCTTTACAGGTCTTGTTGTCATTGTCCAAAATCTGGTCATCTGCACAAGCGCAGGTTCGTCCTGTAGGTGTGAGCAAGCACAGACTGCTGCAACCGCCGTTATTGGCCCTGCACGGATTATGGCCTGGGGCTAGAAACACACATACAACATAAACAATCTTTCAGACCACAGAGATTCAAGAGAAAATCCAGTGGCAACACCAATAATAAAAAGAAAGCCCCCCGTACCTCGTTGTTACTTTTTAAAAAGACATAAGTGTTATATGATGGTAAAATATAACAGGTTACATTTTTATAAAAATATAATTATCCTGGTATTGTTAGTTTTCCTGTTCTTTAGTGTTTTACTGTTTGCATTACGTACTTATCAAACAATCTGTCTGTCTTCCTTTCGGCTTTTTCCCTTTCACTCGGGAGTCGCCACAGCGAATCATCTGATTCGCACGTTTGATTTGGCAGAGGTTTTTACGTCGGATGCCCTTCCTGTCACAACCCTTTTTAACAAGGGACAGAAACACGCTGACGACTTTGCAGCTACTCTTTACGAAAGTCAGCAATGGTTCCTTTACATGCCTCTCACCATAGACAGTGAGAGACATGGCCCGCCTTTGATAACCCAGTTAGCCACACTGGGGGGGGGACGGTGACAACCTTGTGGAGAGTGGGACTCGAACCCCCAACCTTTGGATCAGCGATCCAGCACCCTATACCACTAGACCACCACTGCCCCTACTTATCAGTTCGTCATAAATTCTCAATGATTTTTTTTTTTTTTGCTTAGTCAGGTCAAGACTTGGCAACATTAATTCCATCTTTTTCTCAACCACTCAATCCTAATTAGGATTGCAGGGAGGCTGACGCCCATGTCAGCTGACTCTGGGCTGCCCTGGACACCTCACTCAGCAACATTATTCTACTTTCCCTTTTTCAGGGGCCGCCACAGCAAACCATCTGATTCACATGATTGATTTGGCAGAGGTTTTTACATCGGATACCCTTCCTGACACAACCCTTTACCAAGGGACAGAAACACGCTGACAGCTTTGCAGATACTCTTTACTAAACTCAGTACATGCTTCTCACCATAGACACATGGGTGCAAGTTGGAAATTTTGAAAAACCTGAAAAGTCGTAGCCATGGGGGGAAGCCTAGAAAAAAAAAAATTGTAAAAAAAATTCCAAGCCCATTTCCTCCTTGAAAAAAAATTTAAATCACAAGTTATAATGGCTGTCGCTCATGCAATCTTTTACAATCATTTACAGCAACATACAATCTGCAAATTCATATATATATATATTGATGCAAAATAAAGGGGGCAGTGGTGGTCTAGTGGTATAGGGTGCTGGATCGCCGATCCTAAGGTTGGGGGTTCAAGTCCCCACAGGGTTGTCACTGTCCCCCCCAGTGCAGCTAACTGGGTTATAAAAGGTGGGCCATGTCTCTCACTGTCTATGGTGAGAGGCATGTAAAAGAACCATTGCTGACTTTCGTAAAGAGGAGCTGCAAAGCCGTCAGTGTGTTTCTGTCCCTTGCTAAAGGGTTGTGACAGGAAGGGCATCCGACGTAAAAACTATGCCTAATCAAATATGTGAATCAGATGATTCACTGTGGCGACTCCCAAGAACGGGAAAAAGCCGAAAGAAAGAAATTGATGCAAAATAAAGATTTTTTTATTTAAATTACAAGACATATTTTTGTTGAACAATCTTAACAACTCCCAACTGACCTCTTTGTCAACAACTTTTTAAAAATGTATATAGTGTGCACCACTGCATTCGAGTAAGGAGTCCGGTATTGGTTCCTATTAAATCTCACTTATAGTGGAATTTTTCCTTTGACCATAAATATGCGTGATATAACAAATAACACTGTTTTGATCCATTCTCGACTGTAAATAACCAAACTGTAAAAATTAAGAAGCCTACAATTTTTAATTTCAGTTTATACTTGATAGGTAATCAAATCAATAAAGACATGATAGGAGAAGCAGTGGTGGCCTGGTGGTATAGGGCATTGGATCGCTGATCATAAGATTGGGGGTTTGAGTCCCACTCTGCACAAGGTCATACATGGCAGCAGCAAAATATACTTTCAGTAGAACTTTCACTTTCAGGAGGGCGGGGTCCAGGGCAGAGCCTATTTGCTATCTACAGTTGGTCAACACATCCAGCATAGACTAATTGGAATATAATTATTTGTAAACATATGTATTTGCAATATAATATATGCATAGAACTGAGAAATAGGTCAACCATGGCTCTATCAATCAGGTCGTTGCAATAAACACACAAGGCCTTGTCGGCGATGTCAGATTTCTTTATGAAACTTGCCAAAGGTTCCAATACTTTGAGTCTATTTGCCGATTTTCACCTCAAATTTTACAATCTTTTCTAGCCATTCCCACTTAAACTTATTCTTAACATCCTTATCTATTACTGACATGTGGGATTCCTCTCCTTTCATCAAAGTTCGTACCATTTTAAACATAACACGTTGCAAATTTGCATTGAGCCGAGTCACTTTACATTAAGCTTAAAACAGCCAATCAATGAGCGGCTTACAATATGTGAGGCGCTCCACCGATAGGCACTTGAAGCAAGTTCACTTGCTTGTGCTCAAGACAGCGCGGCTTATCCAGACTTCCGGTCTTTCAAGTGAGCAAGGGTACCGCTGAATACTTGTTTAATACTCAGCCTGCACTGACGTGAATCACCAAAAGAGTGGAGAGTTCTCTTTCTTTTCTGGATTCGGGTTTTCATTCATTTTACAACTCTCTTTGTTTTGTCTAATTTCAGTAACTGAGTATGCATGGTTGATTGCGCCGATCCGAGCAGAGAGACACCTCGGAACCCTGAGCCCAGCACCCTAACCACTATGCCACCAGCCCCACTCACAGCAAGAAAGCTCTGGGTTCAATTTCCAACTCGGGCATTTTTGTGTGGAGTTTCCATGTTGCTTGCATGGGTTTCCTCCTGGTACCCCAGTTTCCTCCCACAGTCCAAAAATATGCACAGTAGGTTAAGTGGCTGTTCCAAATCACCCTTAGGTGTGAGTGAGAGTATGAATGGTTATGCGAGTGTATTTGAGATTAAGCAGTTCAGAATATGAATTAATGAGAAAATTGAAAAATAAAACTGATGACCTGAACATACGGAATGACCTGGTTATCACATCAATGGACATTTTTGTCCTCCCTGATGACACAGATATAAACTTGGGCCTCAAACAGTGAGAGTGTGGTTCAGGAAGCCACATGCATTGGCGCCACATAGTTCTGACCTGTCCCGATTGAAAATCCTTGAAATGTGCTGAACAAGATTTTCTGGAGTGGTTCAATTTTCCCATCACCAGTTCAAGATGTCGGTGAAAAATGAACCCAACTTTGAATATAAATATATTTTGTGGTGTTGCTTACGTTTGTCAAAACAAAGCCAATTAATATAAGGGACCATTTGCATACAGGTATAATTACAGGTGGAGTAAATCTACAATATAGCATTCATTCTTTATTTGGGTAAAAAAAAAAAAAAAAAGTCTTAAATGACCCTAGATTATCTTTCTATATAAGCCATTTCAACATATTTTGTTCAATAGATTTTTATTATTTCCTGCAGAAAGCTCTTAGTACTTAGTTGCTGTTGGGCGTCGTAGGTGCGGATCTCGTAGATGGGTGGCCGCTCGCTCCTCAGCAGCGTCACCTTCTTCGATGTCATGTCCAACTTGTAAATGCCTCCGGTGCGGTATTCATTCCAGAACAAGAAACTCTTATAGTGGCAAAGTCCAAAAGGGTGATTCAGCTCCTGACCCTCATACACTGTCTGCACAATCAAAGCAGCAAGATTTTACTTTAGAACCAAGTGTTTTTGTTAGTTTATTTTTTCCATACCAAACAACATTATTATTACAACATCAAATTGTCTCACCCTGCGCTCGGTGGTGTTCAGCAGCACCATCTCAATGCGGTCATAGTAGGCATCGACCCAGTACAGGATATCCTGTTCGATATCCAGACTCAAACCATTGGGCCACAGCATGTTTTTGGAGGTAATGAGGATGCCCGAGTTGGAGCCGTCCATCCATGCCTTTCTTATGCTGCCACGGTTGGCATCTCTCGAGTCTTCTTGCCAGTCGCTCCAGTACATCATGCTGAAACAATACATGCACTTTTACTGCTGCCTTAAATATAATTTCAAACTACTAGTTTTCCAGTAAATGTTTTCATTTATTACAGAGCATCAAATCATTCGTCACTATCCATTGTAGTAACTGTGTTGGCTGGTTGATTAATACAGGGATCCCTCGCTACTTTGTGCTTCAATTCATGCGGCTTCAGTACATCGTGTTTTTTTTTTTTTTTTTTCCAATAAATAAATAAATATTCATCAAATTAAAAAATAAGGAAATTAAGAAAGAATAGAGGAGAAATTTAAGGAAAATGCCACAAAAACAAGGCCAATTGTGTAAAAAAACAAACAAAAAAAAAAACCCTAAACCAACACAAAACCTTCCATCAAAACTACTTACATTGTTGCATCTGTGTGCACATGCATATGTATTGTGTGTTGTCTTCTTCTCATGCAATACCATCTGTATGTGTGTGTATGTATATTTTATTTACATATCTTTTTAATGTTTAATTGTTATTACAAGCATTTATAGAATCGAATGTCTGTCTTCCTTTCGGCTTTTTCCCTTTTACTCGGGAGTCGCCACAGCGAATCATATGATATGTCGGATGCCCTTCTTGACACAACTCTTTTTAGCAAGGGACAGAAACACGCTGACGGCTTTGCAGCCTACTCTTTGCGAAAGTCAGCAATGGTTCTTTTACATGCCTCTCACCATAAACAGTGAGAGACATGGCCCGCCTTTGATAACCCAGTTAGCCGCACTGGGGGGGACAGTGACAACCCTGTGGAGAGTTGGACTCGAACCCCCATCCTTTGGATCAGCGAAAATATTTTAAATGAACTAAATGACTGTTTCGCAATAAATCCAAATTGAAAATTGCATGCCAAAGTCCTTTACCCTATATGGAAGGGAACCTGACCACAGGTGGATGGGTGGTGTTACATGGGGTATACACATGAGCAATGTATATGCTGCTCTGGCATTGTGTGCTGCAGTTGACTAAAGTGTGGTTTGACATGTTCCACACTCGTGCCAAACTAGGCCAAATAATGTCTTTTAATGCGGTGATTATGTAACTCCACCCACAGCTTGCTTTACACATGGTAGCCTTGTTGTACTATAAGCAGGGTTCTGTTGACAGACCTGAGCTTCCACAGCTCATTTTAAAATTAGTTGGTCCTTAAATACTATAATATAATACACACCTTCCAAATTATATTAAGCGTTTAAGAATTTGGAATAAAAATCCCACTTAGAACTAGAAACTTGGACGTGTACTTCCTAACTACATCTGTCTGTGACTGACAAATGAAACGAAATCTGACGTGTTTGTTTATCAGCATTAAACTGCACTAATGAAGCAGCCTAAAAATAGTGATGCCCTTCATCAGTTTGATGCATGAACACGATGAACGCTACGGAAAATGAAGCTTGTCTACTGCCTAATCACCCCAGATACATTCATATCTAAAACAATGTGCACGTTTTTTCAGCAGAAGCAGCATTTTTTTTTTTTTTTTTAATTGCATTACTGAACTACTGTACTGCTTTTATTGTTCACCCTCACCCATGTGACGGATCCACCACTATGGCTCGTGGGTGGGTCATCTTGCCCTCAAGGAGTGTCTTGCGTGTCTGGGAGGCTTTCTCCAGTTTGGCCACGCTGATTGTCTTCTCTGGTCCGTCATCCGTCCAGTAGAGATTCTGACCCATCCAGTCCACTGCAATGCCCTCAACAGTGTGGATCCCTACCAGACATAATATAGTCATAATGGTCACAAGAACTCTTCTGCACGCGTGTTACTATAATCCACTGATACAACTGTCATTCTATCCAGTCTAGAGTCCTGAAAAAAAATCTTACCACTCTTAACAATGATGTCCCTGTCAGTGCCATCGATTTTCTGCCGGCCGATGGTGTACGTGGTGGCATCACTAAAGTAGATGAATTCCGTCTCTGCATGGAAGTCCAATGCCCTGGGGTTGTTCAGGTTTTCAATGGGGATGATATGTTCGTCATATACACGAGCATGGAGGTCCATGCCTCGAATGACACCAGGCCGACCTTTACCATATACCAGGAAAAGCTCATGCTCTGGTTCTGAGGATGTGGAAAGGCACGTGCAGAAGGGTTGAAATCGGTAACACACTTTACCATTATCAGAATCAACAACAGGCTAATTTCTTTTCATTTATTTACTTATTTTCCCCCCAGTTTCTCCCTAATTTAGTCATACTAAATTCATTTCACTAAATTCAAAGTACTGCCTTCACGGTCACATGACCACAACTATCAATCAGGGTGGGGTGAAGGCATGGACACTCCCCTTCCGTGACATGCAATGCTAGCCTCCCGCCTCTTTTCAAACTGCAGCACATGTGTATTTTGTGGACAGTTTAACACATACTGAGTGAAAACGCTATTCGCCCCCTCGTAAGAATGTGCTCACAAACGCCCATGATTGGCTGGCAATCGCTATGAGTGACAGGGAGATAAGCATATGTGAAGCGCTCCACCGAATATAGGCGCTTGTCGCAAGCGATGTATGGCGCTCGTGAGACAAAGCACGGCTTATTCGAACTTCCGATCTTTCAAATGAGCAAGTGCGCGTTGAATACTTGTTTAGTACTCAACCCTCACTTGAAAGATCGGAAGTCCGGATAAGCCGCGCTTTGTCTCACAAGCACCATACATCGCTTGCGACAAGTGCCTACATTCGGTGGAGCGCCTCACATATATCCAATTGGCCAATGAGCTCTCAAACTCGCAGTCGCGGATGGCTGATGCATTAACCCAGATTCGAACTTATCTCTGGGTTAACGGTCACGTACTTTGTCGATGCACCACTCAGGAGCCCACCAATAAGCAATTATGATGTAGTCTTTGATCTTATGATGTTGTTATTAGCATTCATACTTTAGAAAATTGAGAAACTCAAAACACCACCTTTTGGACAACATCTTCCTGAACCATTGAAGAACTATGTTGATATCACTGCTCTGAATAAATGTCTGGATCATACATCCTATTGTTTTTATGTAGCAAATTTGGAAACCAGATCAGCGCCACCTTGGTGCGACTACTTTACATTGAAAGTTAGACTGGAATGGCATGAAAATAGACTGAGGTGTAAGGAAACATTAAAGCTCTTTTTGTTGTCAAATTCCAACTATGTCGAGCTGTATAGAGCTATGTAATTTCTTCAGCTTAAAAAATAAAAAAGAGAAAATTAGTTTGTGAAATTTATTCTTTATATTCAAATATATGCTGATTGAGACTTTTCACTCCAGACCTCATCCCCTTCCTCTTCTCTTTGCCCACAGTTTAGCATTTTTCAAAATTATGCAGGAAGTGCCATTAGTCTCAGAATTGAGAGTGAAATTACACTTTACTGTCACTGCAGTACAACAGTGTAATTTTCTACAGCTGATGATCATCACATGCCTTTAAAAACATCTTGAGAGAAGGAGAGGATTGTGGACTCACTCTTGCATGACTTTCCATCACTGCCCAGACTGAATCCGGATCGGCAGCGGCATGTACGGATTTTGTGGCTGTTGGCTAGCAGACAGATATCAGAACAGCCTCCGGGTTTTCTAAATTGATCAGGCGCACAGGCGTGGCTTCGCACTGCAGTGGGAACAAAAATCTGAATTTTAAGTATTAATAACAGAAAAAATAATAATCAATTTATTCAGCTTTCAAGCAGCACACTAAGCTTCTTTCTTGCCTTCCTGAAACCCGTGTTAGTCCTGAGATTTAAAGGGGGGAAAACGAGACACCGAGGAACGCTAGTGTAATTTAGCTTACATAGCAATTTAATTAGTCTTTGGAAGTATAGATGACTGATGTGATATAAAGCTTTGACCTTTTTACATGAGTAACAGTTCCCAATACTGGCATGGTACCTGCAGGCTGGCGTCTCTGGTGGTACACGTGCAGGGCTCCACCTTTATCCACTCGTGTTACCACCTGGAAGTCGGAGCTGTTGAAGCGGTTAACGCGAATGACGCTGGTCTTGGGTTGGATGTTACCATTGTCAGAGTTGGTGGCATATAGGTAATTCTCAAACACTGTCAGACTGTAGAGGTGTTCAATCTGACAAAACGAAAGAAACGGCAAACCAATGAACCTTCACAGACTCACTTTGAGCAAAAGGATCTGTCAAATAAATAGATGTAAATGCCCCTGAACTGTCCTGTGGTTATGTCCAAACATTTCAAATGGTTATGGATTATAGCCATAATATTTTTGGCTTACATGCTAGTTTGAAAATCTTTGGCAACAGCTTCATAAAATGTCAAAAGTGGTGATGCATAACAATATCTTTAAAACAATATTATGCAACACTTGGCAGAGTTTAAAGGTAACATTTAAAGACTAAATCTGCCAGGACACCTGATAACAGACTAATAGAATTGTGTTTCTGCGTCAGTGGCAAAAAGGCAGTGTTGAGCAGCAGAACATATAAAGATACCAAAAGATTTTCATTAAAACTGAGAAAACAGACAGAAATAGAAACCCTATATGTTTAAAACCTACTAACAGAAGTTAAGGTCCGTTTGACTTTTTTTTTTTATTCTTCTTATTGGTCTGCAAGTTAAACATAAGCGCCAAATCAGCTGGGGGTTTTTTTCTCTAAAAGACTACAAGAATGTGTTTCTGAATCACTATTAGAACAGAACTGATCAGACACAACATAAAACAAAACTTAACGTCCATCACAATTTCATAAACAGGAAAGAAAATTAGCAACTGCAGAAAATATTATGCATGATTTGCATTTTTTCCAGATTGCACAATCAATAAGTGAAGTATCATGAGACCTCGTGACATCAATTCAATAATTTAAGAGCATTGGAAAAAATGCAGCGTGTTCGTCCATGTGTGTCACTGTACGATCATTAGACCTGCATTTATGCACCAGTGTCAGTGCATACTGTGTACAGAGCTTCCTACACAGAATACTTGCACTACGTATTGCAAAAAAGCTTTCAGTACTTTATAAAAATTGAACCAAATACTAACCCCCCCCCCCCCCCCCCCCCAAAAAAAAAAAAAAAAAAAATCAAAAGTGAGCAAAACCTGCAGCATTTATTTTTAACAATAACTGTAGGAGTTTCATAAATAATTACTGAGGCTTCCTTGCAAGAATAAGAGAAACAAAAATCCCTGGTTTCCTCTCACCAGCAGGCCTTGAATGATGGTGTGTCGGTTCTTGCCCTCATAGTCCACCACCTCAATGTAGTCCAGATAAGCATCGGCCCAGTACACCAGCCTGTTGACCAGGTCCAGCGTAATACCGTGAGGAAAGACGATCTTGCTGTCCACCAACTTTGTGCGGTTCTGCCCATCCATGTCACAGCGCTCCACCTTGGGGATCTGCCCATAGTCAGTGAAAAACATCTTCCTGCAGATGAGGGAAGACAAGAAAAAGAAGCCTCAGGTGTCTGTAGAAGGCAGAGGTTCTCCACAAACACTGAATTCCTTATTAAATCTTCGTGCAGACTAAACAAACAGGAACCCACTATCAGAAAGCAGAAAGTTCACAAAACATGGCATTCTGTTGTGAACTTAAAAGTTTATAAGTTGGCCATGATAGAGGCATTCCACATTCTAAGTCAGCCTATGGACTTTTCAGCCAACCAATGTATGTCACAAACTATTACTAAAAGTGTTATTCACCCTCTTCCTTTCATACTTTAGTTTCAATACAAACTGCATGATGAGTGGGAAAGAAATCTTATTTAAAGCTATTTTAAGTGTAAACTGCCATGGCTATCAGTTACCGAGAGCCCATAGGAACTAACTGACCATACTTTCATGGACGGGGATGGCATACGCTCACCTCCCCGTCACTCACAGCAATTACCAGCCAATTACAGGCGTCTGTGAGCTCATTCGTATGAGGGGGCGGATAGTGCTTTGCCCTCTGAGTGTGTTAGGCCACTGACAAAATATACATGCAATGTTAGCCACCCGCTTCTTTTCGAACTACTGTGCATGCCACAAGCAGGGTTTGTGTGCATGCTTTTGCCCCTTCATGGTTGGTGGTGGAGTATCAGACAGGGAAGGCAATATTTGATGGGAGGGAATTGGATACAACTAAATTAAGGAGAAAATTGTCAGGAAAAATTAATCAATACATTTGTAAGAAAGATGCCTCTGCACCTCAAAACATTTCACCACACTATTGCTGATCACAACATTTACATCATAAATGAAGCAGATGGACTATAAAAGGAAGTGATACCATCAGAAAAGGAAGTAAGGATATAAACTACTCAGCAAAAAAAAGAACCATGGCTGAGTATAGGGTTCATATATATATATGTACAAAGTGCAAGCACCAAGAATCCACTTATATCTAATATGTCGCAAGCAAGTTATAGAGCAGTAAAGTTCAACTCCTTGGAGTGTTTCTTGAGGGCATTGGAAAATTTTCTACTCAAAGTAGATTTAAGTCACCTGAATTAAACATGTGAAGTAAAAAAAAAAAATTTGCAGGACTGGAAGTTTGACAGATGGTAGAAGAGAGACTTACCCCATGGTTGGGTCCAGCACAATGCCTTTGGGGTTGTAAAGCTCCAAATCCAGCAATATGACGCAAGTAGCACCATCTTTGGTGCACACAAAAATGCGTTCATCTACATCATCCACAAAGTAAAAGTTTCCTGTCAGCCAGTCAATGGCCATCTGCTCCACATCTGGAAGAAACAGTGTGAGATTTCAGCCATTTTTGGTGTCATTCAGTTTTATTTACACTGCTATTCTGACAATATATCATATCACAAAACATTTATTCATTTGACCATCCACTTAATCTACTAAGGTTGCAGAGAAGCTGTCTCAGCCGACCCTGAGGTATGGTGAGTGGATACACTATGAACAGCTTGTCAGTCCAGCATGTGCGTGCGCGTATGCACACGCACACACATACAGATACCTAAGGGCAATCTGTAGCTGCCAAATGTGCATGTCTTTGGGCTATAGGAGGAAACTGGCGTACACAAGTAAACCCACGCAAGCATGGGATGAAGATAATTCCACACAGAAACGACAGTGCTGAACCTGGGACTCAAACCTGCTGGTTAGTATGTCTGTTGTGTAGCAGACATGCTAACTACTACACCACCACCATGCTGCCGCATGATCACATAAGCTAAAACACAGTTGATGTAGATTTGGAACCCTACTGAGAAAAGTGGAGGCCAAGATGTCAACAAAAACCATCTCCAAAACGTTATGAAAACGTAAGATGAAGGAGTCCAGATGACTCTCCTGGGCTTCGCGAAGCTCAGGGATTAGCAGTTTAGGCTACTGATCAGAAAGTCAGGAATTCAAGCAGCAGTACAATCAGCCTCTACTTACAAAAAACTCTGAATCCGAAAAATTCAGGTTACAAAAAACATTTTCCTAAATTTTCGTTCTCTTTTTTACGAAAACAACCTCTTTTTATGAAAAGCGCCAAACGCATCATTCAAAAATTCAAACAATGCGCGATTTGCTCTCTCATTGGTTGTCTCTCAACATCCTGCCCCGCTGGCCTCCCATTGGCCAGGAGGGAGCTGAACTGTACCCATACTTCCTGTTTGTCACGCACGTAAAGGAGAGTTGAACAGGACTGTTGGCTCATGAGTTTTTTTGAGATTGATCATTGCAGTGTTATATTTCATGATCCATCATGGACCCGAAGAAAGTGATTCCCGGTCACACAGAAAAGAAGAAGCGGGCTCCATTATCAAAGTGAAGAAGTAGGAGATTTAAAAAAAAACATACGAAAGTGGGATGCGGTTGAGCGAAATCGCAAAGAAGTATGGCCGAAACCCCTCTACCATCGGGATGATATTGAAGCAGAAGGAGGAATTAAAAGCGGAGATACGACTCCTGAGTAAAAGGGAAAAAGCCGAAAGGAAGACAGAATACAGTGACGGAGGCGATCATTTCGGAACAATATTGAAGCAGGAGGAGGCATTAAAAGCAGAGATACAGTGAAAAGTACAGTGCTCCATGGGACAAGCCCTCCGATCTCGCAAGGAAGTAAAAGTTAATATTGAATCCGGACCTCTGATCTTTCAAACAGGTACTGTAATTCCGCTTTAAATACAACACCCCGTCTCAAAAGCTCCGTTGGCTGCACGCTGCATGTGGGCGGAGCCCGCATTCCGCAAAAAGCGCCACTCCACAAAACACACCAGAGAGAGTTGTGTGTGTGTGTGTGTGTGTGTGAGAGAGAGAGAGAGAGAGAGAGAGCGATAGATAGAGAGAGACAGTGTTGTGTGTGTGAGTGTATGTGCATTAATAAAAAATGTTTAATAATGGTTTAATTAATAAGTGTTAATAAAATGTGTAAATGGTTTAATAAATAATTTTACTTTTAACACATTTTATACATATTTCATACAAAATTGGTGTATTTTTATCATTTTTAAAGGGTTTATGGGGTAGTCTTGGAACGAATCAAACGTTTTATGTTTAAATTGCGCCTCTACTTACGAAAACTCCAGGTTCTGAAAAAAGGCTCTGGAACGGATTAATGTCATAAGTAGAGGGCCGACTGTACCGCCAAACTCCCACTGTTGGGCTCTTTTAATAAGGCCCAGCACCTCAACTGCTCCATTGTATAAATATAAGTTGCTCTGGATAAGAGCGTCAAGCAAGCAAGCAAGATATATATATATATATATATATATGCTCCCCAACTTACAAACATTCGTTTACGAACATCCGGAGATACGAACAGGGCTGTCCGAGGTCGAAAGACAAATGAAATTGAACAAGCAGAAATAGAAATGGAATAAAATCTAAAGAAAGATATGTCAAATATAAGCATGAAATATGATGAAACATTAACCTGATATACACTTAATACTATGCTCCAGTAGAGGGGTGTGGCTGACACGTGCTTTACACCACATGGAGGTCAAGGAAGAGCAGAACGATACATGTCTGAACTCGTGCCAAAACTTTCAAAGAAGAAACAAATTGACTCCAGTACTATAATGAACTGAATAAAAGTGAAACTCTGTAAATCTGATCAGATACACTGTGCTGTGAGGAACCAGGAGTTTAAACACGTGACAAATTATATCGAAAAATGTACAGATGATTATGTAGAGCGAGAGAGTGTATACAGTATTAACTCGTTTAGGCTTATACAAGGTTTAAACATACGTTACCCTCTAAAGAATGCCCTGTAACGACTTACAAACAAATTTATCTAACGAACGGCCGTCCAGAACCGAACTCGTTCGTATGCTAGGGAGCGTCTGTATATACACATACATACACACACAGGGATCCTTCACTTTCCGCGGTTAATTGGGACCGAGATCACCCACAACCATCAAATTTTGCAAGGAAGGATCAACCCTCCCTGATTGATGTATACGTACATTTGTGTGTGTGTGTGTGTGTATATAATATCATGAAATACAAATTTATGTTATAAATGCTTATAATAACAATGAAACATTAAAAATAATGCATAAGATGTAAATAAAATATAAAAACACACTCAGACATGGGTGTGCACGCACTGAGATGCACACCTCACAAAAATCTAACAAGTTTTGAGGGGAGGCTTTGGGTTGTTTTTTGTTTGTTTAGGTGTTTTGGGTTTTTTTGCATAACTGACCTCGTTTTTGTGGCATTTTCCTGAACTTTCCCCCTATTCTTCCTTAATTTCCTTTTTTTAAATTCAATTAATATTATACACACACAATTATATATATATATATGTATGTATATACATACACACACACTGCATTCGAAGTGATAAGTGCCCAGGGCGCTTATTAAAATGTTACCAGCGAAGTGGAACTGTAAGTGATTATTACCATTGAGGTGGAAAACATGAATAATAACAGAACAATAAAAGAGTTTTAATGGTATCCGTGTTATTCATTTTGTGATATCAACCAAACTACTTACATGAAAGCTGAAAATAAACAGATAACAGTGTAATTTTATTTTATTTTTTTAAAAAGACCCCTTACTTTTCCCTCCCTTTAAACATTTTCCCGGAAGTAAAATCAATCCAATCAACACTGTCAACTTTAGCACATTGAACCAATCAGCATTAACAAACAAAAGCGCCTGCTCCAATACCCCCTCCCCTCGCTTTTTAACTTGCTTCTAATGACCGCCCATGTGTACTGGGAACAAAATTGTACATCAAAATTACCAATTTTATTCGATCAGTCTCTGTAACAGTAAAATTATGCGTTCACTGCCTGTTAAAGTGAGTTTACATGGTATTTCAAGACCCCCCTGCCACTGTGCTTTAAAAAAAAGGAAAATATTTTGCTGTGTTCTCTTGGTAAACATCCAACAACTGATGAACCATTGGAAACTGCTACAGCAAAACTAGCGGATGCTCTGAATGAATGGAGCAATGAGCCAGATATGGACCTATCAGAAAGTGATTAGTATTTTTCACCCAATTCCCCTGCTCACTAACTTCATAAATTTAAAAGACGTTCCTGGCCGTGTGCTTTTGTTTATGTTTGTGTTGCTTGGTTCAACTTGCCATGTGCTAAAGTTGACATTCCTGTTAATTGGCTCATTATACTTGTGAAAATGTTTAAAGGAAAAGCACCAGGAGGGAAACATAAGGGAAAGAAAATTCCTTTTTTTTTTTATTTATGCTGTTTTCTGTTTATTTTCAGCTTTCATGCAAGTAGTTTGGTTGATACTACAAAATGAATAAAACAAATACCAGTAAAACTCTTATTGTTCTGTTATTATTCATGTTTTCCACCTCAATGGTAATAAGCACTTACAGTTCCACTTCACTGGTAACATTTTAATAAGCGCCCACCCACTCCAATTTTTTAAGCGCTCTGGGCGCTTATCACGTCGAATACGGTCTTTTCTTTTCGGCTTTTTCCCATTCTCGAGAGTCGCCACAGCGAATCATCCTATCCACACTTATCACGTTGAATATGGTATATATGTATACACACACACACACACACACACACACACACACACACACGGAGAAGACTATAGATCAGTATACAGCCGTGGTGTAAAGATAGGTCGTACCAGCATATTCATTGTAAGCATCCTGGATGTAGAAAGACAGTGCTTATGATTATAGCAGCAGTTACTACATTATCATGGTGAGATGATTTACTACGGCTGTGGGGGGGTTTCTTGGACATAAACCTTTATCATTCTAAGCTTCTGGAACATTTCATTCTGACGTAAAGATGCAAACCACCAAATATGAGATGAATAAAGTGAGTGTAGGAATGGTAGGCAGCTTGAGAAGAAGCCTACTGGTTCACTTCATATGGTAGATATCAGCAGACATGAAAGAGTCTGCTAGCAAAAGGATGGAGAATCAAGGAAGTATGCACATCTACCATATAATGAGAAAAAGTTATGTGGTTCTAGGTACAGACCCGAGACACTGCCTCATGCCAAGAGGTAAGCACGAAAAAATATTAACATATACATGAACACGTTTGTGCATATGACAGATTCCCCAACGTCGTTCCATCCAAGTATAGACAAAAGAGCAGAGTTACAGTAATTATCCAACTAAAGCAATGAAGCTGCAGTTAGTTCTTTCTTTTCCCTGAGCTCATTTTGTTAATTACTGAGTATGCATGCATGCATGTCTGTGTACGTGCGAGTGTGTGCACGTATTTGTGTGAGCAAGAGTCTGACTACATGAGCCAAACACTGACTCACTGTCACAAGACTATTATTCACTCTATACGTGGCATTCAGATGCATATACAGTGGAAGCTCAGTGGTGGAACACAGTTCGTTCCAAAAATATGGCCGATTACTGATTTGTTCAAAGAGTGAAACAATACAGGGATCATTCGCTACTTTGCCCTTCAATTTGTGCAGCTTCAGTGCATCGCTTTTTTTTTTTTTTAAATATTCATCGAATTAAAAAAAATATATAAGGAATTGAGGAAGAATAGGAGAAAAAGTTAAGGAAAATGCCACAAAAACAAGGCCAATTATTCAAAAAAACAAAAAACAACCCAAAAACTCCCATCAAAACTAGTTACAATTTTGTGAGGTGTGCATCTGAGTGCATGCACATGCATCTGCATATGTGTATTTATATTTTATTTACATCTTATGCATTAATTGTAATGTTTAATTGTTATTATAAGCATTTAATACGTATTTAGTGATATTATATAGACATACATGTACGTATACATCAGTAGGTGTGTGTCGGTGGGGGGGGGGGGGATAAACTTCACAGAATTCAGTGCTCGGGGTTAGGATCCCAGTCCCAATTAACTGTGGAAAGTAGGCGATCCCTGTATTTCCCATAAGAAACCGTTAAAAGTCGATTAATGCATTCAGATGAATTTCTACTTACGTCAATACAGTTGTGTACAATTTGAAAATGAGTCTATTTATGAAACAATATACAATGCATACATTAATGCACAAAAGAGTAAAACATAATACATAATAACCCAATTATGTACTGTATTTGTTTACAGTACACATTTTTCTGGTTGCGATGTGTACGTGTACATGGATGGATGGGGAGGAAGAGATGGGGGAGGGGTTATTGCTTTGAGGGGGCATGGCGGTTTTACCTTCTCTGTCTCTTGATTACGACTTCTCTCTTTTCCTTTCCAGTCGAATTAGATGAAAGGTCAAAGTAGCCGTAATATAACGAATAAACAATATGCAGTATGAGACACTCGCTCAATGGCTGTTCAAGCGCTGTACACCATGCAGTGTTCAACACACTCGACTCTGATCCGTTCAAACTGTGATAATTTGTTCGAAAAGCAAGGCATATTTTTGGGGCAGTGGTGGTCTACTGGTATAGGGCGCTGGATCGCTGATCCAAAGGTTGGGGGTTTGAGTCCCACTCTCCACAAGGTTGTCACTGTCCCCCCCTGTGCAGCTAACTGGGTTATTAAAGGCAGGCCATGTCTCTCACTGTCTATGGTGAAAGGCATGTAAAAGAACCATTGCTGACTTTCGCAAAGAGTAGCTGCAAGTTTCTGTCCCTTGCTCAAAGGGTTGTGACAGGAAGGGCATCCGACGTAAAAACCTCTGCCAAATCAAGCGTGCGAATCAGATGATTTACTGTGGCGACTCCCGAGTAAAAGGGAAAAAGCCAAAAGGAAGACAGACAGACAGACAGCAAGGCATATTTTCCTCGTATTTTTGATCGAACTCTGATTTGTTTGACTAAAGAGTTGTTTGGCCACCAATGTTCCACTGTACACAAATAGAATGGCAGCAAAAGTAATCAAAGGAGTGAAAACAATACAGCCTCAGATTAGTAAGCTGCTTGAAACTATAGCTAGTTTTGTCTTCCCGGACAAGTGTGTGTGAACAGGACCTTCCTATTTGATCCAACCATGATCAACAAAGACCAAAGACACCATACAAGCCATAAAAGACACCCCAGTTCTGGGAAGTGTTCTGAAACACCAATTAAGTCTGCAGTGTGTATTTCTCACTGCAACTCCCTCAGTAGGACAATCGAGGCCTTTCTGTGGGGGAGCTTCCAGAACCCCAGCTGTGTGAAGCAGGCCTCAGTGTGGTTCAAGCTGCCTGCTGTTTTAATGACCACTAGCATGGTTCCTTTTAAAAAAGACTTGATATGCCCTTTCCTTCACATTATTCAATGCAAAGCCCAAAAGCAGCAAGGCTTCCGAGATGCAGGCATACTTGGTATTCTCAAATCAAGACCACCGAGCTACAATTCCTAACGTGGTATTTCAAGATATACTCCAGTGACATGGATTAGAGAACTCAAAAGTAAGCAGTAAGAACTTGGGCTTTAAGAGACAACACACCCACCCCCAAAAAAATGTGGAGGGGAGATCTTTCCTATGAATAATGGGAAAGACCATCAGAAACACTACATGGAAAAAACTAACAAACAAGAAAAACTACAATATACACACTTCAGGTAAGATCTGCTAAAGCAGGGGTCCCCAACCTTTTTATCAATAAATTATTATGACTATTATTATTATTATTATAAATAATATAAACAACTTTTCAAAAATCAAGATCGTTCAGACTCGAATAATAAATAAAACGGAAATAATGAATTATTTCTTCTATGGAATGGAGCCAATTGAGTTGGGGAACCGTGTGCTAAAGGACATACAATTTGGAAACTTCATTAATTACTATAATATGTTCGCCACGCCACCAAATGTAGACTCTTGCATCCAAAAATTAAAAATGAGCTTTTTACAGTCAGATAGAGTAAAATGCAATACCTTGAAAACTGACCGAGCTATGCCATTTCTTGTGTCAGCAATCAACTAAAAATTTAAAGACGTTTTATAGAAAAATGAGCACAAAGATTGCCCTTCTTCCAAGATCATTAGTCCTTAGCAAACCAACCATTTTTATGCACCTCAGCCATATAAACCTTTAGAAAATATGTCTAGCAAAAGTTTTAGAAAAAAATTATAAGAGAAAACATCCTCATTTTAATCCGACACGCCCTTTTGAAACCCATCAGTCAATGTGGTAAAAGCGACTATTTTTTTCCTTAATTTCTGTTTATTCCAATAAGATCAGTATTTATCTTTTTCAACCATTATATAAAGGTTCAAATGCCTTCAAATGATACTGATTGAAAAAACACTGTCAGGTCCAAACACTTACACTGAAATTAAGAAAAATATATATAAGAAAAGTCTCTGATCTCTTTATACATCAACTCTGCCCTCATCATTATTATCTTCATCTATATACCGCTCAGCAGAAAGGATCACATCACAAACACAACAAACTGACTTATGCACACTTATTAACAGATGCCTCTTCTTCATCAACATCAAAATCTTCATCATCACAGCTGGCATCATCATCAGTTTGTTCATCTGTAAAATGAATAAAACATTTAAGTATTTTTCAGGTCTTGACCAATTTTCATACAAAACTAAACAACCCATGATCCAGCATGTCCAGTTCAGACAAGATTACATACAAATCAAATAATCCAAAAAAATTCCATAATCAAATTTTGCATGCGGAGAAAAATACTCACCGGCAAAATATTTTCAAGAAAGCCAAGCATTCCGGCATTTTCAAAGAGCAATTCTCGCGTCGAATTTAGCATCTATACTAATGCTGCTAGACATCACCGATGACATTTCACTCTCCTTTTCCAGAAATTTTGTGTATTCACAATCTTATAAATAAATTTAATGACTGTTATTGAAGACAAAATCGGAGATAAATTCAGCATGCAGTAAACACCGGAAGTTAACGTGTAACGGGCACTGCGCATGTACAAGCCCAAGTTGACCAATCAGTGTGCTCATTTCAGATCTTCCTTAGCAACTAGCCTGCTTTCTTTACAAGCATATTGTCTTCATAACCTTTATTTTATTCGCTGAAACGGCATGGAAGCTTATTTTAATATCAAAACAGTAGCCAAAATGAAAAGACTACTTCACGGCCGTTCTTCTGGTGTATGGATTATAGTGTGTCTTATACCGAACTCAGTGAATAATTGAAACGAAAACTGTTTAAAAACATTTTTAGTGAGTTTTAGTCAATTTCACGTCAGCAAGTGATAGTTGAATACTTGTTTTAATAGTTCAGTGGTTCCTAACCTGGGTTCGGTGAGTCGGTCTCAGGGGTTCGGCAGAGCCTCTGCCACGGAGCTCAAGACACACCCAACTCATCATGTCAATTAGTGATGACACACCCCGCTTGGCCATCACTGGCTGCAGATGATCACATTACATTGCTTGGCCAATCAGTGCTGCGGGGAATTTAGCGGGCTCAGTAGTCAATGTGTGAAGTCGTGAGATTTTTTTCTGAATATTTTAATCCATACTAACTATGTCGAGTAAAAAAGAAAGTGGTCGGACCAATATGTACAACATGGATTCACATGCATCACGGAACGTGATGGGACTCAGCGTCCTATCTGCATGATTTGCAATGCCAAGTTGAGCAACTCTAGTCTCGCACCGGCAAAACTAAAGGAACACTTCGTGAAACTGCATGGAGATGGGGAATACAAGAACACAACGCTTGCTGAATTCAAGGTTAAGAGAGCCCGATTCGAAGAAAAGGCTACGCTGCCTGCTCTTGGATTTGTACCCATTAACAAACCGATACTCACAGCATCGTACGAGGTTGCCTACCTGATCGCAAAGCAGGGTAAGCCACACACCATTGGTGAAACTCTCAAAGCCAGCTGCGTTAAAGATGGCGAATCTGATACTCGGAACCGCGGCTGAAGGTAAATTATCCCAAATTCCTCTTTCAAATAACACCATCAACGACAGAATAGAAGACATGAGTAAAGACATCTTGGCTCAAGTAATCGCAGATCTGATCTCAAGCCCGGCAAAATTCAGCCTTCAGCTCGACGAGACCACAGACGTTTCTAGTCTGAGCCAGCTTGCTGTTTTCGTGCGCTATTTGAAAGACGACATGATTAAAGAAGAATTTTTATTTTGTAATCCTCTTACAACAACAACTAAGGCAGCCGATGTGAAGAAGCTTGTGATGACTTCTTCAGAGACAACAATTTTTCATGGGATATGGTTTCTGCAGTTTGTATGGACGGAGCTCCGGTCATGCTGGAAAGAAAGTCGGGTTTTGGTGCGCTCGTAAAAGCCGATGTACCACACATCATTCGTACGCATTGTATTCTGCACAGGCATACATTGGCAACAAAAACCTTGCCTCTAAAAATGGCAGAAGTATTACAAACTGTAGTGGAATGTGTGAACTATGTTCGAAATAGTGCTCTGAGGCACCGCATCTTCAGTGAGCTGTGTAAAGAAATGGGCTCTGAATTCGAGGTACTTCTGTACCATTCTAATGTTCGGTGGTTATCCCGGGGACAGGTGCTGAATCGTGTTTTTTCCCTCCGTGTGGAATTAGCCCTGTTTTTACAAGAGCACCAACATTCTCCTGCAGATTGGTTCAAAAATTCTGAGTTCATTCTCATTTTAGCATACATGGCTGATATATTCGCAGCTCTCAATCATCTCAATCAGCAGATGCAGGGCGGTGGAGTCAACATCATGGAAGCAGAAGAAAACCTGAAGGCTTTTCAAAAAAAGCTACCGTTATGGAAATGATGAACAGAGAACAATAATTTCGCAAACTTTCCCCTTCTGGACGACTGTGTGAGTAAAATCGAAGATATGTCTGGAATCGGAGACATTTCTGTACCCATGGAACTGAAGCAAGCAATCGCCACGCACTTAGATGAGCTTGCAAAGTCTCTTGACGGATACTTCCCTACGAGAGAAGCATATCCAGCATGGGTGAGACATCCGTTCACGTTTGCTGTTGAGACAGCAAATGTCAATGATGAATACCTTGACGAAATCATTGAAATTCAGCAGAGCCAGGAACAACAGCAACTCTTCAGAACAACAACGCTCTCAACGTTATGGTGTCGACAACTGGAAAAGTATCCAGTTATTGCTAAGAAAGCCCTAGATTTTTTTTATACCATTTGTTACAACATATCTTTGCGAGCAATCCTTTTCGAGGATGTTGGACATAGAAACGAAGAAAAGGAACAGACTTTGCTGTGAGACATGAGAGTGGCACTTGCCAAGGTGAAGCCACGCATATCTGAACTGGTTTCTCAAAGGCAACAGCAGAAGTCCCACTGATTTGCAGGTCTATAATTTTTTGTGAGTTCATGCACTGTGTTGGTTTTGTTCTTTGAACAAGGTGATGTTCATGCATGGTTCATTTTGTGCACCAGAAAAAAAAAAAAAAAAAAAAAAAAAAAAAAAAAACATATACAGTACCTATGTCTTGAATTTGTAAAAAATCATTTTTATTTTTCACTGATTAAGGGTTCGGTGAATGTGTATATGAAACTGGTGGGGTTCGGTACCTCCAACAAGGTTAAGAACCACTGTAATAGTTTATGCAAAAATCCGAATTTAGATAAAAACGGACCATTTTTACTTTTCTGGCCTTTATCTCAATAGTGGTCTGTGCGACAAGAGCCTACTTTCAGTGGAGTGCCTCACATCTATAGACAGGCACTGCTTAAAAATGGACTACTGACCGAGGTTGGTTTTTACAAAAGTAGCGTTCATCCTTTCAGGACTGAACAGCTTCTGATTGTGTGTACATTAGCATCAACTTCACCCCTGTAGGAAATAAATAAAGTAGTAATTCTTGAGTGGCACCTTGACAAGGTGCGAGACTATGAACCATGAGATCACAAGTTCAAATTGGGGACAAAAAAAAAAAAAAAAAAATTCACTGCGTTTCTCCAAAATATACTGGTCCCTCACAGTGACTTGAATGAAACAATCTTACTTTTGATAATTCTAGAAAAGCTGCACAGCTATTCATTTCCTGAGAACGTGAACTTTAAGGGGTTCGATAAAATGTCCTGATTTTTTAAGAACGGACACTCCAACAACCTCGTCTCATTTAACTTTAGCTCTTTTACTAAACACCAAAACTAAATGGCACCAAAGTGGAAGCTGGAAAGGCTGTTGTAAAATAGCAAGTACTGCATGAACATCTGCGATCACTCAGAAGATAACAGGAAAAGCACAAGGCAAGTACAGCAAGCGGAGGCCTCTGAGGAGAGAGAGAGAGAGAGAGAGAGAGAGAGAGAGAGAGAGAGAGAGGGAGAGAGAGAGAGAGAGAGAGAGAGAGAGCACGCACTGGACAAAAACCTGCTTAAACCTGTCTGAGAAAATGAGCAATGGATAGCTCATGTATCTTGTAATGATGAACTTGTAATTTTCAAATTACCATTCACTAAACTGAAGCTGGCCAAGTGGCGATGATGGAGTGTAACTGGAGCGTCAAAGATACAGTCCAAAGCAGCAGTTCGGAACAGTTCTTTAAAGATAAATGGTATCAATAACAGCGAGATGATGGTGGGGGTAGCAGTGAGGACATGAGCTACACAAGGGGAAATAAAGACTCAAGTGTGTGCGGCCAAACACACACTGCCCACTGCTCCATGAATGGATGGTTCTTTTTAATCCCACACCACTTAAACAGATTCTCAGACACACAGACGCATCAAATAACGGACACTAGGCTTGGCCTAGAAACCTGGCGACTACCTCAGGCTACGGTTCACATGGGGCTACCTAAAAATTTATATGTAAATGCCACCGAAGAAAAATCCAATTTCTCAGGCTGAAGGTTTTGCCTGACTTTTATCCTTATGAATAATAAATTCATGTACAGCTAAATTGATAACCTACGTATACTCCGATCACTTTTGGTTTAAAAGCGAAGTACTCCTTGCCATTTCAAAAAGAGACCATAAGTGTCTCACAAAACCCTTACATGTCATTTTGTTTCTTCTTGATCCTCGTTTGAACTGGAAGCTTTTCTGGTCCATCACTTTTACCAGTTGTCCCAATTATCTTAATTGTGCATTGAGGATCAAGGATACATGGGAGGAACCTTCGGAAAGGAGCTGCACGCCAGCAGCTTTCGTTCCTAAAAGCCCATTTCGCTGATTCCATGCACCGCACATCGTTTCATCTCGTCTCTCCGGGTTTCCTCGGTGGGAGCTTATGAGATGCAAGGATGTGAGAAATGAGTGTTTATGGGTTTTGAGAAGCATCCTGAAAGTTCAGATTCATCTACAATCCTTCTTCACAAGAAACCAATCTTAGAAGGGAGCACAGTAATAGAACAAGAAGCTGATTGTTAAAGTAGATGTATGGGCTCTCTTTAACTTTCTTTAACAGCTGGAGTATCTGAAAAACAGTACTAGGTTTAATATTAGAAGCAGAAATGTGATACAGGTTATGGTTGACTAAAATGTACCCGCCAGCTTGCAAACTTTGACCAAAATAAAAAAAAAAATTAAAAATAGAAGCAACAGTCACAAGGCAGCATTGTACAAACTGGGGCTAATAAGGCATTGCGTAAAATGGTAGCACAAGACACTTGACTATGACCAAGACCAGCCATTCCAACAATAAATCTGTCATGGTGTAATGCATTCACTTTCAAAGGCTGAACAGGCATCTCCTGTTTGTGTCTGCTGTCCCACCTTTTTTTTTTAAATCATGTATACTTTTAAAGATGAACCTGCTTATGAGGGCACATTTGGACTACTCATCTGTTCAGAATGCAGCCTGTAGAAACCCCTTCCTCCGTGTAAACTTTGCTTCCATTCAACCTCTCCATCATGTGACTTGAGTGATTTCTGGCCTGAACCAAAAACATGCTTTCTATGAAAAGTGATCAAATTGATCCTTTTGTCCAGATAAATGGCCCTATGGTATTCCGTGAAGACCTCCTAGCCTTGTAATCCAGGTTGATAGAGTCAATATGGTCCTCAGTGTAAGAACATCTGCCGAAAGCGTTTAATGTATACTGAGAAACTTTGGTTTGAAATTTATGGCTCCAGTTAAGAGTCGAATTGGGGCAGAAGTTCATGTCTGGAATTCCTTTCGTATAACAAAACATCTGAAACACTTTCATAAAGTAGACAATTGATCTCACAATTAAAATCTCACATGGTGCGTTATTCACAGCATGTGGTGCGCAATAGCAAAACAAAATACTTTCCATATCGATGATGCGAATCATGCATTATTGTATGCTTGGCATACCACAACAGTCACCAACATCTGGTCCAAAAACTAACCACCACAGAGCTGGGGTGGTATCCAAAGTCACACCTCAGTGGTTCATTGAAACAAATTAATTTGCCCAAAGCCCTCACACAGGCATTAGGAGGCTCATTTAGAGATTGGAACAACAAACCCCCTGAAATCTGCTGTAGAAACACAGTTGAAAAGCATCACTGGATCTGCAGCTTAACGCTTAAAACAGGCTTAACAGAGCCTGGCTGGACTTCGAAGACATTCTGAAACCCCCGAAAGCAAGACAGTCTTTTCTCATCGATCCGAATTCTTGGGTACTGTGGTAGACAGTTGAAGATCTGCCTAGCTTGGAAGGCTGAGTCATTGAAACAAAATGTGATGTGAAAATGCTGGCTGGCCAAATCAAGCCAGAAATCACACAAGATCCAGGATGTGATGCAGAAATGCAGGCTGGCCTTTTTTTTAAACCCAACAACAGCTCAGAATTCATTTGCAACACAGACAGTAAAATGGAGAAAGTGTCCGAGTCATTGTTTTCTGTTCTCCATCTGTGGGTTACTCTGAAAGAGATGGTCTAGTATGAGGCTTTTTACTGGATTGATACCTAGCGTTTGAAAAATACTACAGAAAATGATTAATAAAAATTATTCAAGTTATTCAAGGTCAACTAGCTGTAGTTTTTTCGCCAACTAGTCCCGAAGACCTTCTGTATCAAATCCTCTATCAAAGCCACTCGAGTGTTATTAATTCAGCTGAAGGCAGCATATCAAGTTCGGGAAGAGTTTTCAATGGCCTTCATAAAACACATGGTATAAAATAATGTATCATATGGTAACAGAAGTATGCACAATCTAACTGCTGGGAAGGTGGGCAATATACAATGTACAGATCGGGGTATATAAATAAAAAAAATTGGCCATAAACACAACCATTTCAAACTGATGTTTATGTCAACACTATAAATAGGAATCACCAATAGTTGGGCATCAGATAAGGTTGATTTCTTGGCACCATTCAGTTATAATAGTTGATTATCTGGCCTTGTTTAAGCAAGAAACTTTATGGGGAAGAACTTTATTGAATATCCATGTAATACGATAAGCGCCAAAGCAGCCACTTGGTTCCAGACATATGGAAACCATTCTTCTTCTATCGTTCTGAATGGAAGCTGATAGAAACCAGGCACGATGATGGGAATGCTGTATATGCAGTATTTAAGGTTGGGGGTGAATGTGCTTCCAACATGAATTTCTGGTTTGTCTCCATTTCTTAGTACTTGTTATCTGTGGACAATCAAACATCCCTCTGGTTATGAACGTTCTTATACCTTGGCCATAGAATAGAGATCATAACACATGCATAGTAATGGCTTAATAATGCACCTACTCAGAATGGAGCTTAAGCCTGCACATTTGGAAAGCAAATAAATATTAAAACATAATGTGGGTGTGATGCTTCTAGAAACAGCAGCAAAATGCAGTATGCAGGCCACTATGATTTAGCACCATGTCAGCACGTGACTTTTTTCCGCCCGACTATATGGGGACCAGACCTGTTTGGCTGAGCATTTTTTTCCCCTCTGACTTGTCTGCCAGACCACACTAGAGCAATAGCTGATGAAGCAGGAGACTTCCTGTTTGGGGCATGGTTAAATCATAGTATGTTTTGGTGTGAGAGCACCATAAAGATGGTAATCCGTGTTGGAAAAGGACAACAGAAGCCTACAAGACAAGTCTGGGTAATAGGGCTCAGTCTGGGAAGCTTTTCATGACCCTTACAGAAGAAATTTATCAGCACACAGCATTTGATATTGTTTATGCATGGTGATGAAATCTGAAGATCGGCTGTCTTCGGTCTAACAGATGACTGAACACAAAAGAGAGCTCCAAGGTTAAAAGAGAGTGCGTGAAATTGGGTCTTCATGACTGTCTTTACAGACAGAAATGATTCTACTTATCGAATTCCTATGATCCTTACAACCCATTATTAATTTAGATGTCTGAAAGGTGCAATAGTCAAGTTTGAAATTTCGAGGAGAAATAATCAGGAAAATACAAAGAAGCCAGGGTAAAATAATGATTTAGGGCATGGCCTTATAACTTATTCAATCATGGCCTCATAGCTTATTAACTGGCTGAGAAAATCTGTTTGGAATTGGAAAGCTGACAATCAGCGTTAATGCTAGGATGAACTTTTTTAGGATAGAATTTATAGATAGGTCAGAACCTTAGGCAAAGCTGTCATTAACATGAACAGAAATGAAATACAGTGGTACCTCACCTTACGAAATTAATCCGTTCCAGAAGTGGTTTCGTAACCTGATTTTTTTCGTAAGTTGAGCTGCATTTTACATGTAAATGGCCTGATTCATTCCAAGGCCCCCAATACGACCCCCTAAACCCTTTAAAAATGATCAAAGTATACCTTCTAAGGCCTTCTTCGGCGTCAATATCGTACCAATGGTAGACGGTTTGGCCATATTCCTTAGCGATAGCACTCAACCGCATGCAACGAGCCCGCTTCTTCTTTTCACTCGCATCGGGAATCACTTGGAACAGGAATCACACACGCATGTGTATGTGTGTTGACCATGTCTTCTTAGCAGAGTTATAATCTTACAAATGTTAATGCAAGGTTAAAAGCCTGAGCAAAAAAATAAAGCTGCAATGAGCACACTCGAAAAACGAAGCAGCAACTGTTAGAACTCCGTGACGAACAATGGGTCGAAGGCACACGAAAAGCATCATGGGTATTATTGCGATGCAGCTCCATAATAGCCAATTGGAGGGAGCTTCTTCATGAGTATTACGGAGATGCAGCTCCCTTCTAGCCAATGGGAGGCCAGCGGGGCAGGATGTTAGGAGATAGCCAATGGGAGAGCAACTCGCGCATTGTTTGAATTTTTGAGATGCCACGTTTCGTAACGTGAATGTGTTTCGTATCCAGAGACGGAAATTTTAGGTAAATGTGTTTCGTAACCTGGATTACCACTGTGCAGGGATCCCTCACTTTCCCTGGTTCGTTGGGACCGAGACCCCCACACGACCATCAAAATCCGCGAAGTAGGACACCCCCCCCCCCAACATATACGTGCATGTGTATATTAATATAATATGAATAAATACATATTCAATGCTATAAATGCTTATAATAATAAAACATAAAAAACCATAAGATGCAAATAAAATATAAATACACACATACAGATGGTATTGCATGAGAAGATGACACATACATACGCGCACGCACACACAGATGCACATGCACACCTCAAAACAATGTAAGTACAGACACTCCCCGACTTGCGTCCATCCGTTGTACATTTTTTTTGTTTTTTTCCCAAAAACAATAAATAAAAAGGCAAATTTTGAGTTTAGACGTACCTCCGTAGTACGCTGACGTAATGAGGCAATGATGAGGCATTCATTGTTTACAAACTACAGACTGAGTGTGTATACTAGTCCTTCTCAAAAAATTAGCATAGTGATAAAGTTCATTATTTTCTGGAATGTACTGATAAACATGAGGCTTTTATATTTTAGAGTCATTACACACAACTGAAGTAGTTCAAGCCTTTTATTGTTTTAATATTAATAATTTTGGCAAAAAAGTAAAGAAAAACCAAAAATCCCCATCTCAAAAAATTAGCATATTTCATCCGACCAATAAAAAAAATAAATAAATAAAATTTAAAAAAAAGTGTTTTTAATACAAAAAAAGTCAACCTTCAAAATAATTATGTTCAGTTCTGCACTCAATACTTGGTCGGGAATCCTTTTGCAGAAATGACTGCTTCAATGCGGTGTGGCATGGAGGCAATCAGCCTGTGGCACTGCTGAGGTGTTATGGAGGCCCAGGATGCTTCGATAGCGGCCTTAAGCTCATCCACAGTGTTGCGTCTGGTGTCTCAACTTTCTCTTCACAAGATCTCACAGATTCTCTATGGGGTTCAGGTCAGGAGAGTTGGCAGGCCAATTGAGCACAGTAATACCATGGTCAGTAAACCATTTAGCAGTGGTTTTGGCACTGTGAGCAAGTGCCAGGTTGTGCTGAAAAATTTAAATCTTCATCTACATAAAGCTTTTCAGCAGATGGAAGCATGAAGTGCTCAAAAATCTCCTGATAGCTAGCTGCATTGACCCTGCCCTTGCAAAACTTGCTTTCATTTGAAAAAAGTACTTTGGACCACTGAGCAACAGTCCAGTGCAGTGTAGCCCAGGTCAAGCGCTTCTGTCACTGTTTTCAAAAGTGCCTTGACATGGGGAATGCGGCACCTGTAGCCTATTTCCTGCACACGCCTGTGCATGGTGGCTCTGGATGTTTCTACTCCAGACTCAGTCCACTGCTTCCACAGGTCCCCCAAGGTCTGGAATCGGCCCTTCTTTCACTTTTTCCTTCCAACAGACGTCCCACTGAGGTGCCTTGATAGAGCACTCTGGGAACAGCCTATTCGCTCAGAGATTTCTTTCTGTGTCTTACCCTCTTGCTTGAAGGTGTCAATGATGGCCTTCTGGACAGCAGTCAGGTCGGAGCCTTACCCATGATTGTGGTTTTGAGTAATGAACCAGGCTGGGAGTTTTTAAAAGCCTCAGGAATCTTTTGCAGGTGTTTAGAGTTAATTGGTTGATTCAGATGATTAGGTTAATAGCTCGTTTAGACTACCTTTTCATGATATGCTAATTTTTTGAGATAGGAATTTTGGGTTTTCATGAGCTGTATGCCAAAATCATCAGTATTAAAACAATAAAAGACCTGAAATATTTCGGTTGGTGTGCAATGAATCTAAAAATATATGAAAGTTTAATTTTTATCAGTACATTACAGAAAACAATGAACTTTATCACAATCTGCTAATTTTTTTGAGAACCAGTATATCAGTTATATAGCATGTTACCGTGTTAAGACATCGTCTCTGTGATCTTTGTCTTTACCTTATTTTTTTAATTCGATGAATATTTATTTTATTTTTAATTTTTTTAAACTGCGGTGCACTGAAGCCGCATGATTTGAAGCGCAAATTAGTGAGGGAATCCTATATTGACTGAAGTAGGTAAAATAAAAAAATAAAATAAAGAAAAACCTGCTTAACCAAACAATGTTTTCAAAAGAGATTATAGAGAAGTAAAAAAACACATGATAATTCATTCGCCGAATCACTTAATCTTACTTGGATTGCAAAGTTGCTGGAGCCTATCTCAGGCAAACTCCAAGTGAAGGTGGGTTACACCCACTCAAGTCCATTGCAGAACCAACACACAACTATTCACACTCGCACTTACATCCAGGGACAATCTGGAACTGTCAATTAGCCTACAATGCATGTACACAAACTCCACATAGAAACACAAAACACTGTGTGCGGCACCCTCCAAGACACTAGAGAGCGCTAAATAAGAAACTGGTCCTTCATTGTTTCAGATTCACTAATCGGTAAAATAAACTGATTACTTACGATGGAGACTCAGAGAGATGTTAATAATTCTCTCTTCAGTGAAGCCCTTCACATTAGGGAACTTGGCACACTTGAGCATGGTGGCACTTGGGGCATCACCCACATGGATCCAGCACACAGTTTCCTCAGCATAGATAAAGTCCATGGCAGTGGTCTTGCGTGTGCTAACAGAAACAGGGTTAGCACCATTCAGAGATGTGGCCTGGATGTTCTGAGAGTTGGCAATGAGGAGATATGGGGGTCGGTCCACGGGGTCTAGAATTCAAGAATACGGGATTGAGTTAAAAAAAGTTCATGTTCCAGGTCCACAGTGCGCCGTGGTTGTGTGGAGTTAATAGATTAATGCATACATACCATTCTTGGCCTTGCAAGAGCGGTTGTCTGGCTGTGGCAGGTAGCCCTCCACGCAGCTACAGGTGTGGGAACCTTCTGTATTAGTGCAGGTCTGACTGCATGTACCATAAACTGCACACTCATTAAAATCTGTCATGGAAAACATTCAGTAAGTTACATAGGACATAGGAATACAACACAACCAGAGCTATGAGGAAATAAAACTATCTAAAATCATCATGTACATACTGGCAACACACAAAAATGTTTTTTCAATTCCAATAATGAAGTGAAAAATGCTTCTAAAAATAAAAAAGAAAATGCGATTGAGTGTGTGTTTTAATTACCAGTTAAGCTCTATGATACCACTCAAATGCTGTGTGTCTTCTCTGGCTAAGCAATAAAAAACGCTGGATGTCTCTTCTGAAGAAATAAGACTTTCTTCTGAGAAACGACGGTTTCCTCTGAACGGTTGTATTAAAGTCTTTTTCAATTATTATTCCAGTACAGTACCCAAGTTAATGTTTATGCCTGAGATTTTATGTTCTGTAGCATGTTTAACAAACGATACCAAAAGGATAATAAATTACGCTTCATGTCCTTTATCATTGAACTTGGAGTGACGGCTCCAAGATGGCACCGCCTAGAGGGCGACGTCGCGGAGTTCTCCGAGTCAAATTGTTTCTTTGTTCCATTTAATTTGTTGTTTTGTTTGTTCATGTTTTGCACTATGCTCATCTCGGACCGGTCGACAGCTATGAGATCGGAGTGTCTTCGGGCGTGTATAACTAAGCACACTCAACTCCTGAGCTAATATGCTATGGTAGCTCAATGCTAGCCGCACACCGGCTAACAATAAGCCCAGGCGGAGTTTTCAGAGTCCTGTTTCGTTTTACTTGTTATTTTGTTTGTTCATGTTTTGCACGATACTTGTCTATGACTGGTCGACCCTACTACAGCTATGAGATCGGAGTGTGTTCGGGCGTATATAATTAAGCACGCTCAACTCCCGAGTTAATATGCTATGGTAGCTCAATGCTAGCTAGCCGCATCCCGGCTAACACTAAGCCCAGGTGGGGAGGGGCCGAACAAAGGTGAACGAGCTTCATGCTCAGATTGCAGCGCAGAGGGATCTACAGGACTGCTTCATGCTGTGTTTCTGTGAAACATGGCTCAAGGAGAGTACACCTGACGAGGCGATTGCACCAGCCGGCTACACGGCCTTCATACCGTGCGATCCCAACTGCCGTAGTCGTCATTCGGCCCCTTTCCGCCTGGGCTAATTGTTAGCCGGGGTGCGGCTAGCATTGAGCTACCATCGCATATTAGCTCACGATAGGAGTTGTTGCGTGCTTAGTTGCCCGAAGCTGAAGCTGCTCATAGCTGTAGTAGGGTCGACTGGTCATAGACGAGCATAGTGCAAAACATGAACAAAAAAAAATAACAAATAAAACAAATTAAAAGGACAAAGAAACAATTTGACTCTGAGAACTCCGCGTTGTCGCCCTCTAGGCAGCGCCATCTTGGAGTCCTTCCAAGTTCAATGCAAAAGGACATGAAGTGTAATAAAGTTTATCCTTTTGGTATCGTTTGTTAAACATACTACAGATCATAAAATCTAACACAAACATTCTAAAGATTAACTTTGGTACTGTACTGGAATAATAACCAAAAAAGACTTTAATACGAGTGCTTTACAACAGTACATGCTGTATAATGTATAATTTTTTCATCAATAAATATAAGTAAAATTTGAAAAGTTTTTATTAATCATTACTACATTTTACTACATTAATACTGTACTGATGAGTAAGCCTGTCTATAGAATGTGTTTCCGAAGAATATTTTAGCACATGTAATAGATTTTACTTCCGGCTGCTCATTCGCGCATGTGACGTGATATGTGGGGTTTTACTTCCGGGTATAGAACTTGCGGATTGTCTCGATTCGCGGGCGGGCCCAAAACCGAACCCCCGTGAATGTCAAGGGCCTACTGTATGCAAAAAAAAAAAAAAAAAACCCTAAACAAACAAAAAACAACCCAAAACCTCTTATCAAAACTTGTTACATTTTTGTGAGGTGCGCATCTGAGTGCGCGTGCACGCATCTGTATGTGTGTGTATTTATATTTTATTTACATCTTATGCATCAGCATGTTTCTGTCTCTTTCTCAAGGGTTGTGTCCGGAAGGGCATCCAACGTAAAAACCTATGCCAAATTAAACGTGCGATTCATTCGCTGTGGCGACCCCTGATAAAGCCGAAGGGAAATTTCATCTCTTTTGAATTATTTTTTAATGTTTAATTGTTATTATAAGCATTTATAGCATTGCATCTGTATTTATTGATATTACGTATACATCAGTCAGAGGAGGGGTGGGGAGGTGATCCCACTTGCGGAATTCGGTGGTCACGGGGGGAGATCTCGGTCTCAATTAACCGTGGAAAGTGAGGGATCCCTGTATTTAACTCAATAGGCCAAACACCGTGTTCTTGTCTGCTTAATTTTATAAAGGCAGTGTGACTAGAATGGCACTGGGTCAAAAGGCACTACAGTATAGAATTAGTTAATTACCTGTTCTTCTTTTCCTTTTTTAACATATGGTAGACATTATATTAAATTATTATAAAGAAAGTAAATAAGTGGGACCATGATGTGAAAACAAAAATTAGTCTAACCAGAAAATAAATAAGAAATGAAAACTTGCTCATCTTTAATTACATGTGAAAGCATTTAGGTGAATACTTGGAAACTTGCTCACCTCTGCACATCTTGCCATCCTCCCCAACTTCAAAGCCTCTCCTGCAGTAACACTTGGGTCCAGAGGGGGTGATCGCACAGCTCTCCTGGCAGCCCAAACTGCTGCAGTTATGTACAAATTCTGAAACACCAAACAGGAGAAAGGATGAGGAAGATTGTCCTGAAATTCTTCCTACGCAGGTATGACTCTCACTAGAGAGGTTTCAAGAGAAGGTCTGACATGCATTATGTGGGAAATGGCATTTTGGGGGAGATGAAGATATACTGATAACATGATAAAATGTGAGCACACATGACAAATGGATTTTGGAACGATCACAATATTAATCGGTTTCCTTTTTTACATAACCAATACAATCAGATGAAATGTTCATCCTGTAAAAAAAAAAAAAAAAAACATGTAAAAGTTTGAATTAACCTCGTTTTTACTATTATATATTCGATAACAGTGCACAGCTGATTTCTTCACTGATTAATTGCACAAACATTTACTGCAGTGTGTCACAAAAATATTTTATATTGTAAATATCCAGTTCATAACATTATTCAATTTTTTAACAAATACAAACTGAAAGGAGGTAATTATTAAGGTTAACAAAACTTAAGTAATAATAAAATTTAAAATTGTGTTAATACTTTTTTCTTCTATAGATTTTCTCCTCCCTTCAGTGGAGGTTTTCGCCTTTTTATGTATTTAAAGAACACCACCACTGTTCTAATGCCAGTTTCTTAGCAAAACATGCATCAAACATAAGTGATACATTTGCAGATCCTGGAAATGTCAAGTATTGCAATGATTTTTAAGTTTTCACCCCAGTGGGAAATAATTCCCATTGTTCATCTATCATCCTGCTTCGGGATTAATTATAAAAGATCAGTTCAGACAGGCAAACAAATGGGGTCATGTGAACAAAGATGATCTCATGCCAACGGATCTAATATGTACAAGTTGTTTTATAAATATGGGCTGGTGTGAACATGTAAACTGGGGAATTAAGATTTTTATCTGGCACTCAGAGCAAACATTCAGGTTTAACTGTACTACATCCACGACACTGGAAGCAATTCAGAAACAAATGCTTTAAAATTGTTTGACCTGACCACCCACAATGCACTCCTCCAGAAACTCAATCCTCCCCAGAGGGGGGCGGTAGAGGTGGAAATTACACAAAGGTGCGAGTTCTACACTGAAGGACACCCCCCCCACCACCACCACCACCACCACACACACAAGTTAAATTCAAGTGTTTAATTGATGGCTGAACATGATCCTTCTAAGTGTTAATAATGCAATGCCGGCTCCATACCCTATGATTCCAAAACTCTGTTCCCACTAAAAATAATGGCTGTTTTCTTTTCTGAATGAAAGCCGATGTATGTTCATGACCTACATCTTTCAAGACTATTATTTGAGAGAGAGAGAGAGAGAGAGAGAGAGGCTACTCACTAACTGGAGTCAAAAGAATGTTGCAGCTGGAACACATTCACTAATAATTATCCAATCAGAGGTTCCCAAGTCTTTATTTAACTAAATACAAACAAACCTTTCTTTTATTTTGGCCAGGCGGCATGTATAGAAATCCAATAAATAAATACATTATAATTCCTATTTAAAATGTGATTGTGATGGACAATTTCCCTGAGATGATGCGTCAAAAAAAAAATCCTCAGAGGAACCAGAGTGGAGCTATTCTCATCTGGATGTCCTTGGATAATGGTTTCCCTTTTGTAACTATACATTATGTGGTCAGAGACCATAAACCAGTAAACAGGTACCCATGACCAACTTACAAGTACTAGACATATCTAAAATGATTAGGTTTACCTTAAAGTCTGTTACACCGAACAAAAGTTCTGAACTTCTGAGACTTGAGTGCAAGTGTTCTTTTAGTTTTGCTCTGTTTAACTATAGTCCTTAAGCTAGGAGAAAAACAATGAACATCCTCATTCACCATCTTGAAAGCTTCTTTGTGGTACTATCTTCAGGCTTTCCACGTATAATAAGCATCACTCTGTAAAAGGTATCGAATTTCAATAGTGTACACTTGTATAAAAAAAGAAAAAGAAAAGATGCTACTTAAAAATCTATGCTGACCATCAACCAAGCCAGATGTTTCAACATCATCCCAAATTCTGTCTGACAATATAAAGCAAACCAGAAAGAGTGAAGTATGTTGGAAGGATAGCGTGATAGCAATGCAAAAGTATCCATGCTAAATTATTAAGTCGTAGAACTCATAGATCCGAGAAAAAAGTTTAAAAATTAAAAAAAAAAAAAACATCTTTTAGTGTCCTGCACTCACCCACACAGAATAGGGGTCCTCGTCATACAAAGCCCATGGCCTTTGGAGTTACAATAGCTCTTTTGTGGTGTGTGTGAAGCAAGGAGAATATGTGGCCAAACATTACAGCCCGCATCGAATCAATTACCATCCCCGTGTCCAAATCTCAAGCTATCCTGTCCGCTGTGGTCCGAATGTTCAAATACGCCCCTTTGCCTAAAATATCTCCCACATGCTAGAAGTGCGATGTGTCATTACATATGTATGAAGCATCAGACAAGCTTGCACAGCTGCTGACCACAAAGCGAGGGGGTTGCTACCCCTGAAGTGGTCTTTCCAGGTTTAAGCATGACTGTTGTACTGGTTCAAGGAATTGCAAATGAATTAATTATAAGATTTAACTATACACATGGCCTGGTAGGCCCTTGAAGAACGATAACTTAAGGCAATTGTTTTGGGTTTTTTTAATGTACTAATGATCACCTTTTACCCAAGTTCTGGAAACAAAATTAGATAGTCCATTTTGGGATACATATGAACTTGGACAGTGATGCAGCTTTGTATCGTATTTTTTCAGACTATAAGGCGCACTTAAAATCCTTTCATTTTCTCAAAAATTGACGGTGCGCTTTATAATCGGGTACGCCTTGTGTGTTGACAAAGCCGCACCGCTTGATGGATTGTCAGAGCATTACGGCTCCGTACTCATGTGACTCACTGAGTAATACGTGAGTGTTTCAGAGAAGTTTATGTCAAGAGAGGAAGGCTTTTTCCACGAATCTTCGTCCCTATTGATCTGCGACTTCATGCATGCCCTTCTCACTGATAACATCAAAAACCAACTGAAACAAACTAATTTAGAGCTTACCATCATTCCAGGTGGATTAAGCAAAGAACTTCAACCGCTAGATATTGGTGTCAACAGTTTGTAAGTTAGAGGGATCCAGACTATATGTCCAACTCCCGCAAGTGTTAAACTCAGACACTGAAGATGAAACATTTGATGGATTTGTGGAAGAGGCATGAACTGGAAAAGTGAGTTTATTATTTTATATTGTTACAGCTGAACTATGTTGAGCATTATTGTGAAGGAGTTGAATGACGTTTGACTTATCTGACTTTTGTTTCGCTAAATGCGCCGTATGTATGAATATAGACCATTCGGTGATATTGCACCTTATGATCTGGTGCGCCTTATAGTCCGCAAAACACTAGCTATGGAAGTTAACCCTCTCAAAATGTGACTCAAGTGAATCTTAATTTACTTACTAAAATCTTACAATTTCCGTGCTGAAAAGTTTAGAAGAGCAGTTGTTGTTTTCCAGTGCTCAATTTTGTAATATAGAACCACTTGATTGATTGCAACAAACTTTCAATACAAGTCAAAGCGGCAATCAACAGGCTTTCAGAGAGATGGCAGAAAATCAACAATTTGGTACATATAGCCCTTTGAAGACCTCAGCTCGCATCTAGAGTAGATGATTGTAAAGCTCTCATCACAACCTCTAGGTAGGGTTAAGAATTAAACAGATGAAATCAATATGAACTTGTCAGAATTATGGGAAGACAAAAGTAAGAAAGAAAGGAAGGGTTTGTAGTACACGGCATACTATTATCTGTTAATTATAGTGGACATGAGTATATATGGCTGCAAGTAAAAATGGATACCTGCCTGGTGTTTACTGACAGTTAGCAAATTTAGCAAGATGTGTAAAGTGTATAAAGATATACTTTCTGCTCAGATTCAGTCAAATACTGCAAAACCTACAGCATTATAGTACAGATGGACAATGCCTCAAAAGATACAGAAAAAATATCCCAAGACTTCTGAAGTCAAATACAAGGATTCTATTTACAAAATGGCCAAGTAGCTCAGCCCAGTACACCATGCTTACTAAAAACAAAACTGAAAGCAGTAGGACGCACATGCAAGCAGCAAATGAGAACACTGATAGTAAAAACCTGGTAAAGCATCTTAAGTGATACCCATGAGTTCCAATCTTCAGATGATCACTGACTGCAGAGGATTTCTGTCAAAGTAATAAAAGTGATTTAGTTCACCCAATTAGTTTTAAGCCTGTGAAAATGTTTTTTTTTCATTAATTTTATGAAATGTTTAATCCGAATTAGGGATGCAGTGAGGCTGGCACCCATCTCTGCCAACTCTGGCGAGAGCAGAGTACACCCTGGACAGCTCGCCACGCCACCACAGAACAGAACCACACTGACAAACCAATGGCCTACTCTTTACAAATGTCAGCAATGGTTCTTTTACATGCCTCTCACCACTCACACAGTAAGAAAGATGGATGGTCTCTGATAACCCAGTTAGCTGCACTGGAGACAGCAGTAACAACTTGGTGATGTGGTGCTTGGTAAGCCAACACCCTACCACCAGGCCAATAAATAGTAAAAACCTCAAATAAATGCCAATGGTTATCACTTCACTCAAATCTTGACTGTTTCATTTCAAATTCATGGACCTGATTATATCTAGGAAAAATGGGTACATTTCTCAACAGTGGACTGCAGTGAGGCCCAAAAGTCTGATATTGGTCATGCAAAGCCTTCTTGCAGGAAAGTTGTCACTGCCCATTTCAGCATTGATCTAAGAAAAAAAACAAATTTGAATGCAGCGAAGGGCTTTTATCTCAGATGGTGATGATCAAAGTAATTACTGGAGATCTTGAGAAAGATTTCAAACACTAGAACTTTGAAGAAGAGCCAACGTCACTGCAAGTGATTCTGTAGGCTAATCATTTGGCACGTTTGAAAATTGGGGCTTGAATCGTGGCACTCTTTTCATGGTCTTTTAGCTTCAAGTGCTTGTGTGAAGAGCATGGGAGGCACTTTGCAGGAGTCAACAATGAATTTGTGTCCTATATTCTGATGTTAAATAGCTGACATTTACGTCAACGTGCCTGTGAGTATATATTTTGTGTATTTCAAAATACCGAAACTACTCAAATAAGTACAGATGTGGGTGCAAGACCAACAAGCAGCTTGAGAAGAGCGCCATGTCAGCAAATACATATACACTACATTGCTTTAGTATTTCTCTTAAGTGTAAAATCCTCTTTGAAAGCAGAGTCACACGTGGATCACATTGTTGCCATATTTTTAAATAAAAGATGTAATGGTGCTCCGTGGGACATTTTTATTTAAAATTTGGTGATTTACGTGATATTCGATGAATCATGTCAAAATCAAAGCTGGACGGAACATACTGAGAGCAAGAAGAGGTTAAAACATCTGGTCAGAAGTTCAGCGTTTTGACGGGCATTGTTTCATCATTTAAAGATGGATATGCTTCACATGGTCCTGTGTAGGTCTGCAAAGCTAATCTGATCAGAAAAGTTTGTTAGCTAGACCATATCTACAGTCTTCCAAGAGCAGATAGGCTTATGTTCCTTGGCTCCATTTTAGTAATTATATGGTTTCTGAAACCGTGGCTGGGATTACCGTCATCATTCTGGTGGGTATGGGGGTGGTCTCTTGCAAAAATACAAGTGGATTAAATATGCAACTTACTGAGCAAAATGAGCATCTGTCATACATAGATCTCATCCATCATGACTACCAGAACTAAAAATCGATGTGTTTGTGGAAGTCTTTGGTATCTATGGTAACATCTGGTAAGCCATGGATTTCTCAGGGATGCCTTCATGGTTAAAACTGTTGAACTTATCAGACACTTTCCTTGCAATAAATTTTAACACGATCAACCATGTGAATGAAGCGAAGCCACGTCGTCCCAGTTCTCAAGGTAGCTCCCTGGCTGTCGATTGTTCTGTCAGATACTGTAATACTGCTGGTTGATTACAGCAAGGCAAAAACAAACGTCTATAAGTCTTAGTCTTTCAAAGTTGGAAATACTTCATGGACAAAATGATTTTACAGTGCCAGGATATTAATACTTAGGCATAATTTTGTTAAACAAAAAAGCTTTCCCATTACCACGGGCTATTTTTGTCAAAGTTCCTGACATGTAGTTCCATATTGGGGGTGGGTTCATATTTATGCCAGGTCCTCTAAATGCAAAAACGCACAAGTACAACAACAATTGTTGCAATTACAAGTACCCAAGTCTGTTCAAATGTCTTTTGCCAAATCAATATATGTGCCATTACTCCTTCTCTCAGGGAGAGCAAGAGAGTGCGAGAGAAAAAATAAAAGCCTAAGCAGGCTCATCCATCACTGCTATACAAATATTGGGCTTTACAATCGTACAGATTGCACGAGCCGTTGCCCAGATTGATATCCTGTTGCCAGTGCTGTGAGCTGTTCTCAGATAAATTAGGAGAACTCCATATTGCTATTGAGCCCCATTTTAGAGCGCTAATGACTGCTGTAGCATGGCGGCGCATATTTGCCTTTATTTGTTTGTCGTTTTAGCTGAGTGAAGGCATGCTAAGCGTGAGCAAACAAATACCACGAGAGGTTATAACCATACACAAACTTCAGCATGCGTGCACATACAAGCACAATTGATGCGATCTACTTGACGGTGGGGAGATACTTTTGAACAAACCATATTGCCTGAAGGAGCATGTCATATAAACAAGGATAGCTTATGATCTATACACACCAATAAAGCAGAGCGTAACGTTAGTCACCTTGGATCCTTTGCAGTGTAAAAGCAAGTTTGTACAAAGCCTTAACAAATATTGATTAACAAGTCTGTCGTCTGAAAATATTCCCACTTGGTTGATCTCACAGTTATATTTGGTGAGTTGGGGTAGCAGGTCCTGACATGAAGCCACTGCTAGCCTGCTAGACTTCTGCAGTCTGCTTTTTTTCTTTTATACTGAGATTTCAGTTTGTGTAGTTGTTCACCTGTTAGCATGATGTTTCATTTTCTGATCAACACAAGCAGTACTATAGTACCATTTCCCGGCCACATCATACCATAAGACATTAAAATTTGGCAATTGTTCCTTCCTGCTTGGCGCTCAGCATCAAAATGATAGAACAACGCAATTACCTGGCACTGCACAGTGGCAACAGGTACCCAGAGCACAAATCAAATTTCAATGCACATTGACAATAAAAGAGTTAAATTAAAAGACCTTCCAACATTTTTAAGATTGCGTTTCTTCACTCTCAACTAACTCGCCGAACCACTTACTGTAATCCTATTAAGGTTTCTGGGAGACTGGTGCCTATCTCAGCTAGAATTGCGTGGTACTCCGTGAACAGCTTGCCAGACCATCGCACACAACCATTCACACTCGCACCTGTGCTAATTTGGAAGAGCCAATAAGCCTTATGTGCATGTCTTTGAACTGTGTGAAGAAACCTGAACACTTTAAGGAAACCCACACAAGCATGGGGAGATTATGCAAACCTCACAGAGAGGACCTTGCCCTCGCTGAGCCTGGGATTTGAACCCAGGACCTTCTTGATGTGAGGTGGATGTGCTCACCTCTGTACCATCCCAATATGGATTTACACAGGATTAATATTGTACATCATATTGTACACAATAATAATCAGAGCCTGCAAGCAACATTGACAGAATTAATTTCCTTCCATTCACTTCAACTGTACCAATCAATAGCACGTGGTATTTTCAACTTTTGTCTAATATCTATAGTAAATAAGTGCCATCACTAGTCAGTGGATGCATAAGATGCACACTATGTAACATGGACAATCGATCCTGATTCAAGTCTGTACGTATTTTACCATGCACATGCAAACTCCATTGTTCACTGTGCACGTGCGCTCCTTTTCCAGGTTTATACTAGACCTGTGGCGACCTTATCAGAGGCTCAGCAGGGTGCTAAAATAATGAGGACTTTCAGTTGTTACAAATTGAGCATGAAAAGTGTGTAATCTAGGAATGGACATACTTTATTTAAAAAACTGTTTCTCCCATATGAACATAGTTTTGATATTATATCTCCCAGGCATGCACAAAAGATTTTGACGAATTGATTTACAAAAAAACTTGGACATGGAACTATTAATTCAAGTTCAAAGTTGAAAAAGGACCAGTTTCTTGATTGGACCCATATTTATTCCCACTGCAGTGAAACCCTTTAAAAATAGTCTGGATTCATATAATTCATCGACTGCGGCTCAGTTGATTTTATTCATTAGGTCACATCAACTCTGTATAAACATGGCTGTTCCTGAAAGGTCCTAGGGAATCGTTTCCATGAAGTCTACGGAGTAATCAAAAAAAAAAAAAAAAAGGTCAAAGTCATGGAAAAGTACCCACTGATATGTATCCAGACCTTTGACCAATTTTTTGAGACCCTTTGGTCTTTATGAAGCTGTTTGTTTACATATGATCCCAAATAAACGCTCTACACTTGGAGGTATTTACATAGAGATAACGTGACATACTGGTTCCGCTTGTGTTGCTTCTAATGGAAGAAATGATTTAGAAGGTAATATCTGTGGCATCACAGATTTTCTGCCCAAATTTTTCTCCTTAAATTAATAATTTGTTCATTTTTTGAACTGCTTAATCCTAATTTGGGTTGCATGTAGGCTAGCATTCATCTCAGCCTACTCTGGTGAGGGCACAGTACACCCTGGCCATCGCAGGACAGAAAAATGCTGATGGCTACGCAGCTACTTTTTTACGAAAGTCAGCTGCACTTGGGGGGGGGGGGGGGGGGGGGGGGAGTGACAGCCCATTGAGAGTGGGACTTGAACCCCCAACCTTGGCATCAGTAATCCGTTACCTTACCACCAGGCAACGACTTCTCCCCCTAATTTATTATTAGCCAATTCCCAGCTTGACCACCATGATATGTGATGCTACCTGCATGTTCATGAACCACTGTGTATGTGTAATTAATAGTGGCTAAACATGCACGGTATTCACTCCCTTGTATGCCCGAGTTCACACACATCTACGAATGCCTGGTGATCAGTTCAAGTGACAGGGGGCTAAAATGTATGCCATTCCTTCCTCCCATTAGAACTTAACCAATCAGCTTCCATAGACTCCTATCTGCAGAAGGCTGCTCGGTAGCCCATAATGACAGCTTTTTTTTGTGAAGTTTCATGATGTATTACTTTCTCAAGAACACTTTAAATCACAAAATAAAATTTCAGACTTCCTTTACCATTAGGATTTGACTTCTAATGTCGATCTTTCTACAATATATTGTCACAGGGAATACTATCACCAGCCTCATTCTAATCCTTACTTAAAAGCGTCTTAGTAAATGTAGAATTTACTGTAATGGTGGACAGATTTATAGGGCTTGGATAATGTTCCAGCCTTCAGTCTCTCCCAGTTTTCCCTTCTTACTCCTGCTATCAGCAACCCGCCCATGATTTCTCACGCCTAAGAAACGACAGTGCGAGACCTGAGAGGAAGCATGTTGCATAACCCAAGCTGCACTCATGCAACAGCCAGTTTTCTGGTAAATCCAGATGCATAGACAAGTCCAATAGGAAAGAGTTTCTAAACATATGAGGCTGAGTGCATTTCAGAATAAACTCTTAATGCTGATATAGGAAATGTTTACTATAAAATAAAGGATGGAAGGCTGAACGCTGTACCTGGGTCACACACAGGTTGTTGCCTTTAATGGCATTAATCATACAAAGTCGAATCTGTCATGTATAAACACATCTGGAATGGAATACTCCTGAAAAACATTCAGTCCACTCAGGAACATAGTGTGACTTGGTGGCATGGACTAAACATCCGTAATTCATCAAGCCGGAACACATTCACAGTAGCAACAGCTGTTTTACTGCAAATCAGTATTCCTAGTAAAAGTCCATAAGTCAGTTTGCAGTGTCTTGGAATATTTGCTTTGCATTGCTTGCTTAACTGGCAGAGCACCGTGATCCAAGTGGTGGGTGGCTGAACCAGAATAGCACAGGACTTTGGACGCAAACATGAGCTTCGTGCAGGAGAGAACACACACGGCGTGGGTGCAAACTTCGAACAGAACAAACTGTGGTGATGTTTAAATAACCTACACCCCTGATAGAAACTAATATTCAGAATCTTCCAAATCTTTCACGACCACATCACAAAAAAGCTTGAAAAAAGTGGTAGCACCCATGCGACATGATCACAAATATTAATAGTAAACTGTGAAAACTTAATCATCTTCATGTTGTTACAATATTGACTGTATGGTGTCATTATGGTAGTGGCGCTCTAGGTATATCACTCCATTAGTTGAAGGTGTACCTTACTGGGCTTGCAAAAAGTTGGTTTGAATACGACGAAAAAGACATTTGTCATTCATGCCACAAAAAGCTACGAGATATTATCCACGTAGTCGCCATGTTCGCCTACTATTCACCGATTTCCCTTTAATTTAGTCACAATGTTAAAAAATTGGACGAATTTTCAGCAAATGTGTCCTGTCGTTAAATGGCCTGCAAATACTTGCCAAATACAAATCGTTCTGCAAACATTCTTTGTGGTCAATTAACGATCCTGTACTCATTTGCTTTTTTCATGGATTTGTCAACTTCAAGAATGTTTGGTGAATAGTTTGGAAACTCTGCACAAGTTATACATGTTACACTGTGCATGTCCAAGTGACGGTGTGACTATTTTTTTGGGTTTCAGTTTCATTATAAATAATAAATCTTTATTATTTTTTTAAATGCTGGCTATCATCCTGAACGTTATTGATCTATAACGGCTGACCAGCATCAGTTCAGTGCTGCTATAAGTCTTATTGGGTTTCCTGTGGACACGGACAAGGGACAACTATCCAAGTCACGTTTTATGCTGATGGTATGTTCCACGCTGGCGAATTACAGACGCTCCCTGACTTACGTTCATTCGTTTTATGTATTTTTCGATTTTACGTAAAAAAAAAAAAAAAAATTGTCAAATTTTGAGTTTAGCATGCTCTCTGTAGTACGAGACATACCTACGTAGTACGTTGACATAATGACATTGCATCCATTGTTTACAAACAACAGACTGAACGTCCCCCTCCTTCTTCCCAGACGTCGTCTCTGTGATCTTTGTGTTTACACTGTTTTGCGGACTTTTGTAGAACTAAGCAAATATGGTTGGTCAGAAGCGTAAGCCTACTAGTGATAGCGGTAATCAGAAAAAGCAGCAAGCCATCTCATTAGAAACAAAGATGGCCATTATCAAGAAAATTGATGCTGGTGAAAAACATGTGAAATGTTGTGATTTCTTCCAAATGGCGCCGTCCACCATCGGAACCATTTACAAGCAGAAAGCTCTCATCACAGAGCATGTTAAAGGTTATATTTGAGACTGTATTTGATGAGTGAATTTGATTAAAATTTATCTATTTGAAATTATTTTGCTTGAATTGAATTTATTTAAAATTAGTGTTGATATTATTTGATATATTTGATATGATTTTACAATGTTATGTTTATAATAATTGATTTAGGGGTGTTCAATGAGATACGGTAATGGTATTTATGGATGTATAGTACAGTATGAGCAACATACGTCACTGGAACATACAGTAACAACTTACTTTTTTTTTTTTTACCTTACGTTCGGTCGTCTGGAAATTGGGGAGCGTCTGTACTGTGATGCTGAAGTTGACTGATCAGGCATTTAGCAATGAGTCATACCAACTGGCATAATTTTCACTGATTTGTTTGCAAGAATTCATCTCTTGTTTATCAACAACTCAAGAAATCAATTAGTATCTTACTGACTGATGATTACTTGAAGTTACCAAAAAGCATGAACCACTAGCCTAACGCAAAACGTTTAAGTCGGTAGTGAGAATTCACCCTCATCACCACTGCCTGAGATGAGGAAGAGTGTTGTTATGGTCACACATTTTTATATTGGCAGAAAAAAGCATAAAAATTATAATGCTGTACTGTTAAGTAAATTTTTTTTAATTTAATTACTGACTACTTTTTACTAATTGAATTACTGAAAGAAGGGATTAACTCTGAAGTTTATCACTGCATTAATCTCAGATGCCGTGTCATGTTTATTATAATCCTTATTATCAGAACTCTTCAGGATGAATCTTCCTCAAGTAATTCAACTTCATTCAAATTACTGCTTTGAAGAGATTATGTACTCATGGTATTCTCTCTACTCAGACCCCATCAAGGCCAGAACACATTCAGTAACAGAGCACTGGATACTGTGAAGCCCAGGGCCTCTTTTCCTCACCAGCCGAGCAGTAAACCTCTGGTGACCTCTGAGTACCATCCCAGCACCCATGGGTGGAGGAGATTTGATTGGTTTGAAAAGTGCTGATAGATTCTATGAGCCAGAGATTTATGGGAAATATAATGACATTGAGCAAAACTAATGTGGATGTGTCTGTGTGCACATGGGAAAAAAAATAACAAAATATTAAACAGTGAAAACACTTACCCAGACAGTGATGGCCTTCATCCTGTCCATCCATGCAGTCCGATATGCCATTACACACCTTGCTCAGGTGGATACACACATCTGTACCCCGACATTCAAACTCATTGGGTGGACACTGGGACACATGGCTTTGATGACCTGTTACACATAAAACACAGATACATACATCAAATCAGCCATAACATTAATACCACTTGACTGATCCTTATTTGGTACCACTAGATCCCCCCCAACAAGAACCACCGTTTTGGCAATGAAAAGACCCAGTCAGTGAGCAATCGCAAAAGCCTCTACACTATTATTGTGCTAGTGCAAGCCATGGCTATCTCATGGTTAACCAAATCTTGTAGCAAGAAGTTTTGATCCAAAACCCTGTTTGCATTTCTATTTTCACACTATAGCCCAGTAGTTTCCTCTCAACATGCTGACTTGATGCAAAACCCACCTAATTCTCTTTCAGCCTGACTATACATCGTGGTTGCAGTGAGAGTGTCAATACCACAGGTGGACATAGATTTTATTTTTTTATTTTTATTTTTTACAACTTGGGCTACTTAAAGGGTACCTGTAGTGAAAGCGCTCATATACACCTAATTTGATGTATTCTGTATAGCTAGTGACAATACACCTATAAGGTGTTTATTATATTCTCTCACAAACCAGCTTTAAGCGATTTAAGGGCTTCACTAACGTCAAGTTTCAGAGCACAGGAGTTTTGCAGAGTCGCATTTCCTGTGACATCACATCGTTGACAAAGCCTCTACCAGAACTGCGAGATTGCAATGTAAACCTATGGCTATATACCTGACACAACAACACAAGCTCACAGAAAATTGGAAAAAAACAGACATATTAGTTTTTTTTTTTTTTTTTTAAACCATGGGCGAAGGCAATGTCGTAGAAGGATTAGAAGGTTATTTATATGAACCACTGAAGAAAGACTATCCACATTTAGTGAAATCGGACCAGGAAAATGACGACTCGGAGGACGATATTGGAGAGTCAGCAGAAGCTCTTACACGGTAAAATCGTAGCAAACAACCAGCAAATATTTGGTGCTCTTGTGGAAAATGCGTGCGTCAAAAAACTGATCATTTGTTGTGAAGAACATGAATTGCTTGAGGAAAATATACTGACATTCTGCAGTTGGCTATACGACTGTCAACGATGTTGCGTCACAATGACCTTTGACCCCGGTGAAAAAAAGCCAACATGTCCGCGCAAAACCTTCGTGAGTAAGGAATGTCATACAGAAGAAAAGGAAATGTGGACTTGTACATAAACTACCGACATCACACGATGTTTAAAAGTTAATAATAAGGTATAGTAATTTTTTTTTTTTTTTTACGCTGTCAATTTTGGGTACAGGTACCCTTTAACCTAAATTAGTAAGATTGTTTGTTGTATTTTTAGTTACATGCCAGCTTAATTGCTAGTATGGGTCAGCTATCTTACCTTGTTAGCACTTAACAGTTTCTGTACTAGTTTTCTTACAAATGCCTATGTGGACACTAATTAAATACACAGTGGAGATAAATGTTTATGTCAGGATCTTTGCTAGACTAAAAAGACAAGACTCGCCTCCCACCTTTACACCACCTTATGCCCAAGTTTGCCACATCTGGCCCAAATCTTCTGGCCTCAAAAGTAGCCTCACGAAGCAACACAAAGCCACAGTCAAGCCAGATACGCGATAAAAAACGGCAACAGTTTTGACTCACCCTTGCCCTCTTGGCTCTGAAGCAATTGTGGAAAGCATCGGTTGTGATCCTTGTCAAAATTACTCCAATTCTTATACTTGGGTACGGACTGTCCAATTTTTATCGAATATATCCCATGCCACATTAGACCATTTCATTTTAGACCACATTATGGCTCTTTTTTGTTTCTGATTGGTTTCTCTGAAAGGTTATCCCAACATTTATGTCAGTGCATCAGCTCCAGCTCTCATTTCAACATAATCTAACAATTAGCTGTTAGTTTCATAAACCCAGGTTTTGATATGGTGATGTTTTCCGAACAGAAGGAAGGAGTCTCCAGTGCCAATGTACTTTATACCAGGTCTAAATCCTCAGGCTTAACGGTTTTGTGTTTTCTGATGTTTATTCTGGCTTTTCATCTTCAACAGAAAAAAAAAGCGAAGGTGTTCAAGATGGAAATGGAAGGGCTCACTTGGCTGAAAATGTTTTTTTGGGACTGTGTAGTGTTGTGAGTCACACTTTCGTCATAACACACACTCTCATCTCCACCATTTTATAACGTGTGAGGTAAATGGTGTAGGTGAGAGTATTCTGTGTGAGGTTAAGAAGTAAGACGTGAACACAAGTGCAGTGATCAATTGTGTGAGAGCGAGAGTTGAATATAACGGACTGAGCACTTGTCTGCTGAGGAGATTTACTTTTATGACTTATTTAGAATCTGACTAAAAAGTGACAAACACTGACATGTGTCTTTGTCTGGTGCTCTTCTGTGAAGAACATAAAATGGAAATCAGAATGGATGTCACAAGACACAATATTTGTTACTGTTAGGGTTTAAGTTTATTCCTGTGTCAACTGTGTGCTGTAAAATGTTTTGTACACTAAAAAGTTCATGTCTTCACTCAATTTCATAGTCAACAGAACTAATTTAAATAATAATAAGGTAAGATCTGCCTTTTTAATTAAAACTCTGCATTGGTCAAATCTATTCAAAATAAATAAAAAGCTGAACACGCACACGCACGTGTATAAACAATCTGAATATATTTTTGAAGTTAAAAAAAAAAAAATTATATATATATATATATATATATATATATATACACACACACACACACACACACACCCCCCCCCCTAATTTAAGTTGATTTTTAATATACACCATTAAATACATAGATTAAATTCAATGAGATTTCCTGCTTGGTATTTTTTTTAACTGTTAAGAGATGTAAAACCAATTCTGTAGTTTTCTTTTCAATAACCTTTGTTTAATCAAAGTTAATAAAGTTTAATAAAATGACCACTGTTGGGATGCCACACATAAATAACCTCTCAAACTCTTTTTGCAGCTGTGCCCATGCTTGCTCATATTTGATCACATCAGCACTTATCAATCGTTTGAATTTATGCAACTTGGCAAGAAAAGAAAAAACCCTTTAAAGTCTGTGGCGTTCTATGACTGACAGAACATGATCCAGTACAACAAACCACCGTCGAACGTTCCAAGAACTTTGTGCCAAGCAAAATATCTAACTGCGAGAAAATGCAGCAGGATAACAAGGAGCTATTGTGTTTTTTCCTTCTTATTGATAGGGCTAACAATATCAAATGATGTCTTTGGGGCCAGAGTAAGCACAGAGAGGTTCTGATCTGGGTACAGCTGAGAGTTCTGCCTCGACCGTCCTGATGTGGCCCACGCTGTGAGGGAATTGTTTTCCTTGGCTGTGTTTTTGTCATTTGCCTCTTGCTCTCGCCCTCTCTCTCCCGCTCTCCCCCAAGCTGCGTTTCTCTCATAACAGCTGCTGACCTATTTAAGCAAAAATCGCAAGAAAGAGGGAAAAAAAGCTTCACCTCCTGCACAGGAAGAGTACAGAAGGTTTTAGCGCTACAGACGCCAAAAGAGAGTGCATTGGATTTTTACAGAAAGTTAAAAATGGTATGAAAAAAGTGTTTTTGCTGAAACTTTTAACGTTTAAAAGAAAGATCTTTTTAGATATTACGCATTTATCACTAAATACTTCTTATTACCCTTGCAAATCTTACAGCATAAATCAGGTGATGCAACATTATACCTTATAAAGGGAAAAGTGATACCTCACCTTACGAAAGTCTCAAACGAAAAATTCAGGTTACGAAAAGCATTTTCCTAAAATTTTTGTCTCAGGATACGAAACAAGTTCACGTTACAAAAGCGCCATCTTAAATTCAAACAATGCACGAGCTGCTCTCCCATCAATGACGTTCAAACATCCAGCCCCATTGGCTAACAACTGAGCTGTCGTTCATGTCGCCTTCACTCAAGCACCATCTTGGACAGGTCCACCTGACGCCATCTTGGACATGGATCCCATTGCGCCGGAGGAATGACGCATTTATTTCCCTCCCATTGGCTATTATAGAGCTGAATCCACCATGATGCTTTTCATGTAAAGGACAGAAATACTGTTTTATGCTTTATTTCTTGATTCAGGCTTTTAATCTTCCATAAACATTTGTAAGATTATAACTCCGCTAAGACGACATGGTCAACACGCCCACACACACGCACACACACAGATTTCCGCTCCGAGTGAGAAGAAATGGGCTCGAGTGATATCGCAAAGGAATATGGCCAAACCCGTCTACCAGTGGTACGATATTGAAGCAGAAGGAGCTTTTATAATTTTAAAGGGTTTAGGGGTAGTTTTGGGAGCCTTGGAACCAATCACACGTTTTACATGTAAAATGCCGTTCAACTTATGAATAATGCAGGTTACGAAAAAAGCTCTGGAACAAATCAATTTCGTAAGGTGAAGGACCACTGTTAATGGAAATTTAGCCTGATTTGAGATGCTTTTCTGCTCACCATGGTTGCTTCAAAGTGTTTCTATCTGCTGAACTTTCTAATCGCTACATGTGACCACTAAAGAAAAAAATTTAGTAGTCAAATCCGCACATCTGAAACCAGAAACAAGGCCATGGACATCACCATGCAAGATTCCATATATCCCCCTCCTATCTCACGGACTTGATTGTTCACGTTCCAGTACATAAATCTTGAAAACAAATACGAGAAACACCAAACCAGATTAGCTACAGCTAGCAATATTTCCAGAGATGGATGCAAGACAGAACTGTTTCTGACTAATTTAATAAGGCAACTAAAAAAGCAGTGCTAATAAACATTAGCATGAACTTCACTGCAACAGTGTAATCTGATAGGTCTGTTATGTCAGGATTCAAAATGAATCATTCTTAAACCAAAATGGACAATTCGTCACCATCACTTGGTGCCGGCAGCATCGTTATAACTTTAAAATCTTGTTCTATTTTGTGGTGTGTGTGTGTGTGTGTGTGTGTGTGCAACATTGTTAGATTCTTCAGAGATATCCACCTTGGGTTCAGTGTCTGTTAAGTATTCTTAGAACAGAGTAAACCACATGAAGCGGCCATCTTGAATTTGGAAGCTGGAGTTGATGAGGTCCCACCAAGTCATTTATCCTACTTCAAGGCATTCTAACAAATTTTCCACCAGAGACTCGGAATTCCAGACTTCACAATATCAATGGAATGTACCATAAGAAGTACATCGTAAAAACTAACAAATGGCCAACCTCGTGTTAAAACAGTAATAAAATGTTCAACCAACCATAAAAAAAAACTTGCGACTTGCCCACAGCAAAAAAAAAAGTGTGTGTGTGTGTGTGTGTGTATATATATATATATATATATATATATATATATATATATATATATATTCTCACACTGTAGAGAAAGACTATATCATTTATACTGTAGTCCTGTAAACAATGTGTACATAAGCCTGTAAATCTCTTCCTCTCTGTGTGCTCTCATCTGAATGATTTATGGAACAGATCCATGCACTTCACCAGTGCTGTAACTCATACTGGTAATGTCAATAAAGCCACTTAGAGGAAAATTAAGTGTGTGTGGTGGTGGTGGGGTTTCATCACAAGCCTGAGTATGTTAGCTTGGGGTTATTAAACACACTTTTGATTTCTGATAACTGGATTCTCGGCTTGGCTTCTTTTGATCATAAAATATTCTCATGCTGCCAAAAAGTCTTAGAAAATCACAGGTGCTGAGAAAGAAAGTAAATCCTGGTCTATTTCTCCAAATAAAGTCTGCAGCAAAGCAAAAACACGCTTTTGCAATTCCCCACAGCAAGGGTGTTGTTTTAACATATAGATTTGGGCTGGGTCACAGGATTAAGTAAAATTTTATTTGTAGATTTGAATGAAATTTTTATCAGAGGTGGGACTTTGAACAAGGAAGACTCAGGAAGAATTTGGCGATGATTCAGATCAATTTTGGATCCAGAAATTTTTGATTGATTATTAAACATTGCGAAATGAAACGCTTTCCTTTTTTAAATATTTTGGTTCATATGGGGATTACTGGGCTTGGTGAAGGTTTGGGGTCTCCATTCGCAATGGATGACTACTATTGTGTAATTATTGTTATAACTATTATTACTAATATTACCACCAAAACTTCTATCATTGCTGTAATTAGTACTATTATAATTATTAATTACTACTACTACTACTACTACTACTACTAGAGGGATCCATCACTTTCCGCGGTTAATTGGGGACGAGACCCCCCCCCCCCCCGGCCGAATTCCGCAAAGTAGGATCAGCCCCCCTCCGACTGAAGTATACATACATGTACATGTGTATATAATATCAATAAATACATATCCAAGGCTATAAATGCTTATAATAAACATTAAAAAATAATGCATAAGATGTAAATAAAATAAATACATACACATACAGATGCACACCTCACAAAAATGTAGCTAGTTTTGGCCTGTTTTTTTTGTTGGGGGTTTTTTTTTTTTGCATAATTGGCCTTGATTTGCAGCATTTTTCTCAACTTTTCCCCCATATTCTTCCTTAATTTCCTCATTTTTAAATTCGAAGAATATTTAGATTTATATATATTAAAAAAAAAAAAAAAACAACAACAACAAAAAAAAGAAAAACGTGGTGCACTGAAGCCGCATGAATTGAAGCGCGAATACAACCACCACCTCTACTGTTGCTGTAATTATGACAATTATTGTTGGGATTATTATTATTATCATTATTACTAATACTACGACCATTTTTTTCTATTATTGGTCCTCTCACCCAAGATTATTATCCAAGAGTATTATATGTGCAGCCCCACATCCCCCAACATCTTGAGAAAGACTTTACCAATTTTCATCAAACTTTGCTTGCTGACTACCTTTAGAGTGTAGCAGAAGCATATCACCAGCACTCCCACCCGACTGCCTCATCAAGATTTTATTCATTTCCTGTCATTTCAGTTTTCCCTAAATCCTTGTGCTGTTTGTTTAATTGAGCTTCTCGTCATCATCATCATCATCATCGTGGTCCATTGGGACTGGTTAACAATACAAGATATTAAACGAGTAGTTTGTTCCCATAAAAAACTCAAAACACTTTACAGACCAACTAGGAGGGCAAGCTGATGTTCTGTCCTCTCTTCTACATTGAATTCTCAAAAAATAAATAAAAAATAAATAAATAAAAAGGGTGGTTTTGCAGATTTGGAAGAATCGGTATGCAAGGCCAAATCTCTGTTTGTTCTTGTACATGGTTTGCGTGTGTGTGTGTGTGTGTGTGTGTGTGTGTGTGTGTGTGTGCTGGCAGTAAGACAGGGAAAGCACTGCCTAGATCCAGCTCTTAAACACAACAAACCGATTTCTTAAGCCCCCCAAACTCCCTCCTCTGTACTTCCCTCCATCCTTTCAGCTCTGCTCCATCATGACCACCCCAGAACATTCTGGAAAGGCTATGAAGTCTCAGAGTGTGTTAGCATGATGGTCAACATTTATGGACAAAAAGACTACGTGCAGACTGCATAATACATGCTAGAATAAAAAGGAAGAGTGAGAATGAGCAAGAGGGGGGGAGAGAGAGAGAGAGAGAGAAACTGACCTCAAAGGCAACAAGAGCATAACGCAGGGGTGAATACGAGTGGAGGAGTCAGGAACAGAGATCTGAGACGGAGGAAGTCATTGGTTGGGTGTTAACAGCACGGTACTCGCAAGGTGACACACACACACACACACACACACAGAGAGAGACTCTCCCCAAAACACACACACACACACTGTTTCCCTCTGTCTCTCTCTGACACAGACAAGATACACTGACATGCTTTCTATCCCCTACACACCCTCTCTCTCTCTCTCTCTCTCTCTCTCTTCCTCCCTCCCCTATACACACACACAGACAGACACTCTCACGGCACGCAGACACTCTCACACAGATACACAGACACTCTTTCCCCGACAGAGACACACACACACACCTTCTCTTCCCAGACACACTCACACTGACATTCTCGTTCTCCCTCACACACACTCTCTCTCTCCTGGACACAGACAAGACACACTGACATGCTCTCTATCCCCGAGACACACACACACACACCATATCGCTCTCTATCCCCGACACACACCCTCTCTCTCTCTCTCTCTCGATACATACACCCTCTCTCTCTCTCTCTCTCTCTCTACATACACCCTCTCTCTCTCTCTCTCTCTCTCTCTCTACATACACCCTCTCTCTCTCTCTCTATACATACACCCTCTCTCTCGATACACACACCCTCTCTCTCTCTCTCTCTACACACACCTCTCTCTCTCTCTCTCTACACACACCCTCTCTCTCTCTCTCTACATACACCCTCTCTCTCTCTCTCTCTCTCTATACATACACCCTCTCTCTCGATACACACACCCTCTCTCTCTCTCTCTACACACACACCCTCTCTCTCTCTCTCTCTCTCTCTCTATACATACACCCTCTCTCTCTCTCCATACACCTTCTCTCTCTCTCTCTAGATACATACACCCTCTCTCTCTCGATACACACACCCTCCTCTCTCTCTCTCTCTCTCTCTCTCTCTATACATACACCCTCTCTCTCTCTCTCTCCATACACCTTCTCTCTCTCTCTCTCTCTCTCTACACACCTCTCTCTCTCTCTCTCTCTCTCGATACACACACCCTCTCTCTCTCTCTCTCGATACACACACCCTCTCTCTCTCTCTCTCGATACACATACCCTCTCTCTCTCTCTCTCTCTCTCTCTCGATACACACACCCTCTCTCTCTCTCGATACACACACCCTCTCTCTCTCGATACACACACCCTCTCTCTCTCTCGATACATACACCCTCTCTCTCTCTCTCTCGATACATACACCCTCTCTCTCTCTCTCTCTCTCGATACATACACCCTCTCTCTCTCTCTCTCTCTCTCGATACATACACCCTCTCTCTCTCTCTCTCTCTATACATACACCCTCTCTCTCTCGATACATACACCCTCTCTCTCGATACACACACCCTCTCTCTCGATACATACACCCTCTCTCTCTCTCTCTCTCTCTCGATACACACACCCTCTCTCTCTCTCTCTATACATACACCCTCTCTCTCTCTCTATACATACACCCTCTCTCTCTCTCTCTCTATATATATATATATATATATATATATATATATATATATATATATATATATACATACACCCTCTCTCTCTCTCTCTCTCTCTATACATACACCCTCTCTCTCTCGCTCGATACATACACCCTCTCTCTCTCGCTCGATACATACACCCTCTCTCTCGATACATACACCCTCTCTCTCTCGCTCGATACATACACCCCATCTCTCTCGCTCCATGTGGCTGCAGGTTTTTGTTTCAACCAAGCAGCACACCTGACTTGGCTCACTTTATTAACTGATTTGATTCTTCAGGCAGTTGATTAGTCAATCGGTAAGCTCTGGACAGAGGCTAACCTGCACTCCCCATCCCCCGACACATGCGCACACTCTCCCCGACACACTCTCCCCGTCTCCCCATCCCCCCGACACGCGCGCACACTCTCCCCGACACGCGCGCACACTCTCCCCGACACGCGCGCCCCACCTCCACGACACGCGCGCCCCATCCCCCCGACACGCCCCATCCGCCCGACACGCTGCGCACACTCTCCCGACACACGCGCCCCATCCCCGACACACGCCCCCTCCCCCGACACACGCGCCCCACCCCCCGACACACTCTCCCCATCCCCCGACACACTCTCCCCATCCCCCGACACACTCTCCCCATCCCCCGACACACTCTCCCCGACACACGCGCCCCATCCCCGACACACTCTCCCCATCCCCTACACACTCTCCCCATCCCGCCCTACACACACACTCTCCATCCCGCCCTACACACACTCTCCATCCCGCCCTACACACACACTCTCCATCCCGCCCTACACACACTCTCCATCCCGCCCTACACACACACTCTCCATCCCGCCCTACACACACACTCTCCATCCCGCCCTACACACACACTCTCCATCCCCCTTCACACACACTCTCCATCCCCTACACACACACACACACACTCTCCATCCCCCTACACACACACACACACACACTCTCCATCCCCTACACACACACACACACTCGCCATCCCCTACACGCACACACACACTCGCCATCCCCCTACACGCACACACACACACACACTCGCCATCCCCCTACACGCACACACACACACTCGCCATCCCCTACACGCACACACACACACACTCGCCATCCCCCTACACGCACACACACACACTCGCCATCCCCCTACACGCACACACACACACTCGCCATCCCCTCTACACGCACACACACACACACTCGCCATCCCCCTACACGCACACACACACACTCGCCATCCCCCTACACGCACACACACACACTCGCCATCCCCCTACACGCACACACACACTCGCCATCCCCCTACACGCACACACACTCGCCATCCCCTCTACACGCACACACACACTCGCCATCCCCCTACACGCACACACACACACTCGCCATCCCCTACACGCACACACTCGCCATCCCCCTACACGCACACACTCGCCATCCCCCTACACGCACACACTCGCCATCCCTCTACACGCACACACTCGCCATCCCCTACACGCACACACACTCGCCATCCCCTACACGCACACACTCGCCATCCCCCTACACGCACACACTCGCCATCCCCCTACACGCACACACTCTCGCCATCCCCCTACACGCACACACTCGCCATCCCCCTACACGCACACACTCTCCATCCTCCCTACACACACACACACTCCATCCCCCTACACACACACACACACTCTCCATCCCCACCTACACACACACACACACACACTCTCCATCCCCCTACACACACACACTCTCCATCCCCCTACACACACACACTCTCCATATCCCCCTTACACACACACTCTCCATATCCCCCTACACACACACACACTCTTCATATCCCCTACACACACACACATTCTTCATATCCCCTACACACACACTCTCCATATCCCCCTACACACACACACACTCTCCATCCCCCTACACACACACACACACACTCTCCATCCCCCTACACACACACACACACACACACTCGCCATCCCCCTACACACACACTCGCCATCCCCCTACACACACACACACTCGCCATCCCCACCTACACACACACACACACACACACCCCCACACGCAGACACTCTCCATCCACCCCCACACGCAGACACTCTCCATCCACCCCACACGCAGACACTCTCCATCCCCCCACACGCAGACACTCTCCATCCCCCACACGCACACACCTCCACCCCCCACACACACTCTCCATCCCCCTACACACACACACTCTCCATCCCCCTACACACACACACTCTCCATCCCCCTACACACACACACTCTCCATCCCCTACACACACACACTCTCCATCCCCCTACACACACACACACTCTCCATCCCCCTACACACACACACTCTCCATCCCCCTACACACACACACTCTCCATCCCCCTACACACACACACACTCTCCATCCCCTACACACACACTCTCCATCCCCCTACACACACACACTCTCCATCCCCCTACACACACACACTCTCCATCCCCCTACACACACACACTCTCCATCCCCCTACACACACACACTCTCCATCCCCTACACACACACACTCTCCATCCCCCTACACACACACACTCTCCATCCCGCCCTACACACACTCTCCATCCCCCTACACACACACTCTCCATCCCCCTACACACACTCTCCATCCCCCTACACACACACACTCTCCATCCCGCCCTACACACACTCGCCATCCCGCCTACACACACTCGCCATCCCGCCCTACACACACACTCTCCATCCCGCCTACACACACACTCTCCATCCCGCCCTACACACACACTCTCCATCCCGCCCTACACACACACTCTCCATCCCCCTACACACACACATACTCCATCCCCCTACACACACACACACACACACACTCTCCATCCCCTACACACACACACACACACACTCGCCATCCCCCCTACACGCACACACACACACACTCGCCATCCCCTACACACACACACTCGCCATCCCCCTACACGCACACACTCGCCATCCCCTACACGCACACACTCGCCATCCCCCTACACGCACACACTCGCCATCCCCCTACACGCACACACTCGCCATCCCCCTACACGCACACACTCGCCATCCCCCTACACGCACACACTCGCCATCCCCCTACACGCACACACTCGCCATCCCCCTACACACACACATACACACTCTCCACCCCCTACACACACACACACACACACACACACTCTTCATATCCCCTACACACACACACTCTTCATATCCCCTACACACACACTCTTCATATCCCCCTACACACACGCACACACACTCTCCATATCCCCCTACACACACACACACTCTCCACCCCCCACCAAAACACACACACTCTCCATCCCCACCTACACACACACACACACACACTCTCCACCACCCCCACACACACACTCTCCATCCCCCCACACACACACTCTCCACCACCCCACACACACACTCTCCATCCCCCACACACACACTCTCCATCCCCACCTACACACACACTCTCCATCCCCACCTACACACACACACACACTCTCCATCCCCACCTACACACACACACTCTCCACCACCCCCACACTCTCCATCCCCCCACACGCAGACACTCTCCATCCCCCCCACACGCAGACACTCTCCATCCCCCACACGCAGACACTCTCCATCCCCCCACACGCAGACACTCTCCATCCCCCCTTACACACACACTCTCCATATCCCCCCTACACACACACACACACTCTCCATATCCCCTACACACACACACACACACTCTCCATATCCCCCCTACACACACACACTCTCCATATCCCCCTGCACACACACACACTCTCCATATCCCCCTACACACACACACTCTTCATATCCCCCTACACACACACACACACACACACTCTCCATATCCCCCTACACACTCACACACTCTCCACCACCCCCACACACAGACACTCTCCACCACCCCCACACGCAGACACTCTCCATCCCCCCACACGCAGACACTCTCCATCCCCCCACACGCAGACACTCTCCATCCACCCCCACACGCAGACACTCTCCATCCACCCCCACACGCAGACACTCTCCATCCACCCCCACACGCACACACTCTCCATCCACCCCCACACGCACACACTCTCCATCCCCCTACCCACACACTCTCCATCCCCCTACCCACACACACACACTCTCCATCCCCCTACCCACACACACACACTCTCCATCCCTCCCCTACCCACAGACACTCTCCATCCCTCCCCTACCCACAGACACTCTCCATCCCTCCCCTACCCACAGACACTCTCCATCCCTCCCTACCCACAGACACACACTCTCCATCCCCTACCCACAGACACACACACTCCATCCCCTACCCAGACACACACACTCTCCATCCCCTACCCACAGACACACTCTCCATCCCCTACCCAAACGCACACACCCCACCCCTATACACACACACTCCATCCTATACAAGCACACACACTCTCCACCCCCACTCAGTCTCCCCACACACACACGCCCTCTCTTCTACAAACACACTGTTCCTTTCTCTCTCCCCTGACACACAAATACACACACACACTCCCTCTCTCACACACACAATACCCCCTCGACACACACATTCTCCAACACTCTGTCACACACGCACGCACACACAGTCTCTCCCCGACACGCACACCAAAAGCGAAGAGTAGGAGGCGAGGAGAAGAAAAGATGACGTGATGAATATTGGTCCCCAGCTCATTTCTCTCTGGGTGACACATCACAGTTTCGGCTACAGATGAACAGCAGTCCTCTTACTGGCTGCTACATGCTCATATGTGGGGTTTTGGAGAACAGCTTACTTTTTGTGTGCCTTGTGATTTTCAGGAAAAATCCTTTGGTTATTCTGCACCCTTCAGATTATGTATAATCACAATAAAGATGAACACAATTGAATTATATGGCTGTGACCCCATCATTTAAGATAAATTTCAATTACACGTTTAAAAAAAAAATGACAAAGATGGGAAGCACACTTCAATACAACATTTGGGTCACAGTGATAAATCAAGATAACGGCCACTCTGTATGTAATAACTAGATAATGCAGTGTATCATTTAGCAAAACATTTGAAAGACTCTGGATTAAGCACGTATGTAATCACAAAGACAGTGATGAACTCCCACGATGAAATTGTGTTACATTTAAATACTAGAATTACAGTATACAATCTTAAAAAAAAAAAAAACAGCTATCACATGGTGCCATTGAAATAATCGACCACTTAAAAACAAGTCATTGTGCGCTCACTGACTGGGCGTGGCATTAGGTAGTGCCAGATGGACTGGTTCGAGTGTTTCTGAAGCCACTAATCTCCTGGGATTTTCATGTACAACCATCAGCAGAGTTCACACCAAAGTGTGGGAAGGGGAAAAAAGACAAAAAAATAAATATTAACAGCAGAATCGGTTTGGATACCAAAGTAAGCCACTCTTTACAACCATGGTGAGCTAAAAAGCAGCTCAGAATGCACAACACACGCAGTAAAAATACACTCTCCCAAAATGATTGAAAAAAAAAAAAAAAAATGCAATCGAAGGTCCCTCTATGGACACTGTACCCATGGTGGGGTTTTGTTCCCCTCATCACCCTTCCCACAAGTTACTTTGCCAGTTTCCTTTTGTGATAGATTATTTTTTAGATAGACAGGGATTTTCATTCATTTACTACAGTGTTATCCCACCATGGTTGTAGAGAGAACAAGGCCTATCTCAGCCAACTCAGGGCAAAGGTGGGGTACACCCTAAAAAGCTTGCCGGTCCATTAAAGGGCTAGCACAAAAACACCCATACCTGGAACAATTTGGAAGAGCCTAATGTTCATGTCCTTGGACTGTGGGAGAACACCAAAGTATCCGCAAGAAACCCAAGTGAAGGCACCCAAGTGACGCATCGACAAGGTGAGTGACTCTTAACCCGGAGATCATAAGATCAAATTCCGATTAATTAATCCACAGCCATCCATGACAGAGTCCATGGGAACTACTTGGCCAAGCTGTCCCGGGAGGGAAGGATTCTGTACACTCCCTTCCCCGTCACTTACAGCGCTCGCCAGCCTGGGCAACTGTAAGCTAAGTCATGGGCATCTGTAAGCTCATCTGCAAGGGGGTGGATCACGCTATCCCTTAGAGTGTGTTAGACCAAATACAACATGCCACAGTTCGAAAAGAGGCGGGTGGCTAGTATCACATGTCCCTAGTTTGTGATGGTCATGTGATAGGGAAAGCAATTTGATGACGGGTGGGGAATTGGGTTTCTTTTGGATTTTCTCCCATTTTCTCCATAATTTAGTCATATCCAAGCAAGCATAAGAAGAACATGAAAGCTTCAGACCGCTTTATCTTGGACACAAATCCAGGCGCGTCTTGATGGGAGGCGGAAGTGCAAACCACTGCATCATTGTGCAACCAGATACAAATCAAGAATGGTCCAAATTAGCATTTTTCATTACAACAAACTCAACTTAACGACTTGAATTTGCTGAAGAATGTTAGGTCAAATGTGGTTCTAAACAAATTACTTACATGACAGTAACTTTCCTTGACTTGTTATCTTTGTAAGGGACACCCATAGCCTAATGATTAAAGAAGCAGCTTTGGGACAAAAAGGTTTCGATTCCCAAGTGTGGCGTGGGGGGTGTGAGTAACACCTTTGAGTAACACCGTTCTTCCAACTATCCTCCAGGAATCCATAAATGTGTGTAGCACCCTACTGCCCCATTAATTTCCCTTACAGGATTAATACACTATATCAAAATAAGAATAAATTATTAAGTTGGTCCAATTTAAGAATAACAAACCGTAATCAACTATCTGGAGCCTGTGGTATAGATGTTAGGGTGTAGGGAACATAATGCAGCCGTGGGGGGTGGGGAGGCACAAGCCAGTGGTCATCCTCACGCCGGTCCCAAGCCCAGATAAATGCAGAGGGGGTAGTGTCAGGAAGGGCATCCAATGTTAAACATATGCCAAATTTGATATGTGGATCATAAATACAAATGTCATACTGGATCGGTCAAGACCCGGGTTAACAATGACCACGATCAGTGCTGTTAACCAACAGAGTGCTGGTGGAAACTGGGCTACTGAAGG
>CM045731.1:49372500-49380000 GCA_024760905.1 Plotosus lineatus
GTTTAGGCAAGACTTAAGAATAAGTGGTTTCACATGTTTCATTTCATCTATGAACCTTACACAGTTCTGAAATCCCTGATTTATTTAGATTTTAAGAAGGTCACATTTGACAAAACATGGCCAATCAACATAGAGAAAGATGCAAGGTCTGGCAAATAGACCAAAAAATTGAATGGGCATGGCTTTAATAGACATCCGTTTTATCTTTGACACCATATGCCTTTGAACTTTGACCAAGCAGACAGAAGAGGGGTGTTCGAGAAGAATTCACGAAGTATCCTCAAATCTATCAATTTTACAAAGGAAGGCATCAAAAGAATGTAGGGTACTCCACTATTGCTGGTGAAGAGACCAGTTTTATGGCCATAGGTATGGTGGCATATGAAACGTAAGCAAGTTGCAGTCAGACTGTATAACCCCAGAACCAGCAAGAAGAAAATACTGTCACCCAAACCAAAGGCAATAAAATCAAAAATTGCAGGTTTTTCCATTTCTGAAAGGTCACTTATTCCAAATTTGTTTTCTTTTCATCACATTGTGTAGTTTGGACGGTGTCCTGTAAAATAATCTACATGAAAACCAGCATATAACCAACAAAGTATATTACTTCTGGACTGAAGACCACGATGGATAGTAATTATTTCAGTTTGCTGGATGGATGCAATGAGCCAAATTAGCATCTAAATTTTAGGCAGATGTTGAGAAAATATATAACTAAACTTGGGTTCCTAATTGGAACAATAGAAAAGCTTGATCACTTCACTGTTATAAAATAAGTTCCTGTCAATAGCACAGACAGAGTCTGTGCCTGTGTGGGTGGGAAGGATCGCCTCAGCTGTCAATCATGGGGACTTTAACCAAATTGTATATGAAAGAGGGCAGACAGTTTTTTAAAGAATGCTCCACTGCAATATGGGGCAGTGGTGGCCCAGTGGGTGAAGGCTTTTCGTTACTAAGCAGAAGGCTTGAGGATCAAATACCAGAATGACTAAATTCTTCCACAGGGCCCTGCACCATTATGTTGCATCACTGAACTCTGAGCTCATCTTCCTAAAAACCTACAAGTTACGTAAAAAGAATGTACAGTATAAGCATATAGCATAAATAAAGGCTTTCCAGAGGACACTACTGTTGGTCTTTGCCATCTCCACTTGGGAGTCATCACATGTTACTCAAAGGTGTGGGAAAGGAGGAAAGCGATGTTTGACAATGTGAAAATTACTTAATGATTTACTTTTCATTACCACCTATACCTGGAAATTTAGGGAGTCCGAAAGGTCTGCAGAATAAAACCACTGAACAGTGGTAGGCAAAGATATCAGATAGAAACTATATAGACACACAGTAAATTATGAAAGCAAATTATTCACATTGGAAAAAATACTTTCTACTGGGGTCAATATCTCTTTATTTACAAGATACACAGTGCATGAGTGACGCAGCCTGGTAGTACATAGGCAATTTTGCCACCTCATATCTCCAGGACCTCTGGTTTCTGAGCTTGGCTTAGTGTTGGTGTCATTTTGCATGATCTAACATCCATGTGGATTTGCTCTGTATCCTTCAGTTTTCTTCCACATACCAAAAGAAAATGTCTGCAGGTGGACTCGCCACTTTGGATTGCCTCACCTGAGCGCATGGCACCCTCTAATGGATTCACATCCCATCACTTGATGGGCTTGGGAAGTCCTGAGCACTTGTATAGAATTGGCATAAAGGGATACTATTACTCACTCACTTTCCATGCGATACCCATGATGGATTGGGCCACTTTCATGGTTTCTCAAGCAATGTGTGTTTTTACCCAAGAGGGTTGCAAGCCCCCCGCAAAAGGTTACTATAGACGACATCAAAACCGCTAGATGCAGGTCATTACAAGAACAATGAGAGAGCAGCCATGGGTGAACAAAATAATATTTCACTGCATGTCTTACTTTTGTTCCAGTTATGGGCTCGTTGTACTGTTAAAAATTAAAACTGGAACTGTACTAAACCTCAGTCAGGTCTGTAATAAAACAAGTACTAGAATTAAGTAACATAACATAACATAACAGATGAATCAACCAAAAGAGATGGGAATGAAAAATATTAACTGCTGCAGTGAAAAGACAGACCCCCAAAAAAATGAGGGGGGGCTCTGCTACACAGTCAGATTGGCCAACTCAGGGCGAGATTACACAGAGAGTTGCAGTGGAGAACAGAAAGGGTAAGACAGTAAACAGCCAAAAGAAGGAGTGGTGCCTGACTGGCGTGAGAAACATCCGCCTCCGAGTGAGACATCACACAAATATCTCACAAAATGTTGTTCTTTCCGTTGCCTTGCTTGCACATCAAAGTCAGATTACAGCCTGAAATGAGTAAAGGCGATTATGCCACATTATGCCACTTCACTCAACTTCTTGTTTCTGATTACTCAGGTGTTGCTTAATTCTCTTCAATAGAACTTGTTAAAATGCAAGAAAAAGGTTTATATTTCGGTGACGTCACTATTACAGTAAGGTGCGTAAGTATTAGGAAAGTGTCATGATTTTGTTATTTTACCACCACAATGCATTTGAAATTGAGCCATGGAGGTATAATTAAAGTGCAGACTGAAGTGTAATTTAATAGTTTAATAAAAGTATGGTATTATTCTTTAAATTAATCAACTCTATGAGATACAAGCTTAAAAGTTGAATGTTGATGAAAAAAGTATTCGCCAGACACTGGCAATGTTCAGCAGTAACTAGCAATATTCATGAGAACGTTTGCAAAAAATGTCGGTGACAAACAGTTGCAGACCATTAGCGACTCTTGGCGAAAGGGTTTCCATAATTAGAAACTATTTGCCACTGCTTGGGACTACTTTGACTAGCAGTGCTAGGCAAATGTCAGGAACAGCTTGGAATTCAACCACTATTGTCATTACAGAAGCATATGCAAACCATTCCCACTATGCTCAGCACGTGGTGTACTGGGGGGGGGGGGGCTTTAGCTAGTGTGTCAACCGTTTTAAAACACATAACTTTCTTTGCAGGGGGGACGAACCGACGACTGTTTGTGACCCTAAAAAAAAAAAAAGTTTTTTTTTTCACCTCTTATGAACCCTGACGAAACATTAAATTTTCGACATTCATCAGCATTCGCCACTCCATGAGTTAATGGCGTTCGGGATTACAGCCATTTTCAAAGGCTGAAAAGTGATTAGATAAACAAGCAATGATAAATACCAAGCTAATCTTTGATAGCTGGAAGCAAATCCTTTGCAAACTGCCTCAAGTCTTTCAATGGGTTCTATTATCAAATGCTGAGGTTACTTACTGACCATACTCTACTAGGTTTTTACTCTACAGGCTATCAGTTGCTGATTGTGTACCTTTATGCATTCAATTCTGTCTTCAGTAAGTGAAAAGCATGTTCAGTTGAGTTGATTGACTTGAACATTCCATTTGTTTTCATTAAGAAGTTCTAGGGGTGCATTTTGGGTCATTATCACCCTGTACTGTGACACATCATCCTATTAGTTTTACAACAATTGACTGAAAGGAAACATAACTTGTAGCGCTTTAAACTTCCTTTAGCTTCTTTTATCAGCAGTCACACAAACACCACTGATCCTGTCGAGTTGTCTTCCGTGATCTTCCAGGTTCTTTGGCATTAGCACAGAAGTGTATTATTTCTCCATACAAATCTACCAAGTTGTTGTCTCGGCCACTCCTAAAGTTTCTTAAGTTCCTAAAGTAACCCTTTGTGAGATGTGTTTATTTTTCAGCCTAATAATGGCCTCCTGTACTTGCAGTGACATGTCTTTGGAACACAGGAAAGCTCCTGTGAACAGCTGCCAAATGCTAATCCAACACTTTGGATCTATTTGGGACATTTTGGCTCGATAATTTGTCATCAAATAGTGTTGAAATAGTCCAAAACCGGAGACCAAACTGCTTTTCAGTCCAATTCCTAATGAGACTGAAAATCAGGAGTGCCTATGTACAAAAATGGATGTAATTCCTAAAATTATAAATACATTCTGAAGACTTTAAGACCCAACTGTCGAGCAGTGTCATTGATATCAATGATTGTAATCACTTATGTTTAAAGTCTACAAGAAATGTTCATTCAGAGTTTTTGGGAAGAAGTCACCAGGACCAGCACTTATGAAATAATGAAGGATACCCTATATGTTCATACCTGACTGCAGCACATTGCTAATGTAAAAAGCATATCAATAGCCCTTTATAAGCAATTTAAAAGACACCTGTTTGTATAGGTGTTATCTGCTCACCGAAGGAAAATACGTTATTTGACTGATGAATTCCGCTTCGGGCCGTTTACCTAATAATGACTGTCAGGGCATCCAAATAGAGACTTGCCTCAGCATATCTTTGAGCAAGCGTTATACAAACTATAGTAACGGTAGCACACATTCCTGTGAGCTATAACGATAAATGGCTCCAGAACAATTTGTTCTTTTTTTTTTTTTTTTTTTTTTGTTGTCCTATTTCAATCCGGAGCATCTGAATGAAAAGAAACCTTTACATGCACTCCGCTGTGGTGGAACTTCCCTATGCATCTTAATACAAGATATTTTGCAATACAGGATTCTCGAGTCCAGAAAAGCAGACACAAATAAAGAATTATAATTTAATGCAGCCATTTTGTAATGACAAATAGTACCATTGTTAAATCAATAGACTGTATTGCAAGAAAAACTGCTTTATACTTTATTATATCGGGCATCATTTTCTACTATGATTAATGTTACCACTGCCAAGGTTTAAATCCAGGACCTTTTGAAGGGATTCGTTAACACTGAAATAAAATGACTCTTGGAAGTGTGGCAGTGTGTGCTATATACTTTATGCTTGGCGAAGGTTTGCACTCACTCATGTTGTAATATAATGCCATAAGTAAATTTTATAGAAACTTTATTATTATTATAGAAAAATATTTGATGGTCGATCATGTCGAAAAATGATGAGAAACATCAGGGCAGCACGGTGGCATATTTGTATTCTTTTCAAATATTTGTAGTGATTTCCTCTGGGTACTTCGACTTCCTGCCACAGTAAGAAACATGCATATTAGTTTAACGAGCTGTTTCAAATTGCCTCTACATGTGAATGGTTGTATGATCTGTACTGCCCTGCAATGGTCTGGTGAGTTGTTAAGGATGCACGCCACCTTTGCACAGTGATCGCTGAATGTCTCTATGACCCTAAGCAGATTATGCAGTCTGGAAAATGGGTGAATAAAAAAAAAAAACAATTACTATAATCAAATGTGTCTAATGGCTGACATAACCCCCCCCCCAAAAAAAAAAAGCACAATCATATTTACCAGTTTGCTGCGTACAGAAACCAACCTTCTCTCAACTGACTTCTTGTACATGCACAATCAAGCATTTAAGGGGATTTAAAGGAAACTCATTTATATTCAAATTTTTGTTTTTGCCACTGCCAGTACAGCATGATAAACTTATAAATACAGAAGATCCACAACTTACGTTTTTAATTGATTCCGGACGGCCGAACACAAGTTGAAAGTGAACGCAAGTTGTTACAGTGACGTATGACGCTCATCCTGTACTGTACATCCATAAATACCATTACCGTAGCTCATAAAACACCCCTAAATCAATTATTATAAACATAACATTGTAAAATAATATCAAATATATCAAATAATATCAAAATTAATTTCAAATAAGTCACTTATTTATACCGAGTCACTTTACATGAAGCTTAAAACAGCCAACCAACGTTACAATATGTGAGGCGCTCAATACCGAAAGTAACGTACTTGCTGTGGGTTATACGGACTTCCGGTCTTTCAAGTGCGTAAGGGTGCCGCTGAACTCGTTTAGAACACAGCCTGCACTAACATGAATCACCAACCATACTTGCTTAGGGTTACAACAGTCCACAAAACAGTGTAAACACAAAGATCACAGAGACGACATCTTAACACAAGGGTAACATGCTATATAACCGATATATACACACACACACAATATAAATATATAAATGTCCGTCTTCCTTTCGGCTTTTTCCCTTTTACTCGGGAGTTGCCACAGCGAATCATCTGATTCGCACGTTTGATTTGGCAGGTTTTTACGCCGGATGCCCTTCCTGTCACAACCCTTTTAGCAAGGGACAGAAACACGCTGACGACTTTGCAGCCTACTCTTTACGAAAGTCAGCAATGGTTCTTTTACATGCCTCTCACCATAGACAGTGAGAGACATGGCCCGCCTTTGATAACCCAGTTAGCCGCACTGGGGGGACAGTGACAACCTTGTGGAGAGTGGGTCTTGAACCCCCAACCTTTGGATCAGCGATCCAGCGCCCGACACCACTAGACCACCACTGCCCGTAATATAAATTATAAATGTGTGTATATATATACATATATATATATATATATATATATATATATACACACACACACACACACACACATATACATACAGATGTCAGTGTGGTATGTCTAAACTCAAATTTGACTTTTTTTTGGAAAAAAAAGAGAATGTAAAATCGAAAAAACGTAAAACGGATGAACGCAAGTCAGGGAGCGTCTGTACTTTTTAAATGCCAAATGTGACTAACATCAAGTGCAGCAACATACTGGAGTACCCATATAGGCAGCGTATTACACTAATTACCTTTCACTAGAATTCCGGACAGAGTGAAAAGCGCTGGTGTATTACAATTTAATTGTCTTTTTTTTTTTTTTTCCTCAAGTTGGTGCAGGCCAAATGAAATGGAGCTGCAGGAAGGATTTATCTGAAACATTTGTCGTAACACGATTAGCATTAACTTTTTAAATACTGAAAAACAATGACAGCAAGAGTGCAATACAAGAGCACTCACAGAGCATAAATCTCCAACAAGAAATAACACAGAACACTGCACTTTCTGCTATGCTTGTTGTACTACTGTACTTTTAGGGGGGGAAAGCCTAAAATTTTAACTGTCATCTGGATGAAACCTGGTCTAACATCTATTTCTGATTGTGAATATTCAATTATTTCTTTATCTAACCACTGAAAATTTCAGACTGTCAGTCCAAAAAAAAAAAAACAACCTGTAAACAGGAAGTTGCTGACAGACAGCAATAAAAACAACCCATGCCCATTGAACTATTTCGTAGCGGTAATTACAGGCTTAATTTTTATTCCGCGAGTTTGGTGCATCGTGCTACATCATACAGATTCTGTCGTGATGAGTCGAAGGGTAAATAAAACCTGCAGGGCATCACTGTTGTGACTTTTGACTTTTGGGGTTAAGTTTTATAATTACTGTCATTTCCATTCAGATTGTCTCATCTGCAAAAGCATCTGGTGTATCAAAACCAAAACAAATGACTCACACCACCACAAGATAAATCATAAAACAATCCAAAGACTCTCGCAAGCATCCACTAGAGATGAACATGTGTCTGTGTCTGAGAAAAGTCCATTCTCTGGAAAAACGCTTTCTGATTTGGCAGCCCTCTCCACGTCTCCTGCGGTTACATAAGCCT
>CM045731.1:49385000-49395000 GCA_024760905.1 Plotosus lineatus
CGTTGATACAAATTATTTCCAGTATTACCGCACTCTTCCTTGGATCGGGAGGCTTTGGAATCATTTCGATTAGATAAACAGACAAAGAGAAATGCACTCAGAGTTCAGACCTCCACCAAGATGGTGTATTCTCTAAACTTTTCATCAGTCATACATTAATTTGAATTTTTCTTTTTTCAGCTACATATTTGAAAAGATATAGCCTAATCGACATAAGGCAAAAAATTAAAAATTCTTCCGGTGCCCACCAGGAGGAAACATTTCATTATTATAACGTCGATGTCAACCGAAATCTCACAGAGCGGTGAATGCTGATAAACACTGCAATTTTTGGATTCTGGAACTTTTATTGAATTAATATTTTTGTTGAAACTCGGGGTTCAACTCCAACCATTGAGTGATGCTTAACAGCAATTCGAAAAATTTGCTTAAAATGTTTTCCAGAAGACAGTTTGCAAACATTGAGCAGTGGTGGCCTAGTGGTAGAAAGCTGAATTACTGATTAGCCAACTAACTAGCTAATTGGGTTAACAAACGTCAGCCATGTCTCTCACTGTTTTCTGTGAGAGAAATGGAGAGAAAAGAAAAAAAAAAACATTGCTGACTTGATAAAGAGTAGGCTGAATAGCCATCAGCGTGTTTCTGCCCTGTGATGACTTGGCAATCTATAGAGGTTGAACTCTGCCCTTGCCCAGAGTCGTTTGGGATGGTTGCCAGCCTCCCCACAACCCTAATTAAGATAAAGTATTTCAGAAAATGCATGAATGTTTGGGTTAGCAAACATCACCGACTGTAAGTGTTTGGGAAGATTAGGACCATTTGCCAAATCTGGGTAAAATAGTCAAATTTCAGTAAAACAGTGGCAGTGAACCACTCTTGGCAATGAACTTACAGGGGATATGGACGGTCCCAACCCTATAAAAAGGGTAAGAACACCTAACTGGAGAACAAAAAGAACTTTAATGTCACGTGTTACAGCCATTTGCAAATCAATTAGAACTGTTTCCTGAAAAATATATTTGGGGAAAAAAATTTAACATGTATTACTGGCTGGAAACTTGGCAGGCCTATACGAGATGCCCTAATGAACAATATGTAGCCATAAATGTAATGATTGGCATTACCAGCTTTGTCGTCAGATCCAAAAGCATCACAGACATACCTCTGGTGTGTAGTTTAAGCTCGTTTCCACTTTATTACAAAATAGTCACAGATTTGCTTTAATCAACAAGTCCCTCCCCAACAAAGAAAAAAAATAATACAATAACTAACGTGCTGTCGTTCCACTAGACTGAATTTCCATTTTATTTATACTGGGAAGCAAACCGCACACAAAGTGCACTCGAGACATGACAACATCTCTGAAACTCTACACTTAAATCATAGAGAGCTTCTTTTCTACTTTCACCTCAGGACCAAAAACTGCCATTCATCATAATATTACAGTGCAAAAACCCTTTCCAGCTCTAATTTATTACTCAAAACAAAAATGGCAGGAACACATTCCGAGTGCTAAAACACAAAACAAACGAGATGAACTTGACGACTTAAAGCTAACACCATTATATCTCAACAACCCAAATGGTGCCTTCCTGATCTTTAGTACACACAGCAAGTCAGTTCTACTAAAATACTGCATTATTCCCAACAAATTAACTACCCATTGACCTTTCAGTGTTATTAATTAAATGGCGATGCGGTGGCAGCAAGTTGCCTGTTAGTGTTTTATCCTGTGTACAATACAACAGCAAACACCGAGTGGAAATTTTGAATTCTTGAAAAACATACATTATCATGATTAACTCAATAAATAAAAAGCTTCCACCTCTTTTCCATCTCGGAACAAAAAGGTCCACTGCTTGAGTCCTGGACTCTGCGAGGACATTGCTATTGTAACAATTTAATTTCTACCCATGATTGCATGGATTTCATCTGGGTACACCGAATTCCTCCAACAGTCTAAATATATGCACACTTGGCTGGCTAATTGGCCATTTCAAATTACTCCTCACACGTGAATTGTATGTGTGTTGCTCTGGAATGGTCTGGTGAGCTGTTCAAGGCAACCGAAAGTACATGGAGGAAACCTGAGAACTCAAACCCCACATAGAAATTGTTCATTTAAGGACATAGGACCTCACCGTAAGGTGGATGTGCTAACCACTATGCCACCTCATCTAAATTTCACAGCTCTTAATAATACAAAAACTGATTACTCACAGATATCTGCAGCCTCGTCGGAGCCATCAGGGCAGTCCTTTTCTCCGTCACAGCGCCAGCCTTTAGAGATGCACGTCACCTGGTCCTTACACACAAACTGCTTCGGGCTGCAGGTCTTCGGGACTAGGAACACACCACAACACATAAGGTACAGCCGTGCAATATGAAGGGCAATTTCTACAATGAGGTTCTCTACATATACACATAGAATGGTACATATCAGTAGATCAGCAAATCATTTCCTATTAGTATTCCACAATAATTTCATCAAGTTAATAATTGATAATTGCCCCAAACTACTTGAACGAGAGCGCTTATAACTTCTCAATGAGTCTTCAATGACAAAGGATCAAAACCGGAAATCTTTACAAGAGCTGAACAGACAATGACCACACTGTCCAAACTAGGAACAATATGGAGGGTCAATAACATTGCCATCAAACAGAAGGTCAAACTCTTCAGGCGACGATAATTACCATCAACTACCAATAAATTATCGTCAACTATACCCCTGTATAGAAGAAATTTGATACTGTTTATGGCTCTAAAGGAAAATATTTTTATTTGGTAATACAGTATGCCCTTGACTATTCGTGGTTTTGCACCCACGGTTTGAGTATTCGCTGACTGCTGAGCAACCATCACGTGACTCAAATTCAGCCAATGGCTGTCCTCCTTTCTCCTGATTGGTTGAGCTGATGTCCCACCCATTTTTCCTCATTCACACACAAGTTGTCAATGAGGCTCTTTTTTGTGTGTGTTTGAATTACCAGTTAAGCTCTATGTTACCACTCAAACGCTAGGAGTCTTCTCTAGCTAAGCGATAGAAAACGCTGGATGTCTCTTCTGAAGAAATAAGACTTTCTCCTGAGAAACGACGGTTTTCTCTGAACAGTTGTATTAAAATGTTTTTCAATTATTATTCCAGTACAGTACCCAAGTTCATGTTTATGCGTGAGATTTTATGTTCTGTAGCATGTTTAACAAACAATACCAAAAGGATAAACTTTATTACAGTACTTTTCATGTCCCTTTACATTGAAGTTGGAGTGACGTCTCCAAGATGGCGATGCCCAGAGGGCAACGTCGCGGAGTTCTCAAAGTCAAATTGTTTCTTATTCATTTTAATTTGTTTTATTTGTTGTTTTGTACTATGCTCGTCTATGACCGGTCGACTCTACTACAGCTATAAAGATTGGAGTATCTTCGGGCATGTATAACTAAGCAGAGCTAATATGCTATGGTAGGCAGCTCAATGCGAGCCGCACCGCAAATAACAAGACAGGCGGGAAGGGGCCGAACGACGACTCCAGCGCTTGGGATTGCAGGGGATGAAGGCCGTGTAGCCGGCTGGTATAATCGCCTCATTGGGTGTACTCTCCTCGAGCCATGTTTCACAGAAACACAATCCTGTAGAGCCCTCTGTGCTGCAATCTGAGCATGAAGCTAGTCCATCTTGTTTCGCAGAGACTGAACATTTTCAAACAGTATGGCCGGAAGTGCTAACCAAGACTCCGAGAACTCCGCCTGGGCGGTTAGCATTGAGCTCCCATAGCATATTAGCTCACGATAGAAGTTGTTGCACGCTTAGTTGTCCGAAGCTGCTCATAGCTGTAGTAAGGTCAACCGGTCATAGACGAGCATTGTGCAAAACATGAACAAACAAATAAAACAAAACGAACAAAGAAACAATTTGACTCCGAGAACTCCGCGACGTTGCCCTCTAGGCAGCGTCATCTTGAAGACGTCACTCCAAGTTCAATGTATAAGGACATGAAGCGTAATAAAGTTTATCCTTTTGGTATCGTTTGTTAAACATGCTACAGAACATAAAATCTCATGCATAAACATTCTAAGAATTAACTTAGGTACTGTACTTGAATAATAATTGAAAAAGACTTTAAAACGAGTGCTTTACAACAGTATATGCTGTAGAAGGTTTATATTTTATCATCAATAAAAATAGAATAGTTTTTCTTAATCATTACTATATTATACAACATTAATACGGTATTAATGAGCAAGACTGTCTATAGAATGTGTTTGAGCGGAGAAAAGATTGGACGACACCCTTGGGAAGACGGTCAGGAGTCCGAGTCACCATGTGACAAAAGGAAAGCGAGAAAGTTTGTTTCCTTCCTTCCCTCACCTACTGTTTTCTGTTCTATTAATAATCGTTCACTTACCAAACAGATTAATCCTATTAGGGTCAGTGGAGCCCATCTCAACCAATACTAAAAGAACACATCTCATCTGACCATCATAGGGTCAACACACACACAAAACACCATTACCACTTACACATTAGGTTGTTTAAAAGTCCCCCTAGGTGCAAGTGTATGGACTGTAAGAGGAAACCCATGCATTTTTTATAACATTTCCATCAGAGTTGATGCTTTCGATAGTAAAAAGCCACATTCAATTTTGGAGAGCCAGGAAATTTTTTAAAGGTTTTTTCACATTGTAAGATAAGACAATGCAACATTAAATTACCTAAAAATCCATGGTGCTTCATACATGGAAGACTGCATTTGATTTTGGAGATGATCTGGAACAAATTCTGGATTCAGGAATTGAAAGAATTCTTTAGGAGTGTAATAGGTGCATCACAGGAAAAAAAACAGCAGGAGTGCAACTTCTTACTCCGCTCTAAATTCTGAGAGGGTGAATAGCACCACCTTCAATCACACCCCTTAAACGTATGAAGAGCTCAGCTGAGTTTTACAGGCATGCTTTTCTACTCGGTTTAATATTGTTACTGTAAATCTGTATTTCATGTTTTTCATTTGTTTTTCACTTACTCTTGCTAGTAATTCAGCGGTCAGTAGACCCACTGCTATGCCAGAAGGTGTTTATGAGGTACGTCTCCTGCATGAACGGCGCTCAAGGGTGCAACCATGCAATGCAAAGGCTGATTGAATTAGAAACACAACATCAGCTAATCACAGTGTTCATTGTGAAAAATATGATCTTGGCTACGGGTCAAGCCGTGTCCGTCCTCGCCAAAATCGGTTTCAGGGATTGTTGGGAGTTCGCAGGCATGGCAGGAAAAATACAGCTGGTAATGCAAGGAGTGCAATTTTTCGCTCCCCTAAATCTAGTCTGGTGTGGGGCCGGTGGCATAGTGGTAAGGGTGCTGTGCTCATGGTCGGGAGGTTGTGAGTTCGAATCCCACCGAGACCCTCACTATGCCAAGACACCTGAGCAAGGTCTCAACCACAAGTGTGCCTCTGTTTACCCAGCAGTATAAATGGGTACCAGTAAAATATACAGGGAGTCCTCAGTTTACGACACTGATCTGTTTTTAAGACGTGATGTAACCCGAATTTCAGTGTAAGTCGGAACATAAAATATACTGAAAAGTACTGTACATACAGTGCTATAATAATGTAACAGTTAATGACAAAGTATTAAAAAAAGAGAAAACTATTCCTTACTACAAGAATGAAATACAGTAAGAGAGGGAGAGATAAGCTTATTGTCCTGGAGAAGCTGGGGCCGGTGAGCCTGGAGTAGTAGATGCAGCTGAGGTAGAGGGTACAGGATCTGTTGCAGGCCTCTCTACCTTCTTAAAATACTGCTCCAGGTTAGACTGGACAGAGAGAAACCTCTTCTCATCCAGGATCTCCTTGAAGCATTGCATTAAATCCATGATGCCTCTGGAAACCCTAGTGAACCTTTACAAGTTGGGATCCTGAGCCTCAAAAGTTACCAACACTTGCTGCATATCGCGCACCCGAAACTAGTTTGCGTTTGTTTACCTAACCGCGTAAGACATAATGACACGTAATATTACAGTACCGAGACTGAGCAAAGGGAAGCGACACCGTCTTCCTCGGCCCACAACCACAACACAGCGTATTCTTCCGCCTCGCGCGCCCGAAGCAAGTTCGCATTTGTTTACGTAACCGCGAAAGATGTAATGACTAAATCTAGTCTGGGGGCATGAATGGGCATAAGCAGCACAACTGCACACTTTAAATATGTTGTAGTGGTAACAGGACCATCCGGTGAGGAATTCTTGGGCTTGACAGAAGCTTCCGCTCTCTGAGGACCCTTGGATTTTTTAGGGGCATTTTTTTTTTTTTTTTTTTTTTTTTTTTTAGATAAATGTAGAAACATTTCAAAGATTCTCATTAACGAAAGGTTATTTCCTCTAAACGTGACTGATACTAAACGGCTCTTTGAAATAATGCCTCACTTCAGGGTTTGAAGCGAGTCTAGAAATGGCTTCCAAGTGTGTTTCCCTAATATAGGTTTCATCATTTCAGAAGAGATAACCTGACAGACTGGAAAGTGCGTGTTATCTCTCAAAAGTGGTGATGAAAGCAAATCTTATCTTCCCTTATCTCAGACATGCCAGTGTTTCCACCTCAGCAAAACTCGAGCTTCTGCGTTATTTTTGCCTATTATTTATATCACAACCCTCACGAGAGAATACTGTTGTGACTATAGGTACCCCGCTCCACTTTGTCTGTGTCATGCAGACGTGTGTCCACTATGACTCAGGATGTACCAGATAATAATACGGCTTCTCAAAGCAAAAAAAAAAAAAAACCCCAGACAGTTTTATTTATGCTCAACCATATTATAGACTGGAGAGGCTTTGTACCATATCTGTACAGTGTGCATTTTATTATTTAAAAAGTTTGTTTGGGGTAAGACAGACAGAGAGAGAGAGTTTCCCTTCAGCAGAAGTGAAAAGTGCTTAAGTCTCAGGCCGCATCACAGGAAAGAGAAAGAGGCCATAGGAGTCAGGGCGGGATAACTGACCATGCTGCTGCAACACACAGACACATAATGTAATATCTATGTTCGTACCATCACTTAGAAGACCCCTACTGATAGAGTAATTCTGTTTATGTACCATTTTTGCACCCCTTTGGTCACCACTATATCATTTCCTCAGCTAAATCCTTTAGCAGTCCTTTAGTTAATCCCCCGTCTGGCTTAGATAATATCTGCCTCTAAGCACATGCTTACAAGTACACCATTATATAGAAAAGTCAGATCTCTGCCGGGATAAAAATGCTCATTTCCTCTTACTGTAAAAACTACAAGCATACACACCATGTAAAAAAAAAAAAAAAAAAAAAAAGTTCAGAGACCTACCTTCCTTTCCATGTGTCTTAAATCGCTCGCTATTAACCACATATGGGGCAGTGTTGGCTTAGTGGTGCTGGTTTATTGATCAGAAGAGGTCAGAGGTTCAAGCCCCAGCACCATGAATCTGACACGGTTAGGTCCTTGAGCAAGGATCTTAACCCTTTATGGCTGAATGTAATAAAATGAGTCGCTCTGGGAAAGGGCATCAAACAATTGCTATAACCAAAGCTACAATGACTGTAAAACGATATTATGGGTAATATTTTCATATCAGCCAAATATCAGTGACATCAAGTTGATTCCTTAAGAATTTTATTTCCTTTGAAAAGCTATAGCTAGGAATTCTGGGTAATTCAGACCTGAATAAAGCAGGTAGTGAAGATGGATAGACGGATGTAGGTTAGCAGTAAACTACATATTTACAGACGCTCCCCGACTTACGTCAAGAAAAAAAAAAAAAAAAAAGTCAAATTGAGTTTAGACATACCTACGTAATACGCTGACGCAATGACGCAGTGTCCATTGTTTACAAACGACAGACTGAACGTGCCCCTCCTTTTTCCCAGTTCAGTTATTATAGATCTCGTTACTCTTGTGTCAAGACGTCTTTGTGCTTACACGGTTTTGCGGTCTTTTGTAACACAAAGTAAATATGGTTGGTCAATCTACCATGCATACTCAGTTAAGCAAAGAGAGTTGTAATATGAAAACCCGAATCTAGGAAAGAGAACTCTCTGCTCTGCTGGTGATTCACATCAGTGCAGGCTGAGTATTAAACAAGTATTCAGCGGTACCCTTGCTCACTTGAAAGACCGGAAGTCTGGATAAGCCGCGCTGTCTTGAGCACAAGCAAGTGAACTTGCTTCAAGTGCCTATCGGTGGAGCGCCTCACATATTGTAAGCCGCTCATTGATTGGCTGTTTTAAGCTTAATGTAAAGTGACTCGGCTCAATGCAAATTTGCAGCGTGTTATGTTTAAAATGGTGCGAACTTTAATGAAAGGAGAGGAATCCCACATGTCAGTAATAGATAAGGATGTTAAGAATAAGTTTAAGTGGGAATGGCTAGAAAAGATTGTGAAATTTGAGGTGAAAATCGGCAAATAGACTCAAAGTATTGGAACCTTTGGCAAGTTTCATAAAGAAATCTGACATCGCAGTGCAGGCTGAGGACTAAACGAGTTCAACAAAGCCCTTGCTCACTTGAAAGCTGGAAGTCCACATAACCCGCGCTTTGTTTCAAGCAAGTAAACTACTTTCAGCACGTGCACTACTTTCGGTATTGAGCGCCTCACATATTGTAAGCGTTGATTGGCTGTTTTAAGCTTCATGTAAAGTGAGTCGACTCAGTTTCGTGTCGTGTGATTCAGCTCAGCTTCATGGCATGTGATCATCCGTCGACCATCGGAACCATTTACAAGCAGAAAGATCGCATCACAGAGAATGTTAAAGGTTATATTTGATACTGTATTTGATATTTGATGAGTGAATTTGATTAAAATTTATCAATTTGAAATTATTTTGCTTGAATTTAATTTATTTGAAATTAATGTTGATATTATTTGCTATTTTGCAATGTTATGTTTATAATAATTGATTTAGGAGTGTTTCGAGATACGGTAATGGTATTTATGAATGTATAGTACAGTATGAGCGTCATACGTCACTGTAACAACTTACGTCCACTTTCAACTTGCATTCGGCCGTCCGGAACGTCTGTACTTCCATACGGGTGCAAATATTTTTGAGAGCGTGTAAGAATTTGAACTTGGTATCCAGGAAACATTATGCACTATCCTTATATGTTTAACAGCCTTGGAAATATTAATGGCTGTAGTCATGGAACAAAGAATAAATGTGTAATCTTTAGGTGAAGAATTTATCTTAGTATAATATTTAAGTGCTAAGAAAAAGCCTTTAATGAGAGGAATGCAATTGCAGGACGAGATGAGCAGACAGACTGAGTGATTGCTATAAGGAATCCGCTTTTCACACCGAGCCCTAATAACCCTAATTCCTCTTCAATTTGGAGAATCTTCATGCCTTCCGAACGGAGCAATTTTAGCTGGCACTATTAACAGCACAGAGTAGTTGTGCATCAGGGCTGGAAAGATGACACACCCCACAATCCATCTTAGCAAGCTGAATTGCTTTCCTCATTTCTGCCTGCTCCAGGCTGCCTTCCCCATTCCCTATGACTTTGCATAAACTCAAACTGAAACGAAAACATTGCGGAGTCTATATTTACACTCCACCCAGACAGGAGCAGCAAAAAAATAATAAATTAAAAAAAAAAAGAGAGACTCAATTCCTGCTGTGCAAGCTGCGAAGTCAGGGGGCGGACATGGTCGAAGCCCCCCCAAAACACCACAAGTACACCAAGATCTAATTATGATGCTGTTGCTGTTTTCCAAAAGGCAGGGCGCCAAACCACGGCCAACTTTGCCTAGGTGCAAAATTAAGTGGGTGAGGGGTTTTGGCCTTAATCATTCTGGCACATCTGAGATACAGGAGCGAGGCCAGGGACAGACTGAAGAAGGGCTTTATTTGTCGCCCTGGGACTGCAACTAACAGGAAACATCAGGGGCATTTTAATAACGGCGATCTTTCAGAAGCCTTACAACCACCTCGCTGCTTAGGCACATTGTATAATTATTGAGATCTGATAAGTCTTC
>CM045731.1:49400000-49402500 GCA_024760905.1 Plotosus lineatus
TATATATATATATATATATATATATATATATACATACACACACACACACACACACATATACATGCATATACACACACACAAAGGAGTCCTTCTGAAAAAATTAGCATATTGAGAAAGTTCATTATTTTCTCTAATGTACTGATAAAAATTAAACTTTCATATATTTTACATCCATTGCACACCAACTGAAATATTTCAGGTCTTTTATTGTTTTAATACTGATGATTTTGGCATACAGCTCATGAAAACCCAAAATTCCTCTCTCAACAAATTAGCATATTTCATCCGACCAATAGAAAAAAAGAAAAAAAAAGAAAAAGGGGGTTTTAACACAAAAAAGTCAACCTTCAAATAATTATGTTCAGTTATGCACTCAATACTTGGTCGAGAATCCTTTTGCAGAAATGACTGCTTCAATGCGGCGTGGCATGGAGGCAATCAGCCTGTGGCACTGCTGAGGTGTTATGGAGGCCCAGGATGCTTCGATAGCGGCCTTAAGCTCATCCACAGTGTTGGGTCTGGTGTCTCTCAACCTTCTCTTCACAATATCCCACAGATTCTCTATGGGGTTCAGGTCAGGAGAGTTGGCAGGCCAATTGAGCACAGTAATACCATGGTCAGTAAACCATTTAGCAGTGGTTTTGACACTGTGAGCAGGTACCAGGTCGTGCTGAAAAATGAAATCTTCATCTCCATAAAGCTTTTCAGCAGATGGAAGCATGAAGTGCTCCAAAATCTCCTGATAGCTAGCTGCATTGACCCTGCCCTTGATAAAACACAGTGGACTAACACCAGCAGCTGACATGGCACCCCAGACCATCACTGACTGTGGGTACTTGACACTGGACTTCAGGCATTTTGGCATTTCCTTCTCCCCAGTCTTCCTCCAGACTCTGGCACCTTGATTTCCGAATGAGATGCAAAATTTGTTTTCATCCGAAAAAAGTACTTTGGACCACCGAGCAACAGTCCAGTGCTGCTTCTCTGTAGCCCAGGTCAGGCGCTTCTGCCACTGTTTCTGGTTCAAAAGTGGCTTGACCTGGGGAAAGCGGCACCTGTAGCCCATTTCCTGCACACGCCGCTTCCACTGGTCCCCCAAGGTCTGCAATTGGCCCTTCTTTCACTTTTTCCTTCCCACAGATGTCCCACTGAGGTGCCTTGAAACAGCACTCTGGGAACAGCCTATTCGCTCAGAGATTTCTTTCTGTATCTTACCCTCTTGCTTGAGGGTGTCAATGATGGACAGCAGTCAGGTCGGCAGTCTTACCCATGATATATATTACAAAAGAACCATTGTTGACTTTCGTAAAGAGTAGGCTGCAAAGTCGTCAGCGTGTTTCTGTCCCTTGGGTTGTGACAGGAAGGGCATCCGACGTAAAAATCTATGCCAAATCAAATGTGCAAATCAGATGATTCGCTGTGGCGACTCCCGAGAAAGGGAAAAAGCTGAAAGGAAGGAAGAAATAAAATATATATATATTTTATATATATATATATATATATATATATATATATATATATACACACGTGTGTGTGTGTGTGTGTGTGTGTGTGTGTGTGTACCACTCGGAAACCATCCTAAACATTAAAGAGCATGAGCTCTCGAACATCCTCTGCAGCTTAAAACCCACCGACACCAATACATTTAGCACTGTACACGCCTTAACCTTTTGTTCCGTCAACGAACACCGTCTCGACATGTTTGTTATGATAGGTTTTGCTCATATTTACCAATGAAAAAAAAAAGCATCCTGGGATTTTCCCAGCTAAAAACATAGCATTTAAAATAAGATTTCCAGAAAACCAGGAAGTTATATTGAAAAATATGCAATGTATATGATAATTGGTGGCACAATAACAGTGGTTCAAAGTTCCTGGGTGCAAGTCCTCGGCACAGCACATTTGTGTGTGGGGTTTGCATATTCTCTCTGTGCGGGTTTCTTCCAGGTACTCCAGTTTCCTCCGACAATCCAAAAGCATGCACATTAGGCTAACTGGTGGTTCTAAATTTCCCCTTGGTGTGAATCAAAAATTCACACCAAGCACACACAACAAAGGTGTACCATGTGTTCACTGAATGTTGGCTGATATAGGCACCAGCCTCCCTACGATTAGTGCTGGACATGCATGGAGCGAGTTTGACAAAATACTTACATGTCAATCTACAGCATCAATAATATAACTGATCTAATAGCAGAATCCTGGCATGCATTAAATCACTCAAGGAATATTATAATTTTATTTCATATTTAATGTGTGTGCACGTGTGTGTGTGTGTGTGTGTGTACGCACGTGCTTGAGGCATGAGCACTGCAGACTTCGCTTTCTTCCCTCCTTGGATAACACCTTGTTGAATATTTTTACCCAAAAGCCTTTTTCCCCTCAAAAATACAATTCTGGGAATAAAGTGTTGATATTAGGATGACAGAAACTCCTAATAATTCAACAATAAAGACATAACATGAGAGATACTGGAAAACAGACGAGTATCTTTTCAGGT
>CM045731.1:49407500-49517500 GCA_024760905.1 Plotosus lineatus
GCTCTCTCATTGACGGTCTCCCAACATCCCACCCTGCTGGCCTTCCATTGGCCAGGAGGGAGCTGACCTGTACCCATACTTCCTGTTTGTCACATGCGTGAAGGAGAGTTGAACAGGACTTTTGGCTTGTTTTGAGATTGATCATGCAGCATTATATTTCGTTATCGCCAAAACCCCTCTACAATCGGGACGATATTGAAGCAGAAGGAGTGACCGAGGCGATTATTTTGGCACGATATTGAAGCAGGAGCATGAAAACAGTGTTCCGTGAGACAAGACCTCTGATCTCGCAAGGAAGCAAGTTAATGTTGAATCAAGACCTCTGATCTTTCAAACAGGTACTGTAATTCCGCTTTAAATACAACATCCCGTCCATTTAAACATTTAAATAGAATTGGTCCGTCGGCTGCGCGTTGCGTGTGGGTGGAGCCCACATTCGACAAAACACACCAGAGAGACAGAGTTTTGTGTGTGTGAGAGACAGAGAGACAGAGAGAGAGAGAGAAATAGAGAGACAGTGTGTGTGTGTGTTTGTGTGTGTGCGCAGAAGTGTGTGAGATAGAGACTGCGTACAGTGTCAGTCAGAGATGAAAGGAGGCGTTCTTTTAACACTCTTTCGAAAGAGCACATTGCAGCTTATTTTTCGTTTTTGTTTTTAAGTTGTTTAATTCAGTAAATGTTTAATAAATGTGGCGCACTCCGCCGAACGTGAGCAAAACGCGGCTCATCTGGTCCTCCGATCCCTCAAGGAAACAAATTAAAGTTGAGTTTGGACCTCCGATCTGTCAAGCAGGGAGTGCGCTTTGATTTCCCCATCTTAAAATGCTCCTGCGTCCTGTGTGTGGGCTGAGCCCGCATTCAGCAGAGCGCGCCATAAATGTGTGTTTGTGTGTGTGTGTAAGAGAGAGAGAGAGAGTGAGTGTTGTGTGTGTGTGTTAGTAAAAGAAAATTATTTATTAAACCATTTAAACATTTTTTTATTAACATTTCATACAAGATTGGTGTAGTTTTATCATTTTTAATGGGTTTATAGGGTAGTCTTGGAACGAATCACGCGTCTTACATGTAAAATGCGCCTCCACTTACGAAAACTCCAGGCTACGAAAAAGGCTCTGGAACAGATTAATTTCGTAAGTAGAGGGCCGACTGCGTGTGTGTGTGTATATATATATATATATATATATATATATATATATATATATATATATACACACACATACATACATACATACATACACACACACACACAGTCAGCCCTCTACTTACAAAATTAATCCGTTCCAGAGCCTTTTTCGCAGCCTGGAGTAATTATATATATATATATATATATATATATATATATATATATACACACACATATACATATATACATACACATACATACAGGAGTGGAACAAACAGGGTTCTTTTTGTGTTATACTTTCTTTTAAATCAAATTAATGACACCCTGTAGACATATATTTAATAGATTTTCATATCTGACTCAACATCATGGAATCTCATACCCGTGTGAGAATTGAGCCAAGAAGGCTCTTAGTAATATCCTATGAGACAGAGTGGAATAACTTGTTGTCTTCACTTATGATTCTCAAAATCATCAAACAACTTGCTAACAAATACTTTTTCATATGATTAAACTTCCAGTATGTTAAGTTTCTAGATGTGTTCGTAAAATTCAAGCTAAGAGTAATTAAAGAAATGGTCTGATCTATGGCCAGCTTTTATATCAGTATCTAAAACAAACAAATTTTCTGACAAGAAAAATATCCAATCCGGCTTGTTTTACTGGTGATTTTCTTCTCCAACTAAATTTATGTAATTTTGGCTTGTAATCCCACCAAATATCAACAAGATTAAGTTCTGCAATCATATCCAAAACTGAATTACGGGCATGGGGATTATTAACATTTTGATAGTTGTCACAATCTTGTGAAGGATCTAGAACAGAATTGAAGTCACCTGCTATTATACAAGAAAGATCTCCGAATTCTTTAATCTTACATATCAAAGATTTATAAAAGTCAGGTTTGTCTATATTAGGTCCATAGATAGTTGCAATTGACATTCTCTTACCACAAATAGTGATATCTAAACAGTAAAAGATTACCATTGGTATCTTTAAAGTATTATGCAGTTTGTATTCAAAAATACCTGGCCCCTTGTCCTCAACTGTAACAGGGATTCAGTAATTAAAAAAAAAAAAAAAAGTATAAACCTATAGGGAGAAAAAAAAAAATTAAAAAATCATATTCGTTGCTATTTGTTGAACTGTTCTAGACTAAATAAACTGGCATCAGCAGAACTAGCTAGCAGCACTTTCATTTTGGTCCATAAATAAATAAAATTAAATTAAAAAAACCTAATTCCTGTAAATGGAATCTTCCTGAAATAAACACTTAACAAAAAAGGTTAGTATTGGCATAATACAAATCATGACTGCTTCAATTTTTTTTTATTGCAACGACGTTTCAATTAACGGTATATGACCTGATATTTCAGTGGTAGATTTTCCGATCAGATCGTCGAAACGACGAACAACTATTGAACTGCGATAGAATAGAAAGTGATGTACATACATTTGTAGCCAAATATGTTTGACATTTAGGGTCTTTATTTTAAAAAAAAAAACAGCGATCAACCCTAAAATGAGAAATTTCTACTACTTTCCACCTTCGCCTTGAAAAAATAAAATGTGATTTATGACAGTCATTTTAGTTCTCCTGAATCAAACTTTAATTCAAATATACTGGTCCTTCTCAAAAAAATTAACAAATTGTGATAAAGTTCATTATTTTCTGTGATGTACTGATAAACATTAGAGTTTCATATATTTTAGATTCATTACACACAACTGAAGTAGTTCAAGCCTTTTACTGTTTTAATATTGATAATTTTGGCAAAAAAGTAAAGAAAAACCAAAAATCCCTATCTCAAAAAATTAGCATATTTCATCCAACCAATAAAAAAGTGCTTTTAATACAAAAAATGTCAACCTTCAAATAATTATGTTCAGTTATGCACTCAATACTTGGTCGGGAATCCTTTTGCAGAAATGACTGTTTCAATGTGGCGTGGCATGGAGGCAATTAGCCTGTGGCACTGCTGAGGTGTTATGGAGGCCCAGGATGCTTCGATAGCGGCCTTAAGCTCATCCAGTGTTGGGTCTGGTGTCTCTCAACTTTCTCTTCACAATATCCCACAGATTCTCTATGGGGTTCAGGTCAGGAGAGTTGGCAGGCCAGTTGAGCACAGTAATACCATGGTCAGTAAACCATTTAGCAGTGGTTTTGGCACTGTGAGCAGGTGCCAGGTCGTGCTGAAAAATGAAATCTTCATCTCCATAAAGCTTTTCAGCAGATGGAAGCATGAAGTGCTCCAAAATCTCCTGATAGCTAGCTGCATTGACCCTGCCCTTGATAAAACACAGTGGACCAACACCAGCAGCTGACATGGCACCCCAGACCATCACTGACTGTGGGTACTTGACACTGGACTTCAGGCATTTTGGCATTTCCTTCTCCCCAGTCTTCCTCCAGACTCTGGCACCTTGATTTCCGAATGACATGCAAAATTTGCTTTCATCCAAAAAAAGTACTTTGTACCACTGAGCAACAGTCCAGTGCTGCTTATCTGTAGCCCAGGTCAGGCGCTTCTGCCGCTGTTTCTGGTGCAAAAGAGTCTTGACCTGGGGAATGCGGCACCTGTAGCCCATTTCCTGCACACGCCTGTGCACGGTGGCTCTGGATATTTCTACTCCAGACTCGGTCCACTGCTTCCACAGGTCCCCAAGGTCTGGAATCAGCCCTTCTTTCACTTTTTCCTTCCCACAGACGTCCCACTGAGGTGCCTTGATACAGCAATCTGGGAACAGCCCATTCGCTCAGAGATTTCTTTCTGTGTCTTACCCTCTTGCTTGAGGGTGTCAATGATGGCCTTCTGGACAGCAGTCAGGTCGGCAGTCTTGCCCATGATTGCGGTTTTGAGTAATGAACCAGGCTGGGAGTTTTTAAAAACCTCGGGAATCTTTTGCAGGTGGTTTAGAGTTAATTGGTTGATTCAGATGATTAGGTTAATAGCTAATACCTTTTCATGATATGCTAATTTTTTGAGATAGGAATTTTGGGTTTTCATGAGCTGTATGCCAAAATCATCAGTATTATAACAATAAAAGACCTGAAATATTTCAGTTGGTGTGCAATGAATCTAAAATATATGAAAGTTTAATTTCAGTACATTACAGAAAATAATGAACCTTATCACAACATGCTATTTTTTTTTTACAAGGACTAGTAATTACATTTAGAAATGTAAAAAATGGCTAAAACTCCATGTTGTTACTGCACCAAGTTACTGGAAAAGAAATCATACTTTCATTTATTTACTATCAAACATTTTCAAAAAGGTCACTGTGCGAACTCACACACACACACACACACACACACACACACACACACACACTTTACGGTGAGTAGTTAAACCACAAAAAGATAAAATTATCAAATAGGTCACTCATTTTATAAATGATTTATGATGAGGGAAAAAAAAAAATGTAACTGTAATGAAGTCCAGAACCTTTTTATCACTGCGGACTGATCAACGCTTGACAATTTTAGCTTGTTTATATTGTAAATATAATAATCATAAAGGTGAATCCACAGTGTGCTTGCATGCAACTTTATTAGCAGCTTCCTCGTAACATTGCAGTAACATCATAACACGAGTATAACATCCAAATCGCTGGTAACACTCTCTGCCCCAAAAATAAATTATATAACAAAAATTTGACATGGAAAAATAAATAAATGACAAGAACCAGCAATTCCACATTTCTTTCTCTATTATGTAAATACTGCAGTGGCCTGGCGGCTGTACAGGGTGTACCCCGTCCTTGCCCAGAGTCAGCTGAGATGTGCACCAGCCTCCCTAATCATGGTTAAGCGCTACATTTACATTAAGCTCAAACTCTCTTTTAAAAAAGAAAAAACAAAACAAAAAAAACACAGGTGATGGTGCACCAGCTGGGAGAATGAAGTCTCAGGCTCGGTCTCACCTGAAATCCCCACTATTGATTGAATCATGTCCAACTCGCCTCTGTTCATGTGCCGTCCCCTTGTGGGTTACATTTTCGCACTCAAATGACCGACATGTAACAGAGAGAATCCGATCATTTTCAAAATACAAGTTTTTTCAAAACTAAAAGATCGTTCAGACTCAGATAATAAGTAAAACAGAAATAAATAATCTTTTCTTGTGCGGCCCGGTACCAATTGATCCACGGACTGTTACCGGTCCGCGGCCCGGGGGTTGGGGACCACTACTGTAGTGTATTGGTTTCTTCCGGGTACTCCCGTTTCCTCCTACAGTCCCAAGACCTGCATATTAAACTAACTGGCTGTTCAAAAGTGAACCTAGATGTGAGTGGGAATCGGCCATGCAATGGTCTGAGGAGCTGTTCAGGGTGTGCTATGGCTTTGTTCAGTGTCTGTGCGATTCTAGTAAGATATAGTTTGGCAGACGAGTGATGAACATCTGTACTTATGGGGTGAAGAAAAAAATTAATTCATAAATTAATTAATTAAAAAAAAATTTCAGGAAATTGATGCAGGTGCATTTACACTTGTAATTATTGACATATAGTAACGACACACATTTGATCATAAAACTACACCATAAATCACACTGTTTAAAACAGACTATTTAAGTTTGATCTTGTTTCATCGAGCTTTTCTAGAAGGAATGGATGAACTCAAAATATATTTCGGAGTAAACACTCCGTTTGGACTCCAAGGTTGTGTAAAACTACATGTGGTATTACATAATACCAAGCAATGGGTTTGTGCTTCCAATGTCAAGAATTCAAAGCTCCATGGCCCGTTTTAGGTTTTTTCCCCTTTTCTTTTTCTAACTAAATACAGAAACAAACGGACATGATGAGCAGAGCATGCCTCAGTCCAAAACCTCTACAAAAGTGGCTCATTAGCAGTGGATCAAAGCATTCTACGGGTGCTGAAAACGAGAACCTACAAATGTCACATGCTTCCGTGCCCTTCAGGAGAAATGACATTTGAGAGTTATAAGTGAAAAAGATCAGACATAGGCAACAGTTCAGGATACGGCATGGTCTGTGGTGGAGCTTATTTGCACATTTTCGGGAATGCTTACCAACTCATTAAAAGAGAAAAGCCTGATTAACCAAATGAAGCTATTCATATTTAAGCACAACACTGACTACAGACGCTTCCCGACTTACGTTCATCCGTTTTAAGTGGGTTTTTTTTTTTTCAAAAAAAAAAAAAAAAGGCAAATTTTGAGTTTAGACGTACCTACGTAGTACGCTGATGTAATGACGCTGCATTCATTGTTTACAAACTACAGACTGAGTGAGTGTGTGCGTGCGTATATATATATATATATATATATATATATATATATATATATATATATATATACACACACATACACACACATATACATATACACATACACACACACACGGCCATCAAATTACAAAGACCCCTGTGTACGAAATCACCGGATTACGAAAAACATTTTCCCGAGTTTCCGTCCCCAAGATACGAAACAACCTCCTCTTACGAAAAGAAATTCAAAATTGAAACGCGCTAATCAAAGTTTCACACGACACAAGAGTTGCTCTCTCATTGGCAGTCTCTCAACATCCTGCCCCGCTGGCCTCCCAGATAGAGACAGAAGAAAGCTTCACTCTTTAGTTTATTTTTTTTTTTTTAAGTTGTTTTAGATTCAGCAGTGCTCGTGAGAGACAGAGAGAAGGAATAACGCTTTAGTTTTTAGTTTTTAAAGTTGTTTAATTCAGTAAGTGTTTAATAAATGTGGGTGCATTTGAGCTCATCTGGAATTCCGATCCCTCAAGGAATCAAATTAAAGTTGAGTTTGTCAAGCAGGGAGTGCGTTTGAATTCACATGCGCGCACGAGAGAGAGAGAGAGAGAGAGAGAAGGAAGGAACAACACTTTCGTTTTTAGTTTAGTTTTTAAGTTGTTTTAATTCAGTAAATGCTCAAGCAGGGAATGCGCTTTGAATTCCACATCTTATGGGCGTGGCTCGCAACGCTAAAATAAACATGTGCCTTGTGATGCCTCTGTGTGTGTGTGTGAGAGAGAGAGAGAGACAGGGGTGTGTGTGTTAATAAAGGTTTAATTAATAAATATGTTAATAAAATTGTTTAATATGTTAATAAAATGTTTCAATTATTTAATAAATAATTTTCTTTTACTTTTAACACATTTCATACAAAATTGGTGTACTTTTATCATTTTTAAAGGGTTTATGGGGTTTATCCAGTCCAAAGACTGGAGCTTTTGGAACGAATTAGGCGTTTAACATGAAAAATGCGACCCCGACTTACGAAATACCCGCAATGTGAAAAGGGCTCTGGAACGGATTAATTTTGTAAATTGGGGGCCGACTGTATATATACATCATTTATATAGCGTGGTACCCTTGTGCTAGGACATCATCTCCATGATCTTTGTGTTTACAGTGCTTTGCGGACTTTTGTAACCCTAAGAAAATATGGTTGGTCGGAAGTGTAAGCCTACGAGCATGGGTGCAAGTCTCAGACACAGATGAATTAACTATCTGCTCAGATCGGCACCATGCATACTCAGTTAGGCAAAAACAGAGTTGTAAAATGAAAACCTGAATCCACAAACTACAGAACAAGTACACATTTATTATCTTTTAGCAGAATCCTAAAGAGTGTATACTTCTTTTTATATTAATATTCATTAGGATTTGTACTTGTTCTTTGCATGTATCTCTTGAATAAAGTTTACTTACTTACACAAAAGAAAGAACTCTCTGCTTTGCTGGGATTTACATCAGTGCAGGCTGTGTTCTAAACGAGTTCAACAGCACCCTTGTGCACTTGAAAGACCGGAAGTCTGTATCACCCACAGCAAGTACACTACTTTCGCCAGTACACTACTTTCGGTATTGAGCACTTCAGATGTTGTAAGCGTTGATTGACTGTTTTAAGCTTCATGTAAAGTGACTCGGTAAGTGACTTATTTGAAATTAATGTTGATATTATTTGATACATTTCATATTATTTCATATTATTTTACAATGTTATGTTTATAATAATTGATTTAGGGGTGTTTTATGAGATACGATAATGGTATTTATGGATGTATAGTACAGTATGAGCTCATACGTCACTGTAACAACTTACGTTCACTCTCAACTTACGTTCGGCCGTCCGGAACCAATTAAAAACGTAAGTCGGGGAGCGTCTGTACAGACACAACACCACTATCTGGTTTAGTGCTCTAAATGTCCAAGGGCCCAAACCAGAAGTACCTTTACTTCCGCACGTTTTGTCCTGGAACAGGGATAATAGAGGGGCAATCAGAGTGCAAGGTGCCTCAACTCTGCAGCATAGATCTTTTCCTTTTGGCTTTTCCCTTCAGGGTTCGCCACAGTGAATCATCTGCCTCCATCTCACCCCATCCTCTGCATCTTCTACTCTTACTCCAACAACCTTCATGTTCTCCTTCACCACATCCATAAATCTTCTCTTTGGTCTTCCTCTTGGCCTTCTGCCTTGTAGATCCAACCTCAGCATCCTACTACCAATATACTCACTATCCCTCCTCTGTATATGTCCAAACCATCTCAATCTAGCCTCTCTGACTTTGTCTCTTACATGTGATGTCCCTCTGATGTACTCATTCCTGATCCTATCCATACTTGTAACTCCCAAAGAGAACCTCGACATTTTTATCTCTGCCTCCTGTCTTTTCCTCAATGCCACTGTTTCTAAACCATACAACTTCGCTGGCCTCAACACCGTCTTGTACACTTTCTTTCATTCTTGCCGATACCTTCCTATTACACATCACACCGGACACTTTTCTCCAACCATTCCAACCTGCCTGCACACGCTTCACCTCTTTTCCACACTTTCCATTGCTCTGGACTATTGAACCCAAGTACTTAAAATCCTCCACCTTCTTTATCTCTGCCCCCTGTAGCCTCACCGTTCCTCTTGGGTCCTTCTTGTTCACACAGATGTATTCTGTTTTACTGAGGATAACCTTCATTCCTCTCCTTTCCAGGGCATACCTCCACCTCTCTAGATTTTCCTGCACTTGTTCTCTGCTCTCACTACAGATCACAATGTCATTTGCAAACATCATAGTCCATGGAGATTCTTGTCCAACCTCATCTGTCAGCCTGTCCATCACCATAGCAAACAAGAAAGGGCTCAGTTGACCCTTGATGCAGTCCCACCTCCATCTTGAACTCTTCTGTCACACCAACAGCACACTTCACAACGGTCTTACATCTCTCATACATGTCCTGCACCACTCTAACATACTTCCCTGCTACTCCAGACTTCCTCATGCAATATCACAGTTCCTCTCTCGGCACCCTGTCATATGCTTTCTCCAGATCCGCCAAGGCACAATGCAGCTCCCTCTGGCCTTCTCTTTACTTCTCTATTAACATCCTCAAGGCAAACACTGCATCTGTGGTGCTCTTTCTTGGCATGAAACCAAACTGTTGTTCACAAATGCTGACCTCTGCCGTTAGTCTAACTTCCACTATTCTTTCCCATAACTTCATCGTATGGCTCATCAATTTTATCCCTCTGTAGTTGCCACAACTCTGCACGTCTCCCTTGTTCTTAAAAATGGGCACTAGCACACTTCTCTTCCATTCCTCCAGCTTCTGCTCTTTTTCCTCTCATTTTCCTCATTCATCAGCTCTTCAAAGTACTCTTTCCATCTTCCCAGCACACTTCGGTCATCAGTCAATACGTTTCCCACTCTGTTCTTAATCACCAACTTTCAGCACGTCCTTCCCATCTCTATTTCTCTGCTGTGCCAACCTGTATAAATCATTTTTCTCCCTCCTTACTGTCCAGCCTAGCATTCAAGTCATCATACGCCCTCCGTTTGGCCTTTGACACCGCTACCTTCGCCTTACGCTGTGTCTCTGTGTACTCCTGTTTACTCTCTTCAGTCCTCTCAAATGTCCCACTTCTTAGCTAACCTCTTCCTTTTTACACACTTCCTCATTCCACCACCAAGTCTCCTTATCTACTGTCCTTCCAGAGGACACACCAAGAACTCTCCTACCTGTCTCCCCGATCATATTAGCTGTCGTTCTCCAGTCATCTGGAAGCACTTCCTTCCCACCCAAAGTCGGTTTCAACTCCTCCTTGATGACAACACAACACTCTGCCTTTTTCAGCTTCCACCACCTTGTCTTCTGCTCTGTCTTTGCCTTCTTCACCTTCCTCACTATCATCCTGCACACAACCATCCTATGCTGTTTGGAAACACTCTCACCCACTGCTACTTTGCAGTCACTGACTTCCTTCAAATTACATTGCCTACACAAAATGTAGTCTACCTGTGTGCTCCTACCTCCGCTTTTATAAGTCACCCTATGCTCCTGTCTCTTCTGGAAGAAAGTATTCACCAAAGCCATTTCCATCCTTTTTGCAAAATCTGTCAACATCTGTCCTTCTGAGCTCCTGTCCTGAATACCAAACCTGCCCATCACTTCCTCATCCCCTCTGTTGCCTGCACCAACATGTCCATTGAAGTCTGCACCAATGACCACTCTTTCACCTCTGGGGGTACTCTGCATCACTTCATCTAACTCACTCCAGAATCTCTCTTCTCACTCACATCCTGCCTGTGGGGCAGAAGCACTAACGAACATCACACCTTCAATTTCTAATTTGAGACATGACTCTGTCTGACACTCTTCACTTCTAGAACATTCCTGACAAACTCCTCCTTCAAGATGACTGCTACTCCATTTCTCTTCCCATCCACACCGTGATAAAACAGCTTAAATCCTGCTCCTAAGCTGCATTACCCTGCAGCTTAGACAGCATAGCAAATAAGCCCTATATGGGTACTGCATATAATTACGCACATGCAAACATTTTTATTGTTTTGTACCATGTGTACATAGACCCCAGGATAGACCCAAAACTTCCTGGAGGGATTATATATTTTGTTTTCCATCTTCCTTGAAAATTCCTTGAGATTCCCCAGGAGGAGCTAGAGAGTGTAGCTACAGAGAGGAATACCTGGGATCCCATCGGAGACCTGTTGCCCTCGGAACCGCAAGAAAATGGTTGAAACAATGAATGGATGAATACTGAACATGTGGACCAAGTTATCAATCCTCGCTTGAAAATTTTCCAAGATGGCTGAAGGCAGACCTTTGAAGGTTACTCAAGATCAAAAGTAGTCATCTCATTTCAAAGTCTACATCTGGTTTTCTAGTAGTATTTCATAGTCATGGGATGTCTATTAGAAGTTAGAAGAGCACCACCTCAAAACTTGCATGACCTCGCTCTGATCTTGACCTACACATTCCAGAATCGAATCAAATCTGAAATTGCTACCAAATATGATGCATAGGTGTGGTCAGAATTTTGTTCACTGACCAAATCCATTCTGGCTGCAAGTGAACATAATAAAAATTAGTTATTCTCATTACTATTAATTTATAAATGCATCTTTAAAGCCCCATAATCCTAATTAGGATTGTGAGGAGGTTGGCACCCACCTCAGCCAACTCTGTGTAAAGGCGGGGTACACCCTGGACAGCTCACACACCTAGGGGCAATTTGTAAGAGTCAGTAAATGTAGTGTGCGTGTTTTTGGACTGTGGGAGGAAACCAAATTACCCAGAGGAATTCCACATAAGCAGAGGGAAGTGATGCAAACTCCACAGAGAAACTCCACACCTGAGCCAGGGAATTGAACCCAAGCCTTCTTGCTGTGAGGCAGAAGTGCTAACCACTTTGCCGCCGCATAATAATAATAATAATAATAATAATATTGTTGTTGGTGTCAGAATACTATTCAAGGATAAACTCCGAGACTAATAAACAGATCCAAGCATGATCCGCAGAAAAACGAGATGCTTTTTTCCAGCTGGTGGAGTAGTCCAGACATGCAGCCCTGGAAACCGCTCAAGAGGATAACGATGGCCAGAGCACACCTGCTTTCTCTCAAACACTGGTCATCCCTTTGCCTGAAAAGACAGCTTAATGAGGGAAACAAACCAGCCATGCAAGGCATCTAAGCATTATTGAAGAGTTACAAGTCACTGCTGAAACCTAGTAATTGTAAAATTGAAGGGATTGCTGATCATCACCGAGGGGTTCATCATCATTGTTTTACTATGCCACGTCATCATCGCTCTCCTTGGGAGTCAAACCTGTCAAAGTCTACAAGGTCATTGTGTGTAATTTGTGGCTGCTTGCCAATTTCCTTGCTCCCTCTTCCCTTAGCTGCTCTTTTTCTAATGAGTGCCTGCATTTTGTTACATTGCATCCTGGTTTCCCTTTTGTGAAGCATCTATTGGATGGAGCAATGGTGACTTAGTGGTTAAAATGACAATCTATGAAGCTGAAGGTCAGCAGCTCAATCCCACTGTCACCACTGTTGGGCCCTTGAACAAGGCCCTGAACCTTCAATTGCTAAGTTGCATTAATTAAAAAAAAAAAAAAAAAAAGGAGAAAGGGAAGGAGAGTTGTAAGCCACTCTAGATAACAGCGTCTGCCAAATGCAGTAAAAATGACAGCAATGTTGGGTTCTCAAGCAAATGCAACACACAGTGCTGTGAAGTTTTATTTGAACAGGAAGCAGTCCAGTAGCCATTTTAACAGCTCACTTTGCATAGTAAACAAGTTCTAATGAGTATACATAAAGGTCAGATATTAAACCTATTTTCAGAATCTTAGTTCTTCAAAAAGCTGGTAGTGGTTTGCACACCTGCCTCACAGGAAGGAGGTCCTGGGTTTAAGTACCGGTAAGGTTGTTTCTGTGTAGTTTGCATGTTTTATCCTTGCTTGTGTGGGTTTCCTTTGGGTATCCATAGTTCAAGACATGCGCATTAGGCCAATTTGCTATTATACATTTCCCTTTGATGCGAGTGTGTGAATGGTTGGGTCGTTAGCCCTGCAATGGCCTGGTGAGCTGTTCAGGATGTACCTCATCTTCACCCAGTGTCAGCTGAGAAAGGCATAAGAGGATTAGGTGCTCCAGCAAATGAAATGAGTAGCATTCTAACAAGTATTCATTCATTCTTTGAACCATTTAATCCAAATTAGGGCTGCAGAAACTGGCACCCATCTCAGCGACTCTAGGTGAGGGCAGAGTACACCCTGAACAGTTTGCCAGACCATTGCAGGGCAGAAACACACTGATGGCAATACAGCTTACTCTTGACAAAAGTCAGTAACAGTTCTTTTAGATGCCTCTCACGATAAACAGTGAACGTAATGGCTGGCTTTTTATAATCCATTTAGCTGCACTGGGGGGGACGGCAGTGAGAACCTGTTGAGTTCGACCCACAACCATGGGATCAGCAATTCAGTATCCAGGCCACCACTGCCCCCCCCCCCCAAAAAAAATGTTGCTGCCTCAGGTACCTCTTTAGAGTGTTTATGTTCAGTTCACACGAGATGACTTGTCTTGTAATCGGAAATTTTAAAACCGGTGTAGTTTGTACACGTTACGTGTCGCTGATCTGTGACAAGCAACCACAAATTACAAGACCATTCACCAGTAAGTGCTTAACGTTGCCCATAAATTTATTTTCTTGTGAGTTAGCCAAGTAAAACGTCTGTACACAAGAAGTTTCCGATAAGAGTCCAGACTTTCATTCTCCAGTGTAAATCTTGTACATTTTCCAGAAACCTGGGAGTGAATTAGAGTTGTTGAGGAACAAGATGCAGGCAAACAAGAACATCACCTTCATGCTTCCACAATCAGATTGAGCCTCGGGATTCAGATGAAGAGTTGAGAGCAAAGACAGGGGATGTGCATGGGGAAGGGAACTGGTGGGGTAAGAAAGAGTGAGTGTAAGAGTGAACAAATGCAATGACGCCAAACAGAAATAAGTCTTCACAAGTCTGCATGGGATGCAAAACAAACATGGCAAACAGTTGCGGCGTTTGAGCGGCAAAGCAACCATGTCATGTGAAATAGAAGAGCCAATTAGGGGCACACTCACAGAGAATCTTTGAAATGTATTTCTTTTTAACGATTTGCTGGCAATTCACAGCACGCCTCTGAAATAGACACTTACTATGTAGAATTTCCTCAAAAGGTGGCTACATTACCTACATCTTTCCTGCTGCCACCACATCAATACCACCCACCTTCCTCTGTAACACCATGTAGCAATCTGCTCCCCCATGGCCTTCAGCTCCAAAAAAGAAATAAACACTGAAGCAGCAAACAGAAAACACCAATTACAATGCATCCTGCCTACCACCATCAACAAACATCCTTTCAGTGGAGGCATTTGTGCTCACCAACAAGGAGCCCAGCTGAAAGGCATACACTTCTATTACACTAATCCCCCAGTCTGCTAGGAAACAAACGGTGATTCCATAAATCTCTAAGGTGTGCCAGTACAAGTTCCTGCATTAAAATTTCATACTGATATTGTGTGTGTAACATCGGGATACATAAACAAACTGAAGACCAGCTTCTATTTTCAAGCCAGGATTGCTAAAAAAGACCCCACAGTTATAGAGGCATCTGGTTTGCATTTATTTAGCAAATTTACGGACTGCGTTTTGCTATTTCCTTGGATAATTATTCAAAATATCACCATACACTTGCGTAATAAAGTGTGTCTTAATACAAGACCACCATTACCATAATTGACACTCACTCTTGTGCAATAAATACAATGATGCAAATTAGGTAGCATTTTTAAAGTACAGGTACAAAAATGGCAAGTCTAAAATAATTGCTAAAATTTGAGGTACCAATTACATCCTGCCACCAAAATGTGGGAATTTTGTAGTCCTGTTACAGCCAAAATCTTTGGATTTTGGTTTCTCAACATTGCATTACTACTACTACTAATAATAATAATAATGAGTACGAGTTATTATAGTGTCAACTCTTCTAGAAAGGCTTTTCACTTTGAATGAGGCTTTTGGGCTTCATTTTCTCAGACATATGAACTTTAATGAGTTCAATATGATATTTGGTGAAAAGGCCTAAAGCAGAAGACAGGTGATCCAAATGAAGATGGAAATCAGAAAATGAAAAGCAGTGAACAGATAACACCGTGTCAGCCTTTCCCACCTTCACTCCAGAACGTGGTCAGGAAACACAGGGTTGACCTATTTCATTTATTTCCATTAGGGATAAAGGTGCTTCAGCCCTCAAAGGAAAAATCCAATAGTAGCTTGGACACTTTTTTTTTTTTTACTCTCATCAAAATGTGGTATGCTTCATAAGTCAAAAATCCTAACACCGGGGGTACCTTTATACAGCAAAACATGGAAAGCTCCAAAGATTTAAAAAAAAAAAAAAAAAAAAAAGTGTTTTTAGAGCAGTGGTGGTCTAATGGTATAGGGATCCTAAGTGCTAATAACTGATCCTAAGGTTGGAGGTAGGAGTCCCACTCTCCACAAGGTTCCCACTCCCCCCCCCCCCCCCCCCAAAAAAAGTGCAGCTAACTGGGTTATCAAAGGCAGGCCATGTCTCTCACTGTCTATGGTGTGAGACATGTAGAAGAACCATTGCTGACTTTCGTAAAAAGAGTAGGCTGCAAAGCCATCAGTGTGTTTCTGTCCCTTGCTAAAAGGATTGCGTCAGGAAGGGCATCCAACGTAAAAACCTCTGCCAAATCAAACGTGTGAATCATTCGCTCTGGGGTGCCCCTGATAAAGGGAAAAAGCCGAAAGGAAATCTCTCTCTCATACAGTTTCTGTACACTTGTGTCTTGTGTAATCTATACTGACACACCCACATCCTTATATGAACTGACACACTCATCCTATTCTTGTGATTTCGCACTCTTGCGAGGGTGAATTGGACTCCAAATGGCAGCATTTTTTAAACAGGCATTTCTAAACTATCAAGCAATCATCATGATTCCTCAGGTATCGCTTCGGGGTTTTTTTTAAATACAAGCTTTACAATTTTACATCCTTGAAATTTTTATTTCAGTTGAAGGGAGTTATTTTACTCTGAGAAGACCAGCCTGAGACACCTATCAACAGAGATGTTTATTCGGAGGTCCACCTTCAAGCAGCACCTATATTACCATACATTTCGGACAATAAGGCGGACTTAAGCCTTTCACCTTCAAAAACTGCCCGTGCGTCTTATAATCCGGTGCGCCTTGTGTGTGGGCGTTGCCGTGCGGCTCCGTCTCACTGACAGCGTCAAGACCCAAGTGAAGCAAACTAATTCAGAGCTTACCATCATTCCGGTGGATTAACCAAAGACCTCCAATCACTTGATATCGGTCTCAACAGGTCATAACTTAGAGGGATCCGGGCTTTATGCCCAAATATCAGGATAAAACACTGCTACAGGTGTCCTCCTGAGACATCAGATTAATCTTGAATTTAAAGTTACACTGATACAGCTCCTTAAGAGTAATGACCTCAGTTCTGCCATGAACACAATACTGACGCTCTTTGAGAAGGCATGGCTGAGAGAAGTTCATGACTCGGAAGACTTCTAATCTCTATAGGTTTGACTTCATGTGTGACGGAATAGATAAAATATAATAACATCATATAATCAAAAAATAGAGGGATTCAGGCTTTATGTCAAACTCGCACAACTGTTAAACTTGGACACTAAAAATGAAGAATTTGTGGAAGAGGAATGAACTAAAAAGTGAGTTTATTGTTTTATATTATTACAACTGAACAATATTGAGTTACTATGAAGTGTATTATTTTAGATTGTTATAACTGAACAATGTTGAGAGTTAGTGTGGGAGTTGAATCAAGATTCACTAATCTGACATTTGTAGGCTTGGTGCGCCTTCTAAGCCAGTGCGCCTTATGGCCTGGGGGAACGTTATGCTTCATCCACAAAATTTGCTTGTTTTAGGACACTATATATATATATATATATATATATATATATATATATATATATATATATATATACACACCCATAATTGGCTTTGTTTTACAGCACTTTCCTTAACTTTTTCTCATGAATACTTTTTAAAAACCCATGATGCACTGAAGTCGCAGAGACTGAAGCACAAAGTAGCAAAGGATCACAACATGCATACATGCACTGAAGCTGAGAGAAAATCTTTGCAGGAAATTAAAATTGAACTCATTTCCATTTTAAAATAAAGTACGGCAAGACTGACCACAGAAATATTTTCCATAACAGCTTCCAGGACTGTTAAGGCTATTAGTTTCAGAGAACATTTTTCTGACCCTTGGTAAAATTACTCAACTTCACTATGTCTTGCATTTTGTTTCTCAATATAGATTCCCTGAAAGAGAGCTAATTCTCTGAATGACCAGATTCCTTATCATTTGGTGCACTTAAGCAGTCTCATCATGAATCATCACCATCTGGAAGTTGTAGAGGACTTTGTCCATTTGTGATTCTTGTCGGTGAAAGGGGGCCAGACTATGATATGGCCTGCAGTTAAACCTTCCAGCATGAGGAGATTCAGTCTTTTGACTCCTGGTCCAAGCAAAACCAAGAACTCACGAAGGAACACTGTTTCTGAAAATGCTGCAATGGGTTTTCACAAGAAGGTTCCCTGAAAAGGTTTTCTCTCACACAGACAGACAGACAATTGTGCTATACAGCAGAACTATGTGGGGGAAACTTAAAATAGTGCAAAAGGTTCCACCACAATTCCACAGCAGAACTACCAATCACGGCAAGAATTTCTGTAATGAAATCAGATTTCTCTCCATTAGCTTGCACATTCTTGAGGTGAGATATGGTAGAGGGAGGGAGAGTTGGGAAAGTATTCCTCAAGGGTTAACTCAAAGTGAATTGTCTGGAAGGAAAATGTGAGGAATCTCTTGGGAAGTGCTGGAGATCATCTCAATGGTTTTGCATTTTATGACTTTACTCCAATGTCCCGGTACTGTGACATTGCCAAAACCTCAAATTGATGGTCCAATCAGTAATTCTCTTGTCTCAAAATCCAGTGTGTCCTCTTTTACACCTTCTGGCAGAATATACACTGGACTCCAGCCTAGTGTCCAAAACAGAGCTTTAGTTATGCAGTTTTTTAATACCTTTAACGCTAAATAATGTTCCAGTTCTGAGGCAACATCTGATGCGAATCAAGTACTGAAGCTCCATTATCTTAAACCTCTTACAACATGGTTTCCTAGGATGTTGCAAACAACTACAAAGTTCTCCAGATCCATTATGTTTCTCCAAAAACCAAAGTATCTATTCATCACCATGTTACTAAGACCATGTTGTTTTGGAAAACTATGGAAGTTTGCCTTTCTGCCAGTACAAGAGCGTAGCAGAAAGGAGGATACATCAGAGTAAAACTATGCATTTTCCCATTCATTAAACTCTTTTGTCCTTCACGCAGAAAAACCTAGCAGGATCGTTTTTATACGCCAAGACACATTATAATTAAATACATTCTATTTTTAACCTCCTTTGGAGGAGTGTTTAAAAAGAACACTGCAATTGTACTTGGGCGCTGAACAAAACACCTGGTCTAAGGCCTCCTTTTGACACCTGGTAGTCTAATGTGGCCTGGAAAGCTCCAGATACAGGTGTGAAAGGGATCAAATCTGTCCTGAATACACACTGAAATCTGATTGGTCTGCTTACCTTTCAAGGCAGCCAACAGCGCTTAACACCAGATTCATTTAGCAGTCTGTACACAAAATTTTGTGAGACCAAATCAAAGCACCACGTGTTTCACCCCGCTGGTAAGTGGAAGTAATCAGTCATCTGCACACAAACTGTGTCATACTAAAGTGTGATAACAGGCACTGATATCCGTTTCCTCTGAACCTTTTTGTGACAGCCAATATGCCTTAAAGTTCCTCCTCACACCCACGACTAATTCCTAGAAGCTGAGTAGTCTGTCAAGACCCCCATCCTTTTATACCTTCAACGCCACCATTTTTTTAGGGTTTGTCACCATTAATTTCCGGCATTACACTTGCTGAGATTGTTTACTTTAGGCTTATCACTATATTGAGTCTAGTAAAGCAAAAATGAAGATTTATAAAACCTGTAGTTACTGCCCGTCTTTCAATGACCTTGAATGTCTGAACTCAACACCACCTGGTCAAGTTCCCAGAGCTAAGTACATTGTGTTGTCATCGAGCAATCCTTGTAGAGTGGAATGGAAGAAAATAATCTTACTCTCACTTCAATGAAAAAACTCCTCATACAATGGTTACATAAATCATCCAACAATCAAAGGATGCAGTAAATCATCCAACTGCTCTTCTTATAGGTATAATTTACAATTAAAATACTTTTACATTAGAGATCCTTTTCAGGATTACAAATGTCTTTAAATAAAGGAAATATGATTATAGAGATTGTAATAGCTTGGGAATGAGTATTAATTTCTAATAATATTCATATTCATGTTGTAAATGATCAAGAATTAATTCCAATGTGTGGTGGGGATGTCCAGCAATTTGCATTAGATTTATGGAGGACCAGATATAGGACATCATGACATTTTAGACCAGCAAGTCATAGGCCTTCCTTGGTTCAAAACACACAGCACCCCCAATGGTGTCGGATACCCCTGCTTTTCCCTCCAGACCATCTGTGACCGTGAGTCCTTACGAGTTAACTGGTCAAGATCTCTGAAAGGGTGGGATGGCATACACTCACTCCCCCACCACTCACAGTGATCACCAGCCAATCTGTGAGCTCATTAGTACAAAGGGGCAGATAGCGCTTTGCCACCGAGTGTTTTAGGTCACCCTAAATATTTGCATGCACAGCAGTTTGTAAAGAGGAGGGTGGTCAGCACAGCACGTCACGGAGGGAGCACGTGCATGCTTATGCCACTCCCTTTTTGGTGGTGGACATGTGCTAGAGAAGGCAATAACTGACAGGTGGGAATTGAGCACGACTAAAATTAAGGGGGAAATGTTTTGGGGTGGTGCATAGTAGTCTACATTTGAAGAACAATAAAACAAATATGATCTAAAGCCCACATTCTATTCAAAGTAATCAGAATAAATAACCACTGAACACTTTGGTAACATATACACTGCTGGACCCAATAGAGTCCTGCACGCTAATATTTTGTTCATGTACCTCAAGTCTTGATTACAGCACATAATCTCCATGGCATTGTTGCTTCAGTGGGTGCAGTCAAGGCTCAGCAACATTAATGCGGTAATAAAATAAGGTCAGCTGATGAACAGAATGTACTGAATTAGCAGATTTTCACAACGGACCTTTTCCTTCCCTGTTGGCATGGATATAAATTTGTGGCTGAAATAGTGAAGGTGTGGCTCACAGTAAGTGCATGAATCAATTTCACACACATATTGACACCCCAGTGTCCGGATGTTAACAATATTAAAAGTATCTGGAAGGTGCTGGTGGAAGACTATGTTCAGTTCTCCTGTTATTGTTTCAAATTTTCAATGAAAAATGACCCCAAAGCTGAACGTAAAAAACAGATGACTTTGCTCAAGTTTGTTGAAAAAATGTCATGGCGATTCCGCACTGTAATCAAGGCTAAACACAGACCAACAATATTTTGATTGGTGATTTTTTTCCCCCCATTTGCTTTACAATCCCAATACAAAAATTATACTAAAAAGGCAATGGACATGCATCACTTCCTCTCACTCGTTAAAAACCACAATCTACCCTGCAAACAGAAATGTACATGCCTATCTGCATATAGAGCAAGGAAGAGAGTTATGATCACAAGTGGTCATTGGAGACACGTTCAGACAAACACTCAACAGCAAGTGCAAAGTGATGTTCACATAACTGACCTGATTACCCAGTGCCGTATAATTTTTTTTCCTGGACCATAAGGCGCACTTATAAGCCTTTGATCTTCGAAAACTGACAGTGCGCCTTATAATCCGGTGCAGCTTCCGTGTGGGTGAGGCTGCGCGACTCCATTTCGCTGACACCATCAAAACCCAAGTGAAGCAAACTAATTCAGAGCTTACCATCATTCTGGTGGATTAACCAAAGAACTCCAAGCGCAAGATATTGGTGTCAACAGGTCATAAGTTAGATGGATCCGGGCTTTATGTCCAAATACCGGGATAAAGCACTGCCTCAGGTGTCCTCCTGAGACCTCAGATTAATCTTCTTGAATTTAAAGTGACACTGATACAGTTCCTTAAGAGTAATGACCTCAGTTCTGTCATGAACGCAATACTAATGCGCGGTTTCGTTAAGGGGGAGTGGCTGAGAGAAGGTCACGACCCAGGAAGACTTCTAATCGCCGTCTCTATTGATCCGACTCCATATGCAAAGGAACAATAGATAAAATATAATATAATAAAAAAATAATACGGGGTTCCAGGTTTTATGTCCAACTCGCACAACTGTTAAACTCCGACACTAAAGATGAAGAATTGATGGATTTGTGGAAGAGGAATGAACTGAAAAAGTTAGTTTGTTGTTTTATGTTGTTACAACTAAACGATGTTGGGAGTTATTGAAGTGTATCATTTTATATTTTGTGTGTTACAGCTGAATAATGTTGAGTTATTGTGAGAGTTGAATCATGTTTGCCTTATCTGACTTTTGTGTGGCTTAGTGCACTTTATAAGCCAGTGCGCCTTGTGTATGGACAGATGTTGTTCAATTATGTTGCACCTTATAATCCGGTGCACCTTGTGGCCTGGGAAATGTGGTGCTTGTTCATGCCAGGTGTGAGTGAGGTGATCCGGTGGTTTTGGCGATGGCTCATGTGGTCCGATTTTAGCAAGACGGTCAACATTGAATAAGTATACTGCAGGAAATGAGAAAAATTATGCTCATCTATTTGTAGCTGCAAGTTGAACCACATGGTGCATGATGGATATTTGATCCAATGTACAAAAAAGACAACAATTACTACATGAAGACTTAAACTAGTTGATAATGATAGCCAACAAATATTTTATTGGGAGTATTTTCAGCCATATTGTTGGTTTATGTGGTTTGTCCTAAGCCGCGACACAAAAAGTAACCAGTCTTCTGCCAACATCATGCCAATGGTGAGAAACTGTTGTCTAAGTATTTTCAGTGGATCTTGTACATTGATTCTGGTTGGACAATTAAATCTAATGCTTTTTGTAATTTAACATCGCTCATTGGCTGTTCAGGTTAGCGAATGCGACCGATTACTGACTGTGCCAATACTAATTGATTATTAGCCATACCCTCACTTATAAGTAGCTATACAACACCACCTGTAATGCCTGAGCAAAAGTTGTGTGAAAATGCGAAGCAAACAGCTTTGTCTACAATTTTTATCTCCATGGTCATTTCAGTGTCCCCATCAAAATGAATACTTACCATCACCACCTGCTGGTAAGGAGAATAATTCCCATTACAGAAGCACAGAATATCTGTGGGAGTTGGCAGCTGACCAGAGTCTGTGCAGTGTGTGGACTCACAGTTTCGTTCCCAGAATTAGGTGGCATTATGCGATAATGCAGATCACCATCTATTTTCACTAGTCCCTGGACGTCGGCTTGGTGTGTTCAAGGCTTTATATGGCAAATGAACTGGAAGAGGTAGCAGGTTTGCTGTGACTTGGACGCAATATACTGGTACATAGAGTGAAATCATGCTTACATGTCAGCTGAAACAGCATACGGCAGTTATTTTTCTTGAATTGGTACCATATAAGGGAGATTACGGTGTTTACACAGTGATCCAAATCAGCTCTTGGGCAATAGTGTGTACGTCCATTTTACTCAAAATGGCTTTTGACCCAGTCTTGAATTTCCTTGCAGAGATTTATTCAAACTATTCTTCAAGAATTAATTAATGGCTTTTTAAGGTGTTAACCCCGAATATATTTTCAGTTGGCTTCCATAGACAGCATGCAAAAGAATTCGTACTCAACTGTAACAAGTGAACATGCTGTGAGAAATTGCACCCTTTCTTGCTTATTTACTTTAATGTACGTCCTTATTTCTATATTTACTGAACTATATCACGTGCTTTTAATTACAAAAAATAAATAAGCAGCAAAAAGAAAGGTTAAAACAAACAAAGCAAACAACAGACTGAACTCCTGTACAATAGCACTTTTCGAACACAGTAAAAAGTGCCAACCTGCACCTTTAAAACGGGATGCTTATAAACAGAAATCACGATGAAATTGATTTTCTTTTACCAGACAATCAGAGGAACTTTTCAGTAAAAATGTCCTACCCTTGTTATAGCAATGGTCATCTTTTCAGAACATATTCAGCAGAAGAATTCTGAACCCGTTGCAACTTTCATTTCATGCCAACTTGTACTCTTGTGCCATTTAGAAAAGGTCTATACAATTTTCAAAGGGAATGCCATAGAGAAGTCTTCATTTCGTAATATATTTATGTTAATAAGATTCACTTCATGGGGGGGGGGGGAAAATTATACATGCCATGTTCCAATTTCATATGAAATGCTTCTTTCGATCTTTCACACCACTTGCAGGCACCATCACAAAAGCCTTAGAAAAAATATTAATGCTAATGTATGCACTTGTCACTGAAAGAATTTAAGGTATTTTAATATAAATGTCTAGTGGATCTTCCTTCACATGTTCAGCCCATGTGCTCTAATACATAATGCTACAAATTTAATAAAACCCAATCAAAATCTGAGGAGTACAAGATTAGCACAACATTTACACATCGCTAGAACAAGAAGAAATTTTGTTTGGCTGGGGTTTGATTTAAAATATTACTGTCAGAAGTTAACAATATTGTGCTGCTTACGTGATGGAGAAACTAGTACAGTTAGCCCAGTGAGAAAGGAACATAAAAGAAATATAACAGGATACTCCTTGTGTAAGCTCCTACACAACACAAACTGGTTCAGAAGCTGGGAACTCTGGAGCTTGGGAGCTCGCTGTGCGCCTGCATCCGAACTTTCTCAGCAACAGACTTCAGAAAGTTAGGATAGGAGAACACATTTCCTCCACTCTCATCCTGAACACTGGAACACCACAGAGGTGTGTTCTTAGCCCCCTCCTCTTCTGTCTTCTTCATATATGACTGTTCCCCCATCATCAAATTCACCGACGACACTACCATCATAGGTTTGATTACGGATAACAACGACTTAGCCTACAGGAAGGAAGTCGGGCATCTGCAGTAATGACAACAATTTGGAACCTAACGCATCCAAAACCAAGGACATGATAATTGACTTCAGGAGATCGAAACAAACGAAGCACTCTGCTCTGCCCTCTGCATTAATGGTGGAGGTAGAGAAGGTGGGGTTCTGCAAGTTTCTTGGAGTCCACACCTCTGCTGACTCAATATCTTCCACAAAGTATAACAAAGGATTTACTGCCTCAAAAAGCAATGACAAGCCCAACCACCCCAACCCCTACAGATGAACTTTCACCACTCCATCATAGAGACCTACTGACCTGACCTACTGCTGTACATTGTCGCTCAGCAGCTGGACTGTAGAGGACAGTTAGGCTCTGCAGTAGGTGGTAAGGACATCAGAGCATGTAATTGAAACTACACTACCCTTCTTCAGAGACATTTACACTGACAGATTTCAGAGCAGAGCCAGTGAGATTATCAGGAACCCCACACACCCTGGACACACCCTTTTCTCCGCACTCCCCTATGGAAAAAGGTACATGACACTAAAAACAAAAACTAACAGACTCAAGAACAGCTTTCACTAGGTACCCCAAGGATTGGCATTCCCTTGCATGAATCCTATAGCATAGTGGTGCATGACTATGAATATTATGGGATACTGTATATTATGGGAACATTAACGGAGACCTTTTAGTTTTGAAGGCGCTGATTATCCAGGCTGTGAAAGAAGGAAAATGGCACTTTTCATTTATAAAAATTGTCCAGATCCCCATTGGAACATGTTTGACGAAGTGTTTTGCCCGCTAATGGTTGTTTTGTTTTTTTAAAATGCTGATAAAATGCAGTTAAATTGAAAACTTAAATATTTAGTTTAAATAATAGAGTTAAAAGCTGTAACAAGCTTTATTTATACATTTGGTTGTTGAAACATCATTAGAAGTCATGAAATAAATTTAGTAATTGATAAAAAGTAAATGTTTCAAACTGTACAGCAGTTCAGACCTGATAATGGCACCAATATTTAAAAAAATTGGGGATGATTTACTTTAAAAAGTCAACAGGTTTAATCAACTTAGCCATTTTGACATGTGGAAATTGTTTTGGGTCTTTTTCTTTTATTTTTTAGGAATTACATTTTTTAACATGCAGATAACAAAAAAATTAGACAAACTGAATATCCCGTTGCTTAAGAAAATGTAGTAATAAGCATGCACATTTTTTATTTAACTGATATATGAAAAAGTAATTTTGGCATTAAAAGTTTCATCCAGAAGATGTTAATACAGTAACTTTTGAACCAATAATGGTATTGTAATAAATGGAGATCATTTTGTTTGTTTTTTCTAATTAACTGTTATATGAAAGATTATTTTATAAAACAAAAAATGCCTTGAGTTACCTACTTTTACCCACAAACTGTTAAATGTGAAACTCCATCAGCAACCACACTGATTGAATATCATCATTCAGAACACCTTCCTGGACAGAGTAATACAGGGATCCCTCACTTTCCACAGTTAATGGGGACCAAGACCCCACCCCCCACCGACCACCGATTTCTGAAAAGTAGGATCGACCCCCTGACTGATGTATACGTACATGTATATTTTCTTTTCCTTTCGGCTTTTTCCCCCATTTCAGAGGTCCCCACATGTATGTGTGTGTATATAATACCAAAAAGATATGCAATGCTATAAATGCTTATAATAACAATTAATCATTCAAAAATAATGCATAAGATGTAAATAATATATAAACACATACATACAGGCATGCACACACCTCACATAAAAATGTAAGTAATTTTGTTGGGGGGGGGGGGGTTATTTTGTTTGGGGTTTTTCACATAATTGGCCTTGTTTTGCGACTTTTTCCTTAACTTTTTCCCTATTTTTCGATTTACATTTTTGAAAATCCACAATGCACTGAAGCCGCAGAAACTAACACCCCCATTTAACTGGACTACGGCATGCAAGCTAACCTGCGATGGACTAGCATCCCATCCAGGAGGAGTTGAACTCCTGGTCGCTTCACACTATGGAAACTGGTGTTAAGCACCGGCCTGATGAGCCACTATGGCTCGGGTGTAAAAACCCAACAGACTTTACCTACCTACGGCATGCAAGGATCGTAGCGGAAAGGCACGGAACGCAGTCTACAGAAGCGCGTCGGCATTTTTACATAGAAATAAGTGCAAATACTACGGAAAGGTGGGAATTCTTACACTCTTGGAATGTTCACAGCATGTGGGGAACAGGTATGGCAAAGTACGCCAAAGTGACCCCACGGAACACTCACGGAATTTTATTCCATGAACGTGCTTTTGGACACGGGAATATTTTGGCCTGCTGGAAGCATATGGAAGTGGAGGAAGACTTGAGGAATAACGACGGAATCACACAGAATGACGGATGAGGGAATAATTGTGGAACGTTTGTGGATGACATTTTTGCTTCCGTAAGTCTGCCATGCTCCAGTGAAATGGGGTATAAAGCACAAAGTAGCGAGGGATCACTGTACTCATGTTTAGAGCAGGTCACAGACATCACATTTTCATACCAGGCACCTTATAATTAAACGCTCTAACCCGGTGTATATCCTGCACCTCTGACATATCATTCACTCTTCTGCATAGGTGTGAATATAGGTGTGTATATAGGGTACATGTATGCATATGTGTAGATATAGGCATGTACTGTATGTGTGTGTGTGTGTGTGTGTAGATATATGCACATTATAAGCTTAATGTAGTTCTTTCATTGTCTGTGTGTTTTCTTTTTATAATTGATGCAAACCAAAGATCTGCTAAACTGATTTTCAATGTTCATGCAACAGTTGACAAAAGATCTCCATCTTTATCATTAGAAAGCATGCAAGAGCAGCTCACAATGCAATGCAGCTAGTTGACGAATATGTAAAGATGTCGATGGTGGCGTTAGCATGGAAGTTCAGAATGCAGAACTGGATCTGTTTGATTATGAGTGTACAAATGAGAATGTAAAAGAGCTGAACAAACAACTGCCAAAAAAAAAACAAAACAAAAGCAGCAAGTAACATCAGAATTAACATTCATTTTAACCAGCAACCTTTGGTCCCAACCCCTAATCGATAAATATTAGACCATGGCTGCTCCCAAGAGTTAGCACCCTGGCATTAGCATAAATTATTCTTATTTATGTATGATTTATACAAGTGATAGTTACAGGTGGGTTTATAACAGGAAAATAACCCTTAGGTCCGTTGTCTATGTAGCTCAAGATTCTAACACCATGAGAGCAAAGGCCATTACCGTCTCCATTGTCATTTCCGAGGCTTAATCGTAGGTCCTCGAATAGGGGTACAGTACAAACCAAAGGAATTTAGCTTGAATTTACCCATGGGCGAAACAAGGGTGAAGGGTGGGGTTTAAGCCCCAGATTACAAGCTTCAAGTAGCCTTGAGATATCCCTGGGATGATCATGATATAGGAGCTAAAGAAGACTCAAATCAAAAAAAGTAATGTCCAGCCTAAAATCAGGGCATTATGTAATTTGTGGTTTAGTGAAACTAAAAAACAAAAAACAACAAAAAAATACTGGACATTACACACAGAGGGACAGCAGCAGTAACAACAAGACAAAGCACAAGAGCATTGAACACAGAAATAAAAGAGTAAAGTGCTGGTGCTCAGTTTGGGGAGATAAATTATTGGCAGGTTGCGTACAAATATCGTTAATATAGCTGAAAACTGACCAACATGGCAACAGAATAAGCATGGACATCAATTAGAATGTTTTTTTTTCTTTAAGATATAGCCAGCTTTACACAGTTTAATTAATACTCATAGAAAAATCATAAGAAAAAAGGCAGTGTGAAGACACAAGTAGGCCAATATCCTGAAATATGTAGGCTTGCTTACAGTAAGAGAATGACTCAGGTGCAGGTTGCAAAATGGTCAATATGTAATCCCATTTCTGTTTATTGTAATACAGGATTTTCAGTCACTGGAGTCAACAGCTTGATTGTGTGTGTGGGGGGGGGGTTTGTGGGGGGGTCACGTGATGTCCAAATAAATAATTTAACCCAAAGAAAATATCCATACAGATGTTGAGAAAATATTGCTATACATGGTTTCAACCAAAAAAAATATTGAATGGAAATGATCAGGCCTGGTTGTTACTACAATTGTCCAGGCCTGAGTGAAGATTAATCGAATAATAGACGATTAATATTCTATGAGAGAGCTTGTATTATAGAAGTGTCGGCCTCGACAAGCTCATTGACAAGCAACAGCGACAGGAGCTAAATGTAGCCCAATAACAGCTTGATGATAATAATGATAAATGATGATGATTTGAGTCATTATTATTATTATTATTAATATTATTAGCATAATAATCGCACCGATTGCGTTCAGGATTTATAAAGCAGGTCTACAATCATTTTCCGACGCATGTTTCTAATGGATCTCAGACTCCATTGTAAACAAGCGGACCAGAGGGTAACAATGTCGCCCAGTGAAATGGAAATGGGTCCAGAATGGCAATGAGCCTCCAATGAGCATTTATAGCGCCTTATAATAAAAGTGTGGGAGAATAAGGAATAATAATGGCTGAAATGTTAAGAGTCGGGACATTTCACATACAGACAATCCAGCATTGGGGATTCTCCCCAACACACACACACACACACACACACACACACATATATACATATATATATATATATATATATATATATATATATATATACATATATACACACACACACATACACACGTGTGTATGTATATATATATATATATATATATATATATATATATATATAAAACAGAAACAAGCAGACCCTGATGATGCATTGGTTACCAAACAAAACAAATAACTGGAATTAAAAGCTCTTGCTCACCTTCTGCAGCCCCGGTAGGAAGAACCTCCAGTGTGAGAATGAATCCAAGGGCGAACAGTCCGGTTGGCAGCATGTTCGCCTTGCGGGATGTCACTGCTTCTGGAAATGTGCGAATGGTTCATCAAATCCGCCGAGTGGCGCGCGCTGAGTGCTCCGTTTGTTTCCCGGGCCACCACCACACCACGCCACGCCACGCTGTCCAAATGCAGAGCAAACTGGAAGCAGGGCTGGCTGGCGATGGAGAAATAGCACCGGGTCGATGCAATGAAAAGGAGGGAGGAGGAGGAGGAGGAGGTGGAGGAGGAGGAGGGAGACAGAAAAGAGGGCTTTTCTCCAAACCTAGAAAATCGACGCGTTGCAAAACAGTGCGGCCATGGAGGTTATAGAATAGATAGATAGATGGATGGATGGATAGATAGATAGAGCTCTCTCCAAGTCCCACACAATAAATAAGATAAAATAAATACACCTTTAACTCATGCACTCCCACCGCCTCTCATGCTGATGGGCAGAAATACTAAACGCGCTACACACACACATATATTTATATATATAGAGAGAGAGAGAACGAGAACGGACTCTCTTGCTCTCCCTAGCCCTGACGTCACCCACCTCCAATGTCCAAAATAAGCGACGCGGCACGCTGCACACCGCGCATGCGCAATACAGTTTCGCGCTCTCGAGTTATTCTGTCGGGCCATAACAGGAAACTGATCCACTAGTCCACCATTTTGGCTCAAAAGCAGTGCTACTCTGATTGTTTTTTTCCTTTTTCTTTCTTTTTTTTGAATAAAATGGGTTGCAATTCAAGTTTTACTTTAAGTGTATCGTGCCAAAGCTTGTTGTAGTGTTTATTTATATAATATCATTTCATATTATATCATATTATATCATTTGATGTAATGCTGTATTATATTATATCTTTCATTCTTTCCTCCATTTATTTTCGAAGCCCGTAATTGTAATTAGGGTTGCGGAGGAACTGGCACCCATCTCATCCAAATGAAGATGGGATACACCCTGAACAGCTCAGCAAGCCATTACAGGACCAACACATACAACCATTCACACTCACTCTCACACCTAGGGGTGATTTGGAACAACGGTTAGTCTACTGTGCAGGTTTTTTGAACCGTGGAAGGAAACCCAGCAAACACTGGGAGAACATGCATATTATATTATATTATATTATATTGTATTATATTCATCCATTTTCTGAACCACGTATTCCTAATTAGGATAACGGGCAGACCGGTGCCCATCTTAGCTGACCCAGGGCAAGGGCGGGATACACCATCGCAGGGCTATATGACATTATATTATATATGCAAAAATAATAATAATATATAGCACATTTAGAAATATTATTTTTATTACAGGAATGGCACACAGCAGCATAGGATAATATTATATAACAGAATAAGACAACGATAGATAGATAGATAGATAGATAGATAGATAGATAGATAGATAGATAGATAGATAGATAGATAGGAGTCCACTTTGTCTCCTCCAAAGCTATGAGAATAGCGAGTTTTTATTTTTGTTTTTATTTATTTTTTGCGATGCACCATTTAGAGAAATAATACGTAATCTTTTTCTTTTGGCTGGTTCCCTTCAGGGGTCGCCACAGCAAATCATCTGACTCCATCTTACCCTATCCTCTGTATCTTCTCTTACATCAACTACCTTCATGTCCTCCTTCACATACATAAATCTTCTCTTGAGCATTTCTCTGGGCCTTCTGCATGGTAGTTCCAACCTCAGCATCCTAATACCAATATATTCACTATCCCTCCTCTGTACGTGTCCAAACCATACCAATCTAGCCTCTCTGACTTTGTCTCCAAAACATCTTACAAGTGCTGTCCCTCTGATGTACTCATTCCTGATCCTATTCAACCTCATTACTCCCGAAGAGAACCTCAGTGCCACTGTTTCTAAACCATACAACATTGATGGCCTAATCACCATATTGTACACTTTTTCTTTCATTCTTGCCGATACCCTCCTATCACACATCACACCGGACACTTTTTTCCAACCATTCCAACCTGCCTGCACACACTTCTTCACCCCTTTTCCACACTCTCCATTGCTCTGGACTGTTGAGCCCAAGTCCTCCACCTTCTTCATCTCTGCTCCCTGTAGTCTCAACGTTCCTCCTGGGTTCTTCTCGTTCACAAACGTGCATTCTGTCTTACTGAGGCTAACCATTCCTCTCCTTTCAAGGGCATACCTCTGCCTCTCTAGATTTTCCTGCACTTGTTCGCTGCTCTCACTACAGATCACAATGTCCTCTGCAAACATCATAGTCCATGGAGATTCTTGTCTAACCTCGTCTGTCAGCCTGTCCATCACCATAGCAAACAAGAAGGGGCTCAGAGCTGATGCTTGATGCAGTCCCACCTCCACTTTGAACTTTTCTGCCATGCCGGCAGCACAACTCACCACTGTGTTACATCTCTCTTGCATGTCGTGCACCACTCTAACATACTTCTCTGCCACTCCAGACTTCCTCATACAATACCACAATTCCTCTCTCGGCACTCTGTCATATGCTTTCTCCAGATCCACAAAGGCGCAATTCGGCTCCCTCTGACCTTCTCTGTACTTCTCTATTAACATCTTCAAAGCAAACACTGCATTTGTGGTGCCCTTTCTTCACATGAAATCAAACTGTTGCTCACAAATGCTGACCTCTGCCGTTAGTCTCGCTTCCACTAGTCTTTCCCATAATGTCATCGAATGGCTCATCAGCTTTATCCCTCTGTAGTTGCCACAACTCTGCACGTCTCCATTGGTCTTTAAAATGGGCACCAGCACACTTCTCCTCCATTCCTCTCACTCTCGAAGACCTTGTTGAATGTTCTTGTCAGAAAATCTTCTGCTACCTCTCCTAGACACTTCCAAACCTCCACCGGTATGTCATCAGGACATAGTTCCAACATTCAAAGTTCCTACTCTCAGTCCCAGACTCATGCCTTTCCTCTTCTCGCTCTGCATACGGACACGCCTCCTGCCTCTCTTCTTTGGTTTTAGCTGTGGACTTATAATTAAAAAGATAAATCAACACGAAAACCAGAAGTTTTTTTTAGAAGGGTACCATTTTGGTGTGAAGAAAAGAGGTAAAATTGAACAGAGTACAAGCAGTCACCTTGCTGCAGAGCATATGACTCGACTATGGTCACAAGCTTTGGATAGTGACTTAAAGAACAAGATTGCAAATACAAGTGACCGAAAAGAATTTCCTTCACAGGGTGGTGGGGCTCAACACAGTGGAGGGACTATGTCTATTGGCTGGTCTGGGAACGCCTTGGTGTGCCCCTGGAAAAGCTGATGGAAGTGGTTGGGAAGAGGGACATCTGGACCTCACTGCTTAGGCTGCTGCCCCCGCAACCCGACCCAAGATTAAGCAAAGAAGATGGAGATGAAGACAAGCAATGGGTATAGACAATAGAACAATCTGGAATATTTTGAAATAAATAAAAAAAAAAAACACTTGTGTACTAACAAGCAGACACCAATAATAATGTAAACACTGATAGAGGGCCCCCTTATTAGTGATATCCCCAACAACCATCATAAGGTGAGGGTGATGTTGTCAGTCCAGAGACAGAGATACAGGCTTTAAAAAGGTACTTTTACACAGGCACTATCAGAACAAGTTTCCCCAGTACAACTGTGTGTATAGAAATTATCTTTTGCAGAACAACTTAGACTGGTTGGTGCAACTTGTGCCACTTTTCAAGGTGCAACTTGCTATTGGAATACAGTCAGTGACAAGTAGGAGGGTTTGCATGTGCACGGTGACATGTATCAGTGTTATTAATTGGGTTCATAGTTTTTTGCAGTACACAGGACGTTTTTCTCATGGTATGCTTCAGTGTTGTCCTGTTAGCTTGTTACTGATGGTTGAGTGAAACTTGTTCCTGCTGCATGTGTAAAAGCAGCTAATGAAGACTGTGAGCATAAATGCAAAAGCCATACCTTAAGGTGCAAACCACTCCACAACAGTGAGAATCAGAAAGCCAAAGTGAAATTACAATCACAAAAGGTCTTGAAAGAAGAACTATTATAACCCTTGAAGAGGTATAAAATAGTTTTAGACAGCCAATTATCTTTACTTTGGGCATCTCAGGAATTTCACATTTTTTTATTTTATTATATAAAAAATACCTAAGGTAAATTTGATATAGAAAGATGAAAAATTTCTAAAAAAAAATGAAACAATAGAAAATATAAGGTAAATAAATCAAAACAAATAAATAAACGCCTCCCTGAATCACCATCTTATCGTGGTGGAGGAGTTTGGGTGACTTAATGATACTAGAAGCTATGTTGTCGGAGGCATAATGCCCGTGGTAGGGTTACCCAAGGAAAACAGGTTCAGACGAAGTGCGGTTCAGAAAAGCTCTATGCAAAAAAAAGGGAAAGGACACAGTTTCCCTTGCTCAGATGCGGGTCACCAGGGTCCCCCCTGGAGCCAGGCCTGGGGGAAGGGCTCAAAGACAAGCATCTGGTGGTGGGACTTCTGCCCATGGAGCCCAGATGGACCCAGTCCAAAAAGGAGACATGGGTCCGCCCTCCCATGGATCTACCACCTTTGGGAAGAGCTATAGGGGTCAGGTGCAATGTGAGTTGGGTGGCAGCCAAAGACATGGGTTTTGTCGGTGGTTACTGACTCTGACTCTTGGGACATGGAATGTCACCTCTCTGGCGGGGAAGGAGCCTGAGCTGGTGTGTGAGGTGGAGAGATACCGACAAGATAAAGTCGGGCTCACCTCAACGCATACCTTGGGCTCTGGAACCACCCATCTTGAGAGAGGCTGGACCTTATTCCATTCTGGAGTTGCTCATAGGGAGAGGAGGTGAGCCGGCGCGAGCATCCTTGTTACCCAAACGTTGGGGTTCTCGCCGGTCGACGAAAGGGTAGCTTCCCTCCACCTTTGGGTGGAGGGACGGGTGCTGACTGTTATTTGTACTTATGCACCAAATGACAGTTCAGAGTACTCACCCTTCATGGAGTCTTTAGGGGGTGTGTTGGAGAATGCTCCCTCAGGAGACTCCCTCGTTGTCTTGGGAGACGTCAACTCCCATGTGGGCAATGATAGTGTGACCTGGAAGGGTGTGATCCGTAGGTACGGCCTCTCCAGTCTGAACCCGAATGGTGTTTCATCGTTGGACTTCTGTGCTCATCACATTTTATCTATTACGAACACCATGTTCGAACATAAGGGTGCCCATGAGTGCACTTGGCACCAGAACACCCTTTGTAGTCATGTAACTGGACTTGCGGTCGCATGTCTGGACACTCAAATGAAGAGGGGAGCTGAGATGTCAACCGATCACCACCTGGTGGTGAGCTGGCTTCGACGGTGGGGGAGGCTGCCTTCCAGACCTAGCAGGCCCAAGCATGTAATTAGGGTCTGCTGGGAACATTTGGCAGAGTCTCCTGTCCAAGAGGCCTTTAACTCCCACCTCTGGCAGAGCTATAACCACGTCCTGGAGGAGGCGGGTGACATGGAATTCGAATGGGCCGTGTTTCGTGCCTCCATTGCTGAGGCAACAGCCCATAGCTGTGGCCGGAAGGTTGTTGGTGCTTGTCGGGGCGGTAACCCTTGAACCCGGTGGTGGACACCTGTGGTGATGGGGGCTGTCCAGCTGAAAAAAGGAGGCCTGTCAGGTCTTATATACCTGTGGGACTCCCAAGGCAGTGGACGGATAGTGGGAGGCCAAACGTGCTGCAGCCAAAGATGTCGCAGATGCAAAATATCGGGCATGGGAGGAGTTCACTGAGGGCCTGGAGAGTGATTATCGGTTGGCCACAAAAAAATTCTGGACCAACATCCGACGCCTCAGGAGGGAGAAGCAGTTCTTCACAAATACTGTTTACAGTGGAGGTGGGGAGCTGCTCACCTTGACTGGGGATGTCATGGAGAGGTAGAAGGAATACCTCGAGGATCTCCTCAATCCCACTAACATGCCTTCCGTGGATGAGGAAGACCCTGGGGGTTTGGGCAGGGGTCATCCTATCACTGGTGCTGAGGTCACTGAGGTAGTCAAAAAGCTCCTTGGTGGTTGGGCTCCAAGGATGGACGAGATCCACCCTGAATATCTCAGGGCTCTGGATGCTGGAGGACTGTCTTGGTTAACACATCTCTGCAACATCGTGTGGTCATCGGGAGCTGTACCTCTGGATTGGCAAACTGGGGTGGTAGTCCCCCTTTTTAAAAAGGGGGACCGGAGAGTGTGTTCCAATTATCGAGGAATCACACTTCTCAGTCTACCTGGGAAAGTCTATGCAGGGGTACTGGAGATGAGGATTCAACTGATAGTCGAACCTTGGATTCAGGAAGAACAATGTGATTTTTGTCCTGGCCGTAGCACTATTGACGAACTCTATACACTCCACAGGATCTTGGAGGGGGCGTGGGAGTTTGTCCAATCTGTCCACATGTGTTTTATGGATTTGGAGAAGGCTTTTGACCGTGTCCCTCGGACTATCTTGTGGGGCGTGCTCCGGGAGTACAGCGTTCCTGATCCGTTGCTACGGGCCATTCGATCGCTGTATCACCGGAGCCAGAGTTTGATCTGTATTGGTAACAACAGGTCAAATTCGTTTCCGGTGAGGGTTGGAGTCTGCTCAGGCTGTCCTTTGTCACTGATTCAGTTCATAATTTATATGGACAGAATTTATAGGTGCAGCGGAGGCGTTGAGAGGTTTTGGTTTGGTGGCCATTGGAGCTCATCTCTGCTTTTTGAGGATGAAGTTGTCCTTTTGGTTTCATCAAGCCGGGACCTCTAGCTCTCATTGGAGCGAATCACAGTCAAGTGCAAAGTGGCCGGGATGAAAATCAGCACCTCCAAGTCCCAGGCCATGGTACTCAGTCAGACAAGGGTTGAATACACCCTCCGGGTCAGGAATGAGGCCCTGCCCCAAGTGGAGGACTTGAAGTATCTTGGGGTCTTGTTTATGAGTGAGGGAAGGATAGAGCGGGAAATCACCAGACGGATCGCTGCAGCCTCTGATGTTAAATGGAGCCTGTATCAGTCCGTCGTAGTGAAGAAGGAGCTGAGCCTCAAGGCAGAGCTCTCAATTTACCAGTCAATCTATGTTCCAACCCTCACCTATGGTCACGAGCTTTGGGTAGTGACTGAAAGAACAAGATCGCGGATACAAGCAGCTGAAATGAGCTTCCTTCGCCGGGTGGTGGGGCTCTTCCTTAGAGATAAGGTGAGAAGCTCTACTATCTGGTGAGAGCTCAGAGTAGATCCACTGCTCCTCCGCATTGAGAGGGCCCAGTTGAGTTGGCTTGGGTGTCTGGTCAGAATGCTTCCCGAATGCCTTCCTGGTGTGGTGTTTCGGGCATGTCCAACTGAGAAGAGACAGTGGAGTCGACCTAGAACACGCTGGAGGGACTATGTCTATCGTCTTGTCTGGGAATGCTTCGGTGTCCCCATGGTCAAGCTGGAGGAAATGGCTGGGGAGAGGGATGTCTGGATCTCTTCACTTTGGTTTCTGCCCCCACGACCCGACCCCGGATTAAGCGGAAAAAGATGAGCTGAGAATAATCCAAAACAAACCAACAGACTGGCAGAAACTGGCAAAAGCAATAGTTTCTTTGGTAAAAAATTCCCTAAAAAAAATGAAATATATCTATATCTTCTTTTCCTTTTGTCTTTTGGCTATTCCCTTCAGGGGTCTCCACAGCAAATCGTCTGCCTCCATCTCACCCTATCATTTGCATCTTCTTCTCTTTTACCAGGGGTCGGCAATCCACGGCTCTGGAGCCGCATGCGGCTCTTTCACCTCTCTGGTGCGGCTCCATGGCTTTTCAAAATAATGTTGTACTTTACGGTGGCCGACAGGTGCACCACAAGGTGCCTATTTACTCACATCGGAAGCACTGCGGGCTTTCAGGGGTTAGAGAGTTAAACCAGCTTTCACCTGAATGATGTGGGTACCCTTCGAAAAATGCTTTTTAGAGTTGAAAATTACATAGATGAAAATTAACAGTCACGGGTGTGGGCGGATATTTATTTGGTATGGGCGGGGTAATTTTGTGTGTGTGTGCACAAGAACACAAGAACACACACACACAAATTAACCCCACCCACACCAAATAAATATAAAAGCCCTAAAAGAACTCAGTAGCATGGCGAGCAAAGATTTTTTTCCGCTGCCGAGATTTGTAATCCAGGAACGGAAATTACAGCTGAAGTAAGAGGCGGTGGATGAGATTTGTTTACACACAGCAATCTCCGAATTAAATAACTCTCCTCAAAATGACAAAATAAAAGACTGGGTTTGGTTCAGTCTCCACTCTGAGAATGGGGCAGTCAGTGCAGCATTAAGCATTAATATTATTTAAAAGAATGTTGAGCAGGCTCCTTCTTAAAATAAATCTTCATATACGTTTCTGTGTTGCTGTCGTTTTTGTAAATTAAAACTATGACAAAACAACATTAATATAATGAATAAAGAAAAAAAAGATCCCACGAAGGGATGGTGAGGTAGACTACCCAACTTGTTAACACATCTGGCTGCACCCTGTCCCTCGTATCGTGGGATAGACATTCTTTTTCTTTATAAAAATACAAGAAGGACTCGAACACATTCATTCATTTTCTGAACCGCTTAATCCTAATTAGTGTCGTGGTAAGGCTGGCGATTTTTTTTTTAATCTAAATGTTTTTGTTGCAAGCAGAATTGTAATTTAATTGTCTCGGTAGTCGTTTAAATCAATGCAACACATTGTTGTTTTATATTAACATGAAGGAAAAAGGGGGAAAACATTATATGCAGTGTTATTTGATTTTAAATGTCAAAAAAGGATTTGTGGCTCCCAGTGTTTTCTTTAATGTGGAAAACGGGTCCAAATGGCTCTTTGAATCGCAAAGGTTGCCGACTTATACCAACTACCTTCATGTCCTCCTTCACCACATCCATAAATCTCCTCTTTGCTCTTCCTCTAGGCCTTCTGCATGGTAGTTCCAACCTCAGCATCCTACTACCAATATATTCGCTTTTATTTTGTTCTCCTTTTGTTCAGAAAATCACTCCATCATTATGTTTTTCTGAACTTAAAGTCTATGAGTTGATATTGTAACTTGATTGGTACTGTGGTCTCGGGTCTGATAAAACAAAAATGGAGGTTTTGATAGAAAAAAGAAGGATGGTTTTAATGAAAAGAACCTTTTTCTCACTTTAAAATGATGGGGGCTCTGTGATGTTATGGGGATGTTTTTCTTCCTGGAAAAATTGATACCATGGTCATGAAATAAGAGTATATTTTAAATCAAAAATTGTCTGCTTCCACCTGGAAGTTAAAACTGGGTCATCTTTGGATCTTTCAGTTTTTCACTTGGCCATTGGCCAGTGTTGTTCAGGAACCATTTTGTTTTTGAAAAACTATTTTCAAAAACTATGATAAAATACTGTGTGATAAAATATCCATATGTCAATGTGATTGCCTGAATTGCGAAATAATTTTTTTAGTGTGTCTTTAATTATCATTTAAGCCCTATGATGCCACTCAATTGTCCTGCATCTTCTCTAGCTTCTGGCAAAGTCGCCTAAGCGCTTTATTTATTCATAAATATTATCACAGTACAAAATTAAAGTTTTTACTTAATCATTACTCCATTTTACTACATTATTACTGTATTAATGGGTAAGACTGTCTATAGAATGTGTTTAAGAAGCATGTCTTAGTGCATGTAATATACATAGGGTTTTAAAACTGCATCAATAATTTGCGGGTTTCCGGGTTCTGTGGATGGGGGAGGAACATAACCCCCGTGAATAATGGGAGCTTTTTGTAATGTTAAATGTACATGCAAAAGACTAGTAATCTAGGGAGTGGTGTATAGCTTTAGTTTCTTTACCTACATTTAGCTTTGAAAGATGTTGGGTTTCAACAGTTACCTCATCTCTCTCTCTCTCTCTCTCTCTCTCTCTCTCAAAAAAAAAAAAAAAAAACACTAAAAACTGTTTGCGTCGCATTTAGGTTTTCAAAAATTTCTGATGAGAAACTGGGAATTTAAAAAAAAAATTTGGCCTAAACACAAAGCCCTTTGAATGAACCTTTTATCCTATCTCTGGTTTTGGAAAGCTCACCGCATGTTCCACTATATTTTGAATGAAAATCAACTTTAACTCCAGCACATATTCTGCAATAGTTGTGGAAATGTTTCACAAGAGGAAAAAACATGTCTCTTTAAATTCGGTGAATACTTCGGGAGTGGTTCATTCCAGTTTAAACGAATGCATTGTGGAATTTTGCATGATGTTTTACAGATGTGGAATGAACGTCTCCAAAAATCACTGTGGTTCAAGATCTAACTAAAAAAAGTCACTGCATTTAGAAAAGCTTTGCAAATTGATTTAATTAAAGCCGATCTAACAAAAGAATTGTGTATCTTAATTCGAAATGGTCTTAATACACAGCCCTTACTTTTTTTATGTTCCTTCCTCTTTCGTTGTTTTTATATTCAAAAGGATTAAATAGTTGTTCACCCCTATCTATCGGACTGACTTTCTCTCCAGCTGTCTGTGTACCCCCTCTGTTCATGTGTCTGCCTTCATCTCTGTCTTCCTCTCTGTCTGTGTACCCCTCTGTATCCATCTGTCTGTCTGCCTGTCTCGGTGGGTGTGTCTATCTGTATAGGTGTCTGTCTGTCTGTCTTGCGCTCTCTCTGTCTGTCTGTTGGTCTCTCTCTCTTTCTGTCTATGTTTCTATCTGCCTCTGTTTGTCTTTCTGTCTGTATAGCTGTCTGTCTGTCTGTCTGTCTGTCTGTCTGTCTTTCTCTGTCTGTATATCTGTCTTTGTCTCTCTGTCTGTTTGTCTACCTGTTCTTGTTATTCTATCTGTCTGTCTGTCTATTTGTCTGTCTGTCTCTCTCTCTCTCTCTGTCTGTCTGCCTTGGTCTGTCTGTTTGCCTCAATTTGTTTGTCTCTGTTCGACTGTCTTTATGTGTATGTCTTTCTATCTGTCTCTCTCTCTTACTCTCAATCTATCTATCTACTAGTTCTTACTTAAAGCAATAAATCTTCTTGAGACAAAAACTTCAGAAACCTTTCACCTCTTTCTCTTTTCTGAAGAAAAAGCCATGCTTGATATTTGTTCACACAAACAGATTAAATGTGTAATAAAAGGTATTCCAGTTCACTATTCGAGGCAATCAGAGCCTGAGCTGTTCTAAAACCAACAGCAGTCATTTAGTCAGTAATACCTGACCAAAAACCCCCCCCCAACAAAATATTACAAACAAGACTAAGTTCTGAGTATTTCAGTCTGGTGTGGAACAATCCAAATGCCAGTGAAGCTGGACAGCCGCCTCATTTTTTTTCTGCTGCTCTTTGCACATATATGAAATGCTGCAGCCTAGTGGTGAAACTGCTAATGCTCTAATGGTCTAGACTGCTGGTTACACCTTCATAAACATTCACATCCAAAAGGCACACATATCCTGCTTAGTCTATAATCCCTGACACCGTCTCTCTCTTTTTTAATTATCAAACGGTCAAATCACGAGCTTTCAGACATAAAGACCCAACCTCACACTATTAGAATACAGCAGTACACAGACAAAATAACTTCTAACTTGCGGTTAGACTTCTAATACAGTATACAGTACAGATATTCATCCTTATTCATTCATTTTCTCAGCTGCTTAATCCGGAGTACACACCGGACAGCTTGCCAGGCCATCACAGGGTACTTTGACGACGATGCTAATTTATATTATATTATTTAAAGCAAATCAAACATGTAAATAAGAAATTTCTCAGAATAGTATCTCCAACTTGTGTGGGCAGTGGTGGTCAAGTGCTATTGGGCGCTGGATCGCTGATCCAAAGGTTGCGGGTTCGAGTCCCACTCTCCACAAGGTTGTCACTGCCCCCCCAAAATGCAGCTAACTGGGTTATCAAAGGCGGGCCATGTCTCTCACTGTCTATGGTGAGAGGCATGTAAAAGAACCATTGCTGACTTTCATAAAGAGTAGCTACAAAGTCATCAGCATGTTTCTGTCCCTTACTATAAAGGGTTGTGACAGGAAGGACATCCGACGTAAAAACCTCTGCCAAATCAAACGTGCACTTCAGATGATTCGCTGTGGCGACTCCCGAGTAAAAGGGAAAAAGTCAAAAGGAAGATAGACAGTATCTCCAACTTGTCATCCAAGAATTAACAAGGTCTATCAGCCATTTAATTCAAATGGCTTGGTTGACGGACTGAGAACAAGGTCACAAAAATAATGACAAGCAGCGGAGTCATATTGCAAATAATGTTGATTATCGTTAGATTTTCAACAGAACTTTGGGGTTATTCTTAGTGTTCTTATTGCTGAGATTATCACATACACAAATAGAAATCAGGATTTTCCATTCCTCAACCCAACCCCAGCAATGGTCTGTTCACACGTGTGCCACCCAGCAGGCGTCACAGGGCCATTCACACTCACACTCACACTCACACCTCCGGCTCAAAACCATCTCCTTCCTGATGGCCATTTCACAGTTCAACTCAGACCTTCAGTAAGGTCACAGTAAAAGTAATCTGAAATGAGGTTTTCTCGTTTATTTTTTGATATGTTAACCACGACAGAGGCGGATCAAGGTGAACCCTGTGAGCTCCCAAAGAATTAGTGCTGTGCAGCTTATGACAATTTTTAAGCTAATTGAGATTTTTACTATACACCACAAAAACGGGAGGCGTGTCCGTTGCCAGAGAGAGAAGAGGAAAGGCATGAGTCTAGGACTGAAAGTAGGGACTTTGAATATTGGAACTATGACAGGAAAAGGTAGAGAGCTGGCTGACATGATGCAGAGGAGGAAGGTGGACATACTGTGTGTTCAGGAGACCAGGTGGAAAGGTCGCAAGGCTAGAAGCATAGGAGCAGGGTTTAAGCTGTTTTATCACGGTGTGGATGGGAAGAGAAATGGAGTCGGAGTCATCTTGAAGGAGGAGTTTGCCAGGAATGTTCTAGAAGTGAAAAGAGTGTCAGACAGAGTGATGAGTCTCAAGTTAGAAATTAAAGGTGTGATGGTCAATGTTGTTAGTGCTTATGCCCCACAGACAGGATGTGAGCGAGAAGAGAAGGAGAGATTCTGGAGGGAGTTAGATGAAGTGATGCAGAGTACCCCCAGAGGTGAAAGAGTGGTCATTGGGGCAGACTTCAATGGACATGTTGGTGCAGGAAACAGAGGGGACGAGGAAGTGATGGGTAGGTTTGGTATCCAGGACAGGAACGCAGAAGGACAGATGTTGGTAGATTTTGCAAAAAGGATGGAAATGGCTGTGGTGAATACTTTCTTCCAGAAGAGAGAGGAGCATAGGGTGACTTATAAAAGCGGAGGTAGGAGCACACAGGTAGACTACATCTTGTGCAGGCGATGTAATTTAAAGGAAGTCAGTGACTGCAAAGTAGTAGCGGGTGAGAGTGTTGCCAAACAGCATAGGATGGTGGTGTGCAGGATGATGCTGATGGTGAGGAAGGTGAAGAAGGCAAAGGCAGAGCAGAAGACAAAGTGGTGGAAGTTGAAAAGGAAGAGTGTCGGGTTGTCTTCAAGGAGGAGTTGAAACAGGCTTTGGGTGGTCAGGAAGTGCTTCCAGATGACTGGACAACTACAGCGAATGTGATCAGGGAGACAGGTAGGAGAATATTTGGTGTGTCATCTGGAAGGAAAGTAGATAAGGAGACTTGGTGGTGGAATGAGGAAGTGCAGGAGTGTGTACAAAGGAAGAGATTAGCTAAGAAGAAGTGGGACATTGAGAAAACCGAAGAGAGTAAACAGGAGTACAGGGAGACACAGCGTAAGGCAAAGGTAGCAGTGTCAAAGGCCAAACAGAGTGCGTTTGATGACTTGTATGCTCGGCTGGAAAGTAAGGAGGGAGAAAATGATTTATACAGGTTGGCACAGCAGAGAAATAGAGATGGGAAGGACGTGCAGCAAGTTAGATTGATAAAGGACAGAGAGGGAAATGTATTGACTGATGACAGAAGTGTGCTGGGAAGATGGAAAGAGTACTTTGAAGAGCTGATGAATGAGGAAAATGAGAGAGAAAAAGAGTAGAAGAGGTGACTGTTGAGGACCAGGAAGTAGCAAAGATTAGTAAGGGTGAAGTGAGGAGGGCATTGAAGAGGATGAAGAATGGAAAGGCAGTTGGTCCTGATGACATACCGGTGGAGGTATGGAAGTGTCTAGGAGAGGTAGCAGTAGATTTTCTGACAAGAACATTTAACAAGGTCTTAGAGAGTGAGAGGATGCCAGAGGAATGGAGGAGAAGTGTGCTGGTGCCCATTTTTAAGAACAAGGGAGACGTGCAGAGTTGTGGCAACTACAGAGGGATAAAGTTGATGAGCCATACGATGAAGTTATGGGAAAGAATAGTGGAAGCTAGACTAAGGGCAGAAGTCAGCATTTGTGAACAACAGTTTGGTTTCATGCCCAGAAAGAGCACCACAGATGCAGTGTTTGCCTTGAGGATGTTAATGGAGAAGTACAGAGAAGGTCAGACGGAGCTGCATTGTGCCTTTGTGGATCTGGAGAAAGCATATGACAGGGTGCCGAGAGAAGAACTGTGGTATTGCATGAGGAAGTCTGGAGTGGCAGAGAAGTATGTTAGAGTGGTGCAGGACATGTATGAGAGATGTAAGACAGTGGTGAGGTGTGCTGTCGGTGTGACAGAAGAGTTCAAGGTGGAGGTGGGACTGCATCAAGGGTCAGCTCTCAGCCCCTTCTTGTTCGCTATGGTGATGGACAGGCTGACAGACGAGGTTAGACAAGATTCCCCATGGACTATGATGTTTGCAGATGACATTGTAATCTGTAGTGAGAGCAGAGAACAAGTGCAGGAAAATCTAGAGAGGTGGAGGTATGCCCTGGAAAGGAGGGGAATGAAGATTAGCCTCAGTAAGACAGAGTACATGTGCATGAATGCCAAGGACCAAAGAGGAACGGTGAGATTACAGGGAGCAGAGATAAGAAAGGTGGAGGATTTTAAGTACTTAGGCTCAACAATCCAGAGCAATGGCGAGTGTGGAAAAGAGGTCAAGAAGCGTGTGCAGGCAGGTTGGAATGGTTGGAGAAAAGTGTCCGGTGTGATGTGTGATAGGAGGGTATCGGCAAAAATGAAAGGAAAAGTGTACAAACGGTGTTGAGGCCAACGATGCTGTATGGGTTAGAAACAGTGGCCCTGGGGAAAAGACAGGAGGCAGAGTTGGAGGTAGCAGAGATGAAAATGTTGAGGTTCTCTTTGGGAGTAACGAGGATGGATAGGATTAGGAATGAGTACGTCAGAGGGACAGCACATGTAAGACGTTTTGGAGACAAAGTCAGAGAGGCTAGATTGAGATGGTTTGGACATGTACAGAGGAGGGATAGTGAGTATATTGGTAATAGGATGCTGAGGCTGGAACTACCAGGCAAAAGGCCTAGAGGAAGACCAAAGAGACGATTCATGGATGTGGTAAAGGAGGACATGAAGGTCGTTGGTGTAAGAGAAGAAGATGCAAAGGATAGGGTGAGATGGAGGCAGATGATTCGCTGTGGCGACCCCTGAAGGGAAAAGCCGAAAGGAAAAGAAGAAGAAGAGGAGACTATACACCACAAAGAAACACACACAAAAAAGCAAACTAAAACAAGGTTTTTATGATTTATTTGTACATTTTTAACATTAAAATAATGATATTGTCTGCTCCAAGTGAGTGTGTGTGTGTGCACTTTTGATTCAAGCATTTTCTACTACAGATAATGTCTTTTTAATCACTCAGAAAGAAGACCAATCAGATTGCGCTATTCCTGTATATTTGTTCATATCTTTGCTGCACCATTTAATACTACTCGTTTCATCTAAGTCACTTCTGGGGGAATGTGGGGCCGGTGGTGTAGTGGTTAGGGTGCTGGGCACATGATTGGGAGGTTGTGGGTTCAAATCCCAGTTAGACCCCCACTGTGCTAAGACCCCTTTACAAGGTCTTAGCCACAAGTGTGCCTCTGTTCACCCAGCAGTATAAATGGGTACCAGTAAAATATACTGGGAAGGTGACCTGTGATGGACTAGCGTCCCATCCAGGAGGAGTTGAACTCCTGGTTGCTTCACGCTACGGAAACCGGGGATAAGCACCGGCCTGATGAGCCACTAGGCTTGGGTGTAAAAACCCAACAGACTTTACCTACCTTTTTACTTCTGGGTGAAGATAGGGTATACCATGAACAGCTCACTAGCATATTCCACAACCATTCACACTTATGCTAACACCTAGGAACAATCACGCATTTCCAGTTAACCTAACGTGCATGTCTTCAGACTGTGGGAAGAAACCAGAGTACCCGGGGAGAACCCATGGCAGCTGGGAAACCAAGCATTTTCCATGCAGAAACACAATTGCTATGACTGGAACTTGAGCCAGGACTTTCTTTCTGCGAGACAGATGTGCTAACCATTCCGTTACTATCCCCATTCCGGTATAATATATAGTAATATGTTATGTCCCTCAATATGTGCAGTATTCAGCTATAAGCTCAATAGTTGTCTTGTGTCCGTATTGCATGTCCAATATTTTCCCAGTGTCATGCCATGTGTCATGTCTCTGTAATGTACATTTTGGCACCTGTGTTCATTCATTTATTTATTCATTCATTTTCTAAGCCGCTTAATCTTAAATAGGATCATGGGGAGGCTGGCTCCCATCTCAGCCACTGGTATAGGATGGTGTAGGATGGTGTAGGATGGTGTTCTCCAGGTGCTCTGGTTTCCTCCCATAGTCCAAAGACATCTACTTTAAGCCAACTGGCGACTCTAAATTGCTCATAAATGTGAATGTGTTGTGTTATGTTATGTGATGTTCAGGATGCACCCACTGCTCACGCATGAAGTCAGCTGAGATTTGCTTCACATAGATGACCCTATAAAAATAATGGATGAATATTACTGAAGTTGTGAAGACTTGCCATACATGTACAACACATGTGGCGAGTAAAGATTAGTTTGACTAGTGTATTCTTACTTCCAAAGCTTGTCTGGGTTTCCTCCCACAGTCCAAAGAAATGCATGTTAACCACGCCGTCTTTTCCAAATTGTTTCTAGGTGTGAGTGAAAATGGTTGTTCCTTGGATGGACTGCTGACCTGTTCAGGACACCCCACACCTTCACCCAGAGTCAGCTGACATATGCTCTAGCCTCTTAGCAATGTTAATAGGATAAAGTTGTTCAACTTTTTACCCACCGAATGTTAAAACGGTTCCGGAAAACAGATTAAACAATACAGGTGTGTCCTGGGAAAGACCAGAGTTGGAATTTTACACATAATGATGAGTCATGTTGGCTTGTTATGAAGGAGGTGGGGAAAAAATTGGAAGCAGTTAGATTAATGGGGAGTGACTGAGTCATGTTCACCTTCATGCCAGGCCTGGAGATGTGTTCACGTCAGCCACATGACACAATTCATAATGTGCTGAGAAAATGGAATAAAGCAGTCTGCTATATATACTGGTAACACACACACACACACACACACACACACACAGGAGGGCAGGAACAATGTCAAAGCTAAGGTTCATTTCAAAAACTTGAAGATGTTTAGGTTTGTATATATCTTCACAAAATAAAAAAGTTGGTCGTGGAACGTAATATATTATTCATTCACAGCCCTGCAATGGTCTGTCAAGCTGTTCAGGGTGTACACTCCTTTGTGAGTATTCTGTTCCCGTGATAGTCTGATGTGCTGTTCAGGGTGTAGCCCACCTTTCCCAGTGTCTGCTGAGATAGGCACCAGCCTCACTGTGACCCTGGTAGGATGAAGTTGTTCAGGAAATGATGGGCCGACTCTGTGCAAAAACAAGGTACTCATTAAACACTTACAACCTTAAACACTCAAGCATTTACATGTACACTCCTCTAAAAAATATCCAATTCACATACAGTGGGGCCAATAAGTATTGGGCAACGTAAAAATGTGAAAGTTCTCCCATTTAAAAAGATAAGAGAGGTTTGTAATTTTCAATCATAGATACACATCAAGCTTGAGAGACAGAATGTAAAAAAAATCCAGGAAATCACATTGTATGATTTTGAAACAATTTATTTGTGAAAATAGGAGGCCAATAAGTATTGGGCAGCCAGCAAAAGTTACTTTTAATACTTTGTAATGTAGCCTTGGTTGGCAATGACAGAAGTCAAACGGTTCCTGGAGTTCTTGACCAGGTCTACACACACTGTAGTTGGTATTTTGTCGCACTCCTCTGCACAGATCTTCTCTAGAGCTGTGATGTTTGAGGGCTGTCGCTTGGCAACTCGAAGTTTTAACTCCCTCCACAGGTTTTCGATTGGGTTGAGGTCTGGAGACTGGCTCGGCCACTCCAGAACCTTGCTATGCTTTTTACGGAGCCACTCCTTGGTTTTCTTGGCTGTGTGCTTTGGATTGTGATCATGCTGGAAGACCCAGCCATGTTTCATCTTTAATGCTCTGACCGAGGGAAGGAGGTTTTTACCCAAAATGTCACAATACATGGCCCCATTCATGTTGCTATTGATACGGTGCAGTCTTCCTGTCCCTTTTGTAGAAAAGCATCCCCAAAGCATGATGTGTCCACCCCCAGGCTTTACAGTAGGTATGGTGTTCTTGGGATGCAACTCAGCATTCGTCTTCCTCCAAACATGGCGAGTGCTGTTTAAACCAAAAAGTTCAATTTTGGTCTCATCTGACCACATCACATTCTCCCAATCCTCCTCTGGATCATCCAGACGGTCTTTACATATTTCAGACGGGCCTTTACATGTTTTTTGTTTAGTAGGGGAACTTTTCGGGCAATGCAGGATTTCATCTCATGACGACGTAGTGTGTTGGTTATTGTCATCTTTGTGACGGTGGTTCCTGCCGTCTTCAAATCGTTGACCAGTTCCTGCCGTGTAGTTCTGGGCTGATTACTCACTGTCCTCAGGATCCTTTGAACTTGAGATCTTGCATGTAGCGCCACTCCTAGAGAGGTTATCAGTGATGTTATACTTCTTCCATTTTTTAATAATGTTTCCAACTATTGATCTTTTCTCACAAAGTTATTTACCAATTGCAGTTTGACTCATCCCAGCTTTGTGCAGTTGTACAATTTTATCTCTGGTGTCTTTGGGAAGCTCTCTGGTCTTGGTCATGGTGAAGACTGCAGTCAGGCAGTTTGAAGGTGTGTGCAGGTTTGAAGGTGTCTCTTATGCATCTAATCAGTTCAAACAGGTGTCATCCATACTGCTAACGAGTGGGGGCTGAAATAATGTTTGTTTTCTAGCTGCCCAATACTTATTGGCCTCCCATTGTCACAAATAAATTGTTTAAAAATCATACAATGTGATTTCCTGGATTTTTTTACATTCTGTCTCTCAAGCTTGATGTGTACCTATGATGAAAATTACAAACCTCTCTTATCTTTCTAAATGGGTGACCTTGCACATTTTTACGTTGCCCAATGCTTATTGGCCCCACTGTATTGTGCATGGTTTTGGATTGTCTGAGGAAATCGGGGTACTCAGAGGAAATACACACACACAGCTTTTTGCAGTAACATATTTGCAATAACATGTTATTCATTCATTTTTCTAAGTGGCTTAATCCTAAATAGAGTCGCAGGGAGGCTGGCACCTATCTGAGCTGACTTTGATTGAAGGTTGAAGGCAAGGAACCACCATGAACAGCTCACCAGACTGTTGCAGGGCTAACAACCATTCACACTCTCATACCTACCAGCAACTTAGGACCCCCAGTCAGCCTACTCTGCATGTTTTAGTACTGTAGGAGGAAACTGAGGTACCCGAGGCATAGAGATGCCTTTACCAGGCCGGGACTTGAACCCAGGACCCACTTTCTGTGAAGTGTATAGGCTTATCTATCTATAATGTAACAATTAATTAATTTTTAATTAAATTAATGAATTAATTAAATTATTAATTACAGGAGCTAAATGTCATATGGCATATGTGATAAACAGACTTCCTGTCCTCAGTATCTCCTGGTTCCTGTTAATAGGGATGGGCCATCATGAGTTTCATGCATTCAGCAACTGAGTGGTAATCCATGTTATGCTAAGCTAAATGCATACTGGCTGTTCTGTTTGGTATTTAATGGGAAGAATATACTTTTCTATATATTTACAAGAATTTGAATAAAATAATAACACATCTCCATTTATTGCAATCCAGTGGAAAAGGATAAAAGATTACAGTTATTCCATTCAAACTCAACAGACATGACTTATTGCAGTGATAGCAGTCAGGCGATCGCTCCATATCTGACCAGAGCTTGTGGAATAAGTGTTAATCACCTCCCCCAAGGTGTGTGGGGCTGGTGGTGTAGTGGTTAGGGTGCTGCACTCATGATTGGGAGGTTACAAGTTCAAATCCCAATCCCTGGGTAAGGTCTCAACCACAAGTGTGCCTCTGTTCACCCAGCAGTACAAATGGGTACCAGTAAAAATATACTGGGAAGGTACCCTGCAATGGACCATTCCAACCTGCCTGCACATGCTTCTTCACCTCTTTTCCACACTCTCCAGTGCTGTGGACTGTTGAGCCTAAGTACTTGAAATCCTCCACCTTCTTCATCTCTGCTCACTGTTCCTCTTGGGTCCTTTTTGTTCACAGACATGTATTCTGTCTTACTGAGGCTAACCTTCATTCCTCTCCTTTCCAGGAAATACTTCCACCTCTCTAGAGTTTCCTGCACTTGTTCTCTGCTCTCACTACAGATCACAATGTCATTTGCAAACATCATAGTCCATGGGGATTCTTGTATAACCTCGTCTGTCAGCCTGTCCATCACCATAGAAAACAAGAAGGGGCTCAGAGCTGATCCTTGATGCAGTCCCACCTCCATCTTGAACTTTTCTGTCACGCCAACAGCACACCTCACCACTGTCTTACATCTCTCATACATGTCCTGCACCACTCTAACATACTTCTCTGCCACTCCAGACTTCCTCATACAATACCACAGTTCCTCTCTCAGTACCCTATCATATGCTTTCTCCAGATCCACAAAGGCACAATGCAGCTCCCTCTGACCTTCTCTGTACTCCTTTATTAACATCCTCAAAGCAAACACTGCATCTGTGGTGCTCTTTCTTTGCATGAAACCAAACTGTTGTTCACAAATGCTGACCTCTGCCCGTAGTCTAGCTTCCACTATTCTTTCCCATAACTTCATCGTCTGGCTCATCAACTTTATCCCTCTGTCGTTGCCACAACTCTGCACATCTCCCGTGTTCTTAAAAATAAACACCAGCACACTTCTCCGCCAGGGCAGTGGTGGTCTAGTGGTATAGGGCGCTGGATCGCTGATCCAAAGATTGGGGGTTCAAGTCCCACTCTCCACAAGGTTGTCACTGTCCCCCCAGTGCAGCTAACTGGGTTATCAAAGGTCGGCCATGTCTCTCACTGTCTATGGTGTGAGGCATGTAAAAGAACCATTGCTGACTTTCGACAAGAGTAGGCTGCAAAGTCGTCAGCGTGTTTCCACCCTGCGATGGCCTGGTGAGCTGTCCTCGGTGTACTCTGCCCTCGCCCGAAGTTGGCTGGGATGGGTACCAGCCTCCCCGTGACCCAAGTTAGGATTAAGCGGGTACAGAAAATGAACTGAACTTATCCTCCATTCCTCCAGCATCCTCTCACTCACTATGACCTTGTTGAATGTTCTTGTCAAAAAGTCTACTGTGACCTCTCCTAGATATTTCCATACCTCCACAGGTATGTCATCGGGTCCAACTGCCTTTACACTTTTCATCCTCTTCAATGCCCTCCTCACTTCACCCTTACTAATCTTTGCTACTTCCTGGTCCTCAACAGTCACCTCTTCGACTCTTTTTTCTCTCTCATTTTCCTCATTCATCAGCTCTTCAAAGTACTCTTTCCATCTTCCCAGCACACTTCTGTCATCAGTCAATACATTTCCCTCTCTGTCCTTAATCACCCTAACTTGCTGCACGTCCTTCCCATCTCTATTTCTCTGCTCTGCCAGCGTGTATAAATCATTTTCTTCCTCCTTACTGTCCAAACTAGCATACAAGTCATCATATGCCCTCTGTTTGGCCTTTGACACCGCTACCTTTGCCTTACCCTGTGCTTCCCTGTACTCCTGTTTACTCTCTTCAGTCCTCTCAATGTCCCACTTCTTCTTAGCTTACCTCCTTCTTTGTACACACTGCTGCACTTCCTCATTCCACCAGCAAGCCTCCTTAACTACTTTCCTTCCAGAAGACACACCAAGTACTGTCCTACCTGTCCCCCTGATCACATTAGCTGTAGTTGTCCAGTCATCTGGAAGCACTTCCTGACCACCAAAAGCCTGTTTCAGCTCCTCGTTGAAGACAACACGACACTCTTCCTTTTTCAGCTTCCCCACTTTGACTTCTACAGTGCCTTTGTCTTCTTCCCCTTCCTCACCATCATCATCATAGTCTACCTGTGTGCTCCTACCTTTGCTTTTATAAGTCACCCTAAGCTCCTGTCTCTTCTGCACGAAAGTATTCACCACAGTATTTTGCAAATGTCCTTCTATGTTCCTGTCCAGGATACCAAACCTCCCCATCACTTCCTCGTCCCCTCTGTTGCCTGCACCAACATGTTCATTGAAGTCTGCACCAGTGACCATTCTTTCACCTCTGGGGTACTCTGCATCACTTCATCTAACTCACTCTAGAATCTCTCCTTCTCTTCTAGCTCACATCCTGCCTGTGGGGCATAAGCACTAACAACATTGAACATCAGGCTTTCAATTTCCCACTTGAGACTCTTCACTTTGTCTGACACTCTTTTCACTTCTGGAACATTCCTGACAAACACCTCCTTCAAGATGACTCCTACTCCATTTCTCTTCCCATCCATACCATGATAAAATAGCTTAAACCCTACTCTAGCCTTGCTACCTTTCCACCTAGTCTCCTGAACACACAGTATGTCCACCTTCCTCCTCTGCATCATGTCAGCCAGCTCTCTACCTTTTCCTGTCATAGTTCCAACATTCAAAGTCCCTACTCTCAGTCCTAGACTCATGCCTTTCCTTTTCTCTTTCTGCCTAAGACATGCCTCCCGCCTCTCCTTCTTCGACCAACAGTAGTCCAGTTTCCACCAGCACCCTGTTGATTAACAGCACCGATAGCGGTCGTTGTTAACCTGAGCTTCCTCGATCGATCTGGTTTGGAAGTCATATTAATGATTCGCATGTTTGATCTAGCATAGGTCTTACACCGGATGCCCTTCCTGACACAACCCTTTCCATTTATCTGGGCTTGGGACCAGTGTGAGAAAGTACACTGGCTTGAGCCCCCATAAGGCAGACTTATACCCTGAACACCTCTTCAAGCCACTGTGCAAAAATATACCACTCCATTACATAATCACTCAAAAGGTTGTGCACAAGCTGACTGGTCCACTATTTTGGAATCAAAAATTATTATTTCTGGTGGATAATGCTTGAATCAAAACAAGTGTTTTTCTCATGGTTTTTCATGGTGACTTGTTTTTGTTGGCTTGTTCAATCATTTCACATTTTTGCTTTTCTTTTGTTTTTTTGTAATATATGTATTACTGTATGGAGTGCAAATGACCTTTTCCTGATTGAGTGTGATGAACATGTCAGAACACCCACCACTCTATTAGCCTTCTCAAAGCAAAGAGCTCATATCACAATTGCCCCAGTGTCATAGTTAAAATGTCTAACTATAAACAAATCTCATTTTAGTTTGACTTTCATTGTTTCTATGTTTTATATACTAAACTTCCTAAAGAGAGTTAAAGAGACTTGCTTTCATGTATGCCCAAGCTCACCTGTGTCCATCATAATTTAAATTTTTTTTTATAAAAAAACAGTTTTAGTGGTCAACACAGTAGTGCAGTGGTTAGCATGTCCGCGTCACAGCAAGAAGGTCCTGGGTTGGATTCCCAGCTCGGGAGTTTCTGTGTGGAGTTTGCATGTTCTCCTTGTGCTTGCGTGGGTTTCCTCGGGGTATTCTGGTTCCCTCTCACAGTCCAAAAACATGCATAGTAGGTTAATTGGCTGTGCCAAATCTCCACTTCGAGAGTGAGTGTGAGTATGAATGGTTTTGTGTGTGTTTGCCCTGCGATGGAGTGGCAAGCTGTCCATGGTGTATCCCGCCATTGCCCAGAGTCAGCTGAGATGGGCTCCAGCCTCCCCACGACTCTAATTAGGATTAAGCAGTTCAAAAAATGAATGGGTTTAGTGTGCTTTTGCTGCTGTTTCCATGGAGTTATATTAAACCAGTTGTGCACATCAGGCTCAGTGGATGTTGCTGAATTTAATTAAATCTCGTGGGACTATTCACCTTTGGTAAATAACTGTTACATATAAAATGATCACATGTTTCCATCTTCCTGTTGCACAATGGTTGTTTTTTTTTTTAGTATATGAATGACATATAAAAATATATTGAATTTCGAATTTTGATTTATGGGATTATAGTTTGGATTTGGTTTGGTGTGTAGGCATAGTAGTTCTTAGATTTGTGAAAAACCCCTATTAAACAGCAGGTCTAAGTATGTATGTGAAATAGTGTATGCAAGTGTGTATATGTGTGTGTGTGTGTGTGTTTGTTAAGTCCAGCTGCATATCGCAAACGGTCTCCTCCTAATGGGCCTCTATCTCTGACATAGACTAAATAGAGTTCCTCATTATAAACACACAGCAAGGCCACACACACACACACACACACACACACACACACGCTCACACACACACACTCTCCCACTCCCATGTTCCTCTGAGCAGTTACCTCTTCGGACACTTCAGAAAAGGTTTCCTGTGTCCAGACTTGTCTCACTGACTCTGAGCAGCACCTCATGCTTTTTATAAAATGTACTTGATTTCAGCGGCACCTCGGACTTCATCCATCCATGTGCCGGACTCTTCACTCCTGGTAGGGTTGTAGGGAGACTGGAACCTATCTTAGCTGACAATGGGTGAAGATGATTTACACCCTGAACAGCTTGCCAGACCATCACAAGGCCAACACAGACACAACCATTCACACTCAGACTTAGGGATAATCTGGAACAGCCACTTAACCTACCATGCATGCTTTAGAACGAGCCAATTAGATGGGAGGAAGCCCACACAAGCGGGGTGGGGGTGGCGGTGGTGCAACTTACACACAGAAATAGCTTTACCAGAACTTGAACCCAAGACCTTCCTGCTGTGAAGACTTGCTAACCACTATATCACCGTGCTGACTCACAAACTCACTCATTGTTTCACTCATTTGCTGAACCACTTACTTCTATTCGTGTTGCGGGGAGACTGGAGCCTATTTCAGCTGACACTGGGAAAGGTGGGCTACACTCTGAACAGCACATCAGACCATCACGGGAACAATACACACACAACCATTTACACTCAAACTTACATTTAGGAGTAAATTAAAACAACCAGTTCACTGAATGTGTATGTTTTAGGACTGTTGGAGGAAACTGGAGGATGTACTTAGAAGCAATTTTTTATTTTTAAATAAATACTGCAGATAAATAAATAAAAATAGTTTCTGCATGGATCCTCCTGACCTGCAGGTGGCACTGTACATCTTTCTTGGATTTTCTTCTTCTGTTTTTGTCAAGCTGTACTGTTGTATTTTCAGGAGGTACTTCACTATCTCCAAGTTCATTAGAATTGTAATAAAGTTACATGAAAATAATAATAAAAAAAACTAATAAGTGTTCAACAGTCAGCACTCTATGAAGAAAAAAAATCTGAAATCCTTTAAATCTGCCTTTTAAAAAAATGTTAGACATTTAATGTCAGAGTTATGGAATATTTTTTTGGTGCAGGCTGAAGACAGAAACAGTCTGACACCTTGTTTTAATCACAGTCCCCCTGCATTTTGTTTTATCAAAGCTTCAAGAAGGTGGGATGGTGGTCTAGTCATTAGCACTTCTGCTCCATAGTAAAAAAGAGCCGGAGTTCGAGGCCCAGGCTCAGTGAGAGTGTTTCTGTGTGGAGTTTGCATGTTCTCACCATACTCCACACAGAAATGTCCATGCATGTACACTTACACTTTAATAATAACGTCATAATACTATTTAGGGAGGCGTGGTAGCGCATCTGCCTTGCTGCACAGGCGTGATTGTTGCTGTGTGGAGTTTACATGTTCTGCCTGTGCTTACATGGGTTTGCTCTGGGTACTACCATTCCATCCAACAGTCCAGAGACATGCACATTAGGTTAATAGTTGTGGGTATGAGTTGTGTGTACATTGGCCCTGCGATGGTCTGACAAACAGTTCATAATGTAGCCTGCCTTCACTCATAATTGGGTGAAATAGGTTTGAGTCCCCGCCCAGTAGTAACATTATGCAGTTTGGAATATGAGTAAGTGAGTGGTGATACTAGTTTTTCTTACGTGAAGTTTTAGTTTGTCAAAAGAGCTTAATTTTCTATTAAAAAAACCTCTCCCCACAAGACATAGACACACACACACACTCATATATATATATATATATATATATATATATATATATATATATATAAAGGGGCAGTGGTGGTCTAGTGGTATAGGACACTGGATTGCTGATCCAAAGGTTGGGGGTTCGAGTCCCACTCTCCACAAGGTTGTCACTGTCCCCCCCAGTGCGGCTAACTGGGTTATCAAAGGCGGGCCATGTCTCTCACTGTCTATGGTGTGAGGCATGTAAAAGAACCATTGCTGACTTTCATAAAGAGGAGCTGCAAAGTCATCAGTGTGTTTCTGTCCCTTGCTAAAAGGGTTGTGACAGGAAGGGCATCCGACGTAAAAACCTCTGCCAAATCAAACATGCGAATTAGATGATTCGCTGTGGCGACTCCTGAGTAAAAGGGAAAAAGCCGAAAGGATGACAGATATATATATATATATATATAAAAAATAGATATAGATATAAATAGATAGACATTAAGAAGTTAAAAGAAACATTTTTATTCCTTTATATCAACTAAGTCGCTCTCATATGCACACAGCTTGAGAGAGATATAGTGACAGACCAAATCCCTCGGTTCCACTGTATGACTATAAAGCTGAGGCCTTGGAACGCTCTGGTGTCTGCTGTCTCTCAGTATGGGCTGTTATAGTGAAGGCTGATCCGACTGTCAGGTAGAGAGCTGAGAATCCAAACTTTTCTGTGAAACCCAGCCAAGTGTGATATATATCCTGGAACAGCACACTTGACGAAGTACAATGAATATAAACAGAGCTAAGTCATGATGTCATTGCGATGGTATCTTGCATCACCTGCTCACAGTGGAAGCCTGACTTACATCACAAAGATCACTGAAGGCAACACTAGTTACTATTTCTATGCTCTATTTTCATGTTCCTCGCACAAGTCTTCAGGATAAATTGAGACAGGAACAACAAGCGGCCTGTGAATTTCGTTCCGTAGTTATAATGTGTTTGATTTGTCCATTGAATTGAATACTACAAACATTTATCACTCACCTAGTTGCAGAGCCGCTTAACCCTAGTAAGGTCTCTGACAAACTGGAGCCTATCTCAGCTGACACTAGGTGAAGGCGGGGTATACCCTGAACAGTTTGCCAGACTATCACAGGACCAACACACACACACACACACACACACACACACACACACACACACACACACACACAACCATTCACAGACACATCTACACCTAGGGGCAATTTGAAACAGTCATTTAGTCGAAAGTGTTTTTGACTAGGAAACCAGAATACCTAGAGGAATCCCACACATTCACAGGAGAATATGCAAAATTCACTATTGCCGTGCTTGGGACTCAAACCCAGGACCTATTTGTTGTGAGGCAGATGTGCTAACCAGTACATCACTGCGCCACCCAATCCAAACCATCACCCCAAAAGTGAAAACATAAACAATTTGTATAGTAGACTGTTTAAAAATATTATTGTATATGGTAGTACTTCAGTCTTTAATGCGTCCACCTCACAGCAAGAATGTGGAAGAACAGCAAGAACCAGGCTCAGCGAGGGAGTTTTATTTGCTGAACCACTTGATTCTATCAGAGTTGCGAGGAGGCTGGAGCCTAACTCAGCCAAATCTGGGCGAGGGCTGGGTACCACTAAAACAGATCACCAAGCTATCGCACACACATTTTCACTCACACTCACATATAGGAGCAATTTGGATCAGCCAGTCATAGTCTAACGTGCATGTGTTTGGACTGTGGGAGGAAACTTGAAGGAAACCCATACAAGCAAGGGAGAACATACTAGTACATACTCCACACAGAAACACTCATTGAGCCCAGGAAAGCACTTATTACATTCTCATGTTGCTGTTCCTCCTCCCAACATTTTAAAAAAGGCATTTAGGGACTGAAGGCACAAAGTGATGAGGGGTCATTTTGTCCTATTCTTCTTGTAAACAAGTCTTAAACTGTGTAATAGTATGGAGGCCTTGTCAGATCTTTTCTTTTCAAGTTTGTCACACATTCTTTATTATAAACTGTGGACAGGCAAGTCCAGCACCTGCATACTCATCTTCGGCAGCTATTGAAGTTTTCATTATCAGGATTGGTATCAGAAAAAATGGTGGGCTCCCAAGTGACGCATCGACAAGGTGAGTGACTATATTATACAGTGGTACCTCACTTTATGAAAGTCTCACCGAACAAAAAATTCAGGTTACGAAACACATTTTCTTAAAATGTTTGTCTCTGGATACGAAACAAGTTCACGTTACAAAAGCGCTATCTTAAAAATTCAAACGCGCCATTCTAACATTCAAACGCGCCATTCAAACATTAAAACAATGCACGAACTGCTCTCCCATCAATGATGTTCAAACATCCCACCCTGCTGGCCTCCAATTGGCTATGAGGGATGACGCAGCTACCTCCCATTGCCTATCTCCCAACATCCTGCCCTGCTGGCCTCCCATTGGCTTGGAGGGATGATGCAGCTCCCTCTTAATGGCTATCTCCCAACATCCCGCCCCGCTGGCCTCCCATTGGCTAGGAGGGATGATGCAGCTCCCTCCCATTGGCTGATATGGAGCTGCATCTACCATGATGCTTTTCGTATAAAGGACAAAGTTACTGTTATTTTATGCTTTATTTCCTGACTCAGGCTTTTAACCTTCCATAAACATTTGTAAGATTATAACTCTGCTAAGAAGACATGGTGAGCACACGCGCACGCACACACATGCACACACACACACACACACACACACACACACACACACACACACACACACACACATGTGATTTCCGGTGCAAATGAGAAGAAGAAACAGGCTCGAGTGATATCGCAAAGGAATATGGCCAAACCCGTCTACCATTGGTCCGATATTGAAGCAGAAGGAGGTCTTAAAAGGTATACTTTTATCATTTTTATAGGGTTTAGGGGGTAGTATTGGGGGCCTTGGAACGAATCACACGTTTTACATGTAAAATGCGATTCAATTTACGAAAAATCCAGGTTAAAAAAAAGGCTCTGGAACGGATTAATTTCGTAAGGTGAGGTACCACTGTATATAAATAATAAGGTATGTGAGCTCATTCGTATGAGGGGGCGGATAGCTCTTTCCCTCTGAGTGTGTTAGACTGTCCCCAAATACCGCATCCACAGTTCGAAAAGAGCCATGTGGCTAGCATTACATCTCATGGAGGAGGAGTGTGTATGCTTTCGCCCCTCCCTGGTTGGTGATTGTGTGATAGGGAAGACAATACCTGATGGGTGGGAATTGGATACGATGAAATTAGTTAGAAAATGTGGAAAAAACGGTATTGTGTCATTTCTATTATTTAGCAATAAAATAAAAAAATATGTACTGAGGGGGTGTGTAGGAATCAGTTCAGGTAGTTTTGACATCATATTAACAAGGTGAAACTGGATGAAAATAATCGGGTTTGTGTTCCATTCTTACACAAACTGCATGTACTCCTGATAATAGAAATTACTTAAAGACAGTATACAACAAACTGTGCATTCAGTTCATTGTATGGTTCAAAAATTACACATTACAACCAAACAAGATGTCTTGGATCATTACTGCCAGCAACTAAACTATTTTTCTCTGTAAATAAGTTATTCTACAGAAGTGGATTAATGTGCATTGAACTCTTAAAACAAAACCAAATGCTTCTCCCCCTGGAGTACATGAAGCTCCTCATCTAGGCCTGTGAACAGTCGGTATTCCAGAGACGTACTCCCAGTGGGACATGTAGAAGGGAAAACATCCATGTCTGAGAGGGTTCATGAGGTGAGGGGGCGTTAGGGGATCTTCACCCTCCAGATGCTGTGAATGAAAACTTCAGAGCAAAAGAATTTCAGCTATGTGGAGCATGTGTGGACAGACACCATGCACAGACCATGCGACCCCATTCACAGACCCGTACTCATCAGCACTGCTTGAAATTCTAATGTGAATCTACTGCAGACATGGAAGAGCTGGTTTGAGAACTGGTGTATTGATAAATACAAAAATATGCATACTGGTACTTAACTTGTCCTTTACCTGTCGTAGACTAGATGGTCTCAAGGTAAGGCATGAAAAATATTTGAGATATTGTATTTTGCTACTACGCTTAAGATTATTTACCCTTTTTAAACATTACATCATTCATTTGTTTTCTGAAAGCGCTTCATCCTCCTAAGGTCAAGAGGAGGTTGGAGCCTATGTCAGTTGACATTGCAAGGCCAACAAACACAACCATTCGAACTTACATTCACATCTCGGGGCAATCTGAAACAACCAATACGTTTACTGTGCATGTCTTCGAACTGTTGGATGAAAGCAGAGTACCCAGAGGAAACCCACTGAAACACAAGCAGAACATTGCAAACTCCACATAGAGATGTCCTCGCCAAGCCTGAGACTTGAATCCGAGACATTGACAAATGCACTGTACTACAAGAACAATCCCTGAACAAAAGAACAAAGTATAAAAGAGTGTTAACATTATGATTTCTGGAGCTCATGGAGATCTTAGGAGTTTCTTGTTAACACAACACGATTAGTTTATTTGCCATTAACTTTAAAAGAAAAAAGAACAAAATGGGTAAGAGATGGACTGATTCCCGAAGTGATAACAGGAAGTGAACACTGACTGAGTGACAGATTTGTGGGTGGAAACGTCCTGCTGATAAAAAATTTCTTAAAAAATCAGCGGAAAACAGCCAGACCGGTTTGACCTGGTAAAAAGGATATTAATATAATCACTCTTTACAACCTGTGCTGAACAGAAAAGCATCTCGGCAGCACAAAAACACCAGTCATCCACTTCTCTTGATTTCACTCACACTCACGAACCATTTATTACTACTATGATATAGTGGGGAGGCTGGAGCCTATCTCACCCAGCGCCCTTTGATACTCAAGCGAGGTGCACCCTGAAGAGCTAGCCAGACCATCATGTGGCAATTACACTCCAATTACACAACTAATTGCACTATTGGGGGAAGTTTGGACCAGCCGGCTAGTCTTATGTGTGTCTTTGCCTGAGTACCTGGAGGAAACCCACGCACTGCTAACTCCACACAGAAATGCCCTCGCTGAGCCATGGACTCGAACCCAGGACCTTCTTGCATTGAGGCACATCAGCCAATCACTGCCCCACCATGCCACCCCTGAGTGATTTTAATTAATTAATACAGTTTTGTTTAAGAATTGATTTGATAACACAATAAAGTGTATGACGGATGAAGGGGATCGAATACTTTCCAAACCCACCATAAGTCGTGTAGCGTATGTCTGGCTTTAGGACTAAGAAAGGCACCAACTTTAATGACATCATAAAAGAGCTACACATACAGTGGTACCTCACCTTACAAAACTAATCCGTTCCAGAAGTGGTTTTGTAACCTGATTTTTTCGTAAGTAGCATTTTACATGTAAAAGGCCTGATTCGTTCCAAGGCCCCCAATACTACCCCCTAAACCCTTTAAAAATGATAAAAGCATACCTTTTTAGGCTTCCATCTGCTTCAATATCGTACCGATGGTAGCTGGGTTTGGCCATATTCCTTTGCGATATCACTCAACCGCATGCCACGAGCCCGAGTCTTCTTTTCACTCGCACCGGGAATCACTTTCATGTGCGTGCGAATGTGTGTGTGTGCACGCATGTGTGTGTGTGTGTGTGTGTGTGTGTGTGTGTTGACCATGTCTTCTTAGCAGAGTTATAATCTTACAATTGTTTATGCAAGGCTAAAAGCCTGAGCCAAAAAATAAAGTTGCAATGAGCACACTCGAAAAACTCACGAAACAACAGTAACTCTGTCCTTTACGCTTGTTAGAACTCCGTGACGAACAGTGGATCGAAAGCACACGAAAAGCATCATGGGTATTATGAACATACAGCTCCCTCCTAGCCAATGGGAGGCCAGTGGGGTGGGATGTTGGGAGATAGCCAATGGGAGGCCAGCTGGGCGGGATGTTGGGAGATAGCCAATAGGAGAGCAACTCACGCATTGTTTAAATTTTTAAGATGGCGCGTTTCGTAACGTGAATTTGTTTCATATCCAGAGACGGAAATTTTAGGTAAATGTGTTTCGTAACCTGGATTTTTCGTTTCTTGGGTCTTTCGTAAGGTGAGGTACCACTGTAATTTAATTCCTGTAGATGTGATGACGCTTCACAGATGAGCAGTGGAACATCTTCAGGATTGGTCATCCATCGCAAACAAGTTCTCAGTCCTACACAATATGGTAGCCATGTGAACGTAATAACCTCCTGGTGCCCAGGTTGCTATCACTGTATGTTTTTCACATCTGGGACAACATTCTGCTGCCCAGCTGAGTCAAAGCTATTCAAGTATCGACTGTTAATTAACACCTGTCCTCTACACTCCCCATAACCCGCCTGATAAATGAAACCCCCACAGCAGCAACACCATGTGAATGATGTTTATTTGGATGACTTCTAATCTAATCCTACAAAGGACAACATTCAGCATGTAATTGTTGATGGTGGAGAGGTGAAGTGCACAAAATCGCTGAGCTGTAACCATCGGTAACCAATAAAAGCTCTCTGTGAATGCTGTAGTGTGGTAGCTACTGTAATAGAAGGCACCTGAAATAGCTGCAACAGGAGCGCCAATATTTATCTGTCCCTTATCTCTTACCCAACCTCCCCATTCAACCTCAACCAGCATTTCTCTGAGTTTTATTTTCATGACACATCTTTTTTTGTTTCTATGTTCATTTGATCAAAAAAAAAAAAAAAAAAAAGCAAAAACAAACAACAACAAAAAAAAAAACATGGGGTTTCATTTCCATAAAGGATATTTTGATTTTTAGCAGCACACTCATTGTCTGGGTTTTGTACATTGTATTAAAGGAAAAAAGTGTCAATATGCATAAGGTCAACTCTAGAAGTCTTAGCAAACTCCATGGAAAATTAGTAAACATGAATCTATGAAATATTTTAAATGCTATACAATGTTCTCTTGCTGGAGAAGGAGGACATGAAGGCAGTTGGTGTAAGAGAAAAAGATGAAGAGGATAGGGTGAGATGGAGGCAGATGATTCGCTGTGGCGACCCCTGAAGGGGAAAGCCAAAAGGAAAAGAAGAAGCAGAAGAAGAAGAAGAAGAAGACAATGTTCTCTTGCTACTTTATGCTTCAGTTTCCGCAGCTTCAGTGCATCTCAAGTTTTTCAAAAATATTCATCGAAAAATAAAAATATATGGAAATTAAGGAAAAATAGGGGAAAAGTTAAGGAAAATGTAGCAAAACAAGGCCAATTATGCAAAAAAACCCAAAACAACATAACAACAACAACAAAAACAAAAACAAAAACAAAAAACAACCCAAACCCCCCAACAAAACTACTTACATTTTTATGTGAGGTGCGCATCTGAGTGTCTGCGCGCGTCTGTATGTGTGTATTTATATTTTATTTACATCTTATGCATTATTTTTGAATGTTGAATTGCTATTATAAGCATTTATAGCGTTTAATATGTATTTATTGATATTATATACACATATACATGTACATATACGTCAGTCGGGGGGGGGTCGATCCTACTTCACGGAAATGGGCGGTCGCGGGGGGGTCCCCATTAACCGCTTAAAGTGAGAGATCCCTGTAGTTATAATCAGCACTTTGACATGTGGACATGTGGACTTTAATATGGATTTCATACTACTGTTTTGGTGGCATTGTGGCGTAGTACATCAGATTCGGATTTGCTTGATTTTGAATGTCCTGAACATGTTTCTGTGGGTTTCTTTCAGGTACTCTGGTTTCCACCGGCACGCCAAAGACAAGCAGGAATTCGTCAACAACAAAAATAGCCAATTAGGTTCATTGGCTGCTAGAAATTGTCCCTACGTGTGTGTGTGTGTGTGTGTGTGTGTGTGTGTGTGTGTGTGTGTGTGTGTGTGTGTGATTGTTTAGCAAACTGTTCAGGGTGTAACCCATCATTGCCCAGTGTTGGCTGAGATAGGATCCAGCCTCCCCATGACCCTAATAAAAGTGTTTCAGCAAATGACTGAGTTGGTGAGTGAGTGAGTGAGTGAGTGAGTGAGTGAGTGAGCAACCCAATGAGATTTCCTTTTGGCTTTTTCCCTTTTTCAGGGGTGTCCACAGTGAATGATTCGCATATTTGATTTGGCATAGGTTTTTACGTCGGATGCCCTTCCTGACACAACCCTTTAGCAAGGGACAGAAACACGCTGACGGCTTTGCAGCTCCTCTTTACGAAAGTCAGCAATGGTTCTTTTACATGAACCTCTCACCATAGACAGTGGGAGACATGGCCCGCCTTTGATAACCCAGTTATCTGCACTGGGAGGGTCAGTGACAACCTTGTGGAGAGTGAGTGAAAAGAAAGGTAAGTAGGTGCTTCCATTGTTTGAATTACTGTGTGTTGTGTTCAGTTTTGGCAGCCTTCCTATCCTGTTCTTTTGACGGATGCCAATAATTCTGCACATTACCTTAGAGGCACACAAAGTTGAAAATAACACCTAACCCTGGATATTGGCACGAATAAGAAAATAGTGTGTGCTCTGATCAGCAAAAGAGGTAAAGTGTGTGTGTGTGTGTGTGTGTGTGTGTGTGTGTGTGTGTGTGTGTGTGTGTGTGCAGTTTCCAGAAGCGTTAGTGTGTCGTGCGGGGGTTGGTTTGAGACAGTGCCAGCGTAAACATTCCCAGACCACATGTTCACTCAGGGCAGAGCATCTGGCCACCCTCCAAGCACATCTGCACACAATCGAGCGGCCTTCACCAGCCCAGTGCCGGAGTAAAAAGACAGAAGGAGGAGGACAAGGAGTAGAGCTTTCCCAGACTCCTTCAACCTGCTGCAGCCATTCAGGAACACTACAGCACACGCTGCAAAGATTCACCCACATCGTGATCTGCTCTGATTCATGCCGTGATTCAGTGTAGATGATAAACCACAGAAATGCGAATGAAATTCAAGTTATTAGGAAGGGGCAACCTTGGATTTATGGAGTAGGAGAAATTATGAAGTTTCTGTTTTGTCAAGGACTGATAGAACCAGGCCTGTGTAAGAACTGAGTCATTTCCTTTGGTGCAAAATGATGTGTGTGTGTGTGTGTGTGTGTGTGTGTGTGTGTGTGTGTGTGTGTGTGTGTGTGTGTGTGTGTGTGTGTGCCCGTGCACATTTGTGTAAAAATCCAGACTGGATCACGTCACTTAGCTGGAACTGGTAATTGTCTGCTGGGCCAAGATAACTGGCCCTGAGCCTTGCAACAAGAGTGATAGCTTCATAAATCAGTCTGGGAAGCTCCACCTCTGGCCCGCATATGGCACTGAGCTCCGCCTGCATTTCTTTCATCACGTTCCTCCTTCCCGTCTACAACTCCCACAGCTTACAAAATAAGGAATGCTATTGCCAGGTCTCAGGATATAGCGTTCTAACTGTTGTTACAGCTCCATATTAAAACTTTTTTGGTGCTTCCTAATGCACCAATTTTCTCCACAATTTACTCAACCATTCACTTATTTTCTAAACTGCTTACTCCTATAAGTGTTGTATGGAGGCTGAAGCCTATCTCAACCACTCTGGACAGCTCTTCTGACGATGGCAGGTCTCCTGACCATGGCCAACACACACGACTATTCTCACTCAGACTCTCATTCATTCCTAGGCGCACTTTAGAACAGCCAATTAGCCTCGCATGCATGTTTTATGAACCATTGGAGGAAACCAGAGTCCCCCGAGGAAACCCTTATGATCACAGGAACGCCCTCGTTGAGCCCGGGATTCAAACCCAGGACCTTATTGCTTGTGAGCCTGGCATGCTAACCACTACGCCTCTGTGTGAGACAAGCTAACACACCAGGGTAATTATAGTCTGTCTTCCTTTCGGCTTTTTCCCTTTTACTCGGGAGTCGCCACAGCGAATCATCTGATTCACACGTTTGATTTGGCAGAGGTTTTTACGTCGGATGCCCTTCCTGTCACAACCCTTTTTAGCAAGGGACAGAAACACGCTGACGGCTTTGCAGCTACTCTTTACGAAAGTCAGCAATGGTTCTTTTACATGCCTCTCACCATAGACAGTGAGAGACATGGCCCGCCTTTGATAACCCAGTTAGCTGTACTGGGGGGGACAGTGACAACCCTGTGGAGAGTGGGACTCGAACCCCCAACCTTTGGATCAGCGATCCAGCGCCCTATACCACTAAACCACCACTGCCCCCTAAACACACCAGGGTAATTATAGCATACTGTATATTTTAATAAAATGTGTAAACAAAACATTCAGTGAGTTCTCGTGCACTGTGAATAGGGCAGGGTCATTCTGTAGGAGACCACGCCCACATCTGTAGAAATGCTGTTTTATCTCATCTCATTTTCTGTATCATTTTATCCATTATCAGGGTTGTGGAGAGAAGGTTCAACTTGCTGGACCACACAACCAGTCCCACTCACATCTAGAGGCGATTCGGATTGCCCAGTTAGCCGAATGTGCATGTCTTTGGACATTGGGAGGAAACTGAATTACCCAGAAAATATCCCCACACGCACAGTGAGAACATGCAAACTCCACACAAAGATGTGGGACTCGAACCCAGGACCTTCTTGCCGTGCCACCCCAAGTGAAATCAATCCTTATAGAGAAACTGAAAACACTGTGAGCATTAAACTCGGTATGACCAGTATTACACATCGTACCATGCAGACTAACTTTCAGCTCACATGGAAAGATGTTGAATTCACATTTTCATAATACGGTCCAGCTGGAGTGATGCACCGCCAGGTCACCTTTAAAAAGCCCTTCATTCAAAGCCTAGTCAGTTTCCTGTGTATTCGCCTGTATAAGCTCCTGTGCCTCGAGAAGCAGATCAGAAGATCGTTTACACGCTGCAGGCGGGAACGTCATGTGCCAGCCTTTCCAAACACTTTGGCATGTTACTATCGTGTTAAAATCTGACCTCAATACTGGTTCCACATTCGCTACTTCTGTACTATTTTTTTTTTTTTTTTTTTTAGATTTTCTAGCATCTCGCAGACGCCTTTATCCAGAACGACTTACATTTGTCATTTTTATACAACTGAGCAATTGCAAGTTAAGACCCTTCCTCAAGGGCCCAACAGTGGAAACGTGGTGGTACTTGTCTTGATTTTCAGACAGTAATCCAGAGCCTGGTGCGAGGATGTTGGATTACTGATCCCATGGTCAGGGGTTCACGCCCCACTATCAACGATTGTCACTACTGTTGGCGCAGTGCAGCTAACTGGGTTATCAAAGTCCGACCATGTCTCTCACTGTCTGTGGTGAGAAGCATGAAAAATAACCATCGCTGACTTTCGAAAAGAGAAGGCTGCATAACCGCGATGGCCTGGCGAGCTGTCCAGGGTGTACGCTGCCCCAACCCCAAATCTGCTGAGATGGGTTCCAGCCTTCCTGCGGCCCTAATTAGGATTAATCGACTCAGAAAATGAATGAATGAATGAATGAATAACCCAGAGCCTTAACTACTGAGCCACCACTGCTCTGCTATTTTTCTCTAATAAAATAAAATTGTGATGTACAGGAATACAAACGAGAAAACATATCATCAATTATGTTTAGTTTTGTCCATTCTGAACATGGTTAGTCCTGCCTAACAGGACAAAAAGGTCTTTTATTCACGTTACAGCAGCCGCAACAGGGGTATTTCTGTGTGGTTTGTATGTTCTCGCTGTTTGTGTGGGCTTCTTCTGAATACCTGGGTTTCCTTTGACTGTCCAAAGAAAAAGCTCATCGGTGTGACTGTGAATTTAAACAGTTTTGTTTTGGCCATGTGATGGTCCGGCAAGTTGTTCAGGGTGTACCAGAACTTCTCCCATTGTCGGCTGAGATAGGCTCCGGCTCCACTATGACCATAGTAGGATTAAGTCGTTTGGCAAATAAGTGAGTGAGTGAATGAGTGTACACTCTGTTATTTTAACTGTGAGTAAAGCAGCACTTTGCAAAATGTAAAGCCGACTCTTGTCTAAGAGGAAAATGCCAGTTACAATAAAAGCACAAAATACAATCATTTGCCTTTTAAAGGAAAATAAGCATTGGAGGCACAGTGTCGTAGTACTTCGCATGTCCGCCTCACAGCAAGAAGGTCTTGGGTCAGAGTCCCAGGCTCCGCAGGGGTGTTTCTGTGTGGAGTTTGCATGCTCTCCCTGTGTTGGTGTGGGTTTCATCTGAGTATACTGGTTTCCTCCAACAGTCCAAAATTTTGCGCCTTAGGTTAACTTCTTCTTCTTCTTTTTCTTCTTCTTCTTTTACTTTCGGCTGCTCCCTTCAGGGGTCGCCACAGTAAATCATCCGCCTCCATCTCACCCTATCCTCTGCATCTTCTTTTCTGACTCCAACGACCTTCATGTCTTCCTTCACCACATCCATAAATCTCTTCGCCTTAGGTTAACTAGCTGCTCTAAATAAAAGCCTTGGTGGAGTATTTAGGATTCTAGCTCCATGTCTTAGGTGTAAGTAAGTGTCCATTAAATTATGCACCGAAACAAACGGTGAGAATTGAGTGTAAACTGATTAGCAAGGAAGATAACTAGCCATGATCTGCCACTGAGTGAGCCTGTTCTCTGAGATCCAGTACAAGTTCATCACTCAAAAACTACTAATAGAGATGCATGAGAGACAGGACAGTAAAGGACGGACTGCATGGTATTGGCCTTAGAGCAACTTCAACCCCATAAATCATCTGTGGGACACCATAGATCACAATACCATCAGAGTGATCAGCTCTCTGCTATACTCATGGTCAGCAACTATATCACAAAACCATGAAAAGAAAAATCAACCAAGGCTAATCGCTGTGATCTAAAATAATAGCACTGCAAGATACCCCTATTGGTTAATTTGTTTGTTGTTGTGTGTATAAACATGGTGTTGTAAGTGCCGGCCTCACAGCAAGAGATCCTGGCTTTTTGTTTGGAGTTTGCATGTTGTTCTTGTGGTTGTGTGCATTTCCTCCGGGTACTCTGGTTTTCTCCAACAGTTTGCAATACATGCACATTTAATATGATTGGTTCAAACATATTTTCCCTGTAGGTGTGAGGATGAGTGTGAATGGTTGTGTGTTGGCCTCCAGAGGACTGGCGAGCTGTTCACAGTTTACCCGTCCGTCACTCAGAGTCAGCTCCCTGCAACCCAAGTAGGATTTAAGCGATTCAGTAAATGAATGAATGAACGAATGAATGAATGAATGAATGAATGTACAAAGAAGGTTGAAAGGAGACATCAGTACCAGTATCTATGGTATTTTTAGCACATCAGGTGTAAAGACAAGATTCTGATTCAGGAGACAATGGCTATTCAGGCTCCCCAGCCATCAGATAAGAATGACTCGTTGAAGTACAATAGTTTTCTCCAGAGCTTAAATGGGACATAAAAAAGGCAACAAGGCCAACTGAGGACAGCAGGGAAATGACCAGAAGAACAAAAGGACTCATGGGGTTGGCTGAGGATGCCACACAGAGTTTTTCAAGAGAAAAATGTGTTTCTGTATATAAAAGGAAGTGTCACAGGGATCATAGTGCCTTTGGTTTCCTGATAGAATCCTGAGCTCAATAACTGTCAGGCAACATCCACTTGGGTTTCCTTGCAAACGTTGCCATTCTTTTCAGCAATTCTTGCTTTACACTCAACGCTCCACCATGACCATGATGATGGAGATTCATTCTTGAAGCATAGTCCTAACTAAGACTGTAGGTGTCTCTCTCTTCACTACAGAGACTATAGGCTGTACAACCCAAGGGATGCTACTTGGCATCAAAAAGTGTGTTGGATTTTTACACCCGAGCCTAGTGGCGCATCAGGCCGGTGCTTATCCCCGGTTTCCATAGCGTGAAGCGAACAGGAGTTCAACTCCCTCTGGATGGGACGCTAGTCCATCGCAGGTTACCTTCCCAGTATACTTTTACTGGTACCCATTTATACTGCTGGGTGAACAGAGGCACACTTGTGGTTGTGACCTTGCCCAGGGGTCTTAACACAGTGAGGGTCTCAGTGGGATTCGAACTCACAACCTCCTGATCATGAGCACAGCACCCTAACCACTATGCCACCGGCCCCACAACTTGGCATCAAGCCTAGACACAATTGTGAAATAGCCTGGTCGCCCAATGTGCTTGCACTAGTGAGGAAACTGGAGTACCCTGGGGAAACCCACTAAACACAGGGAGAACATGCAAAGTCCACATAGAAACACACTTACCATTGGACCCAGGACAACACTGTGCCCTATAGAAAACCTGAAATTTGATCAACTATTTCCATCGGTTTCACTGGTTTTATATTGGTTTAGTAGTTAGAGCTTATTCCAGCTAGTGCTCTCCAACTGCTCTCCTCAGTGCCACATAGATACAGTAGTTACCTACATATTTAGCCACTTAGAATACACAATGCTGATGCAAATGTGCCCTCAAAATCATTATTTCCTGCAACAATACAGAGGAAAACTCAGTATCCCATATATGGACTGGAACCATTGACTATAAAAAGAAACAGGAACACATTCTGAATACAGCAGGGAAGACAATCCACTATTCCCAGCTTTTGTACCTTCTGGTACAAGATTAGTGATCTTGTAGAAGATGTAGATCTGGTAGAAGCTTGGTGGTTTTAGACAGTAGTGTCCAATCCTGCTCCTGGAGATCTACCTTCCTGAAGATCTTTGCTTCAATCATAATCATGCCCACCTGACCATCAAATCATTTAGTCAAGGCACAAGACTTGAAATGAAGACTTAAAACCTAATTAGATCTGTCACATGGGCCACATTAGGGTTTCGATAAAGTCTTCAGGAAGCAGGAGCAGGAGCATGATTGGGCACGCCTGGTTTAAAGGCTTTGAGCTACTGATTAGAAGGTCGTAGATTCAAAAGCCAGTGTGGCCCCTGCTGGATCCTTGAACAAGGTTCTTATCTGGTCATGTTTTGATCGTCTGCTTAGTCTATCTTCAGTTAGTTTCGCTTTTAAAAGCATTTTGGAAAAATGCTGATGCAATGTCTTGGAACTCTCTAAACTCTCAAAAAAAAAAAAAAAGAAGTCCTAAATTTGAGGATCAAATCGAGATCAAAACTGTGCTGTTTAATCACCTGACCCACCTATAAAGCAATCAGCCCGAGCCTCATTTCTTTACGTAATTATTCATTCAGTTAATTACCAAACCGTATACTTTTTTCAAATAGTTGTCTAATAGGATAAACTGAAAACTAGAAAAATTTACTACGTTCCAGAAAAATGTTTCAGTGATTTGATGCCCACCATCTTGTTCTTTTCTTCCAAAGGTGAATCTGACATATTGCTTATCGGAGTTCCTTTTCAGGTTGTTTACTGGACTAGTCAAATCGCTCAAATGTAAATGGAGCTGTTCAAAAACATTTTACTGACAGTATATGTATTTTTAATACCAAATGATCATCTTTAAGCCCTGACCATTTCCTTTGATAGGTCCAATATCAATAGCCAAGAAAAATTAGCATTTACTTTGCCCAATGTCAGCTGAGATAGGCTCCAGGGTTCAGTCCTGGCTTCGATGAGGGCGTATCTGTTTAGTGTTTGTATGTTCTCTCTGAGTTTGCATGGATTTTCCCCAGATATGCCGATTTCCTCCTGCAGACCAAAGACATGCACATTAGGCTAATTGTCTGCATTGTACCAAGGTATAATTGTGAGTGTGAATGAGTGAATGTATTGGTCCTACAATGCTCTGTCACGTTGTTCAACGTGAACCCCATTTTTGCCCAGTGTTGGCTAAGGTAGGGTCCAGCCTTCTTGCAACCCTAATAGGATTAAAAAGGGTAAGTCTGTTGGGTTTTTACACTTGAGCCTAGTGCTTAGCCTCCTGGCTCATCCCCGGTTTCCGTAGCGTGAAGCAACCAGGGGTTCAACTCCCCCTGGATGGGACGCTAGTCCATCGCAGGTTACCTTCCCAGTATATTTTTACTGGTGCCCATTTATACTGCTGGGTGAACAGAGGCACACTTGTGGTTGAGACCTTGCCCAGGGGTCTTAGCACAGTGAGGGTCTCAGTGGGATTCAAACTCACAACCTCCTGATCATAAGCGCAGCACCCTAATCACTACGCCACCGGCCCCACAAATAGGATTACACAGTGTGATAAATGAGTACAGAAAGAGTAGTGCAGGGATCCTGCATGCTGGACATAGCTGGCTGCCCCATGATCCTGAGCCAGATGTTTAATGATCCAGTGGTTCCTGAGTTTGGCCAAAGGAGTTCAGGCGGTCACTGGCAATGACAAGTGTTCAAGTCTTCCATCATTGAGTTTAATTCAGGTGAATTAGCATTACATTCTTCACCAGTCATTCTTTGAGAGCTGGATTATGGTTAGAAGATATATGTGAGTCTATAGATATTGATGACTCGGTGTGTATTATTTACTTACCTATAAAGAAGATAATAATATAGTGTAATATCCACAAATATACAGTCATTCACTCATTTCCTGAAGTGCTTAAACCCTATTAGGGTTGTAGGGGAGGCTGTGCCCATCTTGGTGAAGGTGGGGTACACCCTGAACAGCGCCAATGTGGGGTACAATCTGGAACAGGCAAATTAGTCAAATATACATGTCAGTGGACTGTGGGAGGAAATCAGAGTACCCGGAGGAAACCCACATAAACATGGGGCGGGAAGGCCAACCTTGGACGGCTCACCCGGCCGTATTATTTTATCTTGTTTAATTTAATTTTAGTCTAAAAAGACAATTTTTAGGTACCAAGTTACATACAAGCAAATGGGTGGAAAATAGACACATATAAATAATTCAGACATAAAAATGTGAAATACGCACCATTCCAGCTGTGATTACAGATTGAAAACGTTCCACTGAAATACACGTTTCCAACTTTAAGATCCTCTGATGTTCATTCCAGCAGCACTGATCACTGTATGATGACTGTATGATTCACAACCTCTACTCCAGGCTATGCTGTATTTCTTTGTCTGCTCTGTGATTAGTGTTAGCCATGACGTGCTAGCAAGAAATTTACTTGGTGCTCAGTGAAATCCGAGTTACTGGATATACTGTAAATATATGCAATAAAGACTACCGCTTGGTATAAGGTTATAAAAAACACATGGGGTAATTTCCTGTCAAGGGGTATATTTGAATGTCATGTGACTCTGAGTCATAATTGTAAACGTGTAACTCTACGACCTTATTAGCTCAGCTCAAAACAAAGTTTTTGTAATCACTGGAGTTTGTGAGTCCGTCTATTTGTCTGTCTGTTTCTCGGTTTGCTTTTGAATAAAATCCTGATCATACCGGTGCACGGATTTTCTCCAAACTTTGCGGGGACGGTATTTTACCTGAGTCCCAGAAATGACTTAATTTTGGAATGTCGAGGTCAAAGGAGAAGGTCAGTCCAAGGTCACAAATCTTTGGAGATAGACCACTTTTGACTTCAAGATGAATGCTCATTCTACATTTTGTTAAAAACCGCTTATTAGGGTCTCAGGGATCACAGCTGACACTGGGCGAAGGTGTGGTACACCCTGAATAGCTCGTCAGACACTGCAGAACCATCATGCACATACAACCAATCACAATGGAACATTCATAAAATAAAATAAAATTAAAAAAAATAATAAATAAATGTACTTCTAATTGAGGCAGGTACCATTGACCTTGAGTGACCTTGAAAGGTAAAAATCAAGATCATAAGATTTTGATTGGCTATAACTTCAAATCGAGTGCTGAAAGATATGTTGTTATAATGGAACAGAAACAGGACAGCAAATATTGTGGGACAATTGATTTTCAGTGACCTTGAAAGACATGTGTCTGTCTTCCTTTCAGCTTTTTCCCTTTCACTCGGGAGTCGCCACAGCAAATAATCTGATTCGCATGTTTAGAGTTGGCAGAGGGTTTTTTTTTTTTACGTTGGATGCCCTTCCTGTCACAACCCTTTTAGCAAGGGACAGAAACACGCTGACGACTTTGCAGCTACTCTTTACGAAAGTCAGCAATGGTTCTTTTACATGCCTCTCACCATAGACAGTGAGAGACATGGCCCGCCTTTGATAACCCAGTTAGCTGCACAGTGACAACCTTGTGGAGAGTGGGACTCGAACCCCCAACCTTTGGATCAGCAATCCAGCGCCCTATACCACTAGACCACCACTGCCCCTCCTTGAAAGACATGTGTCTGTCTGTCTTCCTTTCGGCTTTTTCCCTTTTACTCGGGAGTCGCCACAGCGAATCATCTTGATTCGCACGTTTGATTTGGCAGCGGTTTTTAAGTCGGATGCCCTTCCTGTCACAACCATTTTCGCAAGGGATAGAAACACGCTGACGACTTTGCAGCTACTCTTTACGAAAGTTAACAATGGTTCTTTTACATGCCTCTCACCATAGACAGTGACAGACATGGCCCGCCTTTGATAACCCAGTTAGCCACACTGGGGGGGGACAGTGACAACCTTGTGGAGAGTGGGACTTGAACCCCCAACCTTTGGATCAGCGATCCAGCGCCCTATACCACTAGACCACCACTGCCCCACCTTGAAAGACATGTGTATGACCTCCAAATCCCAGGAATCTCTTAAAACTCTTAAAACCTTCAAGTTAGAGTTTCTTTCATTAATCTGGTCAAGTTTGCAAACTACAAAAACTAAGCACATGGGCAATTAATGTCAATACTCATGCAATGCCTATGTGTTACATTACCCATGTGATGTGGGATAGAGGTATTTTGCATTCTGTGAGAGCCCCTCTAGTTGAGATTTGTATACTGTATCATAGTTTAAAGGTTCCCAGATTACTTCTCTGTGTGCTGATTTGACTTGCAACTTGTTCAGCAGGAATTGTATTTACCTGACATGTCTGCTACCTGCATCACTGTCACCGCTGACTACAGCACATTTTTGAGGGCACAAGAGCAGAACACTGAACTTGTAAAATGTAAAAAAAAAAGTTTTAGGGAATGTATAGAACAGTTTTATTTCGGACCGTCTGCCTCAGCGTCTCAGTGTGGGGTAGTCGATATGAAGTTTGCATGTTGACCCTGTGATTGCTTAGGTTTCCTCCAAGTCTTTCCACAGTCAAAAAACAAATGTACATTAGGCTGATTGGCTATGCCAAATTGGCCTTAGCAGTGAGTGTGAGAATAACCGGTTGACTATTGACCCTGTGATAGACTGGAAACCTGTTAAAGGTGTTGTCTTCCTTTTCCCAAAGACAGCTGAGATAGGCTCCCGTCTCTCTGCAGCTCTAGTAGGACTAATCAGTTCAGCAAACGACCCTCAGATGTGAAAATTAACAATGTGTCGGGGGGGGGGGGGGGGGGGGGGGGGGGAATCACATATGAAATTAAATGTATGGTGGGATATAATGTAAATATGATGAGACATGAGGAAGACACGTGAAACAGATACCCTGTAAATATGGGAACACATAATGCAAAACTAACATACTTTGTGGGGTAGAAAGACCACATAAAAATAAAAATAATCATATGGGATAATCACATGTAGAAATAATAAATCATGTACAGAAAATTCTTAAGCAAAAAATTCAGTTCATCATTTTCTGTACCCGCTTAATCCTAATTTGGGTCGCGGAGAGGCTGGTGCCCATCCCAGCCAACTTCGGGCGAGGGCAGAGTACACCCTGGACAGCTTGCTAGGCCATCGCAGGGCGGAAACACACTGACGGCTTTGCAGCCTACTCTTGTCGAAAGTCAGCAATGGTTCTTTTACATGCCTCACACCATAGACAGTGAGAGACATGGCCCGCCTTTGATAACCCAGTTAGCTCCCACTGGGGGGAGGGACAGTGACAACCTTGTGCAGAGTGGGACTTGAACCCCCAACCTTTGGATCAGCGATCCAGCTCCCTATACCACTAGACCACCACTGCAAAAAATAATAACAATATTTAAAAAATATCAAGTAAAAAAGAATCACATTTAAAAATTATTCATTCTGTCTGTCTTCCTTTCGGCTTTTTCCCTTTTACTCAGGAGTCGCCACAGCGAACCATTTGATTCGCACGTTTGATTTGGCAGAGGTTTTTAAGTCGGATGCCCTTCCTGTCACAACCCTTTAGCAAGGGACAGAAACACGCTGACAGCTTTGCAGCTACTCTTTACGAAAGTCAGCAATGGTTCTTTTACATGCCTCACACCATAGACAGTGAGAGACATGACCCGCCTTTGATAACCCAGTTAGCTGCACTGGGGGGGGGACAGTGACAACCTTGTGGAGAGTGGGACTCAAACCCCCAACCTTTGGATCAGCGATCCAGCGCCCTATACCACTAGACCACCACTGCCCCACATTTAAAAATGATTCATTCATGTTGGAAAAATTACCTCTGAAATTTAATGTTTATGGTAAAATTTTGTTATCACAAAATTGCAAAGCATTAAATAAAACCATACAAATATGAAACCTTTACTCCTTATATTAAAAAAAAAATCACATTATTTATGTTATTGTAAAGATATGATATTTTAGTCCATTGTAAAATCAGGAAGAAAAATACATGTAACAGCATATGATATGTCAAAAGCCAGCTCGCATGCAAAAGGAAGTTAATCATCCAGAAAACTCACAACAGTGGTACCTCACCTTACGAAATTAATCCGTTCCAGAGCCTTTTTCTTAACTTGGATTTTTCGTAAATTTAGCCGCATTTTACATGTAAAACGTGTGATTCATTCCAAGGCCCCTAATACTACCACCAAAACCCTTTAAAAATGATAAAAGCATACCTTTTAACACCTCCTTCAGCTTCAATATCATAACGATAGTAGACGGGTTTGGCCATATTCCTTTGTGATATCACTCAACCGCATGCCACGAGCCCGCTTCTTCTTTTCGCATGCACCGGAAATCACGCACGCATGCATGTGTGTGTGTGTGTGTGTGTGTGTGTGTGTGTGTGTGTGTGTGTGTGTGTGTGTGTGTGTGTGTGTGCGCGCGCGTGCGCGTGTGTGTGCTCGCGTGTGTTGACCATGTCTTCTTAGCAGAATTATAATCTTAAAAATGTTCATGGAAGGTTAAAAGCAATGAGCACACTCAAAAATCTCATGAAACAACAGTAACTCTGTCCTTTACACAATAAGCATTATGGGAGATGCAGCTCCATAATAGCCAATGGGACAGAGCTGCGTCATCCCTCCTAGCCAATGGAAGGCCAGCGGGGCGGGATGTTGGGAGATAGTCAATGGGAGGGAGCTGCATCATCCCTCCTAGCCAATGGGAGGCCAGTGGGGCGGGATGTTGGGAGATAGTCAATGGGAGGGAGCTGCATCATCCCTCCTAGCCAATGGGAGGCCAGTGGGGTGGGATGTTGGAAGATAGTTATGGGAGAGCAGCTTGTGCATTGTTTGAATGGCGCGTTTGGCACATTTCATAAAAAGAACTTGTTTTGTATACAGAGACAAAAAATTTTAGAAAATGTTTTTCGTAACCTGGATTTTTTTGTTTGCTGGGACTATCGGAAGGTGAGATACCACTGTACATGTACTGTAAGTAAAAAACACAAACCCTACAACTGGGATAAACATAACATGTGAAGTGCTTCAAACTACAAATCGGTGATTATTATTTAAATATAAAGAGGGAGCTTCTTTTTCAGGGTCCCTGTGCAAGAAAAAGGAAACATAACATGGGTGGGTCAGGGAAATAAAAGAAAATAACATGAAATGTCTCAGGAACATATAACATGTGAAGTGTTGTGGAGAAAACAACATGTGAAGTGTTGGGGGATAAAATAACATGATGTGTTGGGAAATAAAACAGCATGTGAAGTGTTTAGCAAAGTATTTTGGGAATAAAAAAACATGTGAAGTGTTGGAGGAAGAAAATACCGTGAAATGTCTGAGAAATAAAATAACATGAAATGTCTCAGGAACAAATAACATGTGAAGTGTTGGGAAAGAAAACAGCACGTGAAGTGTTTAGCAAAGAAAATGTCAAGTGTTGGCGAAGAAAATAACAAGTAAAGTATTTTGGGAAGAAAATAACATGTGAAATGACAGAGGAAGAAAATAACGTGAAATGTTGGGGGAATAAAATGACATGTGAAACGTCTGAGAAATAAAATAACGAAGTGTTGGCAAAGAAAAAGTGTTGGGGACGAAAATACTCTGAAGTGTCGGGGCAAATAAAATTAAATGTGAAGACTCGAGAACAAATAAAATCACAGTGAGATATGAGAGGGAATTAAAATCACATGTTAAGGGTGGGGGTGGGGGGGTTCCAGGCATTCATATAAAAAAAAAAAAAAAAAAAAAAAAAGAATAAGCACATGCAGGTCAAAAAATGTGATAAACAAACAAACAAGTATATTTTAAGATGTGATCGTTTCTATTTTATATTAATTGTGTTTGTGTATAACAGTTGAGTAGAAAGAATGCAGAACAGCACAAATATCATACAGTGTGAGGGAGAAGTTTTTGGAATAATTGTGTGTGTGTGTGTGTGTGTGTGTGTGTCCAGGCTCTGAGATGAATAAACAGTTTTTGCGCGGTAGTGGCGCGCGCGCTCGGGTTGGTGTGATCGCGGCGCGCGGCTCCAATCTCTTCCCACACTCGGCGCCGAGTGACGTCACCAGGCTGCCTCGACTGAGCTCGCCGCTCCGTACGGCACACGGTCGGGAGAATAAAATGCTGCTCTCCGCACCGCCAAGGACAGGAACCAGCCCGTATAACGGCTACACTCACCGGACCGGCAAAAAGGTAACCGCTGGACGGAGGCGCTCGGGACGCGCTCGGGCTCGCGCGTGAACGGCTGGTATTTTTCGCGCGGATTGTTATTATTATGATGATTAGAATCAGCGCGCGGCTTGGGGCTTGAATTTTGAGCGGCCGCGAGCTGCAGTGTCCTTGAAAGTGGAGCGGATGGGAAGGAGGGAGGGGAGCGGGCTGGGACTGAAGCACGGGAGTCTATCCCGTCCGCCGCCGGTGGAGCGGGACGGGGATGAAGTCCGCGGAGTGCGGTGAAGGTTTTCGCTTTGCTTTCGGTCGTTTCCTGTCGGGGAAGTTGAGCTCGCGGGCTGGGAACGGGCTCACGTGGCCGAATTAAACGGAGACCGCAAAGCGCGTAACATCAAAGCGTGCAATTAATTAGCATGGTTTATTGATTTGCGTTCCCAAAGAAATGACACGGGGGGGGGGGGGGGGGGATGAGTGACGGGGCGGGGGCGGGGGGGGGGTGAGTGGCGGGGGGAGGGGGATCGTCGCCTAAATAAGTTTAACCAAGTTTGAGTAGAATTTGCCCCACCCCTGAATACTCTGAGCATGACGGGAAAATGGCTTGTGTGTAATTATTTATTTAAAAAAAGTATTTTCACTCCATATTAGAAGATAAAATATCACCAACCTCAAAGGATATAGCCTTAGGTACTTATAATAATATAATAACATAACAACAACAACAACAACAACAACAACACCATAATAATAATAATAATAATAATAATAATAATAATATTAACCCCATCTTAATTCATTGTATAAATAAAAAGGTAGGTATATATATAAATTTTAATTCAGTATTTAAATAAACTTAGGAAACAATGCTTTGTTGTTTATTCACTACGAACAATACTAACAGAGGAGAAGTTAGTGTTGTTGTTTATTCATTACTAACAATACTAACAGAAGGAGAGGTTAGTATTGTTTATTCATTACTAACAACACTAACAGAGATGTTAGTATTGTTTATTCATCATGAACAATACTAACAAAGGAGAGGCAAGTATTGTTGTTTATTAATTACTAACAATACTAACAGATGAGAGGTTAGTATTGTTTATTCATTACTAACAATACTAACAAAGGAGAGGCAAGTATTGTTGTTTATTCATTACTAACAATACTAACAGATGTTAGTATTGTTGTTTATTCATCACGAACAATGCTAACAGAGGAGAGGCTAGTATTGTTGTTGTTTATTCATTACTAATAATACTAACAGGGGCGAGGTTAGTATTGTTGTTTATTCATTACTAATAATACTAACCTCTCCTCTGGTTTTTTTTTTTGATGCTTCTTCCTCAGGACGCTACAGAGTACACATTTTGTACATATTACAGCAATCTAGTTCGTGGAAACATGAAAAGGTGTTTAATGTAATGGGGGTTATTTTTACAGAAAGAAAAAAAAAACCCATTTACTAAACATGATGTACACCGAACGGTATCTACTCTGGTCTTTGCTCTCAGAGTATAGGCTACACAAGTACAGATTCAGTATACTACAGCCAAGTTCTTGATGAAAATTATTATTTTTTTCTATAATCAGGAATGCGGTCGGAACCTCCTTTAAATTTCAGTATATGATAATCAAAGGCGTTTGTTGCCCTGTACATTTCCAGATGTTCTAGATAAAGCCTGAGCAACTGTTTTGGCTCTCCGGTAGCCTACGAAGGAGGCTGCTGCATGATCAGCGCAGTGCTGAACACCCTGGCAAGGTCATCATCTTCCCAGCTAAGGACAGCCAAACAACACACGCTTAGTCCCAGAATCCAGACCTGTGGATTAGTCAGTTGGCTGAAGCATATGAGTATATACAGGATCAGGGGTTTGGCAGTTTACATTTGATGCCTTGTGCATGCATGCCGAGAAATGTCGGAAAAGCTGTATTTTCAGAGAGTGCTGGAGACAAATTTCAATCCAGGAGGATGAAACACGTTTCTGTTTCAGCTTCGGTTTATGTCTATGCACGCATATCTTTAAAATGGAGTCAGGAGTGAAGAGAAGGTGCTACCAATCATTCTGTGCTGATGATAAAGTGAAGTTTACTGAGCTGGAGGAAGGACATCATGTGCATTCTTATTGTTACCTGATATTGCAGATGCTGGATTACATTAGAGTGCATCAACTGGAGCTTTAAGAGCAATATTCTAACTGTTATCATAACCATGGCATCTGTCCAACTATAACTGTGAGATGTGTTGCAATAAAGTGTGTGCATGGTGACAAGTTCCTCCATCGGACTGGTTTACAGAAGGAGAAAAAAAAAAAAAAAAGTTAAACGTGAACTTTCGTCTTTAGAATTCCTAACTCTTGTCAGTAGTGAAAGAAATTTTAATGTAAGGAGGGATGCGTCCATTCATCTGCCAAATCGCTTAATAATACTGTACTCAGCTCATGGGGAGGCTGGAGCCTATCTCAGCTGACTTTGGGAAATGTCAGGGTACACCCTGAATGGGCTTACCAGACCATTGCAGTGCCAACACATGCACAACCATTCACTATTACACCTTTCATTCTTCAACCAATTAGCCTAATGTGGGTAGAACTGTGGTGTAGAGATTAGCACGTCTGCCTCACAGCAAAAAGATCCTGGGTTCAAATCCCTAAATCAGGCTATTTCGTGTGAAATTTGCACGTTTTCCCTGTGCTTGTGTGGGTTTCTTCCTACAGTCCAAAGATATGAACATTATGTTGATTGGTTGTTCCAAATTGCCCATATATGTGTGTGTGTGTGTGTGTGTGTGTGTGTGTGTGTGTGTGTGTGTGTGTATACCCTGCCTTCATGACCCTAGTAGAGGATTAAACGGTTTGGCATGAATGAGTGATGAAAATTAGCCTAATATGCATGTCTTTGGATTGTGGGAGGAAACCGGAGGACCAAGAGGAAACCCACACAAGCGCAGGAAGTACATGCAAATTCCAAACAGAAATGCCCTTGTCGAGGCCAGTACTCGAACGCAGGACCTTCTTCCTGTGGGGCTGACGTGCCATGAACTACACCGCCGTGTTTTCCATGAAGAATACACTGTATCCCTTTTTGACAGTGATTTTTTTGTTAGTTAACTAAAAACCTGCAAAAATATTCATTGACTAAATAATAAAGCTGACTCATCATCTCCTGCATTAATGATGTCTCCTCCAGATTCTTATAGATGACAGCCAGACGACACTCAGCTAAACCAAACTTTAAGTAACTCATCTGTCATTTTTTTCCTTCGAAGAGAGAAAGGAGGCGTTTTTGTCCTTCCAGACACAGAAAATTTGTGGAGGGAATAAACACTGCACTCCCCGTGCCGAGTTAGTGGAAGTGTGTATAGAGTTGAGTTTTGAGTCTCCGAGAGGATTTTGGCTCCTTCCTACATGCTTGGCAAGGATGCAGATCGCTCAGATTAATGACTTGGAATTCCTGGAATTCCCAGTTCTAGTAATGTACTCACATCTGGAGGTGTTGACGGCTGCAGAACTCAAAACCGTCTCTTTTCGGCAGATATCAAGAAAGCTGACAGCTTCGTATGTGAATAAGTCACTAGGAGGGAAAAGGCTGTTGAAATCGAAGTACAGCGTAACCCCTTATCGTAGGTTTAATGAGAAAATGTGGAAGGAGGGAGGCGGATGCAGAAGGGCTTGAGACCCCCCCCCGACCCGGTCACTATTGCTTTCAATTAACCCGACATCTCTGTGTGTTACTCATCACGGAAGCATCAGTTTCGAAATGAAATATGTTCTATGTATTTCAGAGGAGTCCGGCCCACTGACAGTCCTGCAGAGTTTTCTTTTTTTTTTTCCCAGTCGCACCTGATCCCTCTCAAGACTTAATTATGAATTACTCAATAAGTTGGATCAGGTGTGTTTGGAGCAGGGCTGAGCTCGTACTCTGGGCTCTTCTGGATTTGAATGGTATTTGCTAACTTGGTTCATATCCACTTCTCAGCCCTTGATGCTGTTCTGCAGCATAAAATAGTATTAGAAAAGTTGGAAACATGTAAATATGTTAGAAGCATTTGTTTCTTACTAGTAAACAAACTTAAATGAGGAAACAAGTAAAACAAGAGAAGAAGCCAGAGAGTGCAAACCTCCACCAAAGCTTTATAATCCTGTTCCATACAAAAAATCACATAGTGAACGGCTTTGTATACTCACTTCTTTTATATCAGGGCAGTGGTGGTCTAGTGGTATAATAGGGCGCTGGATCGCTGATCCAAAGGTTGGGGGCTCGAGTCCCACTCTCCACAAGGTTGTCACTGTCCCCCCAGTGCAGCTAACTGGGTTATCAAAGGCCGGCCATGTCTCTCACTGTCTATGGTGTGAGGCATGTAAAAGAACCATTGCTGACTTTCGACAAGAGTAGCTGCACAGCCGTCGGTGTGTTTACGCCCTGCGATTGCCTGGCGAGCTGTCCAGGGTGTACTCTGCCCTCGCCCGGAGTTGGCTGGGATGGGCGCCAGCCTCCCCTCGACCCTAATTAGGATTAGGCGGTTACAGAAAATGAACTGAACTTCTTTTATATTTAGAGTCCTTGACCATAAAAATATATATGTTTTGTCCTGATCTGATAACATTTTACAGAGATCTGGGTTTTTCCCATGTTATAAATCTAAATTGCCGCCAAATCCATAATATGGATTCGGATGAAACTTGGTCTGATATTAAAGCAGCTTTTGCTGAATATATCTAACAAATTTTGTTCAAATTTGATGTGTTTTTACATGGTTTAAGAACGAAATGTACTTATTATGAACAATGAACTGAAGAGATTTTTGAAAATTTTCCACATCTTTGTGATGTCGTCAGTGCATGGAGTCCTACAAAAAATTAATGAGAACTTCCTTAGGTGACCATCCAGCCCTCATAAAAAATTCATGCAACAAAAACTGTGGACAGCAAGTTATTAACAATCAGACAGACAGACAAATAAACCCAGACCTTATGTGTCCTTCTTTTTACACTAGCAGCACAGAAGCTGGATCCAACCTGAAGTTATTGAAAGAATGTTTTGGTGATTCCATGTTTGGTGGCTAAAATTCTGTACATGGAAATTAAGGCAGTTGTTGGAGCAGTCAGTATATAAAAACATGTTTTAGTGAACGGATTTCTAAACATACAGTCGGCCCTCTACTTACGGAATTAACCTGTTCCAGTGCCTTTTTCGTAACCTGGGGTTTTCGTAAGTAGAGGCTCATTTTACATGTAAAACGCGTGATTCGTTCCAAGGCTCCCAAGACTACCCCATAAACCTGCTTTAAAGTCCAGGGGTTGCTGGTCTGAAGAACCCTCACCTCCAACCCCACCCTCCTTCACGAGGTCCTTAAATATGGCGGTTGCTTTTTCCGAAATAATCGCCTCCGTCACTGTATCTCCACTTTTAAGGTTTCCTTCTGCTTCAATATCGTCTCGATTGTAGAAAGGTTTCAGCCATACTCCTTTGCGATTTCGCTCAACCGCATCCCACTTTCGTATTTTTTTATTATCTCCTGCTTCACTTCAATTGATAACGGAGCCTGCTTCTTTTTTACGGTGTCACCGGGAATCACTTTCTTGGGGTCCATGATGGATAACGAAATATAACGCTGCAATGATCACTCTCAAAAAAAACTCACGACCCAACAGTCCTGTTCAACTCTCCTTCATGCGCATGACAAACAGGAAGTATGGTTACAGGAATGGGTACAGTTCAGCTCCCTCCTGGCCAATGGGAGGCCAGCGGGGCAGGATGTTGGGAAACAGCCAATGAGAGAGCAACTCGTGGATTGTTTGAATGGCGCGTTTGAATTTTTGAATGGCGAATTTGGCGCTTTTAGTTAGAAGAGGTTGTTTCGTATACAGAGGACGAAAATTTTGGAAACTGTTTTTCATAAACCTGGATTTTTCGTATTCAGAGGTTTTCGTAAGTAGAGGGCCGACTGTACAGTATATATTTTCATGTATCCATTTCATCCCTCTATCATCTACACCTCTCCTCTGTCAGTACCTATGTCACATTTCTATCTATATAATAATGACAGATGTTAGAAAAACGAGTACCTCTGTTATGTTCTGGGAATATTTTTTCATGGTTTGGGTCTACTGGTCCCCTAGACCGAAGCATCTAACTCTTCCTTTCGGCTTTTTCCCTTTCACTCGGGAGTCGCCACAGCGAATCATCTGATTCGCACGTTTTTTTTTGATTTGGCAGAGGTTTTTTACGTCGGATGCCCTTCCTGTCACAACCCTTTTTAGCAAGGGACAGAAACACTGACGACTTTGCAGCTACTCTTTACCGAAGCATCTAACATAAAATCAAATCAAATCAATATAAAATGTTTCTGACTGATTATAATTTATTTCTATTTATAATATACAATATATATTTTGATTATATTTATTTTCATTCTACACTAAATGGCACGGTCTCTTCCATGATGGCCCCAGCTTGATTTTATGAACAGAAGAGCTCACTGCATGGATTGATGAGGATCACAGTACTGTATAGCTATACTGTATAACCGTCTTAGTCATCACCTTTCATTAGTTCATCTCACAGCAAAGTCCTGAGTTCAAGCCCCATGCTCAGTGAGGGTGCTTCTCGATGGACTTTGCATGTTCTCTCCATGTTTGTATGAGTTTCATCTTGGTAGTCTGGTTTCCTCTCACGATCCAAACACATGTATTTTAAGCTAACTAGCTGTTCCAAATTGACCCTAGGTGAAAGTGTCGGTGTGTATTTGTTGCGTGTGTGTCTGTTGTGAGTTGTTCAGGGTGTACCCCACATTCATCCAGTGTCAGTTGAGATAGGCTCCAACTTCCCTCCGACCCTAGTAGGATCACTGGTTCAGGAAATGAGTGAGAGTGATAAGTGAGTGCATACAGATAAGGATTACAATGACAAAATATCAGTGTATCCCATTTCCTTTCGTTAAATAATAATGCATTGATGAGGATTTTATATTCAAATTGCCCTGGGGTATGCATTCTGATGAGTGCATCTTTTTTTTAATTTATTTATTTTTTATTATTATTATTAAAGTTGCAGTGCATGATTTGCATCATGGTGTAGGCCTGTAACTTTTTGCATAGTTGATAAAACGTTCTTCTCGTCCAGACAAAGAACGTAGCTGCTGTTCATGATGCTTTTAAGCCCACAGCAGATATATAGGTATACATATATATTGTCTGTTCTCTTGACTAGCCGCTCATTATCAGACCACATATCACTAGGAGTGATGATAGAGCCCTCATGTGTCTCTGTTGCAGTGAAGGAGAGCTTTCCTGATTGAATTAGGCAGAGACCAAGATGTACCGGCATGAGCTTTGCTCATATTGATTTGTCTGTGACCAGGGTGTTTGCTCTGCAGCTTGTCACACTGAGCACAGCCTAGCTCAATAGAAGCAAGAAGGATCAGCTCAACTGGAACACAGAGCCCAGACAGACTCTGAGAATCTGAGAACACATGTGTAAATCTCGGCGTCAAAATGGCTCTAGACTGTAAAGAATGCCTTTGACATGTGTTCAGCATTTTAATTATAGTTAGCCGGGAACGAACACTAATGTCAGGGATAGTGAATGGGAATACCTTTGCTGAAGATTTTCCTGTTAAAATTGGGATTGGTGACTTTTTTTAATCTTCATACATTAACTGTTATATTAATTGAAATTGTTTTTGTACTACGACAGAAATCAATAACTTCTGAAAATTGAAAAGGGGTCTGAAAAAATCTACCAAAGTAATCTTGTTATAAGACTGACCAATCACTGCGTTGTGGTCCACTAGGAAATATCCAATCAAATGCTTACTTGTCTCCTTGCATGTTGCATGACCATACTGTGAACGAACCTGCAGTCAGAGCAGCGCTTATGTGTATAGAGGGGGCTTTTGAATGACTTTCAAGATCAGGATGGGGTTTACCTGGAGCCCTGAAGAGATGGTACGCTCAGTTTTTGCTAGCTTTCCAGATAACTAGCCCTGGCTAATAGATAACGGAATTATTTAAATAATTTAATATGAATCTGAACACAGCTGAGTGTCACCGCTATCAAATATTCCTTATTTGCTGCTTCTTTGCATATTTGTTGTTTAGTTGAAAGCTCTGTGTCAGAGTCGGGTTGCGTCTCACCTCAAGTGGGACGAATGGGCTTGGCAGAGGCGGCGCTTTTCAATCATCAGCTTTTCTCACGGCGAAGCAAAGCAAGCAGAGTGGAGCAGTCTTAACGAGACAGTGACTTCTCACTGCCCCCAGCACATGAGAGAGATTAGCCCTGGACACTAACAAGCTCAACCCCCAATTAGACAAGCCTCAATGGCCAAGCCTGGCCTGAAGAGGAGTGGAATGGGGCAAGGAGCACACAAGATCATACAATGTGCTCGTCAGAACCGTTCACTAACTAGGAACGAGGCCTCTTGAAATGGGAATAAGGTTTTCGAAAGGCTTTAAAAATCCTTTAAACATGATCCCCGACAATTCCAAAGAGGAGGCTGAGAAATGTTAGATAGAGGTAATGTGAGTGCAATTAAATGTTTTTCTTGGGTGGAACATGGCGGTTGTGGATATTTCAGCATACTTTCAGAGATCACAGAAGTGGAGGTACATGTCTAGTCCAGGGGAAGTAAGTGTCTGGTACAACCGACAGAGTCTTTTTATTAGATGTGGTTGCACCTAAAATGTAGCACACCCCAGAAGACATGGGTGCGCTTAGAGTAAAGCCAGGAACATGAGAACATGTGGGGAACATGAATTCAAGGCCGATTACACAGTGAACAAAAAAAAACATAGAATTTCACAATTGAGGGGTTCAAATTTAATTACATGCTCTAGTGTTAGAGCAGCAAAGTATTGGAAAGTATCCATTCAGGTCCTCTGGTTTTCTTTCACAGTCCAGAGACTGGTTAGGGGAACTGGCTGCTCCAAATTGACCTTAGCTGTGGGTGTGAGTGTGAATGGTTGTGTGTGTGATTTACCACAATGATGACCCGGTGAGCTGTTCACAGTGTACGTACTCTCACCTTCATTCAGTGTTGGCTAAGATAGCCACCAGCCTTCTCGAGACTCCAGTATGATGAAGAGGTTGAGATAATGTGTGACTGTCCTAGTGTTACCAAAAGAACCCCTTCCCTGTACAGGAATCAGTGAGACAGCCCGTGACTAGACATTTTACCAGGATGTTCCCACCACCTGTGAAAAGACCAGAACTAACCTCATTATGGGTTTCTTACAGATTAGAATGATTGTATCCAGGCCTTTTTTTTTTTTTTTTGCATTGGACTGATTACAGATGGTGTGCGATGGCGTGGTGAGCTGTCCAGGGTGTACTTTGTAATCGCCCAGAGTCGGATGAGATGGGCGCCAGCCTCCTCGTGACCGTAATTAGGATTAAGTGGTTCAGAAAATGAATGAATGAATGATTACAGATGTGTCCAGGGCCTGGCTGAAACCTTTACTACAGGTATTCCCTGGAAGCTGCCCTTCCCAAATTTCAAACATCCCCAGCCACTCTATTGACCTTGGAGCCCACACTAAACTGGTCCATTGTTCCCTGTCCGTGGTCTGATTTCACAGGACTTTCTAATGAAATCTTCCATCCTTGCCTGCCCCTGTGACTGATGAGGAGTTAATTGGAAAAGTAAGCAGAGCCTTGTGTGTGTGTGTGTGTGTGTGTGTGTGTGTGTGTGTGTGTGTGTGTGTGTGTGGTGGTGGTGGGGGGGGGGTGTTGGGCTAGGCCATTTCCAGCCTTCCACATGAGCTCGGTCTGTAGTGCTTTGATTATAAAGAGTCTGAGTGATTCCTGCACCTGCGCAAGGACTAAAACCAACACACTTATCTTGTTTTTTTTAGAAGGTTAGAAGGAGTGTGCTTGATACAAGAAAAGCAGTATGTTATTGTTGGAAAATTGATTTATTCATTCATCTTCAGTAAGTGCCTTATCCTGGGTCAGGATTGCAATAATTCTGGAGAATATCCAGAGAATAGGGCAGGAGGTGAGGATATACCATGGATGGGATGCATCTGTTTACTCTCTCACACCTACAAATAATTTAGCGTAGCCAGTACTGTATACCTATTGTGATCAGTGGTGGCCTGATGGTGAAAGTGCTGGATCACTGATCCTAAGGTCGGGGGTTTGAGTCCCACTCTCCACAAGGTTGTCACAACCCCCCCCCCCCCCCCCCAAGTGCAGCTAACTGGGTTATCAAAGGCCAGCCATGTCTCTCACTGTCTCTGGTGTGAGACATGTAAAAGAACCATCGCTGACTTTCTTAAAGAGTAGCTGCAAAGCCGTCAGCGTATTTCTGCCCCTTGCTAAAGGGTTGTGTCAGGAAGGGCATCCGATGTAAAAACCTATGCCAAATCAAACATGCAAATCAGATGAGTCGCTGTGGCGACCCCTGGAAAAAAAATGGAAAAGCCGATAGGAAACGAGGAAGTATACTTATTGTAATGGATAGCATGTCTGCCTCACAGCAAGAAGGTCTTGGGTTTGGAAAAGGTGTTTCTCTGTGGAGTTTGCATGTTCTCACTGTACTTGCATGGCTTACCTCAAGGTTTTCTGATTTCTTCCCACATGCACATTATGCTAATTGGCATAAAATGCTTTTAGAGTGCCCTGAGGTGTGACTGTGAACAGTTGTGTGTGTTTGCTGGTTTTGTGATGGACTGGCAAGCTGTTTAAAATTTACCCTGCTTCAAGCTCCCGGCAACCCAGGTAAGATTAAGGAGTTCAGCAAATGTGTGATGACAGATGAATACATCCGCTTTAGAACGACTGTGTTCCTGGAGATCCTCTCTTATATGTTTCAGCACTCATTTGGAGATTCGGAAAATAAATGAATGAATGAAATAGGGTATATACCTACTGGTATGTAGAAGGGACACAGAGAACCTGTAGGGAACCCACATGCAAGAAAAATCCACACAGACAACATGAGGTCAGGTTCAAATCAGGTTCCTAAACATACTTCATTTTCAGTCTTTCATATGATCAGACACCAAAAGTTATTGAATGGATTCTACTGGTTTGGAGTTAAGAGTTAGTATACAGTACAACTATTCTACCTCATGGGAGGAACCAAGTCAAAGCTTATTTTCTTTCTCTTTCTTTTTTTTTAGCAGGCGTATGTGTCCTCCACCCAACAGATGGCACCTCCCAGTCCCAACCCCACAACCAGCAGTAATGGGAGCAGCGGTGGAGGGGACCAGCTGAGCAAAACCAACCTCTATATCCGTGGCCTCCACCCAGGGACCACAGACCAAGACCTAGTTAAACTCTGCCAGCCGTGAGTGTCACCTGTATCATGCACTTTTAAACACATCCGGTGAAGTGTAGGGTGACATCATGGAGGGTTACTGATTACAGGTAAAGGTCCATTAATGCTAGACAAAGAAAAATGGGTACAGATACAGACAGAGCCTTTTATCTGTATTCTGTGCTCATATCATTTTTCCAGAAAAGATTGTGCATATGGAAGAATGAAGCAGTACCGCTGGCAACCATGGGGACGGAGTTGCTAGTTGTTCACGGGAGAGTCGCAAAGAAGAAATGATAATAATTGCTGAAATATTTATATGGTGTTACTTCGCTCGGCCATAGAAACAAATATTTTCATGGTGTGTGTGTGTGTGTGTGTGTGTGTGTGTGGGGGGGGTTCGTGTAGGATTGATTTGTTTATGTCCGAAATAAGTCCATGAGGAATCAGAGCAAAATAATTCCCTGTCAACGTGTCAAAATGTTTTTAATGACACCATGACATCTTGTCACTCTTGTTACTGTCAGTGTAAACAGATACAGAACCAAAACAACATGTAAAACAGGCAACTAAGACCATGAGCTGGGAGGCTTTCACCCATATTCAGCTGAAATACACTGATAATAGAAGATATTCTCGAGTGAATTCGTACCTTTCAACCTTTGATTATTCATTTGTATAAACGAGATACAAATGTAAGTTATGGATAAACTTGTCTGCTAAATGCTGTAAATGTAAATGTAGAAGGACCAAAAGAATGGACTGTAATTGGCATCGTGGGTATTACAAGACTAGAAATGAGACTGCAAGTCTGTCCTGAGTTCACCTTACACATTCAAGTGGGGAAAAAACGAGAACACCATCATGTGCCAAAGCATTAATGAAGCATTCCTGCAGGTGTACAGCATCATGATTTTAGTGATTAACAGTCGTTACATTTGTGACTGCATGCTTTGTAGATTATTTCGATGTTCGACGTCGTGATGGTAAACTCTGTAAACCTGCATCGCTTATCTTTAGCTTCGATGACCCCGCTGTGGAATGAATCCCTGCAGCAGGCTGTAACTTGTGGTAAAGTCAACAGGGGTTTGGGTTTCAAACAAAGCTCTTTCTAGTTGGCAGCACTAAGCCTTTCCAACAAGTAGGCATGATTGCACCTCCCCTGAACCGCCCTCCTTCCCTTCCTCCCTTCCAAAGCTTCACTTCCTTTTACGGCTTGAAGAAGAAGGAGGGGTCTTGGTCCTCCACCCAACGAAGCTCTGAAGAATTTCACTTTATCTGAGCCATACATTGCTTCGATACTCCAGCTCTCCATTTCTTCTCTGGAAAACTGATAGCACCTCATGCATTGTTAAACATACTTTACCAAACACTCTTGGTGTGGAAAATGTTCATCAGAATCTGTCATGGAGGATGTTAATCAAGTTTAAAACTTTAGATAGACCTCAGGGAAGGAGCTTTTTCCTTTAAATTTGTGCTTAAACCACGGAGCTGCACCATGGGAAACTGTTGGGTCAAAAGTTCAAATGGTAATTATTGGTAGAGATGAAGAGATGAAGGAAAGCAGAAAGTGGGAAAGAGAGAGCGAGAGCGAGAGAGAGAGGCCCTTTCACTTGACTGTAATAGTCTGGATAAAACATCGTTGATGTGGCCGCCCAGCCCTACAGGAAACTGCAAGCCCAAGGGGAAAGAGAAAGACAAACAAGGGCAACAACTGGGAGGGAGAAAGAAGGGAAACAGAGAGCAGGAGAAAGGAGGGGAAAGGAGAATGAGAGTGTGGCAGGAAAAGAAGCAGAGAGGTGAGGGAAGGTGATGGGAGGCTGACGGAGTACAAGAGTGAGAGCGAGAAAGCAAAAGATGTATGTGTCAGGTGTTCCGAAGGCTAATTGTGGCAGCTGGTAAAGAGGACGTTTGCAAGGGTAATTACTTTTAGAAAAAGCTGAGCAGTACTCAACGTCAGCTTTATATTCCATATGAAAGTGATATTTACGCAAAGATCTCAACATGTCAGCCAAAGATTTTATCAAAACCTGAAAGCCAACTTTGTCTGAATACAGGATGGAATGCTGGCGTAGTGGTTAGCATGTCTGTCTCACAAGTGAGGAGGTCCTCGGTTTGGGTCCTGGGCTTGGAAAAGGCGTTTCTATCAGGAGTTTGCATGTACAGTACTCCCGTGTTTGACTGGGTTTAATTCGAGTGCATTGGTTTCCTCTTATAGTCCAAAGACCAACACATTACTCGCTGGATGTTTCCAAATTGGCCCTAGGTGTGGAGAGCAATGGTCTGGCGAGCTGTTCAAGGTGCGCCCCCGCCTTCACCCAGTAATGGCTCAGATAGGTGGCAGCACTCCCGCATAGGATTAAGCGTTTCGACAAATGAGTGATGTGTGAGCCTGAATGCATTTGCTGTAGAACAGAAATCACCTGATCACTACTGATGTGTATCGCTGTTACGTTGATCCCTCCCCCCCAATTTCCCAGATATACTCCAAATGCAAAAAACCCACTTCATGTTTCAACACTTCCAAAATATTTCAATCTTCTCCCAAGGCTTTTCCAAAATTCCAAAATCAACTTTTTTGATGTTTCCTGATACAAACTGATGTTCGCCGATATTTTTGATGTCTACCGATGTTGTCCAATTTTTTTTTTTTTATGTATACCGATGTTCTGTGATGTTTTTAGATAGATACTGATGTTCTCCATGTGCAGCTAACTGGGTTATCAAAGGCGGGCCATGTCACTCACTGTCTATGGTGAGAGGCATGTAAAAGAACCATTGCTGACTTTCGTAAAGAGTAGCTGCAAAGCCGTCAGCGTGTTTCCGTCCCTTGCTAAAAGGGTTGTGACAGGAAGGGCATCCGACGTAAAAACCTCTGCCAAATCAAACGTGCGAATCAGATGATTCGCTGTGGCGACTCCCGAGTAAAAGGGAAAAAGCCGAAAGGAAGACAGACAGACTGATGTTCTCCATGGTTTTCCGCATGTACACCGACGTTCTCTGGTTTTTCCCGATGGTTTTTGCTGTATTCCAATTTTCCCTGAGGTTTTTTTGATGTATGCCAATGTTCTCTGAGGTTTGTCTATGTATCCCAATGTTCTCTGAAATTTAATTTACGTTACATCATTGCCGCTCCCATGGCATGCATGTCTTTTGAATGTGGGAGGAAATGCATGCAAGCACAGGAAGAACACCCAAACACAGAAACACCCTCACGGAGTCCGGGACTTAAACCCAGCCTATGCTAACCACTACACCACCGAGCTGCCCCAGAGGTCACATTACCTTACAGATTTTTACAGCATAGGTCTGGTGAGCTGTTCAAGGTGTACCCTGCCTTCACCCGGTGTTGGCTGAGATCGACACCAGCCACTCTGCAACACGAGTAGAAATAAACAGTTCAGCAAATGAGAGAGGGAGAGAGAGAAAGAGAGAGAGAATAAAATGGGTTCAAAACCAGCAGTGTTATTATTTGGTGCTGTTTGTTTGGTCTATGCCAATTTAGATCTGTCTTCTATACATCTAATTAGTAATAATAATGAAGGCTAGTTTCAAAAAGACACATCACAGTGAGCGATCTTTAAAGTCCTTTTAAAACCTTTTAAATATTTTTGTGCTCGTCGAGCTTACAGACCCTTATTCGGACTGAAAGTTCAGGATGCTACTGAGTCATTTGTAATAAACCAGCACTGCATACGGTCACATAGTAATTGCCTGGTTGATTTTGGCCACACATACACAAGTCATAAACTCATTAGTTAGTCCACTGGGCATGTGATTGCTTTGGATTGCTGAGACCATGTTATAGTCACTTGAAATAAGTTTATATCACGTGTTTATGTTTAAATAAGCTTCATTGGCCTCCTGATGAATCCTGCTATCTCCATTTTTGTCTAAGTGAATTAGGCATGCGTTGAGCTGTCCAGGGTGCACTCTGCCCTCATTTAGAGTCAGCTGAGATGGGTGTCAGCCTCCCCGCAACCCTAATTAGGATTAAGTAGTCCAGGAAATGGATGGGTGAATGGATATAATATATGCTGTATGATCATAACCTGTACATTCAATTCAGTTCCGTTCAGTTCGTTTTCTGTAACCACTTAATCCTAATTAGGGTCGCGAGGAGGCTGGCACCCATCCCAGCCAACTCTGAGCAAGGGCAGAGTACACCCTGGACAGCTCGCCAGGGCTGAAACACGCTGACGGCTTTGCAGCTACTCTTGTCGAAAGTCACCGATGGTTCTTTTTCATGAACCTCACACCATAGACAGTGAGAGACACGGCCGGCCTTTGATAACCCATTAGCTGTACTGGGGGACAATGACAACCTTGTGGTGAGTGGGGTTCGAACCCCTGACCTTAGGATCAGTGATCCAGCACCTTCACCATTAGGCCACCACTGCCCTACATTCAATTCATTTTTTGGTTATTCCTAAAAAAAAAAAAAAAAAAAAAAAGTGGAGATAACAGGTATCATCAGGGGGCCGACGCAGTGTGACTTCAGCAAGGTGCAGAAAAAAGCCAGCTAATGAAATCTCACCTAAATATATAACAATCTAGTCAGATCATTCAAAAAGGCCAATGCTTCAAATGTACAGTTATTCCAAAGTCTCTTGAGTGACATTTTTTGGTTTTGAAACCTCGTCCTTATAACTAATAATAATGTCTTGTACAGAGAGTAAGTAGATGCTGCTTAGTGTTTCCTGCTAGTCTGTCTTCCTTTCGGCTTTTTCCCTTTTACTCGGGAGTCGCCACAGCGAATCATCTGATTCGCACGTTTGATTTGGCAGAGGTTTTTACGTCGGATGTCCTTCCTGTCACAACCCTTTTAGCAAGGGACAGAAACACGCTGATGGCTTTGCAGCTCCTCTTTACAAAAGTCAGCAATGGTTCTTTTACATGTCTCTCACCATAGACAGTGACAGACATGGCCCGCCTTTGATAACCCAGTGACAACCTTGTGGAGAGTGGGACTTGAACCTCCAACCTTTGGATCAGTGATCCAGCGCCCTATACCACTAGACCACCACTGCCCCCTTTAGTGTTTCCTGCTAGTGTGTTTCAGAATTCATGAAATCAGACACTAATAACGACTTCATATTCATTTTTTTATTTATTTGTTGAACTGCTTAATCCTAGCAGGGTCACCGGGAGCCTGAAGACTACCCAGCCAACAGCTTGCCAGTCGATCGTAGGGCCAATACATACACAATCATTAACTCTCGCACATAGAGACAATTTGGAACAGCCAATTAGCCTAGTGTGCATGTCTTTGGACTGTCAGAGGAAAGCGGTGTATCCAGAGGACACCCATGCAAAACAAGTGGAGTTCGCATGTTCTCCTTGTGCTTGCATCGGCTTCCTCTTGGTATTACGGTTTCCTCCCAAAGTGCAAAGACATGCACGTTAGGTTAATAGGCTGTTTCAGATTTCCCCTAAGCATGGATGTGAGTGTGAACGGCTGTGTGTATTGCTCTGCGATAGTGTGGCAAGCTGTCCAGGGTATGATTGAGGTGCACCCTGCCTTCACCTGGCAAGAGGATGCAGTGCTTCAGCAAATGAGTGAAGTAAGAACGATATGATAGCAAGTTCAAGAAATCTTTTTTCTTTCTTTCCTGAATATTGGGGTGTGTGTTGCTAGTTTTGTGTTATGTTACCGTATATGATGACAGAGATGTGTTGCGGAGTTGTGCGATGTTCCCTCTCGTGGTGGGGCATTAGGACCCAGTCAGCCGTTAGCGTGGTGCAGGGCAGGCAAGGGGAACTCTCAGGTTACACTGCAAGCACATGCAAGTGGAAAGCAGGCCTCTCTTTCACTTATCCCTTTCTTTCCCTCTCTCTCTCTCCCTCTCCCATCCTCCCTTTTCCCTCTCTTTCTCGGCCTCCCAGGAGATCTCCTCTCCTGTATCCAATCAACACACACATATATGCAGCTTCGGTCATATATCTTTTATATCTCTGCACCCCCAAGATATGCAAAGCAGGTCTGTGTGCACAATAGCATCCATTATTGAGAGCAAGGTTTCTCCACATTGCGGTGACCCTCATAAATGCTTCATGCAAACAATGCAAATGATGGCAGGAAGACGAGGATGGGGGGAAAAGCAACTAGCGGTTTTACTCCGTTTATGGCGATGTGATGTCAATGCCATGGTCACAGATGACAGCAGAATGCTATTGATATTTCTTAATTGAGTCATTAAATTGTAAGGTTTTCTGGGGATATTTATTAATAATATATATTTTAATAGGCTAATATATTGTGTAAATATACACTTTGGCTCTTATGTACTGTGTAGTGCAAATGATTTTTTTCTAAAAAAAAATATAAATAACTGAACTTTGCTCACCCGCTCAGGGAGGCTTGGACTGTGTGCGAATGCCAGATACACCCTGAACAGGACACCAGACTATTGTAGGGCGACATACACAACCATTCACACTCACATCCACTCCGAAGGACAATTTAGAACAACCGATTAGCCTAATGTGCGTGTTTTTGAACTGATGCAGGAAATCCGAGTACCCGGTTGAAAGGAAGAACGTACACCCTCCACACTACATGCCGAGCCAGGGACTCGAACCTGGGACTTTTTTGTTGTGGCACAGACATGCTAAAAACTAGGCCACCTAACATATAGTACAAACTGAGACACACCCCACCTCCTACTAGTCCTACAGATAGCGAGCTAGTTAGATAAATATATAGGTCTCTGCTGTTTATTATGTTAATTTGCTACTGAGTGCACCTCCTCCCCAAAATTGTGACTGAGTGCCAGAATAAATGAGACACATTACTTTAAGCAAATTTCTCACTCTGGAATCTCATTACTCTCTGTACAGCACGGTGAATAAACCTTATTGATCCATCTACTCAACCGCTTAATCCTACTTGGGTTGCGGGGAGGCTGGAGCCTATGTCGGTCGTCTCTAGGTGAAAGTGGGGTACATCCTGAGCAGTTCACCTATACAATGCAAGGCAACACACACACACACACACACACACACACACACACACACACACACACACACACACACACACACACACACACATCTATTCACACTCATATATAGGGCTAATGTGGACCAGCCAGTTAGGCTATCAAGCATGTGTTTGGACTGTTGGAGGAAACTGGAGTACCTAGAGGAAACCCAAGCACAGTGAGAACATAGAAACGCCTTCAATGACCTACCTACTGTGCCAGCATGCCCAGAGATCTCAAATATATCAATCAAAAAAGAAATAAACATCGATTTTGGAGACAGCATGTCGCATGGAAAAAAAAAAAATCATGATACGAATCTGAATACATATTTTCCACCATCTCTAGAAACAAACGCTATCATGTTGCATACAGTTGTCGAACAATGTGTGATGTAAACAAAACTAAAGGTGATCTAACAATATTAGAGTGTATGATGTTTTTTTTTTCTCTTGCTGAAGGGACTAACTGTGTTGTTGTTTTTCAGTCTCACAGTCTACCAATGAGACCAACCAGACCAAAAATGCATGAGCAGACAGTTATCGCCCTTCATTAACCTTTGTTTGTCATCCTAAAGGTTTTAAAATGATCTCTTGATCTGCTCCACCATTTAGCATTAATGCTATGAGGAACAAGACTTTGCCTGGAATCTTAACTCTAATTTATGAACAAGCTTAGTGGAACAAACCTATTACGATGTTAAGCATCTGCTTCACGTAATGATGAAGAGGAAGGACGAGGGAGGAGTGGAAATGAACCCCCCCCCCCCCCCCAATCAAGTATTGTCATTGTTTTTGTTTTTGTGTCCTTATAAGGTATGGCAAGATTGTGTCTACCAAAGCCATCCTGGACAAGACCACCAACAAGTGCAAAGGTAGGATATGTTCTCGTTCTGACATTTGCTTGTGAGTCGGCCTCGAAGCCTTGCTTCATCCATGGCAAGTGTGTACGTCATGATGTAACAGCTGTTGAGTAATTCCACATCTGTTGACCTAAAACATTACTGTGTGTGTGTGTGTGTGTGTGTGTGTGTGTGTGTGTGTGTGTGTGTGTGTGTGTGTGTGTGTGAGCACAGTTCTTTATCCATGCGATATAGTTAGCCAGATTGAACCAACAGCTGAGAACAGAAAACTTGTAGCATAGCGTACTGACTCGACCCAGAGGCTGCTAAATTATATCTAATAGAAATGATTCAGTACACGTTCGAGAGTTGAACATGTAACATGCAGGCATATGCACTAGGTTTTGAGTTAAAGACAATGCAAATACTGTACGTATATATTTTTCTAATGAGTAGGTCTATGTCGGTTTTTCATAATAATACTACTACTCAGATATCTAAATCTGCCTGGTTATATGTGTGTGTGTGTGTGTGTGTGTGTGTGTGTGTGTGTGTGTGTGTGTGTGTGTGTGTGTGTGTGTGTGTGTGTGTGTGTGTGTGCGCGTGCAGGCTATGGTTTTGTTGACTTTGATAGTCCTGGATCTGCGCAGAAAGCTGTAACAGCACTGAAGGCCACTGGAGTTCAGGCTCAGATGGCAAAGGTAGGAGGTCACGATTCTCCAGTGTCCATATTAAACACTCACTCACTTACCTACATACCCAACCCATTCATTCGATTCGAGTTACAGGGAGGCTGGGAGCCTATCTTTGCCTACTCTGGGTGAAAACAGGGTACACTCTCAACAGCTTGCCAGACATCATAGGACTAACACCCACCAACACACACACACACACACACACACACACACACACACACACAATCAGGGACAATTTTAGAACAGCCAATTAGCGCATGGAGCATGTTTTAAACCGTAGGAGGAAACCGAAATACCCAGATGAAATCTACTGAAGCATAGAGGGCCTCATCGAGTTCAGGAGTCAAGCACAGGACCTTCTTTCCATAAGTTGGTCATGCCCCCCATTATGTTATACACAATCTGTGATACACAATCACTCAATCAATGTAAAATACATTACAAACAAGAGCACTCAGAGATCATAGACCACCACCAAGCCCAGAAGTCCCCCTTATGAACCTAAATGACACAGTGTTAAAGAATCCTTTAAAAATCCCTTTAAAATTCCAGAATATGTCCAGACCATCTCCAAAATCTAAGAGTCTTCCTTTTCAAAAATCTCATTCAAATCCATAACATAACTTTTTGCAATCAACCAACCAATCAATCAGTGAACCAATTAATAAAAACAATAGAACATACACAGCTCCCCCTGCTGGGCCTGCTGTAATACAACTCTTCATTCCATCTCAAAATTTTAAAAATTCCTTTGAAAGCTTCTTGGATCAAAAATTAGATCTGGATCATCTCATCAGACAGTTTGACCAGGACACCTGAAAAGTTGATAGATGTATGAGGCCTATGGTAGCAGGGTTTATTTGAGGTAGAAATGTGGGATGTGTTCTGGGGCTGCTCATTAGATTGAGGCCTTTTCATGTGTGTGTGTGTGTGTGTGTGTGTGTGTGTGTGTGTGTGTGTGTGCCAAGCCGTGAAAATAGTATTGTCAACTCCATTAGGCCTGAGCATGTTCAACACCGTTTATACTCGCTGAGAATAAACAAGGAGTGCCAGAGGGTCCTGTTTCCATGTTAAGAGCCTGTTTTCAGTCTGTTACTCCTCTTTTCATTTCTCTTCCTCATTCCCATTGTCATACTCCCCATCATGCACAAAATAGTTCTGATTTTGACTTTATTCCAAAGAAAGAGGCAATAAATCTCCCCCAGCGAGCCCAGGACTTGAACACACAAAATTCTTACTGTGAAGCAGATGTGCTAACAGCTAATAACCAATCAAATTCTGAATATTTTCTGGAATAGGAATAATAGTGCAATAAAAGGCATACTGTCTTTCGCTACCTGTCTGTCCTTCTTTCCCTTTATTATTAAGGGAATACGATTTTTATCTCGTGTTATGGAGCATTTATGTCTATTCTCACAATAAATAAGAAAGACTAAAGAGTGTGGGTGGAGTTTGGAAGTGTCAATCTCATAAAAAAAAATCAACTCCAGCAACACTTGTTATTACTTTCCACTCCAGATTTACTATAATTACAACCTCTACAAAATCTCTCAGCACCCTCACCTGTTTGGGAACGGAAGAGTTTTGTATCAAGTGCCCGAGGCCTCGTAGTACCTCCCATTTTCTTGCATAAGAAAAAAAAAAAAATCGTCTCAAGATGCAACGTTTTCTGCAAGCAAGGAAAAAGAACGAAAAGAAAGAAGAAGAAAAAAACCACCTTCACCACAGGTCATTGCACTTCAACATCCATTATTCATGACATGGAGATGAAGCTGTAATGCATTTACAGCATTTTAATTTCATCTCTACGTCGGTGTAATTAATATGCAAAAGCTGCGTCAGGGTGAATTGCAGGGCCGCCATGTCCCAGCTGTCTTAACATTTCATTACATTTGAGTTAGATTTGGGGAAGTGACACCCTGAGTATTTCGGAATGCTTCTAATTAATACCATTTTAAGCTGTGCACCTCAAGCAGAAGCTGCATGGACATCCTTCTAGGCGATGGTTGGGGAAGAGCAACCTCCTCTTTTAGCGTAGTGTGAGGACAGGGCTAATTGGCTGAGGGTATATATAAACATGCACTGTGGCTGTATCCACTCTCAGATGAGGATGGATGTTATGCTCTGTTCTGTCATACTGCGGTGTCAATTATAATGCGCATATGGTAATAAGATGACAACATGAACATCTCCATACCAGTCATCTTCACACTTTTTATCTACAAAAACAACAATAACCCTGAAACCATTAGTCACCAAATAATTCTCTGGACTTAATTCTAGCTGCCTTGCCAGTGGAATACATATTCAAACACTCACCACCGTGATAGCGGTTTCTCCTCAGAATATCGAAGTCTAAAGCCAATACAGTCGGCCCTCTACTTACGAAAGCCTCTGAATACGAAAAATCCAGGTTACAAAAAACATTTTCCTAAATTTTCGTCCTCTTTTTACGAAAACAACCTCTTTTTATGAAAAGCGCCAAACATGCCATTCAAAAATTCAAACAATGCGTGAGTTGCTCTCTCATTGGCTGTCTCCCAACATCCCGCCCTGCTGGCCTCCCGTTGGCCAGGAGACAGCTGAACTGTACACACATTTCCTGTACCCATACTTCCTGTTTGTCACATGCGTGAAGGAGAGTTAAACAGTAATGTTGGCTCCTGAGTTTTTTGAGATTGATCATTGCAGCGTTATATTTCGTTATCTATCATGGACCCGGAAAATACAGAAAATCGGAAGTACAGTGACGGAGGCGATTATTTCGGAATGATATTGAAGCAGAAGGAGGCATGAAAACAGTGCTCGGTGGGACAAGACCTCCGATCTCGTAAGGAAGCAAGTTAATATTGATCAGGACCTCTGATCTTTCAAACAGGTACTATAATTCCGCTTATAATACAACATCCTGTCCATTTAAACATTTAAATACTCCGTTGGCTGCGCGCGGAGTGTGGGCGGAGCCCACATTCGGCAAAATACACCAGAGAGGGAGAGAGAGTCTTGTGTGTGTGTGTGTGTGTGTGTGTGTGTGTGTGTGTGTGTGTGTGTGTGTGTGTGTGTGAGAGAGAGAGAGAGAGAGAGACAGAGAGAGACAGAGAGAGAGAGAGCGAGAGAGAGATAGCGAGAGAAAGTGTTGTGTGTGTGTGTGTGTGCGTGCGTGTTAATAAAAATGTTTAATAATGGTTTAATTAATAAATATGTTAATATAATAGTTTAATATGTTAATAAATTGTTTAAATGGTTTAATAAATAATTTTCTTTTACTTTTAACAAATATTTCATACAAAATTGGTGTACTTTTATCATTTTTAAAGGCTTTATGGGGTAGTCTTTGGAGCCTTGGAACGAATCACGCGTTTTACATGTAAAATGTGCCTCTACTTAAGAAAACTCCAGGCTACAAAAAAGGCTCTGGAACGGATTAATTTCGTAAGTAGAGGGCTGACTGTACTGGTGTTACTGGGGGACAGCTCTATGTTCCGACAGTTCATTGGCCTTTTGGGATGGCTTAAATCAGTTGGAGACTCTACTTAATTCAGTTGGTTCAGGTTAGGGTTGCCTGACCAATGTTATTGGAATATAGGGCTATAATCATGTTATTGTATGTATACATCTCCCTCATGGTGTTAACATGGTGTCTCAGGTTCTTCTCTTCAATATCATTTTCATGCCTTCCTGCTTTAATTATTGATTGTCACTCAAACTAGATATTTATTCATTCAGTCATTCATTTTCTGACCCACATAATCCTAATTAGGTTTTAGCATCCATGGTATTGAGATAGCATTGCATTTGTGTCCATTTGCAAGTCCATGAGTGTGCTGGTTTAAAATAGTACCTTGCTATAGCATCACTATCCTGAGAAATCAATTGCCAAACGTGAACCTGGTCTGAAGTCAATGGTGCACATATTTTCCCCAACTATGCATTTTAAGGACATATGATGAAGATTGCAATATAGATAGAAATTTTTCAGTACTCTTGTAATCAGCTCAAAATGTATAATGCTATAATTTTTAGCTCAAATTTGCACACCGACTGCTTGATTTGAACCGAAATTAAAGACCTTTTATGTGATCTTAATCTGCAGCAACAGGAGCAAGACCCTACTAACCTGTACATCTCCAACTTGCCCCTGTATATGGATGAGCAGGAGCTGGAGGGTATGCTGAAGCCCTTCAGTCAGGTCATCTCCACACGCATCCTTCGTGACGCCAACGGTGCCAGTCGAGGGGTTGGCTTTGCCAGGTATATCCGGCTGGTTTCAACAGGCAAAATACAGATATATTGCTCTTCATATATATTCTCCATGTATTATACTATGTTGGAATATAATGAATGAAATTCTTACCAGGATGGAATCGACAGAAAAATGTGAGGCGGTTATTCAACATTTCAATGGCAAATATGTCAAGACACCACCTGGAGTGGCAGGTATATAACAATGTCAGTTATTGCTACTGATTACTACCAATAAAATTAATTTTAAATATGTATTTTTATCTCTGCCACCAAATCGAGTCTTGGCTGTGGCACGTACGTACATCAGTTTGATTTTGACACAGAATCCACAGCCATACAAGGATTTTTACCAAATTTGGTGGGGACACTACCCTACATGAGTTCAGGAAATGGTTTGATTTTGTAATGTCTAGGTCAAAGGTCAAGGTCACATCAAGGTCCCACAGCTTTGGTGAGAAAGTGTTGCTCACCATCCCAATACTATGGAACACTAATAAGAAACCATGTATACACTTTCAAAGGAGACAATTTCCTTTAACCGTGAGTGACCTTGAAACCTTTGCGTTGGACTAGCGTCCCATCAAAGAGGAGTTGAGCTCATGTTTTAGTAACTGGGGATAAACTCTGTCCTGATGAGCCACTATGCTTGGGTATGAAAACCCAACAGATTTAACCTTTCCTTATCTGAGTGACCTTGAAAGGTCCAACACAAACTACCTTATAAATACTTCAGACAAGAGAGTTTTTTTGATAATTTGGTCAAGACCATGTACTATAAAATATACTCTAAGATGAGCACATGGGTAATTAGAACAGGCACAGATATAATGCCTAATTACCACATTATCCATGATGAAGGTATCTAACAGTCCATTAGTGCTCCTCTAGGTTAGTAGTGCTTTTCTTACTATTTATGTCCTGTTGTTATTTTCCTAGTGCCTACGGAACCTCTACTGTGCAAATTTGCAGACGGCGGGCAGAGAAAACGTCAAAGTCAGGGCAAATATCTTCAAAATGGTCGACCATGGACAAGAGATGGGGAGACGGTGAGAGATAATAACGATTTGTTATAACGCTACGATATGGTGGACCAAAAGTTAAAAAAGAAAAGATAGAGCTATCGCACAGGGCCAAGTGGAATAGTGACAAGCATGCCTGCCTCACAGCAAGAAAGTCCTGGGTTTGAACCCTGGGCTGTACAAGGGTTTCGTTATGGAGTTTCCATGTTGGACTCGTGTTTGGTGGGTTTTCTCCTGGTACGCCAGTTTCATGCCACAGTACAAAGACATGCATATTAGAGTAACTGGCTGGTTCAGACTGCTGCTAGGTGTGAGTGTGAATAGTCATGTGTGTGTCGGCCCTGCCTTTCTGCAACCCTAATAGGATTAAGTTCTTCAGAAAATGATCACGAGATGATGATAATGTTGATGATGATGATTTTAGAAGAAGAAGCATGCTGGCTGCCTCTGAACAATGGAAAAATACACTAAATAAGTTAGCATAGCTGTCAGCGTGTTTCCCTGCGATGGCCTGTTGAGTTGTCTTGGGTGTACTCTGCCCGAGCCCAGAGCTGGCTGAGATGGGCACCAGCCTCCCTGTGACCAAAAAATAAAAGAATTAAGCAGTTCATAAAATGAAAGAATCAATAGATGAATAAGTGAGCAATGTAGCATCGTTATTACACATATACATCGTATATACACATACACACACACACACACACACACACACACACAGTATATATATATATATATATATATATATATATATATATTAAGAAAAACTGCGAAATGATAACTTTATCCTGATAAAGTTATCATTTCGCAGTTTTTCTTAATAACCAATGGAGCAATTTTGGGTTTTATTGTGTGAACCTGAATGGGGGCAGTGGTGGTCTAGTGGACAGGGCGCAGGATCGCTGATCCTAAGTTTGGGGGTTCGAGTCCCCACAGGGTTGTCACTGTCCCCCCAGTGCAGCTAACTTTCGTAAAGAGTAGCTGCAAAGTCGTCAGCGTGTTTCTGTCCCTTGCTAAAAGGGTTGTGACAGGAAGGGCATCCGACATAAAAACCTCTGCCAAATCAAACGTGCGAATCAGATGATTCGCTGTGGCGACTTCCGAGTAAAAGGGGGAAAAGCCGAAAGGAAAAGAAGAAGATTGTGTGAACCTGGATGAAGATTTGAAACTTACAAAATAATGAGGAAGTTTGTGAGTCTGTTTAGATGAAGGGTTTGTAAACAGGGCAAATGAATGAAGGTTTGTAAATCACAGTCGTCTGATTTTATTAAAATTTTATCCAACATCCCAATTTTATTGAGCTTGTAGTTTTGCGAACTATATTTTCAGTACGGTATTCTTTTAAAACTGTTAACGCTGGTAAATTGCTGTGCTATAAATAGCCGTGGTATATACTCAAGGACGTGCTGTTATCTTTATAACTATCCCACTGGTAATTATTTTCTTACCTATTATGTTTTATTCCTGATACAACACTTTTGCAACTAATGAACACGATCTGGCCTCAAGTTTCTGACCTCACCATAACACTCATATGGAATGTTTACCAAGACCATTCCAGATGTAGTTCTTTTCTTTTCCCCTTTACTGTTATAATAACCTTAGATATGGAGCATGGCTGTGGGGATCTGTGTGCATTCGGCCACAAGAACAGTAACAATGTCAGGTGCTGATGCCAGCGGAGGAAGCCTGGGGTGCAGTTCATCCCAAAGGTCTTCATGGAGTCGATGTCAGAGCTTTGTGCAGAACCCTGTTCCACCAACCTCGCGCATAGGGGGATTGGAGGTCTGGAACAGGTTTGGGTCCCTTGGTTTCAAAGAAAAAAAAATGTATGCTTCTAGTATTATTGTGGGCGGAATGGTGGCATACAACTTAGCACATCTGCATCACAGCAAAAAGGTCCCGGATTCAATTCTGGGGCTTGGCAAGAATGTTTTTTTGTGTGGAGTATGCATGTTCTCCCTGTGACAGTCTGGAAAAGATCTATATATTGGAACAGTAATCACAGGTGTCCAAATAGTTTTGGTGGTTTTTTTTTTGTTTTTGTTTTTTTTTGCTTGTTTCATACAATGAAGTTTCTCTCTGGTTTTGATTAGCCAAACAAGACTTGATGTTGTACTCACTCTAGTCAGGGTCGCTATCACTATTTATTTTCCTGAACACTTGCTTTTCCTTATTGCAGGGTGGAATGATGTTGACCTATGACCCCACTCCCACCCTACAGAATGGGTAAGCCTGTGATTTATAAATAAATTGTAAGAGCATGTGGAGAATCATTTTTTACTGGTAGATACTGAGCAGTGAAAATGACATGTGCATATTTATGTGTGTGTGTGTGTGTGTGTGTGTGTGTGTGTGTGTGTGTGACCCCCCTGCAGGTTCTACTCCTCTCCATACTGTATTGCTCCCAACAGAATGATCACACAGACCTCTGTCTCACCGTACATGCATTCCCCTGTTTCAACATACCAGGTAATCACCGTTTTCATTCCTCACATATTATTGGTTTTTTTTTCCTTCATTTGGGGTATCTCATACAGCCCAGTCTGTGTGTGTGTGTGTGTGTGTGTGTGTGTGTGTGTGTGTGTGTGTGTGTGTGTTTGTGTGCTAATGCCAATTGCATAATTTTAAGTCCTCCATGCAATTTATAATGTCGGTTATAAACATTTGAGGCAACTTTAAAACACTCACTCATTTGCTGAACAACTTAATTTTATTAGGGTTGCAGGAGGCTGGAGCCAACACTTTTTGAAGGCAGGGGACACTTTAAATATCTCACCAAACCATTGTAGGGCCAACACACACAACCATTCAAACGCCCCAAAAGGCAGTTTGGAACAGACAGCTAGCCTCACATGCATGTCTTTTAAACTTTGGGACAAAACTGATGTACAAGGAGAGAACATGCAAACTCCACACAGAACTGGCTCACAGCAAGAAGGTCCAGGCTCGCCGAGATTGTTTCTGTGTGAAGTCTGTACATTCTCTTCTTGACTTGTGTGAGTTTCCGGTGGGTACGTCAGTTTCGTCCTCAAGTCCAATAGACATGCTCATGAGGTGAACTGGTGGTTCCAAACTGGGAGTGTGAATGGTGTGTGTGTGTGTGTGTGTGTGTGTGCGCATGTGTTGGAATTGTAATAACCTTGTAAGCTGTTACCCTGCCGTCCCCAAGAGTCGGCTGAGATAGACTTCTAGTCGGTGTGTGACCCATTTGTATTTTTGTACAGAGTTTGTTATTGAGTTAGCACAAAAACAATAAGCGAAATTTATCAGATAGTAATCTTAGGTACAATTTGTGCATTTTTAGAAAGAAACTGTGTGTGTGTGTGTGTGTGTGTGTGTGTGTATATACATATATACACATAGAGAGAGAAAGAGAGAGAGAGATGCAGGGAAACAGAGATAGAGAGAGAGAGAGAGAGAGAGAGAAGAAGCTGTTAAGAGTAAGTGCCAGTGTGTGCCACTCAGTGATGAACAGAGTTCTTCCTGTACTACAGGTACACAATCCATCCTGGATGCACCATCAGTCGTACCTCATGCAGCCCACGGTAGGAATTCCATTAAAGTGGTACATCATCCTTCAGCTGCTCCTTTGCAGGCCTCATCACATGATCTCTGTGGCATGTTTACAGGGAACCCTCCTTACACCTACCATGGATCACACTCTTGCCATCCAACCTGCTGCCATGATGCCACTGACCCAGCAGCTCAGCCATCTTTCCCTGGGCAGCACCGGCACGGTGAGTCCCTGACACTTGAGACACGTCAACAACAAAACAGAACGTTACAAAGATAAAGATAAAGAGATCTATATTGCCAACTGATGCATTCATTCATTTTCTGTACCGCTTAATCCTAATTAGGATCGCGGGGAGGCTGGCACCCATCTCAGCCGACTCCAGGCGAGGGCAAAGTACACCCTGGACAGCTCACCAGGTCATGGCAGGGTAGAAACTCAACTGATGCATGAACAATGGAAATCAGTTTAGCAGCAATTATTAAAAAAAAAAAAGTGATAAAACGACATGTACGGAACTACACTGAGCTATAGATGTGTATACGGCACACACACATACACATACGTATGTGTCCACATAGAGACACATATACATACATATATCTTACAGACATGGGCAGTGGTGGCCTAGAGGTATAGGGCGCTGGATCGGTGATCCAAAGGTTGAAGGTTCGAGTCCCACTCTGCTCAGGTTGTCACTGCCCCCCAGTGCAGCTAATTGGGTTATCAAAGTCCAGCCCTGTCTCTCACTGTCTATGGTGTGAAGCTGTAAAAGAACCATTGCTGACTTTTGTCAAGAGTAGTACTGAACTGTCCAGGAAGACGGTCTGAATTGTGGTTATTTGGTTTAGTGTGTGTGACACTGGTGGTGTTGACGGCGGTTTTTACATGTTTAATAGCGTGTGAGTAAAAGCTGTTTTTGAGTCTGTTACTTTTTGTTTTTAATGTCTTGTACCTTTTTGCGGATAGAAGAGAAGAGATATGATTTTATATATTTATATATATATATATATATATATATATATATATATATATACACACACACACACACACACATATATATCTTCTTTTCTTTTCGGCTTTTTCCCGTTCTCGAGAGTCGCCACAGCGAATCATCTGATTCGCACATTTGATTTGACAGAGGTTCTTACGTCAGATGCCCTTCTTGTCACAACCCTTTTTAGCAAGGGACAGAAACACGCTGACGGCTTTGCGGCCTACTCTTTACGAAAGTCAGCAATGGTTCTTTTACATGCCTCACACCATAGACAGTGAGAGACATGGCCCGCCTTTGATAACCCAGTTAGCTGCACTGGGGGGACAGTGACAACCCTGTGGGGACTCGAACCCCCAACCTTAGGATCAGCGATCCTGCACCCTATCCACTCGACCATCACTGCCCCATATATATACATATATATATATATATATATATATATATATATATATATGTACATATATATATATATATATATATATATATATATATATATATATATATATATATATATATAGAGAGAGAGAGAGAGAGAGAGAGAGGATTTTCTGAGTAGATCCTTCCGTAGGAGAGTGCTCAATACTTTTTGGTAGAGCAAATAACAGTAAAAATAAAAGGACAGGACAAAGACTTTCTATTGAAACTCCATTTATCACTACAGATCTGTTTCGAGGGGTGGTGAAACCATCCTCTCTCTTCAGGTGATTACAGAAGAATTACAGTAAGTGTAGTATAGAAGAAGACTTCTATAATCACCTGAAGAGAGAGGATGGTTTCACCACCCCTCGAAACAGATCTGTAGTGATCAATGGAGTTTCAATAGAAAGTCTTTGTCCTGTCCTTTTATTTTTATTATATATATATATATATATATATATATATATATATACAGTAATATATTGGTAATAGGATGCTGAGGCTGGAACTACCAGGCAGAAGGCCTAGGGGAAGACCCAAGCGACGATTCATGGATGTGGTGAAGGAGGACATGAAGGTCGTTGGTGTAAGAGAAGAAGATGCAAAGGATAGGGTGAGATGGAGGCAGATGATTCGCTGTGGCGACCCCTGAAGGGAAAAGCCGAAAGGAAAAGAAAAGATATATATATATATATATATATATATATATATATATACAGTAAAACCTCCGCTGACGAACGCTTAAGCTCACGAACTTTTCGCCTCAACATTAAATTTGCGAGCATATAGTCTCTGCTGACGAACTAGTTTTCGGCGGACGAACCAAACCACGCGGTCAAACAGCGCCACGGTGGCGGCCACGAGAAGCTGACGCACGTTCACGGCGTCACAGTTCGTCACACCCGTTTCTTTGAGTGCGGAAGTGGTTTGTGTTTGATAGACATTTTGGACTATATTGAGTGTACTTTTGCTATTATGGGACCGAAAAAGACCCACCACAGGCGGAGATCATTGAAAAACACGAACGAGGTGTGCGTTTGTGTGACTCAGCGTCCCAGTATCAGTACGCTAAGTCTACCATTGCTCCCATCCTTAAGAACAAGGAAGCTATTAAGGGTGCGTGTGTGGCTAAGGGTGTTTCCAAACAGTGGGCGTTTCCAAACACTCCTTCCAAACAGTAAGTCCCTCCCACTCCCTCCTCCTCCCACTCCATTCCATCAAGCCATCAACTACCATCACAAAGGTAAATAAAACCACTTTATTATACAGTACAGTTTATTTCTTTAATTACAATACAATAGCACATTTATTATACATAAAATAAGGTATATTTTTGTGTAGTTTTAAGGCTTATTTAGCAGAAAATGATGTTTTATGGGGACCTGGGAACGGATTATTCTCATTTTAATGGTTTCTTATGGGAAATAAATGTTCAGAAGACGAACTTTTCGCCTCACACACACTTTCTGGGAACCAATTATGTTCGTGAGCTGAGGTATCACTGTATATATATATATATATATATATATATATATATATATATATATATATGTATATATATATATATCCCCAGTGCGGCTAACTGGGTTATCAAAGGCGGGCCATGTCTCTCACTGTCTATGGTGTGAGGCATGTAAAAGAACCATTGCAGACATTCGTAAAAGAGTAGCTGCAAAGCCGTCAGCGTGTTTCTGTCCTTTGCTGAAAGGGTTGTGACAGGAAGGGCATCCGACGTAAAAACCTCTGCCAAATCAAACGTGCGAATCAGATGATTCGCTGTGGCGACTCCTGAGTAAAAGGGAAAAAGCCGAAAGGAAGACATATATATATATACACACACACACACACACACACACACACACACACACACACGGGTGCCGCATTCCCCAGGTCAAGCCACTTTTGTACCAGAAACAGTGGCAGAAGCGCCTGACCTGGGCTACAGAGAAG
>CM045731.1:50122500-50372500 GCA_024760905.1 Plotosus lineatus
TGTGAGATGTTGCATTAAAACATGATTTTCTATAAACTTACCAATTAGCCTCAGGACCACCGCAATGTACATATCTCGGGATGGCACCTGTCCTGATCTCAGCTTTATCAGCCAAGTGTCCAGGATCCCGAGAAGCCTGTGTCTGGTAAATAAAAAGGAGTTAAAAAATGTCAGTATGACTGTTATTGTTCTGGGAGAACATCAGTTGGGGCAGTGGTGGCTTGGTGGTACAGTTGCTGGCTCACTCATCCCAAGTTTAGGGGTTCAAGGAACACTATCATCAGGTTGTCACTGTGTCCCAATGCAGCTAACTGGGTTATCCTATCTAGAGTGAGAGGTTCATGTAATAGAACCATTGCTGACGTTCACAAAAAGTAGCTGCATAGCTGTATGCATGTTTCTGTCTCGCAATGGCCTGTTGAGCCATTTTATTACGCCTTGGCTGTATGAACCCTGTGGCGCCCATCTCAGCCTACTCTGAGCGTGGGAAGACTCTGATGAGCGCCACAGGGTTCATACAGCCAAGGCTTAATACATTTCAAGCCCTATTCAAGGACTTTTCAATGACAAATATTGCATTTTCAAGGATCACTTTCACCTACCGTACAGGTTGGTGAAAGTGATCCTTGAAAATGCAATATTTGCAAGGGGTCGCCACAGCAAATCATCCGCCTCCACCTCACCCTGTCCTCCGCATCTTCTTTTCTGACTCCAACGACCTTCATGTCTTCCTTCACCACATCCATAAATATCTTCTTTGGTCTTCCTCGAGGCCTTCTGCCTGGTAGTTCCAACCTCAGCATCCTACTGCCAATATACTCACTATCCCTCCTCTGAACATGTCCAAACCATCTCAATCTAGCCTCTCTGACTTTGTCTCCAAAACATCTTACGTGGGCTGTCCCTCTGATATACTCATTTCTGATCCTATCCATCCTCGTTACTCCCAGAGAGAACCTCAACATTTTCATCTCCGCTACCTCCAGCTCTGACTCCTGCCTTTTCCTCAGCGCCACTGTTTCTAATCCATACAACATCGCTGGCCTCACCACCGTCTTGTACACTTTTCCCTTCTTTCTTGCTGACACGCTCCTATCGCACATCACACCGGACACTTTTCTCCAACCATTCCAGCCTACCTGCACACGTTTCTTCACCTCTTTTCCACACTCTCCATTGCTCTGGATTGTTGAGCCTAAGTACTTAAAATCCTCCACCTTCGTTATCTCTGCTCCCTGTAACATCACCGTTCCTCCTGGGTCCTTCTCATTCACACACATGTATTCTGATTTTCTGAGGCTAACCTTCATTCCTCTCCTTTCCAGGGCATACCTCCACCTCTCGATTTTCCTGCACTTGTTCTCTGCTCTCACGACAGATCACGATGTCATCTGCAAACATCATAGTCCATGGAGATTCTTGTCTCACCTCGTCTGTCAGCCTGTCCATCACCATAGCAAACAAGAAGGGGCTCAGAGCTGACCCTTGATGCAGTCCCACCTCCCCCTTGAATCCGTCGGTCACACCGACAGCACACCTCACCGCTGTCTTACATCTCTCATACATGTCCTGCACCACTCTAACATACTTCTCTGCCACTCCAGATTTCCTCATGCAATCCCACAGTTCTTCTCTTGGCACCCTGTCATATGCTTTTTCCAGATCCACAAAGGCACAATGTAGCTCCCTCTGACCTTCTCTGTACTTCTCTATTAACATCCTCAAAGCAAACATTGCATCTGTGGTGCTCTTTCTTGGCATGAAACCAAACTGTTGTTCACAAATGCTGACCTCTGCCCTTAGTCTAGCTTCCACTATTCTTTCCCATAACTTCATCGTATGGCTCATCAACTTTATCCCTCTGTAGTTGCTGCAACTCTGCACGTCTCCCTTGTTCTTAAAAATGGGCACCAGCACACTTCTCCTCCACTCCACCGGCATCTGTTCACTCTCTAGTACCTTGTTGAATGTTCTTGTCAGAAAATCTACTGCTACCTCTCCTAGACACTTCCATACCTCCACAGGTATATCATCAGGACCAATTGCCTTTCCATTCTTCATCCTCTTCAATGCCCTTCTCACTTCACCCTTGCTGATCTTTGCTACATCCTGCTCCTCAATGGTCACCTCTTCTACTTTTTTCTCTCTCATTTTCCTCATTCATCAGCTCTTCAAAGTACTCTTTCCATCTTCCCAGCACACTTCTGTCATCAGTCAATACATTTCCCTCTCTGTCCTTTATCAATCTAACTTGCTGCACATCCTTCCCATCTCTATTTCTCTGCTGTGCCAACCTGTATAGATCATTTTCTCCCTCTTTACTATCCAACCTATCATACAAGTCATCATACGCCCTCTGTTTGGCCTTAGCCACTGCTACTTTCGCCTTACGCTGTGTCTCCCTGTACTCCTGTTTACTCTCTTCGGTCCTCTCAATGTCCCACTTCTTCTTAGCTAACCTCTTCCTTTGTACACACTCCTGCACTTCCTCATTCCACCACCTAGTCTCCTTATCTACTTTCCTTCCAGAGGACACACCAAGTACTCTCCTACCTGTGTCCCTGATCACATTTGCTGTGGTTGTCCAGTCATTTGGAAGCACTTTCTGGCCACCCAAAGCCTGTTTCAACTCCTCCTTGAAGACAACACGACACTCCTCCTTTTTCAGCTTTCACCACTTTGTCTTCTGCTCTGCCTTTGCCTTTTTCACCTTTCTCACCATCAGAGTCATCCTGCACACCACCATCCTATGCTGTTTGGCAATACTCTCACCCACTATGACTTTGCAGTCACTGACTTCCTTCAAATTACATCGCCTACACAAGATGTAGTCTACCTGTGTGCTCCTACCTCCGCTTTTATAAGTCACCCTATGCTCCTGTTTCTTCTGGAAGAAAAGTATTCACCACAGCCATTTCCATCCTTTTTGCAAAATCTTTCAACATCTGTCCTTCTGCGTTCCTGTCCTGGATACCAAACCTGCCTATCACTTCCTCGTCCCCTCTGTTGCCTGTACCAACATGTCCATTGAAGTCTGCACCAATGACCACTCTTTCACCTCTGGGGGTACTCTGCATCACTTCATCTAAGTCACTCCAGAATCTCTTCCTTCTCTTCTCGCTCACATCCTGCCTGTGGGGCATAAGTACTAACAACATTGAGCATTACACCTTCAATTTCTCACTTGAGACTCATCACTCTGTCTGACACTCTTTTCACTTTTAGAACGTTCCTGACAAACTCCTCCTTCGAGATGACTCCTACTCCATTTCTCTTCCCATCCACACCGTGATAAAATAGCTTAAACCCTGCTCCGAAGTTTTTAGCTTTGCTACCTTTCCACCTGGTCTCCTGAACACACAGTATGTCCACCTTCCTCCTCTGCATCATGTCAGCCAGCTCTCTACCTTTTCTTTGCATAGTTCCAACATTCAAGGTCCCCACTCTCAGTCCTAGACTCATGCCTTTCCTCTTCTCTCTCTGCCTACGGACACACCTCCCACCTCTCCTTCTTCGATGTCTTCGACCAACAGTAGTCCGATTTCCATCAGCACCCTGTTGATTGACAGCACTGATGGCGGTCATTGTTAACCCGGGCCTCGACCGATCCGGTATGGGGGTAATACTTCTGATTTGCATCATAAATATTTGGCATTGGTTTTACGTCGGATGCCCTTCCTGACGCAACCCTCTGTATTTCTCCGGGCTTGGGACCGGCATGAGGGGGAGAGACACTGGTTAGTGCCCCCCCCCACCTCATGGCTGCATTAAAATGGCCAAATTTTGAACATTCATTCAAAATTAACCAACTACGTTAATATATTGATGCTTTTGTTTGCAAATGAAAAGTACCTGCTTAATTCATTTGAACCATCAGTTTTGGGCTATCTACCATGGTTTTGGGCTTAAAGAGGATTAGACAAAAGAAATTTGGCATAAAATGCTGAAAATAGTCAAATTTGGAAAATCCATTGAACTTCAACCAACCAACCAAGCCAATAGCCTGAAACTCTTGTTTGCGAGTGTAGAGTACACCCTGGACAGCTCGCCAGGCCATCGCAGGGCGGAAACACGCTGACGGCTTTGCAGCCTGCTCTTGTCGAAAGTCAGCAATGGTTCTTTTACATGCTTCACACCATAAACAGTGAGAGACGTGGCTGGCACTTTGATAACCCAGTTGGAATCTATTCAACGATTGGAAATCTGCGGTACTTCAAACAGTCACCAGAGGGGTGTCTCTGATTGTTCATTCATTCATTTTATGTAACTGCTTAACCCTAATTAGGGTCGCAGGGAGGCTGGAGCCCATCCCAGCCGACTCCAGGCAAGGGCAGAGTATACCCTGGACAGCTCACCAGGCCATTACAGGACGGAAACACACTGATGGCTATGTAGCCTACTCTTGTCGAAGGTCAGCAATGGTTCTTTTACATGCCTCACACCATAAACAGTGAGAGACATGGCCAGCCTTTGATAACCCAGTTAGCTGCACTGGGGGGGACAGTGACAACCTGTTGAAAATGAGGCTTAAACCCCAACCTTAGGATCAGTGCTCCAACACCTTTTACCACCAGGCCACCACTGCCTGCCTCTGACTGTAAGAAGTTCAATGAGCACATTAAAGTGGCCCATTTCCTTCCCAGGGAAAATAAACATGAAATAGTTTTATCTTTTGGCAAAAATAGATTCTGCCATGATTGTGTCTTTCTGAATCTATTTGCTTGCTCCTGAGAGTGAGTCCCAATGACCCTGCACTGAGCCTGATATTAGTAGACGTTGTCATCTTGGGAAAGTCAGAGTGCAGAACGTAAGATTTCAGACTATTTCATTTTTGTGAATGGGCACCTTTAAAATAAATAGTATTACCTGCAGTACTCTCAGAGCTGCTGAGAGTAAAATAAATGTTCAGAGGAAACAGAATCATGTAGGGTACAATGCAGTAAATATTTTCCTACAGTACTGTATAAAATTTATGAAGGTCCATGACCAGCCCTTTTGCATGCAGAGAAGATCCATGCTAAAGACATACTCCCAACTAACAGGGCAGAGGTCATCCCCATACCACTCGCTCTTTCTGAACATCAGCTGCTGGTCTGTGAGTAAAGCCCTCAATATTCTGGGGATCGTTGTTTCAATGGTAGGTGGAGGACACTGACAGAAACACCAAGTTTTCTTTAAAACTCAGTTCAAGAAAATTTTGTTCTATCAGCTGGTAGGAAATAAACTGAGAAAAATAACAAGACACATATCCACCTTATCCCAGTGCAGGGTCTTCTGAAGGCATTCAAATACCTCGCCTTTTGCTCTGAGATAACTGACGATGTTTATGGCTTGGCTCAGAGGGCTGTGGAGGGTTAAAAGACTTGGCCATGTTGTCAGTGAGAACAGAATCAGTTTCGGGGCTTCAGGAAAATCTGTAAAATAAAAAAGCACACCACATTAATACAGTCGGCCCTCGACATTCGCGGGGGTTCGGTTCCAAGCCCTCCTGCGAATCGAGATAATCCGTGAGTTCTGTACCCGGAAGTAAAACCCCATGTGTCGCGTCACGTGCGCGAATGAGAAGCCGGAAGTAAAATATTATGTATCTATTACATGCGTTAAAATATGCTTCTTATACACATTCTATAGGCAGTCTTACTCATTAATACAGTATTCATGTCGTAAAATATAGTAATAATTAAGAAAAACTTTTCAATTTTTACTCTTATTTTTATTGACGATAAAATATTAACATTATACAGCATATGTTATAAAGCACTCGTTTTAAAGTCTTTTTCAATTATTATTCCAGTACAGTACTTAAGTTAATGTTTGTGCGTGAGATTTTGTGTTCTGTAGCATGTTTAACAAACAATACCAAAAAGATAAACGTTATTACGCTTCATGTCCTTTTACATTGAACTTGGAGTGACGTCTTGGAGTGATGTCTCCAAGATGGCGCTGCCTAGAGGGCAACCGGAGTTCTCAGAGTCAAGGTTCGTTTTAATTTGTTTTATTTGTTTGTTCATGTTTTGCACTATGCTCGTCTATGACGGGTCGACCCTAAAACAGCTATGAGCAGCTTCACCTTCTAGCAACTGAGCAGGCAACAACTTCTATCGTGAGCTGCCATGGGAGCTCAATGCTAACCGCACTTGGGCTAGCAATAAGCCCAGGCGGAGTTCTCAGAGGCTTGGTTAGCACTTCCGGCCATACTGCTTGAAAATGTTCAGTCCCTGCGAAACAAGATGGACGAGCTTCATGCTCAGATTGCAACACTGCTGAACCAAAATACCCTCCTGGTGGAGGTAAAAAAACATCAAAAACAAGACAAACTTTCCAGAGTTGTTTTGAAAAAAATATATTTGAAATGAAATTAAATGTCAGTAAAATCTCACCTTCTTTCAGAAGTCTGTAGGCGAAAGCACGGGCTTTGTGATATTCATGTCTCTCTCTGCACAGAAAGGTGCTCCCCTGGGCAAGTGTGCCTCTGTCCACCCAGCAGTATAAATGGGTCTGTCTGTCTTCTTCCCTTTTACTCAGGAGTCGCCACAGCGAATCATCTGATTCGCACGTTTGATTTGGCAGAGGTTTTTACGTCGGATGCCCTTCCTGTCACAACCCTTTTTAGCAAGGTTCAGAAACACACTGACGACTTTGCAGCCTTTTCTTTACAAAAGTCAGCAATGGTTCTTTTACATGCCTCTCACCATAGACAGTGAGAGACATGGCTCGCCTTTGATAACCCAGTTTGCTGAACTGGGGGGGACAGTGACAACCTTGTGGAGAGTGGGACTCGAACCCCCAACCTTTGGATCAGCGATCCAGCGCCCTATACCACTAGACCACCACTGCCCCTGCAGTATAAATGGGTATCAGTAAAAATACACTGGGAAGGTAAACTGTGATGGACTCGCGTTCTATCCAGGAGGAGTTGAACTCCTGGTCACTTCACACTATGGAAACTGGGGATAAGCACCGGCCTGATGAGCCACTAGGCTCGGGTGTAAAAATCCCAACAGCCTTGACGTTACCTAGTTACACATTAAAGCCATTTATCATGTAAAAAGCTTACGAAAAAAAAAGATTTAGCATTTAAATTCCATTACTTTCGAAGGGGATGGTATATACCAGGTTGAACACATACAGTACTAAACAGTTTACAGTGTGTCACATTTAAACAGCCTCAATAACATCTGGAAAACAGTAATAACATTATATTATTGAATGCTATAACTATTATACACACAGCAGCTTCTACATCAAACTCTATACAATCCCCAGTGCAGCTAACTGGGTTATCAAAGGCCAGCCATGTCTCTCACTGTCTGTGGTGAGAACCATTGCTGACTTTCGTCAAGAGTAGCTGCATAGCCGTCGACATGTTTCTACCCTGCAATGGCCTGGCGAGCTGTTCAGGGTGTACTCTGCCCTCGCCCAGAGACGGCTGAGATGGGCACCAGCCTCCCTGAAACCCTAACTAGGATTAAGCGGTTCAGAATAATGAATAAATGAATTAACTCTACATACCTTTATCTTGCAGGACTTGGTGTTGAAAACTGTTTCTGTAAGCAAAAAATCAATAAAAAAGATTCAGTACTACGACTTCATGAGATGAACATGTCCTGTTAAATCACTGATTTTTTTCCTCAGAGAATTCCATCAAAACAAACTTTACCATAATTTTAAATATATATATGATACATATAGTCGATTACACAGTATGTCTTGTTTTGTTTTTGGTGGGAAAGCTGAGTGGACTGACAGAAGGTGTGTGTTGTCATCGAGTTCGGTTGGAGAGAAGCAACTGAGTGAAGCTCAGACTGTTAACATTTTTTTTTTCTTTTCTTTTTCCCGAACTTTTTTCTAATTTATTCGTATATAATCCTCAGCCATCAAGTATTACCTTCCCTATCTCACGACCACGACCACCACCATCACAACTCGGGATGCATTGCGTGCCACCCACCGCTTTAATAATTGCAGCGCATGCGTACTTGGGGGAGGTCGAACACACTCGAAGGGCGCTATCCGCCCCCTCATACGAATGAGCTCAGAGACGCCCACGATTGGCTGGTGATCTCCGTGAGTGACAGGGACGCCTTCCCTCCTGTCAGAGCTCGGCCAATTAGTTACCATGGACTGCCGGCCACATAATAAGCCGCGGTTTTCTGCACGAGTAAATAAACCACTAATTTGAAAACAATTTCCTCACTATGAACGTTCATGTCACAAAAAAGCACAGCCTGAGATAAACGTGTGTGTTCTTAGCAACGAATCGACACTATAATGCTAAGGGAAGCCCTGTTAGCATGTGCGATCTTTTCTACTGGAACATAATACAGCACCGTTTTATGTACAGTACTAATATTTTCGAAGATTTCAAACTTATACCAACATGAACCACAAAACGAGTGCAATCTAAACATCCTTTAGCGCGGTGAACTGTTGTTATGACCTCCAGTATGGGCGCGCTGTTGTTGCCAGGGGCAACGGCCTGGCCATGATAAATGATCTGGCATGTTGGAGCCTGGACGATGGTTTGGTCACCAAATGGGTTAAATTTCTGTCACTTGTGTCTCGTTTGTCCGATTTTATTAAAGCACTTGACTCCAGCCTGATCTTTGGAGTGTTTTCTGTGAAAGTGGTGCTGATTCCGCGTCGAACGGTCTGTACGCAAGTTTTGTTTTGATTTGATTTTATTCACCCCACGCTGTGTTTTGTTTAACTCTAAGCTAGTTTCTGTTTTTTTTTTTATTTTATTTAATTTATTTATTTATTTTTATTTGTTTATGGGGTTCTTCTAGCTCATCCAAATGACATTTTGATCAAGTTTTTTGGTCCTCTTTTGTTTCTCGTGTTTTTGCAATCGGGTTGAAATAAAAATTGTTTCAGCCTGTTTGCATGGATTTTTTTGTTCTCCATTCCAAAGTAAACAGATTAACTTGGGATTCAAGGCCAAATCTGCTCTTATTCCTGCATCTTGTGCATTACACACTCAGGAGTGCACTTGACCTGGAAACTCGGATCCCAATCCAGGTCTACCGTTACAATGCAGTAATAAACCAAATAAAACACTTTAAAATAATAATCGTCTGATGTTATTAAGGAAATCTTTCTTCCAAGATACTAAAAAGATTCAATTACTCGGAAAAAACAATACCCTAAGATATGCAAAATTACACATTTGGGTATGTTGTTCATCCGTTCCTTTACATGAGACATCCCACAATGACAAATTAAAATAATAACTCAAATTTCCTTACAGATAAATTCCTGTTTTCGACATCCTGTTACACAAAGCTCGACACAGTGTATAAAGCTCTAGGATGTGCTGTCTGGTATAGTAGTCAGGTTGGTGGTCACAGTGCACCGAAATTGAGGGAGCAGCAAGTTAGAGTGTAGATCGAAGAGTGAGCGGGACGCAGGTGAGACAGAGAATGTCGTGACATCAAAGTGCCACGTGATATGGTGTCCATGGATTGGTCACACTACCTGATCAACTCAGTGTGCATAATGCAGGTGGAATAACTCAGTGATTGTGTAATCTCCACCTGAGATGTGGCATGAGAAGTGAGAGTCACCTGAATTCAGAATCAAATCATTCAGTCCACCGGAACCCTGTTTATGGGCATATTTCATTATACATCCATTTAAAGCACCATTTTGGGTTTGTGCGTTTATAATTTTGTTCAGGGTAAAATGAACACCAAAACTTAAAAACTTAAAAAAACAACAACATACACTTTTAATTTTATTTACCACACGTTTGTTTTTATTGCCATTGTGTACAACCTGTGTTATTTCTTTGTATTATTTCAGCATGTTTCGTTGCAAGATTATTTTGACTTCTGTTCACACAAGTAATTGGTCGCAACCCTTCCATCCCACCACCGGTTGATAGGTGCAGCGCACGCGATGCTCTCAGTGGATGAGAGACTTTAGTTGTGTAGAAAGTTTGAATGAGAATGGTAGTTGCACACAATTTAACTTTGTAAAAGTTTATTAAATGTTTATTCGTTTACTCTTAAACAATGTAGTGATGCCAAGTGCTAATATGGACATGTTTGATTCATTTTCAAGTTGTTTGAGAGTCATGTTTTTCACGTAATCATCGTGTACTGGGTGTTAGCTTCAGGAGTTAGCATCATTGCTATCGCCACAGAAGTGCGAGTGCATGTGTCTCATGCCTTTTCTGAATGAGTGACAGAGTTCATGTTCTAAATGTGCATGTTCCTCGAACAGAAATTGAAAGAGATTAATATTTCCTTTTCATACTGAACACTCTGTTTTGTGAATCATTTGTATTCTATTTAGTGTTTAAATCTGTACTTTGTAATGAGTTTGGTTTGCAGAACTTGCACCCTAACCGGAGGGGAAAATTGGAGACGTTGGCATCATGGAAAATAAAACTCAGACAGCCCGTTCTCCAGCAGAACAAACAGACAATAAAAGTATTAAACTGTACTGAATTTCTGTATAAATTAGACTGATGTGTCTGTTGTAGTATTTGTTGTTGCCTCGAGTGCAATGCTTCTCAATTATTTTGTGCCTCCCCCCAGGAAGAGGGAACCCCCACATATAAAGTGTTGTGTTGTCAAAAATCGTTTTAAGAAATCCTCTGCATAACACTGTATCTTTATTAACATAATAAATCCTTTTTATCATTGTGGAATACAAAAAAAATGAAGAAACAGAGATCAACTTCCAACAAAGAATAACTTTATTCACAATTTTTTTTAGTTTTGAAACAAAAAGATTTAAAGTGCATCAATTTGCCTGAAATAAAAAAAGTATCTTTATTTAAACTGGAAACATTTTTGACCTAACAATTTGAACCATTTTATAATGAAAAATAAAAATGAATAAAATCAATAAATAATAATAAATTCGAATCGATCAGCAATATTAACTCAGGAGCATAATATCTAAAACACTTTAACCTGCAAAACAAAAATTAATCAAACAATTTGTATTATTTTTATGATTATTATTGTCAAAATGATTAAGTCTAAATGAATGGCTATAATGAGCCCATTTCGCAAGTGCACAGCTTTTCGAAGCAGAGTTTAAAGCATGATCCTGAACTCTGAGCTCCTGCTCAGTGCTGAACTGGAACCTGGACTTGTTTTCACAGCACTGACATCATCCAGCAATGACAGAGACTGTCTGCTCTGCTGCGCGGAGTTTCTGCACTGAGCAGTTTGGTTCTCCGCCTTATCTGATACTAAAAGAGCTCGCCGGTTTGCTCGAGTAGCATTCACGAAGCGGGATGGTCGTTGGCAATACTCGGCACGTTTTCGCTGAAAAAAAAACTCACGCGGCTCATCACGTGATCGGGGTGTGATATCTTTAAGTGACTCCTGAATTTATTTGGGTTCATGCAGTCAGCTGCCAATGTATTCAGACACAGTAAACACAGCGGTCCTTCCTCGTTCCTCACCGCAGCACAGTGAATCCGAGTGCTACATCCGCTTCATCATACCTCCTCAACTTAGCTTCCGGGAGACTTTCATCTCTCTCACTGTATCCGTCTCTCTCCGGCTCTCTTTCTGTCCCTGTTAAAATATCCATGGTGAGTTTATCCCGGCATCACCCCCCCCCCGGGGGGGGGGGGGGGGGCACGCCCCACTTTTTGAGAAACACTGCGAGCACACAGTGCTTCTCAATTGTTTTCTGTAGCGCCCCCTCCAGGAAGAAAAAAACCGTTTCATGCCCCCCCACCACCCTGCAAGCGACTGTAAATAGTATTATTTGTCTATACATGTTTTAGCACACCGCTGCATAACATTGTATCTTTATTCACATTAAAAACAAAAAAAAAGAAAGAAATACAGTAGGCTCTTGATATTCCGGGTTCGGTTCAGGCCCTTCCCGCGAATGAAGATAATTCGCAAGTTCTCTACCCGGAAGTAAAACCCCATGTATCAAATTACATGCCCGAATGAGCAACCTGAGGTCAAGATAAGATAAGATACAGCTTTATTAATCTCACAATGGAGAAATTCACTGTTACAGGCTCTTGAGGTACCATCAGTAGGAGGTGCAAGAATAGATACATATACAATAATACATATACATACATACATACATACATACATACACATATATATATATATATATATATATATATTATATAAGTAAATAAATAAATAGATACATAAATAGTGTAAAGTAAGATGCAATAAAAAAGAAAAAAAAGGGAACGACTTTGTAGACTGGCCTATATTCAAGTGTATATGTATCTGAGGGCAGAGTAGATGGGTTGACATGGTTCACAGTCAGTGGGGTAGATGTGGTTGATTAAAGTACACGGGGTTTTTATTGCACATAACCGGTATTTTCACAGACAGTTACAAAGTGGCGTTGTACAGTCTGACAGCGGTGGGAATGAACGACCTGCGGTCGCGCTCCTTCCTGCACTGAGGATGTCTCAGTCGTCCACTGGCAGTGGGTGAGAGCTGTTGACCATGATGGATGTGAGCTTTGCTACCATCCTCCTCTCACTCACTTCCTCCACAGAGTCCAGTGGGCAGCCTAGGACAGAGCTGGCCCTCCTGACCATCTTGTTCAGTCTCTTTCTGTCCCGCTCTGTGCTGCCCGGGGCCCAGCAGATGGCAGCGTAGAGGATTGCAGAGGCTACCACAGAGTCATAAAAAGTCCTGAGCAGAGGTCTGCATACTCCGCAGGACCTAAGTGTCCTCAGAAGGTGGAGGCGACTCTGGCCCTTCTTGTACAGGGCGTTGGTGTTGTGGGACCAGTCCAATTTATTTTTAAGGTGAACGCCCAGGTACTTGAAACTGTCCACTGTCTCAATGTCCTGTCCCTGGATGTTCACTAGTGAGAGAGTGTGTGTGTGTGTGTGTGTGTGTGTGTGTGTGTGTGTGTGTGTGTTAGAGTGCTTCTCCTGAAGTCGACCACCATCTCCTTCGTCTTCCTAGTGTTCAAGCACAGGTGGTTGCGCTCACACCAGTCCACGAAGTCAACGATGACCGACCGGTACTCCAGCTCGTTCCCCTCTGACACACGGCCCACGATGGCGGAGTCGTCCGAGAACTTCTGGAGGTGCAGCTGTCTGTGCTATTGATGAAGTCCGAGGTATAGGTATATCTTATCTTATCTTTTCATTTTTGCTTTGTAGGTTAAAGTGTTTTATATATTGTGCTCCTGAGTTAATATTGCTGATCGATTCGAATTTCTTATTGTTTATTGATTTTATTTAATTTTATTTTTCAGTATAAAATGGTTCAAATTGTTGGTCAAAAATGTTTACAGTTTAAATAAGGATACTTTTTTATTTCAGGCAAATTGATGCACTTTAAATCTTTTTGTTTCAAGACTAAAAAAAATGTTAATAAAGTTATTCTTTGTTGGAAGTTGATCTATATTTCTTCATTTTTTTTGTATTCCATAATGATAATAAGGATTTATTATGTTAATAAAGATGCAGTGTTTTGCAGAGGATTTCTTCTAAAGATTTGAGACAACACAACACTTTATATGTGGGGGTTCCCTCTTCCTGGGGAGAGACACAAAATAATTGAGAAGCACTGCACTGGAGGCAACAACAAATACTACAACAGACACGTCAGTCTAATTTATACAGAAATTCAGTACAGTTTAATACTTTTATTGTCTGTTTGTTCTGCTGGAGAACGGGCTGTCTGAGTTTTATTTTCCATGATGCCAAAGTCTCCAATTCTTCCCTCAGGTTAGAGTGCAAGTTCTGCAAACCAAACTCATTACAAAGTACAGATTTAAACACTAAATAGAATACAAATGATTCACAAAACAAAGTGTTCAGTATGAAAAGGAAATATTAATCTCTTTGAAAATACTGTGTATCTGTTACATGTGCTAAAATATGCTTCTGAAACACATTCTGAGACAGTCTTACTCATTAATACAGTATTAATGTAGCAAAATGTAGTAATGATGAAGAAAAACTTTTCAATTTTTACTGTTATATTTATTGATGATAAAATATCAACATTATGCAGCATATACTGTCATAAAGCACTACTATTAAAGTCTTTTTCAATTACTTTTCCAGTACAGTACCGAAATTAATTCTTAGAATATTTGTTTGTGAGATTTATGTTCTGTAGCATGTTTAACAAACGATACAAAAAGGATGAACTTTATTATGCTTCATCTCCTTTTACATTGAAGTTGGAGTGACCTCTTCAAGATGGCGCTGCTGAGAGGGCGACATGGCGGAGTTCTCAGAGTCAAATTGTTTCTTTGTTCGTTTTACTTTGTTTTATTTGTTGTTTTGTTTGTTCATGTTTTGCACTATGCTCGTCTATGACCGGCCGACCCTATTCCAGCAATGAGATCGGAGTCTTGGGGCAACTAAGCACAAGCAAGCATGCTATCCTGAGCTAATATGATATGGTAGCTCAATGTCAGTCGCAGCCCGGCTAACAATAAGCCCTGGTGGAGTTCTCAGAGTCATGTTGTTTCTTTTGATTTGTTTTGTTTGTTCATGTTTTGCACTATGCTCGTCAATGATCGGTCGGCTCTACTACAGCTATGAGCCGCACCCCAGCTAACAATAAGCCCAGGCAGGAAGGGGCCAAACGAAGACTCCGGTGATTGGGATCGCAGGGGATGAAATCCGTGGAGCCGGCTGGTGCAATCGCCTCGTCCAGTAAACAAAACATGATGTACAAAACATGCACAAAACATGAACAAACAAGACAACAAAGAAAACAAATTAAAAAGAACAAAAAAAACAATTTGACTCCGAGAACTCCGCGACGTCGCGCTCTGGGCAGCGCCATCTTGGAGACGTCACTCTAACTTCAATGTAAAAGGACATGAAGCGTAATAAAGTTTATGCTCTCGGTAACTTTTGTTTTCTATCGCTCAGCCAGAGAAGACGCACAGTGTTTGAGTGGTATCACAGAGCTTAACTGGTAATTAAAACAAAAAAAGAGGCTCATTGACAACTTGTGCGTGAATGAAGAAAAAGGGGCGTTACATCATCTCAACCAATCAGCAGGAAGGGGGACAGCCATTGGCTGAATTTGAGTGACGTGTCAGTTGCCTGGCAGTCCGTGAATACTCAAGCCGTGAGTGCAAAACCGTGAATAGTCAAGGGCCTACTGTACATCGTTACTTCTCGTACTCAAAATTTGACATGATAACATATGCACGAAGGAGCAAAAACGAAGTGTACACATCATCTGCAACCAATCAGCAGGAGTGAGAAACATGAGCTCTCAGCCATTGGATAAATTTGAATCAAGTGCCAGTAATGTCATGATGATGTATATGTATACATGATGTATATGTATAATTTTTCAGGGCTGCCAATAATTCAGTGCTTCTCAAATAGTGGGGTGTGATTAAATGACTATAATGATGTAAACTTTATTTCTTTTTCCATATATTTTTTGAAAACCAACGTATAATTGAAAACGATTTAACTCAAAACAACTTAAGTGGAGGTATACCTGTACTTGTAAATGAGTCACATTCTCGTGTGACCTTCTTGCAACCTCTGCGTGATCTTCTTCTTGTCCTTTCGGCTTTTCCCTTCAGGGGTCGCCACAGCGAATCATCTGCCTCCATCTCACCCTATCCTCTGCATCTTTTTCTCTTACACCAACTGCCTTCATGTCCTCCTTCACCACATCCATGAATCGTCTCTTTGGTCTTCCTCTAGGCCTTCTGCCTGGTAGTTCCAACCTCAACATCCTACTACCAATATACTCACTATCCCTCCTCTGTACATGTCCAAACCATCTCAATCTAGCATTCTCTGACTTTGTCTCCAAAACATCTTACATGTGCTGTCCCTATGATGTGCTCATTCCTGATCCTATCCATCCTCGTTACTCCCAAAGAGAACCTCAACATTTTCATTTATGCTACCTCCAGCTCTGCCTCCTGTCTTTTCCCCAGGGCCACTGTTTCTAAACCATACAACATCGCTGGCCTCAACACCGTCTTGTACAATTTTCCTTTCATTTTGGCCGATACCGCCCGATCACACATCACACCGGACACTTTTCTCCAACCATTCCAACCAGCCTGCACACGCTTCTTCACCTCTTTTCCACACTCTCCATTGCTCTGGATTGTTGAGCCTAAGTACTTAAATTCCGCCACCTTCCTTATCTCTGCTTCTTGTAACCTCACCGTTCCTGTTGGGTCCTTGGCATTCATACACCTGTATTCTGTCTTACTGAGGCAAACCTTCATTCCCCTCCTTTCCAGGACATACCTCCATCTCTCAAGGTTTTCCTGCACTTGTTCTCTGCTCTCACTGCAGATCAGAATGTCATCTGCAAACATCATAGTCCATGGATATTCTTGCCTAACCTCGTCTGTCAACTCTGCACGTCTCCCTTGTTCTTAAAAATGGGCACATTCACACTTCTTCTCCATTCCTCTGGCATCCTCTCACTCACACATCAGCTCTTCAAAGTGCTCTTTCCACATTCCCAGCACACTTCTTTCATCAGTCAATACATTTCCCTCTCTGTCCTTAATCACTCTAACTTGATGCACATCCTTCCCATCTCTAATTTTCTGCTGTGCCGACCTGTATAAATCATTTTCTACCTCTTTACTTTCCAACCGAGCATACAAGTCATCATACGCCCTCTGTTTGGCCTTTGACACCGCTACCTTTGCCTTACGCTGTAGCTCCCTGTACTCCTGTTTACTCTCTTCGGTCCTCTCAATGTCCCACTTCTTTTTAGGTAACCTCTTCCTTTGTACACACTCCTGCACTTCCTCATTCCACCACCAAGTCTCCTTATCTCCTCTCCTTCCAGATGACACACCAAGTATTCTCCTACCTGTCTCCCTGATCAAATTAGCTGTAGTTGTCCACTCATCTGGACACACTTCCTGACCACCCAAAGCCTGTTTCAACTCTTCCTTGAAGACAACACAACACTCCTCCTTTTTCAGCTTCCATCACTTTGTCTTCTGCTCTGCCTTTGCCTTCTTCACCTTCCTCACCATCAGCATCATCCTGCACACCACCATCCTATGCCGTTTGGCAACACTCTCACCTGCTCCTACTTTGCAGTCACTGACTTCCTTCAAATTACATCGCCTACACAAGATGTAGTCTACCTGTGTGCTCCTACCTCCGCTTTTATAAGTCACTCTATGCTCCTCTCTTTTCTGGAAGAAAGTGTCTACCACAGCCATTTCCATCCTTTTTGCAAAATCTACCAACATCTGTTCTTCTGTGTTCCTGTCCTGGATACCAAACTTGCCCATCACTTCCTCGTCCCCTCTGTTTCCTGCACCAACATGTCCATTGAAGTCTGCCCCAATGACTACTCTTTCATCTTTGGGGGCATTCTGCATCACTTCATCTAACTCACTCCAGAATCTCTCCTTCTCTTCTAGCTCACATCCTGCCTGTGGGGCATAAGCACTAACAACAATGAACATCATGCCTTCAATTTCTAACTTGAGACTGATCACTCTGTCTGACACTCTTTTCACTTCTAGAACATTCCTGACAAACTCCTCCTTCAAGATGACTTCTACTCCATTTCTCTTTCCATCCACACCATGAAAAAACAGCTTAAACCCTGCTCCTAAGCTTCTAGCCTTGCTACCTTTCTACCTGGTCTCCTGAACACACAGCATGTCCACCTTCCTCCTCTGCATCATGTCAGCCAGCTCTCTACCTTTTCCTGTCATAGTTCCAACATTCAAAGTCCCTACTTTCAGTCCTAGACTCCTGCCCTTACTCTTTTCTCTCTGCCAACGGACACGCCTCCCGCCTCTCTTTCTTCGACGTCTTCGACCAACAGTAGTCCAATTTCCACCAGCACCCTGTTGGTTAACAGCACTGATGGCGGTTGTTGTTTACCCGGGCCTCGACCGATCCAGTATGAATTTTCTTGATATGACTCGCATGTTTTATTTGGCATTTGTTTTACGCCGTATGCCCTTCCTGATGCAACCCTCTGCATTTATCCAGGCTTGGGACCGGCGTGAGGGAGAGACACTGGCTTGTGCCCCTCCCTCACAGCTGCATTCAACCTCTGTGTGATATACAGGTATTAAGCCTAAAAATATTCACTTGCACGTGTAGTCACAAATCATCTTGATGCAAATTTCAAAATTTGCAAAAAAAATGTTTAAATTTCCAAAAAAAAAAAATAGACCCCTGAAAAATGGAAAAAGCCAAAAGGAAAAGAAGTAAGTAATTTATGTAATTTTTTTCCATCCATGCTTTTACCTGATTACTCATTCATTAATTTTCTAAACCATTTAATCCTAATTAGGGTTGTCGGAAGGCTGGTGCCTATCTCAGCTGAGTCTGAGCAAAGGCGAGGTATGCCCTGGACAGCTCATTTGGCCATTACAGGGGCAACAGACACACACACACACACACACACACACACACACCTAGGGGTGATTTGGTATGGCCGCATAACCTACTGTGAATGTTTTTGTACTGTTGGAGGAAACCAGAATATCCCAAGGAAACCCATGTAAACACGGAGAGAACATGCAAACCCCACACAGAAACACCTAAGCTGGGAATCAAACCCAGGACCTTCTTGCTGCAAGGTGGATATGCTAACCAGAAGATCTGAAAAACACTAAAATGATTGAATTAAACTTTTAGTTTGAGAAATAGCATAACACTGCTTATTTGTTTCATTGCACTCATTATTTTTGTTCCTTTTTAAAACAGAATTCTCTACATATGTTGACTTTTAAGAGTAAGGCAGTCATAAAGTAACCTCTAAAATTCCTGCAGAAATTGAGAATGTTTTCTTGGAGCTCAGCGCTCATCAACAAGACATTCTCATGTCTATGAGGTGGCGCTGCATAGTAGATAATAAATTTTCTGTGTTTTGGACTTTTTTATATGATGTATTTATGCAGTTGCATGGATGTGGTAAAGGAGGACATGAAGGTCGTTGGTGTAAGAGAAGAAGATGCAAAGGATAGGGTGAGATGGAGGCAGATGATTCGCTGTGGCGACCCCTGAAGGGAAAACCCGAAAGGAAAAGAAGAAGTATTTATGCAGTTGCGTGTGAAGGACTATCCTTTGTTACTTGGAGTGTAGGGTGATGAACAGATGATGGCACAGAGCAGATTAGGAGTACAGAGTCACAAAGGGGCTGTTTACAGGGTGGGGGCTTTCTTGGGTGAACGCAGGAAGCTCTGACACCCTCATTTCCATACTGTTTTATGCATCTTGCTGTTGCACACCTCTTTCAAAATGACCAAAGACATTAATGATAGCCTGGGCAGTGGAAATTTTAAAAAATATACTTTTAATTCCATTATTAATCTATTTAAAATTTATAATAATTTACAAGTTATTGAAAGCATCAGTGACTTGATACACAAAGTTCGTCATAAAAACATCCAACTTCTCTTCCTCCTGATGCAAAAACAAATACTAAACACAAATTAGTCTAATGTATATGATCACTGAGTACAGGTTGATGGTTTGGCTGGATTTTTTTAGATAGAGTTTTGAGCTGCTGGATACAGTTGGGGACAGCTGGGGGAACCGGCTGTCTGAGTATCGTTTGCCACGATGCCAAAGCTTCCAGGGCTTCTTTGGGGTTGTTTGGGGCTAAATCATGAGTGGTGTAGACCACTGAGAGCAGCACCTCCCTGGATATACCTGCACACAGAATACACCATAAATCATGAGTGACCAAAACACTTTCCTGATGATGGAGGAATACAAATCAGAGAACAGTACATAAACACAAAGAGTAAGCTTATGAAGAGCAAAACTATTTGATGATTATGTAAATACCTTTTGATAGTTCTTTTCCAAACTGGATTATTCTTTTGGCAACAAATTCGGTAGATTGGTTTACATTCTGCTTAAAGCCCAGTTGGCCAAGTCGTCCTGATTGAGAAGGAAAAAAAAATCGAGTGGAAAAACAAGAATCCAGACGTAATGTGAGATGTTGCATTAAAACATGATTTTCTATAAACTTACCAATTAGCCTCAGGACCACCGCAATGCACATATCTCGGGATGGCACTTGTCCTGATCTCAGCTTTATCAACCAAGTGTCCAGGATCCCGAGAAGCCGGTGTCTGGTAAATAAAAAGGAGTTAAAAAATGTCAGTATGACTGTTATTGTTCTGGGAGAACATCAGTTGGGGCAGTGGTGGCTTGGTGGTACAGTTGCTGGCTCACTCATCCCAAGTTTAGGGGTTCAAGGAACACTATCATCAGGTTGTCACTGTGTCCCAATACAGCTAACTGGGTTATCCTATCTAGAGTGAGAGGTTCATGTAATAGAACCATTGCTGACGTTCACAAAAAGTAGCTGCATAGCTGTATGCATGTTTCTGTCTCGCAATGGCCTGTTGAGCCATTTTATTACGCCTTGGCTGTATGAACCCTGTGGCGCCCATCTCAGCCTACTCTGAGCGTGGGAAGACTGATGAGCGCCACAGGGTTCATACAGCCAAGGCGTAATACATTTCAAGCCCTATTCAAGGACTTTTCAATGACAAATATTGCATTTTCAAGGATCACTTTCACCAACCTGTATGGTAGCACCAAATTGGCAGAGATGGCATTTTAAGACACCCCTATTTTCAAAAATGACACCCCTATTTTCAAAAATGCCTCAAACTGCAATTTACGCCACAGAAAAAAAAATGACCAAAAATTACCAAAATGGCCAAATTTTGAACATTCATTGAAAATTAACCAACTACGTTAATATATTGATGCTTTTGTTTGCAAATGAAAAGTACCTGCTTAATTCATTTGAACCATCAGTTTTGGGCTATCGACCATGGTTTTGGGTTTAAAGAGGATTAGACAAAAGAAATTTGGCATAAAATGCTGAAAATAGTCAAATTTGGCAAATCCATTGAACTTCAACCAACCAACCAAGCCAATAGCCTGAAACTCTTGTTTGCGAGTGTAGAGTACACCCTGGACAGCTCGCCAGGCCATCGCAGGGCGGAAACACGCTGACGGCTTTGCAGCCTACTCTTGTCGAAAGTCAGCAATGGTTCTTTTACATGCTTCACACCATAAACAGTGAGAGACATGGTTGGCACTTTGATGACCCAGTTGGAATCTATTCAACGATTGGAAATCTGCAGTACTTCAAACAGTCAACAGAGGGGTGTCTCTGATTGTTCATTCATTCATTTTCTGTAACTGCTTAACCCTAATTAGGGTCGCAGGGAGGCTGGAGCCCATCCCAGCCGACTCCAGGCAAGGGCAGAGTACACCCTGGACAGCTCAGCAGGCCATTACAGGACGGCAACACACTGATGGCTATGTAGTCTACTCTTGTCGAAGGTCAGCAATGGTTCTTTTACATGCCTCACACCATAAACAGTGAGAGACATGGCCAGCCTTTGATAACCCAGTTAGCTGCACTGGGGGGGGACAGTGACAACCTGTTGAAAGTGAGACTTAAACCCCCAACCTTAGGATCAGTGCTCCAACACCTTTTACCACCAGGCCACCACTGCCTGCCTCTGACTGTAAGAAGTTCAATGAGCACATTAAAGTGGCCCATTTCCTTCCCAGGGAAAATAAACATGAAATAGTTTTATCTCTTGGAAAAAATAGATTCTGCCATGATTGTGTCTTTCTGAATCTATTTGCTTGCTCCTGAGAGTGAGTCCCAATGACCCTGCACTGAGCCTGATATTAGTAGACGTTGTCCTCTTGGGAAAGTCAGAGTGCAGAACGTAAGATTTCAGACTATTTCATTTTTGTGAATGGGCACCTTTAAAATAAATAGTATTACCTGCAGTACTCTCAGAGCTGCTGAGAGTAAAATAAATGTTCAGAGGAAACAGAATCATGTAGGGTACAATTCAGTAAATATTTTCCTACAGTACCGTATAAAATTTATGAAGGTCCATGACCAGCCCTTTTGCATGCAGAGAAGATCCATGCTAAAGACATACTCCCAACTAACAGGGCAGAGGTCATCCCCATACCACTCGCTCTTTCTGAACATCAGCTGCTGGTCTGTGAGTAAAGCCCTCAATATTCTGGGGATCGTTGTTTCAATGGTAGGTGGAGGACACTGACAGAAACACCACGTTTTCTTTAAAACTCAGTTCAAGAAAATTTTGTTCTATTAGCTGGTAGGAAATAAACAGAGAAAAATAACAAGACACGTATCCACCTTATCCCAGTGCAGGGTCTTCTGAAGGCATTCAAATACCTCGCCTTTTGCTCTGAGATAACTGACGATGTTTATGGCTTGGCTCAGAGGGCTGTGGAGGGTTAAAAGACTTGGCCATGTTGTCAGTGAGAACAGAATCAGTTTCGGGGCTTCAGGAAAATCTGTAAAATAAAAAAGCACACCACATTAATACAGTCGGCCCTCGACATTCGCGGGGGTTCGGTTCCAAGCCCTCCTGCGAATCGAGATAATCCGTGAGTTCTGTACCCGGAAGTAAAACCCCATGTGTTGCGTCACATGCGCGAATGAGCAGCCGGAAGTAAAATATTATGTATCTATTACATGCGTTAAAATATGCTTCTTATACACATTCTATAGACAGTCTTACTCATTAATACAGTATTCATGTCGTAAAATATAGTAATAATTAAGAAAAACTTTTCAATTTTTACTCATTTTTATTGACGATAAAATATTAACATTATACAGCATATGTTGTAAAGCACTCGTTTTAAAGTCTTTTTCAATTATTATTCCAGTACAGTACTTAAGTTAATGTTTGTGCGTGAGATTTTGTGTTCTGTAGCATGTTTAACAAACGATACCAAAAAGATAAATTACGCTTCATGTCCTTTTACATTGAACTTGGAGTGACGTCTTGGTGTGATGTCTCCAAGATGGCGCTGCCTAGAGTGCAACCGGAGTTCTCAGAGTCAAGGTTCGTTTTAATTTGTTTTATTTGTTTGTTCATGTTTTGCACTATGCTCGTCTATGACGGGTCGACCCTAAAACAGCTATGAGCAGCTTCACCTTCTAGCAACTGAGCAGGCAACAACTTCTATCGTGAGCTGCCATGGGAGCTCAATGCTAACCGCACTTGGGCTAGCAATAAGCCCAGGCGGAGTTCTCAGAGGCTTGGTTAGCACTTCCGGCCATACTGCTTGAAAATGTTCAGTCCCTGCGAAACAAGATGGACGAGCTTCATGCTCAGATTGCAGCGCAGAGGGATCTACAGGACTGTGTGTTGCACCAGCCGGCTACACGGCCTTCATCCCCTGCGATTCCAAGCGCCGGAGTCGTCGTTCGGCCCCTTCCCGCCTGGGCTTTGTGTCAGCTGGGGTGCGGCTCGCATTGAGCTGCCTACCATAGCATATTAGCTCTGCTAGCTGCAGCCCGGCTAACCAGCCCAGTTGAGCGTGCTTAGTTATACACGACCGAAGATACTCCGATCTGATAGCTGTCGTAGAGTCGACCGAGCATAGTGCAAACCATGAACAAACAAAACAACAAATAAAACAAATTAAAACGAACAAAGAAACAATTTGACTCTGAGAACTCAGTGACGTCGCCCTCTGGGCAGCGCCATCTTGGAGACGACACTCCAAGATGTCACTCCAACTTCAATGTAAAAAAACATGAAGAGTACTGTAATACAGTTGATCCTTTTGGTAAAGTTTGTTAAACATGCTACAGAACATAAAATCTCACCATAAACATGAACTTAGGTACTGTACTGGAATAATAATTGAAAGATTTGAATACAACAGTTCAGAGAAAACCCTCGTTTCTCAGGAGAAAGTCTTATTTCTTCAGAAGAGACATCCAACGTTTTCTATCGCTTAGCCAGAGAAGGCGAATAGCGTTTGAGCGGTATCTTAGACCTTAACTGATAATTAAAACACACAAAAAAGCGGCTCATTGTCAACTAGGGGCGGGACATGAGCTCAACCAATCAGGAGAAAGGAGGACAGCCATTGGCTGAATTTGAATCACGTGCCGGTTGCTCCGCAGTCAGCGGAATAGTCAAGGGCCTACTGTATAACTTTCTTGCCAAATCATTAAAGGGTACTCGGAGAGTTCAAGGTACCTCAAACAGGCACAAATGGATTATTAAAAGGAAAATTTGCCTCACCTTGCCTTATCAGAACGAATATAATAAAATGTCTCCCCCTAGTGGGAACCTATTGAACACTTATTCACACATTATTGTATGTATTCGTCTTTATGAGGTTTTTCTGAAACATGATCCCAGGAACAAATGCAGCCATGAGGCGGGGGGGGGGGGGGGGGGGGGCGACGACGACACACGACCCCTTATGCCAGTCCCAAGCCCAGATAAATGCAGAGGGTTGCGACAGGAAGGGTATCCGGCGTAAAACTTCTGCCAAAAAAAAAAAAAAAAAATGCAAATGATCAATACAGAATTCATACCGGATCGGTCGAGGCCCGGGTTAACAACGACCGCCATCAATGCTGTCAACCAACAGGGTGCTGATGGAAATTGGACTACTGTTGGTCAAAGACGTCGAAGAAGGAGAGGCGGGAGGCGTGTCCGTAGGCAGAGAGAGAAGAGGAAATGCGTGAGCCTCCGACTGAGAGTAGGGACTTTGAATGTTGGAACTATGCAAGGAAAAGATAGGGAGCTGGCTGACATGATGCAGAGGAGGAAGGTGGACATACTGTGTGTTCAGGAGACAAGGTGGAAAGGTAGAAAGGCTAAAAGCTTAGGAGCAGGGTTTAAACTGTTTTATAATGGTGTGGATGGGAAGAGAAATGGAGTAGGAGTCATCTTGAAGGAGGGGTTTGTCAGGAATGTTCGAGAAGTGAAAAGAGTGTCAGACAGAGTGATGAGTCTCAAGTTAGAAATTGAAGGCGTGATGGTCAATGTCGTTCGTGCTTATGCCCCACAGGCAGGATGTAAGCTAGAAGAGAAGGAGAGATTCTGGAGTGAGTTAGATGAAGTGATGCAGAGTACCCCCAGAGGTGAAAGAGTGGTCATTGGTGCAGACTTCAATGGACATGTTGGTACAGGCAACAGAGGGGACGAGGAAGTGATGGGCAGGTTTGGTATCCAGGACAGGAACACAGAAGGACAGATGTTGATCGATTTTGCAAAAAGGATGGAAATGGCTGTGGTGAATACTTTCTTCAAGAAGAAACAGAAGCATAGGGTGACTTATGAAAGCAGAGGTAAGAGCACACAGGTAGACTACATCTTGTGTAGGCGATGTAATTTGAAGGAAGTCAGTGACTGCAAAGTAGTAGTGGGTGAGAGTGTTGCCAAACAGCATAGGATGGTGGTGTGCAGGATGACACTGATGGTGAGAAAAGTGAAAAAGGCAAAGGCAGAGCAGAAGACAAAGTGGTGGAAGCTGAAAAAGGAAGAGTGGAGGGTTGTCTTCAAGGAGGAGTTGAAACAGGCTTTGGGTAGTCAGGAAGTGCTTCCAGAGGACTGGACAACCACAGCCAATGTGATCAGGGAGACCGGTAGGAGAGTACTTGGTGTGTCCTCTGGAAGGAAAGTAGATAAGGAAACTTGGTGGTGTAATGAGGAAGTGCAGGAGTGTGTACAAAAGAAGAGGTTAGCCAAGAAGAAGTGGGACATTGAGAGGACCGAAAAGAGTAAACAGGAGTACAGGGAGACACAGCGTAAGGCGAAGGTAGCAGTGTCAAAGGCCAAACAGAGGGCGTATGATGACTTGTATGATAGGTTGAACAGTAAGGAGGGAGAAAATGATCTATACAGGTTAGCACAGCAGAGAAATAGAGATGGGAAAGACGTGCAGCAAGTTAGAGTGATAAAGGACAGAGAGGGAAATGTATTGACTGATGACAGAAGTGTGCTGGGAAGATGGAAAGAGTACTTTGAAGAGCTGATGAATGAGGAAAATGAGAGAGAAAAAAGAGTAGAAGGGGTGACCGTTGAGGAGCAGGACGTAGCAAAGATTAGTAAGGGAGAAGTGAGGAGGGCATTGAAGAGGATGAAGAGTGGAAAGGCAGTTGGCCCTGATGACATACCAGTTGAGGTATGGAAGTGTCTAGGGGAGGTAGCAGTAGATTTTCTGACAAGAATATTCAACAAGGTCTTAGAAAGTGAGCAGATGCCAGAGGAATGGAGGAGAAGTGTGCTTGTGCCCATTTTTAAGAACAAGGGCGATGTGCAGAGTTGTGGCAACTACAGAGGGATAAAGTTGATGAGCCATACAATGAAGCTATGGGAAAGAATAGTGGAAGCAAGACTAAGGGCAGAGGTCAGCATTTGTGAACAACAGTTTGGTTTCATGCCAAGAAAGAGCACCACAGATGCAGTGTTTGCTTTGAGGATGTTAATAGAGAAGTACAGAGAAGGTCAGAAGGAGCTGCATTGTGCCTTTGTGGATCTGGAGAAAGCATATGACAGGGTGCCGAGAGAAGAACTGTGGTATTGTATGAGGAAGTCTGGAGTGACAGAGAAGTATGTTAGAGTGGTGCAGGACATGTATGATAGATGTAAGACAGTGGTGAGGTGTGCTGTCGGTGTGACAGAAGAGTTCAAGGTGGAGGTGGGACTGCATCAAGGGTCAGCTCTCAGCCCCTTCTTGTTTGCTATGGTGATGGACAGGCTAACAGATGAGGTTAGACAAGAATCTCCATGGACTATGATGTTTGCAGATGACATTGTGATCTGTAGTGAGAGCAGAGACCAAGTGGAGGAAAATCTAGAGAGGTGGAGGTATGCCCTGGAAAGGAGGGGATTGAAGGTTAGTCTTAGTAAGACAGAATACATGTGTGTGAACGACAAGGACCCAAGAGGAACTTTGAGGTTACAGGGGGCAGAGATAAAGAAGGTGGAGGATTTTAAGTACTTAGGCTCAACAATCCAGAGCAATGGAGAGTGTGGAAAAGAGGTGAAGAAGCGCGTGCAGACAGGTTGGAATGGATGGAGAAAAGTGTCCGGTGTGATGTGTGATAGGAGAGTATCGGCAAGAATGAAGGGAAAAGTGTACAAGACGGTGATGAGGCCAGCAATGTTGTATGGTTTAGAGACAGTGGCCCTGGGGAAAAGACAGGAGTCAGAGTTGGAGGTAGCAGAGATGAAAATGTTGAGGTTCTCTTTGGGAGTAACGAGGATGGATAGGATCAGAAATGAGTACATCAGAGGGACAGCACATGTTAGATGTTTTGGAGACAAAGTCAGAGAGGCTAGATTGAGATGGTTTGGACATGTACAGAGGAGGGATAGTGAGTATATTGGTCGTAGGATGCTGAGGTTGGAACTACCAGGCAAAAGGCCCAGAGGAAGACCAAAGAGAAGATTTATGGATGCGGTGAAGGCGGACATGAAGGTCGTTGGAGTAAGAGTAGAAGATGCAGAGGATAGGGAGAGATGGAGGCAGATCATTTGCTGTGGCGACCCCTGAAGGGAACAGCCGAAAGGAAAAGAAGAAGAAGAAGATCCCAGGAACAAATTACATCCAAGATGTCATAGTTTATTACTTGTACTACACCCTGCGCTAGAAAAATACGTTCATTTAAATCTGTGCGTTACTTTTTGAGATATGTTGCAAACAGACAAAATAACAATTAAACCAACAGTGCTGAACCAAAATACCCTCCTGGTGGAGGTAAAAAATCAGCAAAAACAAGAAAAACTTTCCAGAGTTGTTTTGAAAAAAATATATTTGAAATGAAATTAAATGTCAGTAAAATCTCACCTTCTTTCAGAAGTCTGTAGGCGAAAGCACGGGCTTTGTGATATTCATGTCTCTCTCTGCACAAAGCGATGAACACCTGGCAGAGAGACTGTCGGACTGTGTGATTCATGAGTCCTTTCTCATTCTTGATCTTTTGCAAAATGGCCTTCATGAATTTCTCAGTTAAGGTCTGAATGAAATCAAAGAAAATCATCCGAAGTGGCACAACAAAATAAGAGGCGTGTTTTTTTCGATTCAGTAATAATTGAATAAGTCATCCATTCATTCATTTTTCCGACAGCTCACCAGTTCCTCACAGGCCCAACACACAACCATTGTAAACTCACACTCACTTCTAGGGGCAATTTGGAACAGCCAATTAGTCTAATGGGAATGTATTTGGACTCAGGGAGGAGACCCACATAAGCACATGCAAACTCCACATGCACAATTAATGAAACAATAGACAATAACTTACCGTGTTATTAGTGAAATAGGAAACGACTGATTGTTCATCATCTTGTAAAGGAGCTTGAGAAATGATTCCCAGCGCATGATCCCTGATCAGAGGCCAAATGTCATAACATCCATCTTCAATTGTTTTGAAGGCATCGGAGATGAGGGATTGTGTATCCTCTTCTGTGTTTCTGATGTTGGCATTTTCAGAATTTTGGGAGGAACTGTATAAATGTGGAGACGCTTCAGCTGTGCTATAGTCTGGAACCCCGACCGGGTATGATATCACAGAGACTGGTGTCAGGTCACAGATAGATTTTGATACTGGCTTCGGCTTGCGGTCATGATCAAATCTTTTCTGTTCCTTTTCTGGAAAGAGGTCAGATTCAGTCCTCTTTCTTTTGTAGGAGGTCCTGCTGAAAGCTGTAGAGAAAACATTGATGCAATGAAAACCAAGCATATTATTTTATATTAAATACTGACAAGAATTAATATCTTGTTGAATTCTATTAAAAAAAATTTACACCAAGAATTTCTTTCACTTTCATTTGCCAAACCCAGTTTATCCTTGATTAGGGATAAGAATGCTGGAGCCGATCTCAGCAAAATCAAGCCAAAGGCAGGGTACACCCTGAATAGCTTGCAAGTCTATCACCACATGCACAACTATTTACACTCACACCGAGTGACAATTAGGAATTATCCAAATGTGCATGTCTTTGGACTGTGGGAGGAAACCGGAGTACCCAGAGGAAACCTCACATGGGGAGTGATAGAGTATTACTCATGTATTTCTTCAGCATAAGTAATCATGCTGGATCATTTTATTCTCACAAAACCACTGATTGTTTTCCTTTGTGTAAACAACTGCCAAACCCCCAAGACTGCATCACTGCAGGAGGTCAAAGGTGTTTCAAGGTGCTCCCCTGGGCAAGTGTGCCTCTGTCCACCCAGCAGTATAAATGGGTCTGTCTGTCTTCCTTTCGACTTTTTCCCTTTTACTCAGGAGTCACCACAGCGAATCATCTGATTTGGCAGAGGTTTTTACGTCGGATGCCCTTCCTGTCAAAACTCTTTTTAGCAAGGTTCAGAAACACACTGACGACTTTGCAGCCTGTTCTTTACAAAAGTCAGCAATGGTTCTTTTACATGCCTCTCACCATAGACAGTGAGAGACATGGCCCGCCTTTGATAACCCAGTTAGCTGAACTGGGGGGGACAGTGACAACCTTGTGGGGAGTGGGACTCGAACCCCCAACCTTTGGATCAGCGATCCAGCGCCCTATACCACTAAACACTGGAAACTGGGGATAAGCACCGGCCTGATGAGCCACTAGGCTCGGGTGTAAAAATCCCAACAGCCTTTACGTTACCTAGTTACACATTAAAGCCATTTATCATGTAAAAAGCTTACTAAAAAAAAAGATTTAGCATTTAAATTCCATTACTTTCGAAGGGGATGGTATATACCAGGTTGAACACATACAGTACTAAACAGTTTACAGTGTGTCACATTTAAACAGCCTCAATAACATCTGGAAAACAGTAATAACATTATATTATTGAATGCTATAACTATTATACACACAGCAGCTTCTACATCAAACTCTATACAATCCCCAGTGCAGCTAACTGGGTTATCAAAGGCCAGCCATGTCTCTCACTGTCTGTGGTGAGAACCATTGCTGACTTTCGTCAAGAGTAGCTGCATAGCCGTCGACATGTTTCTACCCTGCAATGGCCTAGCGAGCTGTTCAGGGTGTACTCTGCCCTCGCCCAGAGACGGCTGAGATGGGCACCAGCCTCCCTGAAACCCTAACTAGGATTAAGCGGTTCAGAATAATGAATAAATGAATGAACTCTACATACCTTTATCTTGCAGGACTTGGTGTTGAAAACTGTTTCTGTAAGCAAAAAATCAATAAAAAAGATTCAGTACTACGACTTCATGAGATGAACATGTCCTGTTCAATCACTGATTTTTTTCCTCAGAGAATTACATCAAAACAAACTTTACCATAATTTAAAATATATATATGATACATATAGTCGATTACACAGTATGTGTTGTTTTGTTTTTGGTGGGAAAGCTGAGTGGACTGACAGAAGGTGTGTGTTGTCATCGAGTTCGGTTGGAGAGAAGCAACTGAGTGAAGCTCAGACTGTTAACATTTTTTTTTTCTTTTCTTTTTCCCGAACTTTTTTCTAATTTATTCGTATATAATCCTCAGCCATCAAGTATTACCTTCCCTATCACACGACCACGACCACCACCATCACAACTCGGGATGCATTGCGTGCCACCCACCGCTTTGATAATTGCAGCGCATGCGTACTTGGGGGAGGTCGAACACACTCGAAGGGCGTTATCCGCCCCCTCGTACGAATGAGCTCAGAGACGCCCACGATTGGCTGGTGATCTCCGTGAGTGACAGGGACGCCTTCCCTCCTGTCAGAGCTTGGCCAATTAGTTACCATGGACTGCCGGCCACATAATCAGCCGCGGTTTTCTGCACGAGTAAATAAACCACTAATTTTAAAACAATTTCCTCACTATGAACGTTCATGTCACAAAAAAGCACAGCCTGAGATAAACGTGTGTGTTCTTAGCAACGAATCGACACTATAATGCTAAGGGAAGCCCTGTTAGCATGTGCGATCTTTTCTACTGGAACATAATACAGCACCGTTTTATGTACAGTACTAATATTTTAGAAGATTTCAAACTTATACCAACATGAACCACAAAACGAGTGCAATCTAAACATCCTTTAGCGCGGTGAACTGTTGTTATGACCTCCAGTATGGGCGCGCTGTTGTTGCCAGGGGCAACGGCCTGGCCACGATAAATCATCTGGCATGTTGGAGCCTGGGCGATGGTTTGGTCACCAAATGGGTTAAATTTCTGTCACTTGTGTCTCGTTTGTCCGATTTTATTAAAGCACTTGACTCCAGCCTGATCTTTGGAGTGTTTTCTGTGAAAGTGGTGCTGATTCCGTGTCGAACGGTCTTTACGCAAGTTTTGTTTTTATTTGATTTTATTCACCCCACGCTGTGTTTTGTTCAATTGTGAGCTAGTTTCTGGGTTTTTATTTTATTTTATTTATTTATTCATTTTTATTTGTTTTAGGGTTCTTCCAGTTCATCCAAACGACATTTTGATCAAGGTTTTTTTTTGTCCTTTTTTGTTTCTCGTGTTTTTGCTATCGGGTTGAAATAAATGTTTTTCGGCCTGTTTGCATGGATTTTTTTTGTTCTCCATTCCAAAGTAAACAGATAAACTTGGGATTCAAGGCCAAATCTGCTCTTATTCCTGCATCTTGTGCATTACACACTCAGGAGCGCACTTGACCTGGTAACTCGGATCCCAATCCAGGTCTACCGTTACAATGCAGTAATAAACCAAATAAAACACTTTAAAATAATAATCGTCTGATGTTATTAAGGAAATCATTCTTCCAAGATACTAAAAAGATTCAATTACTCGGAAAAAACAATACCCTAAGATATGCAAAATTACACATTTGTGTATGTTGTTCATCCGTTCCTTTACATGAGACATCCCACAATGACAAATTAAAATAATAACTCAAATTTCCTTACAGATAAATTCCTGTTTTCGACATCCTGTTACACAAAGCTCGACACAGTGTATAAAGCTCTATGGATGTGATGTCCGGTATAGTAGTCAGGTTGGTGGTCACAGAGCACCGAAATTGAGGGAGCAGCAAGTGAGAGTGTAGATCGAAGAGTGAGCGGGACGCAGGTGAGACAGAGAATGTCGTGACATCAAAGTGCCACGTGATATGGTGTCCATGGATTGGTCACACTACCTGATCAACTCAGTGTGCATAATGCAGGTGGAATAACTCAGTGATTGTGTAATCTCCACCTGAGATGTGGCATGAGAAGTGAGAGTCACCAGAATTCAGCAGATCAAATCATTCAGTCCACCGGAACCCTGTTTATGGGCATATTTCATTATACATCAATTTAAAGCACCATTTTGGGTTTGTGCGTTTATAATTTTGTTCAGGGTAAAATAAACACCAAAACTTAAAAACTTAAAACACAACAACACACACTTTTAATTTTATTTACCACAAGTTTGTTTTTATTGCCCTGGTGTACAACATGTGTTATTTCTTTTTTTTTATTTCAGCATGTTTCGTTGCAAGATTATTTTAATTTTCTGTTCACCCAAGTTAATTGGTCGCAACCTTCCCACCCCACCACCAGTTGATAGGTGCAGCGCACGCGATGCTCTCAGTGGATGAGAGACTTTAAGTGTGTGAAAGTTTGAATGAGAATGGTACTTGCACACAATTTAACTTTGTAAAAGTTTATTAAATGTTTATACATTTATATACCAAGTACTCTCCTACCGGTCTCACTGATCACATTGGCTGTGGTTGTCTAGTCATCTGGAAGTACTTCCTGACTACTCAAAGCCTGTTTCAACTCCTCCTTGAAGACAACACGACACTCTTCCTTTTTCAGCTTCCATCCTGCACACCACCATCCTATGCTGTTTGGCAACACTCTCACCCACTACTACTTTGCAGTCACTGACTTCCTTCAAATTACATCACCTGCACAAGATGTAGTCTACCTGTGTGCTTTTACCTCTGCTTTCATAAGTCACCCTATGCTTCTGTTTCTTCTTGAAGAAAGTATTTACCACAGCCATTACCATCCTTTTTGAAAAATCGATCAACATCTGTCCTTCTGTGTTCCTGTCCTGGATACCAAACCTGCCCATCACTTCCTCGTCCCCTCTGTTGCCTGCACCAACATGTCCATTGAAGTCTGCCCCAATGACCACTCTTTCACCTCTGGGGGTACTCTGCATCACTTCATCTAAGTCACTCCAGAATCTCTCCTTCTCTTCTAGCTTACATCCTGCCTGTGGGGCATAAGCACTAACAACATTGACCATCACGCCTTCAATTTCTAACTTGAGACTCATCACTCTGTCTGACACTCTTTTCACTTCTAGAACATTCCTGACAAACTCCTCCTTCAGGATGACTCCTACTCCATTTCTCTTCCCATCCACACCATGATAAAACAGCTTCAACCCTGCTCCTAAGCTTTTAGCTTTGCTACCTTTCCACCTGGTCTCCTGAACACACAATATGTCCACCTTCCTCCTCTGCATCATGTCAGCCAGCTCTCTGCCTTTTCCTTGCATAGTTCCAACATTCAAAGTCCCTACTCTCAGTCCTAGGCTCATGCCTTTCCTCTTCTCTCTCTGCCTACGGACACGCCTCCCGCCTCTCCTTCTTTGACGTCTTCGACCAACAGTTGTCCAATTTCCATCAGCACCCTGTTGGTTGACAGCACTGATGGCGGTCGTTGTTAACCCGGGCCTCGACCGATCCGGTATGAGTTTTGTTTTGACCATTTGCATTTTTAATGTGGCCGGATGCCCTTCCTGTCACAACCCTCTGCATTTATCCAGGCTTGGGACCGGCATAAGGGGGAGAGACACTGCTTTGTGCCCCCCCTCCCCCGCCCTCATGGCTGCATTATTACATGCACTAAAATATGCTTCTGAAACACATTCTATAGACAGTCTTACTCATTAATACAGTATTAATGTAGTAAAATGTAGTAATGATTACTGTTATATTTATTGATGATAAAATAGCAACATTATACAGCATATACTGTTGTAAAGCACTAGTATTAAAGTCTTTTTCAATTGTTATTCCAGTACAGTACCGAAATTAATTCTTAGAATGTATGTGCGTGAGATTTTATGTTCTGTAGCATGTTTAACAAACGATACCAAAATACAGTAGGCCCTTGACTATTCACGGTTTTGCACTCACTGCTTGAGTATTCATGGACTGCCAAGCAACTGACACATCACTGAAATTCAGCCAATGGCTTTCCCCCTTCCTGCTGATTGGTTGAGATGATGTGACGCCCCTTTTTCCTCAATCGCCAGTTCGGCTCGATGATACCAATCAAACCATGCATCTTCTCTGGCTAAGCGATAGAAAAGGATGTCTCTACTGAAGAAATAAAACTGTCTCCTGAAGAAACGACAGTTTCCTCTGAACTGTTGTATTAAAGTCTTTTTCAATTATTATTCCAGTACAGTATCGAAGTTAATTCTGTAAAAGTGTATCACATAATCATGTTCTCTGGTGCACATACTGTTTTATATAACTGTATAATGGTGCTTTATTTTTCTATGTTTTGCTATACTTAAATGTTTGTTGAGAATAATCAAATGGAATGCTTAAGGGGCCATTCTTCATGTCTGTTGTAAAAGTGTACACTTAAACAGAAGTGCATGCTGGGTACCCGTGACACACAGAGCCTTTCACTGTTAGTGTGACCTTCAACAGACTCAACAGTTTCTAGCTGTAGATTACTTCGAGGTCAGGAGGTGGGGGGTGTTTGGGGATTGTGATGCTCCCGAAAAGAGCCCAGATTTATCGCATCCTGTTGAGATAACAACGCATCAAAGACCCAGTCACAAACCCGGAAGGAGGAACCTGCTCTGCAGCCCTTAAAAGCACCCCCCCGCGAGGGAGACCTCAGACCTTAACTAGCGTGTCTTTTATGCATGTTTGTTGGGTCTCCGTCCTCTGCAGACGACGCAATAAAGCTTCTCATATTCAACTCAAAACCAGTCTCCAGTCGTCTTCTTCCACATTCCAATGGATCTTAACAGTTTTGGGGGCTCGTCCGGGATGTGGTAGAGGAACGCCAGTTGAGGAAATTCGACCCAAACTTTTCCTCGTGAACCAAGGAGAAGGACACAGGCCGGCAATCAATAACAGGTAAGCAGAACCTGTTTAAATCGAACTCTGCATATTGACTAAACTAAAAACTGTGTCCTCTCCGGAAGTTTGAAGGAAAAGGATTAAAAGAGTTGTATGAGAACCTAATTTTAAGATTTAAGGTAAATTAAGAGAAAATAGACGCGCCTTGGTGGTGGCATACCCTCCCGGTCTCTGACGAGGGGCCGTGGTAAAGGCTGGGTTGGAGTCCCGGGGGATTGAAGGCTCCCCAAAGTACCACGTCAGTGCTATATAAAACTGTACGTCGTAGTCGGGTGAAAGGCCCTCAACGGATTAGCCGTTGAAAGCATGCGTCTATATGGGTGAAAGGCCCCCAATACGAGGGATATTGGAAATGGGCGAAAGGCCCCCAATATGAGAGGTATTGGAAGCATTAAAGAATGGGTGAAAGGCCCCCAATACGAGGGATATTGGAAATGGGCGAAAGGCCGCCAATATGAGAGGTATTGGAAGCATTAAAGAATGGGTGAAAGGCCCCCAATACGAGAGATATTGGAAATGGGTGAAAGGCCCCCAATATGAGAGGTATTGGAAGCATTAAAGAATGGGTGAAAGGCCCCCAATACGAGGGATATTGGAAATGGGTGAAAGGCCCCCAATATGAGAGGTATTGGAAGCATTAAAGAATGGGTGAAAGGCCCCCAATACGAGGGATATTGGAAATGGGCGAAAGGCCCCCAATATGAGAGGTATTGGAAGCATTAAAGAATGGGTGAAAGGCCCCCAATACGAGGGATATTGGAAATGGGTGAAAGGCCCCCAATATGAGAGGTATTGGAAGCATTAAAGAAACTAATAGTGTGTGATATTAATTGTATTGTTTTCTGTTTCATGTATGTATTGTATTGTAACGTGCGTGACGTTAATTGTATTGTTTTCTATTTCATGCGTGTACTGTGTTGCAACGTGTGTTGTGTGTGAGGGAAAGAGGGAAGTGGGAAGAATAAAATTCAGAGGTGTCGAGAGGGACGCTGACGTTTCACAGTGTCTTAACCGGGCAGAGAAACAGACAGAGGAAACCTAGCGGTGTTAACATAATCTGTCTGTGCGGTGGAAACCTAACGGTGACAACACAAGCCGCCTGCCGTGGTTAATTGGGTCATTCGTTCAGCCTAGTGCTGACGGACTGACTGGCTGTGACCGTCTAAACAGTCCCGATCCGGGAGAGTGAGCAGGTGTACCCGCTCTCTGGCCTCTGAGTTAAGAAATATGGAGGGGGAATTTGATAAAGAAATAAATGAACGGGGGCTAGGTCATGAACCCCTGAAGCCATTATATGCACAGATTGAGAACACCTTGAAGTCAGTGGAGCTAAAGAGCACACTGAAACAGAAAAATAAAGTTGTAGATGAAGCCAGACGAAAGCTGCATGAACTGGTGACGTCTAAAAATAAACAGTTGGGGGACAGTGGCCACTTAGGATCCTGGTTATGGGAAAAGGTTAAAGAATATTCAGAAAAAGTCAGAGAAGCGAGAGAGCAGGGAGAAAAGGCGAATTTAATGTCTAGATCCATGCTGAAAAAGAAGGTGGAGGAAATGGAGAGCGCCCAACAGGGGTGGACGAATCTCGCGGCCTGCTGGCAGAGTGTCACGCATCTTCACCATCTCCAGTCGAAGGAAAAATCAAAAGGAGCGGTAACAGCACCTGACACTGAACCTACGCGCCCCACACCATACGCACCCCCAACACCCAGCGTTAACAGTGTAGATCTTCTCACAGGACCAGAGAGAATAAATAAATACAAATACATATTTCATGCATCAACATGACTGGCACAGGTCAGATACTAGGAAATTTAAACGCCACTGAATGGTGCACGAGCATGAATACAACGAATATTGGTTTTGACCCTTTATCAGGAAGTGATATATGGTGGTGGTGTGGAGACAGTAGGCTGTTTGATAGGTTGCCACGTAATAAAACTGGTGTATGTGCTATCGTTACCTTGTTACTTCCAGTATCAATATACCCTACAACAGCAGAACACTTATTAAAAGAAGTAAATAGTGTATTACCAAGTTCCTGAAAAAAAAAATCATTATAGTAGAGATATCACGTGGCAGGGTTCACGTGACCCCACTTATATAGATGCTATAGGAGTTCCACGAGGGGTTCCTGATGAATATGAACTGGTAGATCAAGTAGCAGCTGGGTTCAAATCTACCATCTGTTGGTGGTGTACTATTAATAAAAGTACGGATAGAATAAATTACATCCACTATAATGTTCAAAAAACTAGACAATTGGACACAGACAGGTTTTAAAGCAGCACATAGTCAATTAGCAGCAACGTCACTGATGGCTTTCCAAAATCCACTGTATTGGACATGTTACTAGCAGAGAAAGGAGGTGTATGCGCAGTGTTCGGGGAACAATGTTGTACTTTTATTCCAAACAACACTGCATCAGATGGAAGTTTAACACTAGCAATAGAAGACCTAAAATCTCTTAATAAAAGGATGAAAGAACATTCGGGGGTAGATATATCCATATGGGATTCATGGTTAAGTGTGTTCGGAAAATATAGTCCCCTTGTATCATCTGTATTAAAATCTGTGTAGTTTTTGCAACTTTTTTACACTCTGTGGTTGTTGTTGAATCAACTCATCGTCACTGCCCTGGGTTATAAGATCCTGAATGCTAATAAAAAGATGACATTTCTGTCGGAGTGTAAACAGTTCTGAATGAAATTAATGAATTTACGAATCTAAAATCTGTTTGAAGTGTTAGTAAATGATATCTTTTGTTCGAGCTGTGATAAACAGGAGGGGAATGTTGGAATAATTGTTTGAATTATCACAGCTCTAACCTATTTTGTTACTCGATAAGTATAAACGTTGGAAACTGCTTGTTGAGGTATTTTGCAGAAACATCTCTATCTCCATGGGAGGCAGCCAAGTGGAAACAACCTTGAAGTTCTCACACAACAACAGGACGACTCCCTAACTGCAGCTGGATAGAGAGCTGAAATGAACATTCTAAACTAAACAAAGTAGATAAGCATAGAACAATGATGGTCATGATGCTGATTTACATGCACCCCTCCCCTCTAGGAAACCAATACGACATGTGTAATTAGAAAAAGTAAAGAGACAGTTAAATTCCGTGGGAAGAGAAAAAAAAAAAAAAAAAAAAGTGAATGAACTCGGTGTATTAGGGAAAGAAGGGAGGGACGGACTCCCCTGTCTATAGACTGAACGGCCGTGGATGAATGAACGTGTGTGTGAATGGAGGATGTAATCCTTGATTAACCTCCTCATATAAACAACTGTGGGATCAATATGAGTTTTTGTTGATGCGGAGGCAAGAACCCTCCGCCTGAAAAGGTAGAAGCTTGAGGGTTACCACAGAAATAATTAATCGTTGTCCCATAGGAAAAGATAAACCAGTGTTAGGACACCCTAGGTGCAACAAACCACTGGTCCAAATTGGGTTAAAATGGGGAGTAAAAACAGTAAACCTAGAGATGAATTATAATGTGGAGATTGGAAAGCAGTAGAAAAACAGGCACCTGATAGAAGTAAATATTAAGATTTATGGGTTAGTAAGTATGGATTCAATGGACAGTTAAATGTAACAAGGTTAATAGAATTACAGGGAGCTATTAGACGGAACTGTAAAAATAATACAGAAAAAGAAAGCATTTCGATTACAAGTGGATGACAGGCCAACAGGGGGCCAAACATTTGCAATACACCGGAAAAATGGTCTGCATGGTGCAGCACAAGAAAGAGTAATGCAGCTGGATGGACTGAAGGGCTCCCTCAGATTCCAAGCTATCCCTGCCGAGGGGCATTTGATGCCAGATATTTGACTTCGGCCCATAGAATGATTTGGGAGGGAATACTCAGGTGCTCTCTCCTCTCGGTCAACTAGCTTTGTGGGTATTGATGGGGTTCCTTTCTCGTCACAGCTTACACCCCGCTCCCTCTGCGTTTTCCCGACGACCCCGCTCTCGATGCATTATAAATCACTTATTTTTGTGTATATGCAGGAATGTCCGTTTAATTTACCCGGTCATGATCTGATGAGTCTCCTTGGTTTACAAATTTCTTTTCATGGTTCGAGCATGATCACCTCCACGTCAGAATCTCTGTCCCCTTTTTTGATTGCTCCTTATGAGGCTAAGCGTCCCTGTAGAACCAGACACTCGGCCTCTGTTTGCATTTACACATAGGCAGCGGCAGTACACCTGGACACGCCTCTCACAGGGTTTCATTGATTCTCCCGCGGTGTTTGCCACCGTTGTACGGGACGCACAGGGTGCTTTGTTCCCCCTGATGGTTCCTGTGTCCACTCCTATGCAGATGACTTCGGCATCAAGCTCCGTGATCTGTTTTCAAGCCACACTCGCTGTCCTTCAGTTCTCTCGGGTCTCAAAGAAATTGAGCCAAGATCGCGTCAAGATCAACATCGACACCCAGCGACCTGCTACCAAGCATGCCTTACTTGCTTTCCTGGGGTTGATCAAGTACTGCAGGCAGTGGATCCCAGACTGCTCTCTCTCTATGACAAGTGCCTCCGGTCCGCAATACACCACACGGACCCACTCCAGCAACCACTCGTATGGACTGAGGACATGCAAAATGCCTTTGCAGCCCTCAAAACGGCCCTCTGCTCGGCTCCAGCTCTGGGCCTGCCGAACTATGAACTGTCATTCCACCTCTACGTTGCTCACCAAGGGGGAACTGCCTCTGGGGTGTTGGCTCAGGAGCATGGCGGGGGGATGAGGCCCTGTGCTTTCCTTTCAAAAACACTAGACACTGTAGCTCAAGGTTTACCTGCGTGTCTTTGTGCTGTGGCTGCATGTGCGTTAATGGTTTTAGACGCCGAGAGGATCGTCTTGTCGCACCCTTTGATTTTATACTCACAACATCAGGTCCAACAGATCCTATGAAATTTAAATACACAACACATGTCATAACAGCGCAGGTCAGGATACGAGGTCAATTCTATGCGCCATTGATAACCTCACGATTAAATCTACTTCTTCTCTCGATACCGTGGCTCACGCCTTACAGCGTCTGCTTAATACTCAAAATGACTGTGAGCCCTGCCCTCACGGCTGTTTGCAAGAAATTGTTGTTGCTACAAGTATTAGGTCTGATTTGTGTTCTACACCTTTACCTACAGGTGAGGTCTGTTTGTGGATGGGTCATGCTCTAAACCTATCAACGGTACCTTTCACTGTGGATATGCCGTCTGCCGCCTTTCAGATATAGTGATCGAATCTCATTCACTCCCCTTTACGTCTGCTCAAGCTGCAGAATTGTTTGCTCTTACTCGCGCGTGAATCTTATCTGCTGACCAAGAGGTAGACAGATGCTTAACATGCACACAGAATAATTCTTCTAAGCCGCTGGCAGTGCATCAACATCTGCCACAACCAAATACACCATTCCAGGAATGGCAAATTGATTATACCCACATGCCAAGACAGAGACCATACAAATATCTATTGGTAATGGTTGATAAATTCTCACTCTGGGTGGAAGCTTTCCCATGCAGCAATGAGAATGCTAGAGTGGTGGTTCAGAAATTGACACAAGAAATTGTCCCGTGATATGAAATTCCGGTGGGACTAGACTCGGACAGAGGGATCCCCTTCACGCCCAAGGTATCCCAACTGCTCGCAACACCACACTCATGACTCCACACGAACTACAGACCGGTAGACCATTTCCTGGACCACACATAGCACCGGACACTGACCCACAAAACCTAACCCATAAACAATACTGTCGTGAATTGCAAAGTCTCGTTGCAGCCTTTTCAGATCAAGTGAGGGAGCAGCACCAGGCATCTACCGGCGGCCTTTCAGACACAGAGTGGGTCCCCCTGAAAGTCCTCAAGCGAAAGTGGACGGAGCCAAGGTGGACAGGACCCTACAAGATCAAAGAGCGCACCTCGCACGCCGTCCGGCTGGACAGCAAGGGCGACACCTGGTATCACTGGAGCCAGTGCGCAGCGGCAGAAGCTCCCAACAGATCACTTGTCAACACACACAGGGACCTGTGTGAAGCAGCAACCTCGTTACCGGCCGGTGACGAAGAAAAAGACCACCAACAACGCAGGGCAGAATAATCCCTGGGTGGCAAAAGGGGGTGAGGTAGTCTAACCCTCACCCTCACGGCAAGGCGGAGGAACAACGCGCCCCTGCAACAAGTAGCGTGCCAAGCTACCAACGCAAGTTTGAAGAGTTTTATTCCAAGTATATTGTTTTTAATTATATTGTAATGTGCTTTTGCTTTGAGTTGTGTGACAAAGAGTAGTGAAGGTCGTAAGCTTTTTAAGGTGCAGCGCGTGACCCTCCCTTAAATACAGTGAAGAATTTACTCTGTCATATTGAAGGTTTAGCTTGCTAGTTTCTACATGGAAGGTAAAGCCAGATGGGGTCTCTCCTCGAGTTCACTCATGTGTATTTCTTTTTTAGTCTCCTTGTTGGTAGTGCTCCCCATCCTGTGGGTACTTGACCCGCCCCTTACTCCCTCACAGAACGATATAACCACCACAGCCCACAGCAGACGCCGACGATTAGTCACACTAACTAGATTCACTTCGCGCAGTCCGGACAAGTGCATGGTCAAATATGGAGGTATAGAGATTAAGTACGTCAAAGGCACTAAAGCCACATTTATTTTTGACCTTTGTGCCGTTATAAACTGCGCAGGTAAGAACACCACGTGGCAGGGATATGACATCTATCTCTGTGCGGCCTTGAGTTATGCGGCGCATGCCTGATGGTGCCCTTTCTGGGGGAACGTTATAGCGTACACCGGGGCATGGACACCGGAAGGCCATACCGCCGAGAGACTACGCGGACGAGTTACAATACAGCGCGACTTTCACATAAGCCAGAATCCTATCTCACTGTCCATCAATAACATGTACACCTGTCTCGGGGAACGACCGGATCAGTGGGGCCTCCAGGGTTGTATTGGGGGCGAATGCATCATCACTCTAGGAGTATTGATATCTGGATCCGACCCCTTGGGCCTCATCAAAATTACTCTGGTGGACCCTCTCAAAGGCACAATTTTGAAATCACATTCATCCAAATGCCCAGCGATTAATGCGACCCTTTCCCCTCAAATGGACGGCGTAAAGGTTCATGATTTTTCAAAAGATTCCCCGATTCAGATTATTCGGATCACTATTGTACCAGCCTCAGCATCAAACCTAGTAGGTGTCCTTTCACGCACACGTGTAAAGTCCATCTCCTCGTTCGACATTAAGCACACGCACCGGTCGATTCCCGCGCTTGGGAAGCAAGGCTTTCAAGGGTCTCCCACTTATATCGATGCAATCGGCGTTCCTCGCGGCGTACCGGACGAATACAAATTAGTAGACCAGATTGCGGGTGGGTTTGAATCTTCCATTTGCTGGTGGTGCACTATCAACAAGAATGTCGATAGGATCAATTATATTCACTATAATGTTCAACGCTTGACCAATCTCACCAGGGATGCCGTGGAAGGATTGGCAGCCGAGCTCAGGGCCAATTCACTTATGACATATCAAAACCGCATGGCTATAGATTTTTTACTTAGTGCCCACGGTGGCGTTTGCTCCATGTTTGGGGAAGAGTGCTGCACCTTCATACCCAATAACACCGCGCCAGACGGGTCTGTCACGAAGGCCTTGGATGGGCTGCGGACTCTGGCCACCGAGCTGAGGGAACACTCAGGTGTTGATAATGTTATACTTGGTTGGCTGGACAGACACTTCGGTAAGTGGAAAGGTTTGATCGTTTCAGTTGTGATATCCATCATCTCGGTGGCCGGACTCCTCGCCCTATGTGGGTGCTGTTGCATCCCCTGCATTCGTTCCCTATGTATTAGGTGCATCTCTTTTACTCTGGAAAAAGGGGGCCCTTTTTCTCCCCCTCCATATCAATTTCCTCAGTTGTTGGCCGAGTCGGAAGCTCTCCTTTCGCCGGGGTCTCTGGTGGATGAAGTCGCACTTAGACCCCAGTTCTGATTAGATTTTACTATGGGCAATTTTGCATGCGGTTAGAGTTTTTATAGATATCATATTTGCTTAGATCTTTACGGATTTCATAATTGTCTTTTATATAGCCTTTCTATTGCTTGTGTACGTTTTCTCTGCTGTTCTATTTTTGTTACGAATGGTTGATCTCCTAAAGGAGATCAAAAGGGGGAATTGTAAAAGTGTATCACATAATCATGTTCTCTGGTGCACATACTGTTTTATATAACTGTATAATGGTGCTTTATTTTTCTATGTTTTGCTATACTTAAATGTTTGTTGAGAATAATCAAATGGAATGCTTAAGGGGCCATTCTTCATGTCTGTTGTAAAAGTGTACACTTAAACAGAAGTGCATGCTGGGTACCCGTGACACACAGAGCCTTTCACTGTTAGTGTGACCTTCAACAGACTCAACAGTTTCTAGCTGTAGATTACTTCGAGGTCAGGAGGTGGGGGGTGTTTGGGGATTGTGATGCTCCCGAAAAGAGCCCAGATTTATCGCATCCTGTTGAGATAACAACGCATCAAAGACCCAGTCACAAACCCGGAAGGAGGAACCTGCTCTGCAGCCCTTAAAAGCACCCCCCGCGAGGGAGACCTCAGACCTTAACTAGCGTGTCTTTTATGCATGTTTGTTGGGTCTCCGTCCTCTGCAGACGACGCAATAAAGCTTCTCATATTCAACTCAAAACCAGTCTCCAGTCGTCTTCTTCCACATTCCAATGGATCTTAACAATTCTCAGAATGTTTATGCATGTGATTTTATGTTCTGTAGCATGTTTAACAAATGTTACCAAAAGGATAAACTTTATTCTGCTTCATGTCCTTTTACGTTGAACTTGGAGTGACGTCTTCAAGATGGCCCTACATAGAGGGTGAAGGGAGTTCTCAGAGTCAAATTGTTTCTTTGTTGTTTTAACTTGTTTTATTTGTTCATGTTTTGCACTATGCTCTATGACCGGCTGACCCTATTACAGCTATGAGATCAGAGTCTTGGGGCAACTCAGCACAAGCTAAGCATGCGATCCTAAGTTAATATGCTATGGTAGCTCAATGTTAGCCACAGCCCGGCTAACAATAAGCCCAGTTGGAGTTCTCAGTCATGTTGTTTCTTTTGATTTGTTCATGTTTTGCAATATGCTCCTCTATGATCGGTCGGCCCTACTACAGCTCTGAAATTGGAGTCTTCAACTCCTATCCTGTGCTAATATTCTATGGTAACTCAATGCTAGCCGCACCCCAGCTGACAATAAGCCCAGGCAGAAAGGGGCCAAACGAAGACTCCGGCGATTGGGATCGCAGGGGATGAAGTCCGTGTACCTGGCTGGTGCAATCGCCTCGTCCGGTTTACTCTCCTCGAGCCATGTTTCACAGAAACACAGCATGGAGCAGTCCTGTGGATCCCTCTGCACTACAATCTGAGCATGAAGCTTGTTCATCTTGTTTCGCAGGGACTGAACATTTTGAAGCAGTTTGACCGGAAGTGCTAACCACGGAGACTCTGAGAACTCCGCCTGGGCTTATTTTTTTAGCTGGGGTGAGGCTAACATTGAGCTACCATAGCATACTCGCTCATGATAGGAGTTGTTGCGTGCTTAGCTGCCCGAAGCTGAAGCTGCTCATGGCTGTAGTAGGGTCGACTGGTCATAGACGAGCATAGTGCAAAACATGAACAAACAAATAAAACAAATTAAACCGAACAAAGAAACAATTTGACTCTGAGAACTCGCCCTCTGGGCAGCGCCATATTGGAGACGTCACTCCAACTTCAATGTAAAAGACATGAAGCGTAATAAAGTTTACCCTTTTGGTAACTTTTATGAAACATGCTACAGAACATAAAATCTCAGTGCATAAACAGTCTAAGAATTAACTTCGGTACTGTACTGGAATAATAATTGAAAAAGACTTTAATACAACAGTTCAGAGGAAACTGTCGTTTCTTCAGGAGAAAGTCTTATTTCTTCAGTAGAGACATCCAGCGTTTTCTATCGCTTAGCCAGACAAGATGCACAGCGTTTGAGTGGTATCATAGAGCTTAACTAGTAATTAAAACACACTAAAAAGAGGCTCAACAATCCAGAGCAATGGAGAGTGTGGAAAAGAGGTGAAGAAGCGTGTGCGGGTAGGTTGGAATGGTTGGAGAAAAGTGTCTGGTGTGATAGGAGGGTATTGGCAAGAATGAAAGGAAAAGTGTACAAGACAATGTTGATGCCAACGATGTATGGTTTAGAAACAGTGGCCCTGGGGAAAAGACACGAGGCAGAGCTGGAGGTAGCAGAGGTGAAAATGGTGAGGTTCTCTTTGGGAGCAACGAGGATGGATAGGATCAGGAATGAGCACATCAGAGGGACAGCACATGTAAGATGTTTTGGAGACAAAGTCAGAGAGGCTAGATTGAGATGGTTTGGACATGTACAGAGGAGGGATACTGAGTATATTGGTAATAGGATGCTAAGGCTAGAACTACCAGGCAGAAGGCCTAGAGGAAGACCAGAGACGATTCATGGATGTAGTGAAGGAGGACATGAATGTCGTTGGTGTAAGAGAAGATGCAAAGGATAGGGTGAGATGGAGGCAGATGATTCAATGTGGCGACCCCTGAAGGGAAAAGCCTCTCTGTACATGTCCAAACCATCTCAATCTAGCCTCTCTGACTTTGTCTCCAAAACATCTAACATGTGCTGTCCCTCTGATGTACTCATTTCTGATCCTATCCATCCTCGTTACTCCCAAAGAGAACCTCATTTTTTGAAAACCAACGTATAATTGAAAACGATTTCACTCAAAACGACTTAAGTGGCGGTATACCTGTACTTGTAAATGAGTCACTTTCTCATGTGACCTTCTTGCAACCTCTGCATGATATACAGGTATTAAAGCCTAAAAATATTCGCTTGCCCAGGGAGTTACAAATCATCTTGATGCAAATTCCAAAATTTGCAAAAAAATTAAAAATTTGCAAAAAAAAAAAATAGACCTCTGAAAAAGTGAAAAAGCCAAAAGAAAAAGAAGTAATTTATGTAATTCTTTTCCATCCATGCTTTTACCTGATTACTCATTCATTCATTTTCTGAACCATTTAATCCTAATTAGGGTTGTAGGAAGGTTGGTGCCTATCTCAGCTGAGTCTGGGTGAAGGCGAGGTATGCCCTGGACAGCTCATTAGGCCTTTACAGGGGCAACAGTCTCACACACACACACCTAGGGGTGATTTAGAATAGCCAATTAATCTACTGTGTATGTTTTTGGACTGTGGGAGGAAACCAGAATACCTCGAGGAAACCCACGTAAGCATGGAGAGAACATGCAAACCCCACACACAAACGCCCGAACTGGGAATCAAACCCAGGACCTTCTTGCTGTGAGGCTAACCAGCTCTGAAAAACACTAAAATGATAGAAATATTAAACTTTTAGTTTGAGAAATAGCATAACACTGCTTATTTGTTTCATTGCACTCATTATTTTTGTTCCTTTTTTAAACAGAATTCTCTACATATGTTGACTTATAAGAGTAAAGCAGTTATAAAGTAACCTCTAAAATTCCTACAGAAATTGTGAATGTTTTCTTGGAGCTCAGTGCTCATCAACAAGACATTCTCATGTCTATGAGGCAGCGCTGCAGAGTACACAATAAATACAGAGTCACAAAGGGGCTGTTTACAGGGTGGGGGCTTTCTTGGGTGTATGCAGGAAGCTCTGACACCCTCATTTCTTTACTGTTTTATGCAGCTTGCTGTTGCACACCTCTTTCAAAATGACCAAAGACATTGATGATAGCCTGGGCAGTGGAAATTTTAAAAACATACTTTTAATTCCATTATTAATCTATTTAAAATTTATAATAATTTAGTCATTGAAAGCATCAGTGACCTGATACACAAAGTTCATAATAAAAACATCCAACTTCTCTTCCTCCTGATGAAAAAACAAATACTAAACACAAATTAGTCTAAAGTATATGATGATTGAGTACAGGTTGATGGTTTGGCTGGATATTTTTAGATAGAGTGTTGAGCTGCTGGATACAGTTGGGGACAGCTGGGGGAACCGGCTGTCTGAGTATCGTTTGCCATGATGCCAAAGCTTCCAGGGCTTCTTTGGGGTTGTTTGGGGCTAAATCATGAGTGGTGTAGACCACTGAGAGCAGCACCTCCCTGGATATACCTGCACACAGAATACACCATAGATCATGAGTGACAAAAACACTTTCCTGATGATGGAGGAATACAAATCAGAGAACAGTACATAAACACAAAGAGTAAGTTTATGAAGAGCAAAACTATTTGATGATTATGTAAATACCTTTTGATAGTTCTTTTCCAAACTGGATTATTCTTTTGGTGACAAATTCGGCAGATAGGTTTAGATTCTGCTGAAAGCACAGTTGGCCAAGTCGTCCTGATTGAGCAGAAAAAAAAATCAAGAGTGAAAAACAAGAATCCAGACGTAATGTGAGATGTTGCATTAAAACATGATTTTCTATAAACTTACCAATTAGCCTCAGGACCACCGCAATGCACATATCTCGGGACGGCACTTGTCCTGATCTCAGCTTTATCAGCCAAGTGTCCAGGATCCTGAGAAGCCCGTGTCTGGTAAATAAAAAGGAGTAAAAAATGTATGTATGACTGTTATTGTTCTGGGAGAAGATCAGTTGGGGTTTGGTGGTACAGTTGCTGGCGCACTTATTCCAAGTTTGGGGGTTAAAGGCAGACTCTCATCAGGTTGTCACTGTGTCCCAATGCAGCGAACTGGGTTATCCTATCTAGAGTGAGAGGTTCATGTAATAGAACCATTGCTGACGTTCACAAAAAGTAGCTGCATAGCTGTATGCATGTTTCTGTCTCGCAATGGCCTGTTGAGCCATTTTATTACGCCTTGGCTGTATGAACCCTGTGGCGCCCATCTCAGCCTACTCTGAGCGTGGGAAGACTCTGATGAGCGCCACAGGGTTCATACAGCCAAGGCGTAATAACATTCAAACCTTATTTAAAGCATTTTCAAGGACCACTTTCATCAACTTGTATGGTAGCATAAAATTGGCAGAGATGGCATTCTTAGATGCGCCTATTTTATAAAATGCCTCAAACTGCAATTTACGCCACAGAAAAAATCACCAAAATTACCAAAATAGCCAATTTTTGAACATTCATTCAAAATTAACCAACCAAGTCAATATCTTGATACTTTTGTTTGCAAATCGAAAAGTACCTGTTTAATTTATTTGAACCATCAGTTTTGGGCTGTCCACCATGGTTTTGGGTTTAAGGAGGATTTAAACAAGAGAAATTTGGCAAAAAATGCTGGAAATGGTCAAATTTCCTGAAACTTTCCAGGGCGGAAACACGCAGACAGCTTTGCAGCCTACTCTTGTCGAAAGTCAGCAATGGTTCTTTTACATGCCTCACACCATAAACAGTGAGAGACATGGCCAGCCTTTGATAACCCAGTTAGCTGCACTGGGGGGGACAGTGACAACCTGTTGAAAGTGAGACTTAAACCCCCAACCTTAGGATCAGTGCTCCAACACTTTTACCACCAGGCCACCACTGCCTGCCTCTGAATCTAAGAAGTTCAATGAGCACATTAAAGTGGCCCATTTCCTTCCTAGGTATAATAAACATGAAATAGTTTTATCTCTTGGAAAAAATAGATTCTGCCATGATGGTGTCTTTCTGAATCTATTTGCTTGCTCCTGAGAGTGAGTCCCAATGACCCTGCACTGAGCCTGATATTAGTAGACGTTGCCATCTTGGGAAAGTCAAAGTGCAGAGCGTAAGATTTCAGACTATTTCATTTTTGTGAATGGGCATTTTTAAAATAAATAGTATTACCTGCAGTACTCTCAGATCTGCTGAGAGTAAAATAAATGTTCAGAGAAAACAGAATCATGTAGGGTACAATGCAGTAAATATTTTACTACAGTACCGTATGAAATTTATGAAGGTCCATGACCAGCCCTTTTGCATGCAGAGAAGATCCATGCTGAAGACATACTCCCAACTAACAGGGCAGAGGTCATCCCCATACCACTCGCTCTTTCTGAACATCAGCTGCTGGTCTGTGAGTAAAGCCCTCAATATTCTGGGGATCGTGGTCTCAATGGTAGGTGGAGGACACTGACAGAAACACCAAGTTTTCTTAAAATTTTGTTGTATCAGCTGGTAAGAAATAAACTGATAAAAACAACAAGACACCTATCCACCTTATCCCAGTGCAGGATCTTCTGAAGGCATTCAAATACCTCGCCTTTTGCTTTGAGATAAGTGACGATGTTTATGGCTTGGCTTAGAGGGCTGTGGAGGGTTAAAAGACTTGGCCATGTTGTCAGTAAGAAGAGAATCAGTTTCGGGGCTTCAGGAAAATCTGTAAAATAAAAAACACACACGAAGTTAGTACAACTTTCTTAGCAAATCATTAAAGGGTACTCATAGAGTACAAGGTACCTCCAACAGGCACAAATGGATTAAAAGAAAAATTTGCCTAACCTTGCCTTATAATAACGAATATAACGAAATGTCTCCCCCTAGGGGGAACCTATTGAACACTTATTCACACATTATTGTATGTATTAGTCTTAATGAGGTTTTTCTTTATCATGATCCCAGGAACAAATTACCTCCAAGATGTAATAGTTTATTAATTGTACTACACCTTGCGCTAGAAAAATACTTTCATTTAAATCTGTGCGTTACTTTTTGAGATATGTTGCAAAAAGACAAAATAACAATTAAACTCACACTGCTGAACAAAAATACCCTCCTGGTAGAGGTAAAAAATCGTCAAAAACAAGACAAACTTTCCAGACTTATTTTTCACAAATATATTTGAAATGAAATGAAATTTCAGTAAAATCTCACCTTCTTTCAGAAGTCTGTAGGCGAAAGCACGTGCTTTGTGATATTCATGTCTCTCTCTGCACAAAGCGATGAACACCCGGCAGAGAGACTGTCGGACTGTGTGATTCATGAGTTCTTTCTCATTCTTGATCTTTTGCAAAATGGCCTTCATGAATTTCTCAGTTAAGGTCTGAGTGAAATCAAAGAAAATTATCCGAAGTGGCACAACAAAATGAGAGGCGTGGTTTTTTTTAAATTAAGTAATAATTGGATAATTCATCCATTCATTCATTTTCCCGACAGCTCACCAGTTCCTCACAGGCCGTGTTGACACAACCATTGTAAACTCACACTCACTTCTAGGGGCAATTTGGAACAGCCAATTAGTCTAATGGGAATGTATTTGGACTCAGGGAGGAGATCGGCACACCCACATACTGGAAACCCACATAAGCACATGCAAACTCCACACGCACAATTAATGAAACAATAGACAATAACTTACCGTGTTATTAGTGAAATAGGAAACGACTGATTGTTCGTCATCTTGTAAAGGAGCTTGAGAAATGATTCCCAGCGCATGATCCCTGATCAGAGGCCAAACGTCATAACATCCATCTTCAATTGTTTTGAAGGCATCGGAGATGAGGGATTGTGTATCCTCTGCTGTGTTTCTGATGTTGGCTTTTTCAGAATTTTGGGAGGAACAGTACAAATTTGGAGACGCTTCAGCTGTGCTATATTCTGGAACCCCGACCAGGTGTGATATCACAGAGACTGGTATCAGGTCACAGATAGATTTTGATACTGGCTTCGGCTTGTGGTCATGATCAAATCTTTTCTGTTCCTTTTCTGGAAAGAGGTCAGATTCAGTCCTCTTTCTTTTGTAGGAGGTCCTGCTGAAAGCTGTAGAGAAAACATTGATGCAATGAAAACCAAGCATATTATTTTATATTAAATACTGACAAGGGGGCAGTGGTAGTCTAGTGGTATAGGGTGCTGGATCGCTGATCCAAAGGTTGGGGGTTCGAGTCCCACTCTCCACTGTCCCCCCAGTGCACCTAACTGGGTTATCAAAGGCGGGCCATGTCTCTCACTGTCTATGGTGTGAGACATTTAAAAGAACCATTGCTGACTTTGGTAAAGAGTAGGCTGCAAAGTCGTCTTCTGTCCTGCAATTGCCTGGCGAGCTGTCCAGGGTGTACTTGGCCCTTGTCCAGAGTTGGCTGGGATGGGCACCAGCCTCCCTGCGACCCTAATTAGGATGAAGCGGTTCCAGAAAATTAATTGAACTGAAATACTGACAAGAATTAGTATCTTGGCCTAAGTAGAATTCTAGAATACATTTTTTACACCAAGAATTTCTTTCACCTTCATTTGCCAAGTCCAGTTTTCCTCGATTAGGGATAAGAATGCTGGAGCCTATCTCAGCAAAATTAAGCCAAAGGCAGGGTACACCCTGAATAGCTTGCAAGTCAATCACCACATGCACAACTATTTACACTCACACCTAGTGACAATTAGGAATTATTCGAATGTGTATGTCTTTGGACTGTGGGAGGAAAAACCGGAGTCCCCAGAGGGAACCACACATGGGGAGTGATAGAGTATTACTCTTGTATTTCTTCAACATTAGTAATCATGTGTAAAGGCTGGATCCTTTTATTTTCACAAATCCACTGCCTGTTTTCCTATGTGTAAACAACTGCCAAACCCCCAAGACTGCATCACTGCAGGAGGTCAAAGGTGTCTCAAGGTGCTCCCCTGGGTAAGCTCTTAACCACAAGTGTGCCTCTGTCCACCCAGCAGTATAGATGGGTACCGGTAAAAATACACTGGGAAGGTAAACTATGATGGACTAGCGTCCCATCCAGGAGGAGTTGAACTCCTGGTCGCTTCACGCTATGGAAACGGGATAAGCACCGGCCAGATGAGCCACTAGGCTCGGGTGTAAAAAGCCCAACAGACTTTACCTTACCCAGTTACAAATTAAAGCCATTTTTCATGTAAAAAGCTTAAAAAAACAGAAATGATTTCGCATTTTAATTCCATTACTTTCAGAGGGTCTTCTGTCCCAGAGTATACCAGGTTGAACACACACTAAACAGTTTACAGTGTGTCACATTTAAACGGCCTCATTAACATCTGGCAAATAGTAATAACATTATATTATTGAATGCTATAACTATTATACACACAGTATACAGCTAGTATGTACATATAGTGTGTAGCGTCTACATCAAAACTCTACACAATCCCCAGTGCAGCTAACTGGGTTATCAAAGGCCAGCCATGTCTCACTGTCTGTGGTGAGAACCATTGCTGACTTTCATCAAGAGTAGCTGCCCTCGCCCAGAGACGGCTGAGATGGGCACCAGCCTTCCTGCAACCCTAACTAGGATTAAGCGGTTCAGAATAATGAATAAATGAATGAACTCTACATACCTTCATATTGCAGGACTTGATGTTGAAAACTGTTTCTGTAAGCAAAAATCAATAAAAAGGATTCAGTACTACGACTTCATGAGATGAACATGTCCTGTTAAATCACTGATTTTTTTTTCCTCAGAGAATTACATCAAAACAAACTTTACCGTAATTTAAAAAATATATATAATACATATAGTCGATTACACAGTATGTCTTGTTTTGTTTTTGGTGGGAAAGCTGAGTGGACTGACAGAAGGTGTATGTTGTCATCGAGTTCGGTTGGAGAGAAGCAACTGAGTGAAGCTCAGACTGTTAACATTTATTTCTTTTCTTTTTCCCGAACTTTTTTCTTATTTATTCGTATATAATCCTCACCCATCAAGTATTACCTTCCCTATCACACGACCACGACCACCACCATCACAACTCGGGATGCATTGCGTGCCACCCGCCGCGTTAATAATTGCAGCGCATGCGTACTTGGAGGTGGTCGAACACACTCGAAGGGCGCTCTCCGCCCCCTCGTACGAATGAGCTCAGGGACGCCCACGATTGGCTGGTGATCTCCGTGAGTGACAGGGACGTGAGCGTATACCGTCCCTTCCCTCCTGTCAGAGCTTGGCCAATTAGTTACCATGGACTCCCGGCCACATAAGCCGCGGTTTTCTGCACGAGTAAATAAACCATTAATTTAAAAACAATTTCCTCACTATGAACGTTCATGTCACAACAAAGCACAACCTGAGATAAACGTGTGTGTTCTTAGCAACGAATCGACACTATAATGCTAAGGGAAGCCCTGTTAGCATGTGCGATCTTTTCTACTGGAACATAATACAGCACCGTTTTATGTACAGTACTAATATTTTTAAAGAAGATTTCAAACTGCCCGGTGGTTCAGTCTGCACTCGTTTCTGATACCAACATGAACCACAAAACGAGTGCAATCTAAACATCCTTTAGCGCGGTGAACTGTTGTTATGACCTCCAGTATGGGCGCGCTGTTGTTGCCAGGGGCAACGGCCTGGCCACGATAAATCATCTGGCATGTTGGAGCCTGGGCGATGGTTTGGTCACCAAATGGGTTAAATTTCTGTCACTTGTGTCACGTTTGTCCGATTTTATTAAAGCACTTGACTCCAGCCTGATCTTTGGAGTGTTTTCTGTGAAAGTGGCGCTGATTCCGTGTCGAACGGTCTGTACGCAAGTTTTGTTTTGCTTTGATTTTATTCACCCCACGCTGTGTTTTGTTCAACTGTGAGCTAGTTTCTGGGTTTTTATTTTCAATTTTATTTATTTATTTATTTATTTATTTTTGTTTATGGGGTTCTTCTAGTTCATCCACACGACATTTTAAGAAATTAGAAAATTTTTTAGTCCTCTTTTGTTTCTCGTGTTTTTGCTATCGGGTTGAAATAAATGTTTTTCGGCCTGTTTGCATTGATTTTTTTTTGTTCTCCATTCCAAAGTAAACAGATAAACTTGGGATTCAAGGCCAAATCTGCTCTTATTCCTGCATCTTGTGCATTACACACTCAGGAGCGCACTTCACCTGGAAACTCGGATCCCAATCCAGGTCTACCGTTACAATGCAGTAATAAACCAAATAAAACACTTTAAAATAATAATCGTCTGATGTTATTAAGGAAATCATTCTTCCAAGATACTAAAAAGATTCAATTACTAGGAAACAACAATACCATAAGATATGTAAAATTACACATTTGTGTATGTTGTTCATCCGTTCCTTTACATGAGACATCCCACAATGACAAATTAAAATAATAACTCAAATTTCCTTACAGGTAAATTCCTGTTGTCGACATCCTGTTACACAAAGCTCGACACAGTGTATAAAGCTCTATGGATGTGCTGTCCGGTTTAGTAGTCAGGTTGGTGGGCACAGAGCACCGAAATTGAGGGAGCAGCAAATTAATTATAACAGAATGTAGATCGAAGAGTGAGCGGGACGTAAGTGAGACGTCACAGAGAATGTCGTGACATCACAAAGTGCCACGTGATATGGTGTCCATGAATTGGTCAGACTACCTGATCAACTCAGTGTGCATAATGCAGGTGGAATAACTCAGTGATTGTGTAATCTCCACCTGAGATGTGGCATGAGAAGTGAGAGTCACCAGAATTCAGCAGATCAAATCATTCAGTCCACCGGAACCCTGTTTATGGGCATATTTCATTATACATCAATTTAAAGCACCATTTTGGGCTTGTGCGTTTATAATTTTGTTCAGGGTAAAATGAACACCAAAGACTGAATGTATGGCTCTTCTGTCTCTGAAGAGACTCCATGATTTCAGTAGACCAGTAGACCATTTCCTTGTAACCTTGCTGGTTGTAAAAATTAGCAGTCTTTGGTGAAAATTGAAAAAAAAAAAAAAAAAAAAAAATATATATATATATATATATATATATATATATATATATATATATATATATTTATATATATATATATATATATATATATATATATATATATATATATATATATATATATATATATATATATATATATATATATATTAAATTAACAGACCATTTACTCTAAAGTGTTAAAGACTGAATGATCTAAATCGAATGCAGTGATGGTCGGGTGCTGAGTTGACCCCTGGGTTGACCCCCCAGTGCCGCTAACTGGGTTATCAAAGGCCGGGCCTCTGTCTGTGGTCAGAGGCATTTAAAAGAACCATTGCTGACTTTCTTCAAGAGTAGCTGTCACTGTGTTTCTACCATGCATTGGTCTGGCGAGCTGTCCAGGGTGTACTCTGCCCTTTCCCAGAGTTGGCTGAGATGGCCGTCAGAATTTCTGTGACACTAAATGAATGCTATAAATAAGTGGTATCTCAATATAAAAAAATAATTTTATTTTACTCAGGAGAAAGAAATGAAATTTAGTTTTATAAGGCACCAGAGGCATCCCTGGTGTGGTGCTTTGGGCATGTCCAACCAGGAAGAGACCCTGGGGTCGACCTAGAACACGCTGCTTGTCTAGGAATGCCTCGGTGTCCCCCGGAAGAGCTGGAGGATGTGGCTGGGGAGAGGGATGTCTGGACCTCTTTACTTCGGTTACCACCCCCACGACCCGACCCTGGATTAAGTGGAAGAAGAAGAAGAAGATGATGAAGGCCCTAGAGAAAGAAAGCACACAGGTTGTCCAGGTTTGAATTAAAGATCAGTTTAATGCGTTGAACTTGAGCTTGTATTTTACTGAAACAGGAAATCTCGACATGTTTAGGGAACATTACTAGCATTTTTCTTCTGTAAAACATATGCCAAGTGCCATGTAATGCTTGTGGTGAGGCTGTATATGCTGGATATAAGAAAAAAAAATCACAGATAAAAGACATTTTAAAAACTAGTTTAAAACATTTTTGTGTATTGTAACTTGATGGACAATAATTGAGTATGTACAGTTAAAATATTGAATGTAGTTGTTCATAGGGTGATATTCAGTATTCTTAGAATTATATGCACTCACTTAATACTTAGTCTGTAAAATTACATTATAGCTCAATTTCTTTAGCTCAGAAATCTGTGACTTGTATCTTGTGGCACTTTATCAAGGCCTGATTTACAAGTGGGAATTACAGGTTGTAGCACAAGTGTTCATTATTTCACATTCAGGTGCAGCGCACGCGATGCTCTCAGTGGATGAGAAACTTTAGTTGTGTAGAAAGTTTGAATGAGAATGGTAGTTGCACACAATTTAACTTCGTAAAAGTTTTATTAAATGTTTATTAATTTACGCTTAAACAATTTAGTGATGCCAAGTGCTAATATGGACTGGGTTTCATGTATTTTCAAGTTGTCTTAGAGTCATTTAATTCACGTAATCATTGTGTACTGGGTGTTAGCTTGAGGAGTTAGCATCATTGATATCGCCACAGAAGTGCGAGCGCATGTGTCTCGTGCCTTTTCTGAATGTGTGACAGGGTTAATGTTCTAAATTTTGCATGTTCCTCTCGGGCCGGTTCAATATTCTCGACATTTTCCTGTGTACAGAGAGTACAGACTCTTTTTTTTTTTTTTTTTTAATTTTTACATTTTTTTTTACCCCAATCCCCCATCCCCTCCGAAAGCGTACAAATGAATGTTGATCTCTCGGCAGGATTTTTAAATAAGATATTAAACAATGGTCAAATCTCTTTTATAAAATAAATCAATGTATTTCCTTGATCAATACCTCTTTTATACACCAGTCACATGATAATGAAATCAATGAAAAGTTATGTTTTTAAATAATTATTTTTCATGACACCTGCTTTAATATTAATATTAAGACATTTGGTTTTAATAATAAAAATGACATTGTTTTTCATAATATCATTTTATATTCAAATATACTGTAATTCAAAATGTCTGCATTTTTAATTGGTCATTGGCTTTTGGACGACCTCTTCAGTTTGTGATCAGCTGCCTTCTGATGTTTCAGCAGCTGATTCTGGGTTGGGTACTAGTCCTTCTCAAAAAATTAGCATATTGTGATAAAGTTCATTATTTTCTGTAATGTACTGATAAAAATTAAACTTTCATATTTTTTAGATTCATTGCACACCAACTGAAATATTTCAGGTCTTTTATTGTTATAATACTGATGATTTTGGCAGACAGCTCATGAAAGCCGAAAACTCCTATCTCAAAAAATTAGCATATCATGTTCAGGTAGTCTAAACGAGCTATTAACCTAATCATCTCAATCAACCAATTAACTCTAAACACCTGCAAAAGATTCCTGAGGCTTTTAAAAACTCCCAGCCTGGTTCATTACTCAAAACCACAATCATGGGTAAGACTGCCGACCTGACTGCTGTCCAGAAGGCCATCATTGACACCCTCAAGCAAGAGGGTCTGTCTGTCTTTCTTTCGGCTTTTTCCCTTTTCCTTGGGAGTTGCCACAGCAAATCATCTGATTCGCACGTTTGATTTGGCAGAGGTTTTTACGTCGGATGCCCTTCCTGTCACAACCCTTTTTAGCAAGGGACAGAAACACGCTGACGATTTGCAGCCTACTCTTTATGAAAGTCAGCAATGGTTCTTTTACATGCCTCTCACCATAGACAGTGAGAGACATGGCCCGCCATGTGAGACGTCTGTGGAAAGGAAAAAGTGTGGCAGAAAACGCTGCATAACCAGAAGAGGTGATCGGACCCTGAGGAAGATTGTGGAGAAGGGACGATTCCAGACCTTGGGGGACCTGTGGAAGCAGTGGACTGGGCATTCCCCAGGTCAATCCACTTTTGAACCAGAAACAGCGGCAGAAGCGCCTGACTTGGGCCACAAAGAAGCAGCACTGGACTGTTGCTCAGTGGTCCAAAGTACTTTTTTTGGATGAAAGCAAATTTTGCATGTCATTCGGAAATCAAGGTTCCAGAGTCTGGAGGAAGACTGGGGAGAAGGAAATGCCAAAATGCCTGAAGTCCAGTGACAAGTACCCACAGTCAGTGATGGTCTGGGGTGCCATGTCAGCTGCTGGTGTTGGTCCACTGTGTTTTATCAAGGGCAGGGACACTGCAGCTAGCTATCGGGAGATCTTGGAGCTTTATGGAGATGAAGATTTCATTTTTCAGCACGACCTGGCACCTGCTCACAGTGCCAAAACCACTGCTAAATGGTTTACTGACCATGGTATTACTGTGTTTAATTGGCCTGCCAACTCTCCTGACCTGAAGCCCATAGAGAATCTGTGGGATATTGTGAAGAGAAAGTTGAGAGACACCAGACCCAACACTGTGGATGAGCTTAAGGCCGCTATCGAAGCATCCTGGGCCTCCATAACACTTCAGCAGTGCCACAGGCTGATTGCCTCCATGCCACGCCGCATTGAAGCAGTCATTTCTGCAAAAGGATTCCCGACCAAGTATTGAGTGCATAACTGAACATAATTATTGTATTAAAAACACTTTTTTTTATTGGTCGGCTGAAACATGCTAATTTTTTGAGAAAGTGATTTTAGGTTTTTCTTTACTTTTTTGCCTAAATGATCAATATTAAAACAATAAAAGGCTCGAACTACTTCAGTTGTGTGTAATGAATCTAAAATATATGAAAGTCTAATGTTTATCAGTACATTACAGAAAATAATGAACTTTATCACAATATCCTAATTTTTTGAGAAGGACTCGTAGTATTCATTGCAGATATGCTTCGGTGTCTCATCTGCAGCACAACTGTTGGCCGTGTCACACAATACTTCAGTAAAGGTTCAAAGTCCTTGAAACGCTCCATTGTAGCCCAAACTTTAAAAGCTTTAAGCGTTAAGACCGGTGTTATGTCGAGCAGAGCGAATCAAACGATGTTGTTGTGCGTGTACTGCTCTTAGGTGGTTGACGCATCGCGCATTGAGAGTTTCAAACGTACACGCACAAAAAGAAGTATATATATATATATATATATATATATATATATATATATATATATATTCACGAGCGCATGTATTATTGTTGATTGACATTTTTATAATATTAAAAAGCGTACACAGACACCATACCCCTCCCCCTAGCATACGTTTTGCACACTTAGGAAAATGTTGAATGACCACTAACAAATTGAAAGAGATTAATATTTCCTTTTCATACTGAACACTTTGGTTTGTGAATCATTTGTATTCTATTTAGTATTTAAATCTGTATTTGTAATGAGGTTGGTTTGCAGAAGTTGCACCCTAAACTGAAGGAACAATTGGAGGCTTTGGAATCATGGCAAACAAACTTCAGACAGCCGGTTCTCCTGCAGAACAAACAAGCAATAAAAGTATTAAACCGTACTGAATTTCTGTATAAATTAAACTGATGTGTCTATTGTAGTATTTGTTTTTGCCACGAGTGCAGTGATTCTCAATTATTTTGTGTGTCCCCCCCCCATATAAAGTGTTATTGTCTAAAATAGTTATAAGTAATCCTCTGCATAACACTGTATCCTTATTAACATAATAAATCCTTATTATCGTGATGATAATAATGAAGAAAATATATGAAAAAATATAGATCAACTTTATTAACAATTTTTTAGTCTTTAAAAAGATTTAAAGTGCATCAATTTGCCTGAAATAAAAAAGTATCCTTATTTAAACTGTAAACATTTTTGACCAACAATTTGAACCATTTTATACTGAAAAATATAATTAAATAAAATCAATAAATAATAAATTTGAATCGATCAGCAATATTAACTCAGGAGCACAATATATAAAACACTTTAACCTACAAAACAAAAATGAATAAAACAATTTGTATTATTTTTATTATTATGTCAAAATGATTAAGTCTAAATGAATGGCTATAATGAGCCCATTTCGCAAGTGCATAGCTTTTCGAAGCAGAGTTTAAAGCATGATCCTGAACTCTGAGCTCCTGCTCAATGCTGAACTGGGACCTGGACTTATTTTCACAGCACTGACATCGTCCATGACAGAGACTGTGTCTGCTGCAGGTCGGCTCAGTTCCTCTGCTCTGCTGCGCGGAGTTTCTGTACTGAGCAGTTTGGTTCTCCGCCTTATCTGATGCTAACAGAGCTCGCTGGTTTGCTCGACTAGCATTCACGAAGCGGGATGGTCGTTGGCAATACTCGGCACGTTTTTGCTAAAAAAACTCACGCGGCTCATCATGTGATCGGGGTGTGATAAGTGACCCCGCCCCCCAGTGCAGCTAACTGGGTTATCAAAGGCGGGCCATGTCGCTCACTGGCTTTGGTGAGAGGCATGTTAAAGAACCATTGCTGACTTTCGTAAAGAGTAGGCTGCAAAGCCGTCAGCATGTTTCTGTCCCTTGCTAAAAGGGTTGTGGGTCAAGTAGCAAGCGTTCCCGTCGCGTCCCGGTCAATCTTCTCGGGAAGAGACCAATTGCTACGCTACCCTACGGGGATAAGATAAGATGATGATCTTTAAGTGACTCCTGAATTTATTTGGGTTCATGCTGTCTGCTGCCAATGTTTTCAGACACAGTAAACACAGCGGCCCTTCCTCGGTTCTCCCGGGTGCTACATCCGCTTCATCATTCCTTCTCAACTTAGCTTCCGGGAGACTTTCGTTTCTCTCACTGTCTCCGCTCTCTTTCCGTCCCTGTTAAAAATTTCCATGGTGGGTTTATTAACTTCACTTATTTTACTTCTGGGCACACTCTAACAGTGAGGAAGCCACTGCCACCTGCTGTACTGGATGTAGCATTACACTTTATCCTAATACGGCAAAAAAAAAAGCATGTTTCCTGGGGTGACCCCCCCCCCCACCCAAGGAGGCGCACCCCACTATTTGAGAAACACTGCTCGAGAGCGACTATAAATAGTATTATTTGTCTATAAATTTATTAGCACATCTCTGCATAATATTGTATCTTTATTAACATTAAAACAAAAAAAGAAAGACAGCTCAACTTACAATAAAGAAAAACTTCATTAACATTGTTTTTAATCAAAGAAAAGATTTATGGATGTGGTGAAGGAGGTCATGAAGGTAGTTGGTGTAAGAGAAGATGCAGAGGACAGGGTGAGATGGAGGCAGATGATTTGCTGTGGCAACCCCTGAAGGGAACAGCCGAACGAAGAAGACGAAGTACAGATCAATAATTATTTTAAATTGTGTTTTGAAATACACTATGTCCAGACTATCATTAATGTTTCTTCTGTAAATTTCCAGCAACCAGCTACATAAAACAGTATAAAATTGCGGTATAAGAGCTGCCTGCATACCCCCAGAAAACCGCTATTAGTCCTATTTATATGTGCACTATCTTTGCAAAGTCAGCTGAGATAGGCTCCGGCCCCCCTGCTACCCTAGGTAGGAAGGGTTAAAGAGTTTGGCAGATGAATGCATCAAGATTGGCAGTGGTAGCCTGGTGGTAAGGTGCTGGATTACCTTTCCCAAGGTTGGGGGTTCAAGTCCCACTCTCAACGGGTTGTCACTGTCCCCCAGTGCAGTTAACTGGGTTATCAAAGGCTGGCCATGTCTCACTGTCCATGGTGTGAGGCATATAAAAGAACCTCGCAAAGAACTTTCAACAAGAGTACGCTGCATAGCCGTCAGTGTGTTTCTGCCCTGTGATGGCCTGGTGAGCTGTCCAGGGTGTACTCTCTCCTTGCCCAGAGTTTGCTTAGATGGGCACCAGCCTTCCCATTACCCTAATTAGGATTAAGCAGTTCAGAAAATGAATGAATGATTTTAAATCAGTGGATGTTTTCCCCTTAAAGTGTCAAAGATCGTATCCTAATGCTAGTATATACTGTATACAGTACTATACATGAATCATCGGGTTTCCAATCATGAGAAGTCTGCCAACAGACATTCTGAATAGGCTGCTGCGTGCAAGAGGGCAGGATGCAGCATGCAGATGTATCAGCCTTGGTATATAGTATTCACTTTGAACATACATGTGTCTAGAATTTATTTTATTTTAATGAATTTTTATACCAAACAGTATCATCCATGAAACTCGAAATATATTAATATATAATATTAAAACAGTCTTAATGATTATTTAAATATGTTGCAATAAGTTTTGTACAATAAACAACATTCAAATATGCAGCACTATTACAATAAAATGTTTGCATTTTTCAAATAACATGCTTTGATGTGGGATACTTAATTTTTTAAAAATCAATAAATAATTTGTATTTATTCTGTATTAATCATTCCATAACAATAAAAATAAACACACTGATATTATTATATTATGTGAAAACTAAACCCACAAATCATATTCTGGTTGCATTAAAATATTTTCTTCATGTTCACTGCCCCAACTGTTTTCATTCGTTCATTTTCTGTAACTGCTTAATCCGAATTAGGGTTGCAGGGAGGCTGGTGCCCATCTCAGCCGACTCCAGGCGAGGGCAGAGTACATCCTGGACAGCTCACCAGGCCATCGCAGGGCGGAAACACACTGATGGCTTTGCAGTGTACTCTTGTCGAAAGTCAGAAATAGTTCTTTTACATACAGTACCTCTCACCATAGACAGTGAGAGACATGGCCAGCCTTTGATAACCCAGTTAGCTGCACTTGGGGGGACAGTGACAACCCGTGGAGAGTGAGGCTTGAACCCCCAGCCTTATGATCCAGCACCTTTTCCGACCAGGCCATCACTGCCCCCAACAGTTTTGTATCGTAAAAACTTCACAAAGAACACTCTCCAAGATGGCGTCAGGCTGACACTGCGTGAGAGAAGCATGACCGGTCTATTTTGTATAGAAGTCTATGATATTATGACGCTCGAAATCCGGGTACTGAGTGTCCACGTGACTAGCCTCAGCACGCTGGGCGTCATACTTAACTGGTGTAAACAATGGGAATGGAAGGACAGTCCACCTGTGTTTTGACCACAGAGCTGGATGGTTTTGTCAAGATCTCGAGATAACAAGCGTTGTTTTCACGTGATGATAGTTTTAGGCACATGCAAAGGGAATGGTGTAGCTCAAAGACGCCGTATTTACATATAAATACAATAATTACATTCAACTGTGATAAATGAAACTAATGCAATGTTATGTGTGATGATGACTTTTTGTTTAAAAATAGAAAGACGTCAGGTTCAGTTTTACAGGTAATTTAATTGACAGCATTTTGCGGACACTTTTATCCAGAGCAACTTACGATTATCATTTTTTATACAACTGAGCAATTGAGGGTTAAGGGCCTTTCTCAAGGGCCCCACAGTAGCAACACTGGGATTGAACCATTGTCCTTCGACTCAATAACCACTAAGTCACCACTGCCCTGTGCAGTATCTATCGGGTCTTTTACAGAACCAGCCACAAGACTCTTGGAAATGTTGACTGTAACACTTGATTCTTTATTTGCATGCAAATCGCATTCATTATACTTTTTTCTGAAAAGTCATCTCTTATACAGAATATACTTTCTTTATTCACATAAAGTACTGACATTTTTATATAAAATTTAGTTTTGTGCTGGAAAACGAATGTTTTGAAATCTAAAGTGTCAGTGCTACTGTATGGATGTGAAACCTGGAAGCTTACAAAAGGAGAAGAAGGAAAACCAGACACCTTTCAGAGCAAGTGCCTCAGAAGGATGTTCAAGATCAGACGGCAACCGCACAGCTCCAACCAGACAATCATTGAGATGGCAAGGGCAGAGAAGATCAGCGAGGAGGTGAGAAGACGGAGATGGAACTGGATTGGCCAGGTCCTGAGAAAGGACCTGCGGGCTGACTGTACTGTGGCCCGAGAGTGGACACCAGAAGGACGAAGGAAGAGAGGCCGCCCAAAAACCACTTGGCAAAGAATGGTTGCGATGGAGAAAACCACTGCTGGCTGGATCTCGTGGAACTTGGCACACCGCGCAGCTGTAAATCGGCCCCAGTGGAGAAGGGCTGTCCAAGCCTAATATGCCTCTTGGCACTGAGCGAATTAAGGTTCAGGTAAGGTTAGTAAGATACAAATTCTAAAATAAAAATCTACAACAAAGTTTATACAAAAAAGGGTGCCTAAAACTTATGCCACAGTAATGTGGTGTGTGTTTAAAAAAAAAAAAGTATATATATATATATATATATATATATAAGTCCTTCTCAAAAAATTGAGATATTGTGATAAAGTTCATTATTTTCTGTAATGTACTGATAAACATTAGACTTTCATGTATTTTAGATTCATTACACACAACTGAAGTAGTTCGAGCCTTTTATTGTTTTAATATTGATCATTTTGGCAAAAAAGTAAAGAAAAACCAAAAATCACTTTCTCAAAAAATTAGCATATTTCAGCTGACCAATAAAAAAGTGTTTTTAATACAAAAAAAAGTCAACCTTCAAATAATTATATTCAGTTATGCACTCAATACTTGGTCGGGAATCCTTTTGCAGAAATGACTGCTTCAATGCGGCGTGGCATGGAGACAATCAGCCTGTGGCACTGCTGAGGTGTTACGGAGGACCAGGATGCTTCGATAGCGGCCTTAAGCTCATCCACAGTGTTGGGTCTGGTGTCTCTCAACTTTCTCTTCACAATATCCCACAGATTCTCTATGGGCTTCAGGTCAGGAGAGTTGGCAGGCCAATTGAGCACAGTAATACCATGGTCAGTAAACCATTTACCAGTGGTTTTGACACTGTGAGCAGGTGCCAGGTCGTGCTGAAAAATGAAATCTTCATCTCCATAAAGCTTTTCAGCAGATGGAAGCATGAAGTGCTCCAAAATCTCCTGATAGCTAGCTGCATTGACCCTGCCCTTGATAAAACACAGTGGACCAACACCAGCAGCTGACATGGCACCCCAGACCATCACTGACTGTGGGTACTTGACACTGGACTTCAGGCATTTTGGCTTTTTCTTCTCCCCAGTCTTCCTCCAGACTCTGGCACCTTGATTTCCGAATGACATGCAAAATTTGCTTTCATCCGAAAAAAGTACTTTGGACCACTGAGCAACAGTCCAGTTCTGCTTCTCTGTAGCCCAGGTCAGGCGCTTCTGCCGCTGTTTCTGGTTCAAAAGTGGCTTGACCTGGTGAATGCGGCACCTGTAGCCCAGTCCACTGCTTCCACAGGTCCCCCAAGGTCTGGAATCGGCCCTTCTCCACAATCTTCCTCAGGGTTCGGTCACCTCTTCTGGTTGTGCAGCGTTTTCTGCCACACTTTTTCCTTCCCACAGACGTCCCACTGAGGTGGCTTGATACAGCACTCTGGGAACAGCCTATTCGCTCAGAGATTTCTTTGTGTCTTACCCTCTTGCTTGAGGGGTCAATGATGGCTTTCTGGACAGCAGTCAGGTCGGCAGTCTTACCCATGATTGTGGTTTTGAGTAATGAACCAGGCTGGGAGTTTTTAAAAGCTTCAGGAATCTTTTGCAGGTGTTTAGAGTTAATTGGTTGATTCAGATGATTAGGTTAATAGCTCGTTTAGACTACCTGAACATGATGTGCTAATTTTTTGAGATGGGAATTTTGGGTTTTCATGAGCTGTATGCCAAAATCATCAGTATTAAAACAATAAAAGACCTGAAATATTTCAGTTGGTGTACAATGAATCCAAAATATATGAAAGTTTAATTTTTGTTCGTACATTACAGAAAATAATGAACTTTATCACAATATGCTAATTTTTGAGCAGGACCAGTATATATATATATATATATATATATATGTATATATATATATATATATATATATATATATATATATATATATATAATTTTTCGGGGGAAGTTGTGGCCTGGTGGTAAAAGGTGCTGGATCTCTGATCATAGGGTTGGGGGTTCGAGTCCCACTCTCCACAAGGTTGTCACTTTCCCCCCAATGCAGCTAACTGGGTTATCAAAGGCTGGCTGTGTGTCTCACTGTCTATGGTGAGAGGTTCATGTAAAAGAACCATCGCGGACTTTCATTAAGAGTAGCTGCATAGCCGTCAGTGTGTTTCTGTCCCTTGCTGAAAGGGTTATGTCAGGAAAGGCATCCAAGGTAAAAACCTATGCCAAATCGAATATGCGAATCATTCATCTGACTTCCATGAGGATGCAGGCAGATGATTCGCTGTGGTGTCTCCTGCAACGGAATAGCCAAAAGGGAAAAGAAGAAGATATAATTTTTATTTGAAGAAATTTTTAAGGAAAAAAATGTGATATGTGGGCAACACGGTGATGTAGTGATTTGCACATCCATCTCACAAACATCTGGGTTTGATTCCCAGCTTGGGCGTTTCTCTGTGGCGTTTGCATGTTCTCCATATTGTACCTGGGTTTCCACTGGGTACTCCGGTTTCCTCTCACAGTCAAAATACATGCACAGTAGGTTAATTGGCTCTTGTCTCTACACATGTGCTTCATACCTCACCAAAAAGTGTACACGTAAAACTTAATAGCAGAAAACCGCCAAATGTATGACGCAAGTGCACAAACAACTTGTAGATTCTCAACCTTTCCCATTTGTTAAACAACTTTAATCTGACTAATCAATGATGACAAATCTTTTTCTACTTGCACCACATCACCATCCTGTGCTTAATGGATGTGTCCTGAAGACTGTGTCCCACTGACCATATGGCAGAGGTGAATCCTCCTTTGGAAAACTGCACTGTAATGAGGAAACATAAAACCTAGTGGTCCTGGGTTTGAGTTCCTGTCTTGGTGAGGGCGTTCTGTGTGGAGTGTGCATGTTTTCTGGGTACTCCAGTTAGTTTCCTCCCACAGTGTAGGAAACATACACATTAGGCTAATTGGCTAATTAGGTGTTGCGGATTGTCCTGAGGTATAAGAGTGAGAATGAATGGTTTTGTGTGTGTGTGTGTGTGTGTGTGTGTGTTGGCCATATTTAGAAAAAATAGTTTTTCCCATTTTTTAAAATGTATTAGGCCAATTTGTATTAAAACCTGGTAGATGAAGGATAAGGTTGTTTCTAAGGTAGATTGGAGAAGCAGCAGCATCAAATTATCAAAATGACGACTCAAAAAGTCAGAATGTTACATAGAATGAATATCCTTTGATTCACTCATAAGAGCTTTAGATAATAATTGTGTAATTAGTTACACTGTGTTGATTGATGGTGCTTTACATGTTCAACTTTTCTTTATTGTCTAAAGTCAATAAATACCAATATATCAGTGATCGGTGGAGCACAAGATACACTGACAGGTAACATGGACAGGAAAAGTTACGTATATCATCAATCCCATTTTAAGTCTGGTGCTTATTTACCAATTTTGCCACAGACTTGTAGATTCCATGGTTCATTGTGCACCTGTGTCCCGATTCATGTGGTTATTGGACCCGTGGAGACCTTAGCAGAGGCTCAGTTGGACATGAAAATAATGAGGTGTTTCTCTTGTCACAAAATTAAGCATGAAAGAGGTGTAAACTAGGAAGTGTTTGAATTGTTATGAAACTGTGTTCACCATATGTATATATTTTGATATGATATCTCCCAGGCATGTACTAAAGATTTTGATACATTGATTTACAAATAAACATGGACATGGAAAATTTATTCAAGTTTGAAGTTGGGGAGTTAGAAAATGTGCCGGTTTTGTGCTCAGAGCCCCATATATATATATATATATATATATATATATATATATATATATATATATATATCTTCTTCTTCTTCTTCTTTTACTTTCGGCTGCTCCCTTCAGGGGTCGCCACAGCAAATCATCCGCCTCCACCTCACCCTGTCCTCCGCATCTTCTTTTCTGACTCCAACGACCTTCATGTCTTCCTTCACCACATCCATAAATCTCTTCTTCGGTCTTCCTCGAGGCCTTCTGCCTGGTAGTTCCAACCTCAGCATCCTACTGCCAATATACTCACTATCCCTCCTCTGTACATGTCCAAACCATCTCAATCTAGCCTCTCTGACTTTGTCTCCAAAACATCTTACATGGGCTGTCCCTCTGATATACTCATTTCTGATCCTATCCATCCTCGTTACTCCCAGGGAGAACCTCAACATTTTCATCTCCGCTACCTCCAGCTCTGCCTCCTGCCTTTTCCTCAGCGCCACTGTTTCTAAGCCATACAACATCGCTGGCCTCACCATCATCTTGTACACTTTTCCCTTCATTCTTGCTGACACTCTCCTATCGCACATCACACCGAATACTTTTCTCCAACCATTCCAGCCTGCCTGCACAAGTTTCTTCACCTCTTTTCCACACTCTCCATTGCTCTGGATTGTTGAGCCTAAGTACTTAAAATCCTCCACCTTCGTTATCTCTGCTCCCTGTAACATCACCGTTCCTCCTGGGTCCTTCTCATTCACACACATGTATTCTGATTTTCTGAGGCTAACCTTCATTCCTCTCCTTTCCAGGGCATACCTCCACCTCTCTAGATTTTCCTGCACTTGTTCTCTGCTCTCACTACAGATCACGATGTCATCTGCAAACATCATAGTCCATGGAGATTCTTGTCTCACCTCGTCTGTCAGCCTGTCCATCACCATAGCAAACAAGAAGGGGCTCAGAGCTGACCCTTGATGCAGTCCCACCTCCACCTTGAATTAAATCGGTCACACCGACAGCACACCTCACCACTGTCTTACATCTCTCATACATGTCCTGCACCACTCTAACATACTTCTCTGCCACTCCAGACTTCCTCATGCAATACCACAGTTCTTCTCTTGGCACCCTGTCATATGCTTTTTCCAGATCCACAAAGGCACAATGTAGCTCCCTCTGACCTTCTCTGTACTTCTCTATTAACATCCTCAAGGCAAACATTGCATCTGTGGTGCTCTTTCTTGGCATGAAACCAAACTGTTGTCCACAAATGCTGACCTCTGCCCTTAGTCTAGCTTCCACTATTCTTTCCCATAACTTCATCGTATGGCTCATCAACTTTATCCCTCTGTAGTTGCTGCAACTCTGCACGTCTCCCTTGTTCTTAAAAATGGGCACCAGCACACTTCTCCTCCACTCCTCCGGCATCTGCTCACTCTCTAGTACCGTGTTGAATGTTCTTGTCAGAAAATGTACTGCTACCTCTCCTAGACACTTCCATACCTCCACAGGTATGTCATCAGGACCAACTGCCTTTCCATTCTTCATCCTCTTCAATGCCCTTCTCACTTCACCCTTACTGATCTTTGCTACATCCTGCTCCTCAATGGTTACCTCTTCTACTCTTTTTTCTCTCTCATTTTCCTCATTCATCAGCTCTTCAAAGTACTCTTTCCATCTTCCCAGCACACTTCTGTCATTAGTCAATAGAGTTCCCTCTCTGTCCTTTATCAATCTAACTTGCTGCACGTCCTTCCCATCTCTATTTCTCTGCTGTGCCAACCTGTATAGATCTTTTTCTCCTTCTTTACTATCCAACCTATCATACAAGTCATCATATGCCCTCTGTTTGGCCTTAGCCACTGCTACTTTCGCCTTACGCTGTGTCTCCCTGTACTCCTGTTTACTCTCTTCGGTCCTCTCAATGTCCCACTTCTTCTTGGCTAACCTCTTCCTTTGTACACACTCCTGCACTTCCTCATTCCACCACCAAGTCTCCTTATCTACTTTCCTTCCAGAGGACACACCAAGTACTCTCCTTCCTGTGTCCCTGATCACATTTGCTGTGGTTGTCCAGTCATTTGGAAGCACTTCCTGGCCACCCAAAGCCTGTTTCAACTCCTCCTTGAAGACAACACGACACTCTTCCTTTTTCAGCTTCCACCACTTTGTCTTCTGCTCTGCCTTTGCCTTTTTCACCTTTCTCACCATCAGAGTCATCCTGCACACCACCATCCTATGCTGTTTGGCAACACTCTTACCCACTATGACTTTGCAGTCACTGACTTCCTTCAAATTACATCGCCTACACAAGATGTAGTCTACCTGTGTGCTCCTACCTCCGCTTTTATAAGTCACCCTATGCTCCTGTTTCTTCTCGAAGAAAGTATTCACCACAGCCATTTCCATCCTTTTTGCAAAATCTATCAACATCTGTCCTTCTGCGTTCCTGTCCTGGATACCAAATCTGCCCATCACTTCCTCGTCCCCTCTGTTGCCTGCACCAACATGTCCATTGAAGTCTGCACCAATGACCACTCTTTCACCTCTGGGGGTACTCTGCATCACTTCATCTAAGTCACTCCAGAATCTCTCCTTCTCTTCTAGCTCACATCCTGCCTGTGGGGCATAAGCACTAACAACATTGAGCATTACACCTTCAGTTTCTAACTTGAGACTCATCACTCTGTCTGACACTCTTTTCACTTTTAGAACATTCCTGACAAACTCCTCCTTCAAGATGACTCCGACTTCATTTCTCTTCCCATCCACACCGTGATAAAATAGCTTAAACCCTGATCCTAAGCTTTTAGCTTTGCTACCTTTCCACCTGGTCTCCTGAACACACAGTATGTCCACCTTCCTCCTCTGCATCATGTCAACCAGCTCTCTACCTTTTCTGTGCATAGTTCCAACATTCAAAGTCCCCACTCTCAGTCCTAGACTCATGCCTTTCCTCTTCTCTCTCTGCCTACGGACACGCCTCCCACCTCTCCTTCTTCGACGTCTTCGACCAACAGTAGTCCAATTTCCATCAGCACCCTGTTGATTGACAGCACTGATGACGGTCGTTGTTAACCCGGGCCTCGACCGATCCGGTATGGAGGTAATACTTTTGATTTGCATTATAAATAATTGGCATTGGGTTTACGTCGGTTGCCCTTCCTGACACAACCCTCTGCATTTCTCCGGCTTGGGACTGCATGAGGGGAGAGACACTGGTTAGTGCCCCCACCTCATGGGTGCACATATATATATATATATATATATATATATATATATATATATATATATATATATATATATATGCTTTCTAATGTTTATATTTAATTATCAATAAATGTCATAGTAAAAAATTACGTTTTTCTTAATTATTACTACATTTCACATACACACACACACACACACACACACACACACACACACACACACACATATATATATATATATATATATATATATATATATATATATATATATATATATATATATATATACTGTATGTAACATTTTTTAAGTTCAGGTTGCACTTTTATGGTTTTTAATTTTGTCTTGTCCTCATGAATAACACACCTGTATGAGTCACCAATTCTTTTCTTCTGTTATTAACTTCTTTATTAATTTGCATTACTGTACACACAGTATGTAAGCCATCCCTCGAGTTCCTTATCATAGGTGGAGTTTCACTGTTTCCTCTTTCAGTCTATATAAAATGAATTACTTTCTCCTAATGCATTTAATGGAAACAGAAAAATGTAAGTTCAATATTATTTCACTTTTATTATATTTGCTATAATGTAATATTTTATTGGTTTTTAATATATCAGATATACTGTAGTACAGTGTTACAGCATGGTGACAAAGAGTGAAATGAGAGAAAATCCAAAGTTAAAATTTGAACCCTCACAATTACATTTGTCATGAATTCATTTTTTAAGCTGCTTAGGCCTAACTAGGGTTGCGGGGATGCTGGCGCCTATCTCAACCAACTTTGGTTGAGGGTAGGATACATCCTGGATAGCTTGCCAGGCCATCGCAGGGCCAACACTCACACAACAATTCACACACTCCTAGGGGTGATTTGGAACAGAGAGTTAGTTTAGCCTACTCTGCATGCTTTTGGACTGTGGGAGGAAACTGGAGTACCCATAGGAATCATGCAAACTCCACACAGAAATGCTCAGGCTGGGAATCGAACCCTTCTTGCAGTGATGTGGACGTGCTACCAACTACACCACCATGCTGACCAGTTACATACGTATTGTGTTTTGATTTTTTTGTATACAGAATATCATTTTTGAACTAGTGTAAATAACAGTGCTTTTTATGAAGTTTTCATTCAGAAATACTAGAATTTGTAAAAGTAGCCCTCTATGGAATATGCTCGATTTTATTTCTGAAAAATCCATTTTTCTGACACTCCAATTATCACTGTATTAATGTGACCAGTAGTTGATGAGTTACCTTGGCATTGGTGGAAGTCTAAACACAAAAACAGCAAGGCGCCAAGCTGTGAGTGAGAAAACTGATAAATGTGCACTGTCATTGTCTTGAAACTTTGTTGAGTTCTAACCTTGAATCACTTAATCACGGATTGCATTGATCTTAAATTCATTAAAAATCAACACGATATGGATCATTTTATTTTTGTTTAATTTTAAAACGCACCTTGATTTTTTTCCAGACAGTTTCAGTGGCTCTCTTGACTCACATAATGCCAGCGACTATCACAAAGGGTTATTAAATTATACAGAAGTGCCTACATTCTCTGAAATGACCCGATCAGTGTCGGAGGTGGTATCAACCTGCACTTCAACTTAAAGCACCAAGTTTGAGTGGAATCTTTCTGAAAATAAAAACAACTCCCTCAAGGCTGATTAAAAATTACGTACTTTTAGTACGTACTGGCTAGTGTTTCTAACGAGAGCCCATGGCTGGGTTTCGAGACAATGATACTGTATATAAGAGGGAAAAATGATGCCTTTGTTAAGGGTCAGGGGTTGTAGCTCAGTAAATTGTGATTCTCTGACTATGTTCGTTTTCCCCGCAGACTCCTCTCATGTTTTTTTTTAAGTGATAAATAAAGATGTAAAAATTCTTGCAGGTTCAAATCTTTAAATAAACTTAACCGAGAATGTCATTCTCAAACTAATGACTACATGGTTTCTTTAAATTTATTCTGTAGAAATGAGCAGTTTATTTGGCAGAAAATATATATATTTGGAGAATTTAAATTCTGTTAGATTTACAATACTGTATATAAATATAAATGTAACTAATTTTGCCCTTCTATTTTTATTTATAGATAAACATCCTGAATAAATATTACTTCTCCTTTTTACTGCAAGAGCTAAATATTAGACCGAGCCTTGTGTCCAGCATTTACAGTTGAAGATGTTGCACTTCATGTTCGTTTCTGTGCTTCTCATAAGTGCCAATAACGTCAGAGGTGAGACCACGTTTTAGACACTTTTAGATATTACAGCTATGGTATATATTTATGTGTATATATACGGGTGTGCGCGCGTATGTGTGTGTGTGTGTGTGTGTGTGTGTGTGTGTGTGTGTGTGTGTGTGTGTGTGTGTGTGTGTATGTGAGTGTGTATGTGTGTGTGTGTGTGTGTGTGTGTGTGTGTGTGTGTGTTTGTGTGGACACTGAGTGATCACAGAGTATATCCTGAACAACTTGGCAGACCATCACAGAGCAACAACACACATGCAACTATTCACACTCACATCTGGTGTGTGAGTCATTTGGGTCAATTTGAAACATCCAATTAGCCTAATGTGGATATTTTTGGACTGTGGAGAAAAACACAGAATACCTGGAAGAAACCCCCCCCCCAATCCTGTGTAGCTAACTGGGTTATCAAAGGCTGGCCATGTCTCTCACTGTCTATGGTGTGAGGCATGTAAAAGAACCATTGCTGACATTTTGACAACAGTAGTCTGCATAGCCGTCAATGTGTTTCTACTCTGCAATGGCCTGGTGAGCTGTTCAGGGTGTACTCTTTACTTGCCTCGAGTCTGCTGAGATGGGCACCAGCCTACCCATAACCCTGATTAGGATTAAGTGGTTCAGAAAATAAATGAATGGAAGAAACCCACACAAGCATGTAAACGCCACACAGGAATGGCCAAGTCTGGATCTTCTGAACATGCGAGTCACTCTACCACCATGCCGATCTATATGCATATGCATATGTTTTCAAGAGGAAATAATAAATTATAATGGAAATAAAATAGCGATTTTTACTTTTAAACAGTGATTTTGAAGTTTGAATGAGGAATCAAGCAAAGTGCATGAATAGATGGTATTTGGACTTATTTTGGATTTTCAATCCGTACCACATTGTACTTTAGTCCTACTAATTTTTTGGGCAACACAGTGGCACAGAGGTTAGCATGTCTAGCGAGAAGGTCCTGGGTTTCATTCCTGGGCTCAGACATTTCTGCATGCTTTTCCTGTGTTTATGTGGGTTACCTCTGGGTACTCCAGTTTCCTCCCACAGTCCAAAAACATGCACATGTGGATGACTGGCTGTTCCAAATTGCACGTAGGTGTGAGCATCAGAGTGAATGGTTGTATGTGTGTTGGGTCTACAATGACCTGGCGAGCTGTTCAGGATGTACCCTGCCTTCACCCAGAGTTTGCTGAAATGGGTGCCAGCCTCCCTGCGACCCTAATTAGGATTCAGTGGCTTATAAAATAAATTAATAGTTGTAATTATACTTGTATTTTATATTCCTAATATATAGTATTTGTTTCTGCTCAGCACAATGTGATCGACCTGTTGTTGGGGAAAACCAGATTTTGTCTGATGAATCAAGCCAGCAGACCTATCCTGATGGATCTTCTATAAAGTTCAGCTGTTCCACAGGTTATGTGCCTGTACGATCATCAGCTTCCAGAACAATCACCTGCACCGGAACCCAGTGGGGCAAACTCAAGCTTGAGTGTAAAAGTACAGTAATAAGTGTACAGTCAGAGTTTTCATCTGCTTTGGCCAGAGTCTCAATTCTCTGAAATATTTTTATGAAAATCGCGTTTCTATTTTCCAAATTAGTTCAAAGAAAAAAAAAATTGCATTAACCTTATGTGTATTTTTATCCAGAGAAATCCTGTGGACATCCTGGTGAGATCAACAATGGAAAGTATTTATTTCTACAAGGAGTTCTCTTTGGTGCAACTGTCACTGCACAGTGTAATACAGGGTAAAATGACTTGTTTTGCCATCATATATTTTTCTAATTTGGTTATGCATACAGCTTATAATGTAATGTAATATAGCTGATTGCACAGCTGGTTCAAAATTTGTACTGTATATTTAATTAGAGTCTCAAAGACAAAATGTGGGAATTGGCAAGGGCTAAAGCCTGGAGAGAATATTTCATGCAACTTTTAATTTTTCTGCTTGTCTAATGTTTTGTACACATAATGGTGCTTTTATGTACAGAATTACATGAAATTTATATTTAAAAATACATTTCTATTTGTAGTTTTTTGCTTGTTGGTCAACCAACTCGAAATTGCAGAGAAAAGGGTTGGGATGGGAGAGCTCCTATTTGTGAAGGTAATGCTATTTTCTCTCTGACTTACTCAATCACTCACTCACTCACTCAATCACTCATTTAATCATTTGCTGAACCGTTAATCTGAATCCTATTCAGGTCACTCAAGGTGGCAGCCTATCTCAGCCCACATTAGGTGAACTCAGAGTACACCCTGAACAGCTTGAAAGACCATTGTATTAAAAACATACACACAACCATTTACACTCACACCTTGGGGCAATTTGGAACAGCCAATTAACCCAACGCATGTTTTTGAACTCTGGGAGGTCACTGGAGTACCCAGAGAAAACTCATGCAAACACATGGAGAACATGTGAAGTCTATACAAACTCTACTCGAACCCAGGACCTTCTTGCTGAGAAGCAGATATGCAAACCACTGTGCCAGCATGTTACTTTCTAAGTTTTTAAAAGGAAAAAACTTGTAAATTTTTCATCCTTTAAAAAAATATATTGTTGTATGAAACTCGTTTAGTCCGAATTTACAGACCACACAGGTGGGTATTTAATCTGATTTTAATTACCTGGATCTGATTTCATTTGTAAATAAAAATTTATGATATCTCCAGCGAAAATGGTTAATTCATTCACTCACTCACTCATTTGCCGAATCACTTAATCCTAATATTCATGTCGAGACTTGTACCTATCTGAGCTGTCACTGTGCTAAGGCAGGGTACACCCTGAACAGCTCATCAGGCTATCGCAGGACAAGACATTTTGGTTAATACAAACTGGAATATTTAATTTCTCAGTGTCAAATTGTGGACAATTATTTTCCAGATTAGTAAAGTGAACTCTCTTAGTAATAAGGTCCTGGGTTTGAGTCCTGGGCTCAGAGTGGGCCTTTCTGTGTAGAGTTTTCATGTTCTCCCCATGGTTGCATGGGGATTCACCCGAGTAGTACAGTTTCCTCCCAAAATATAAAGAAATGCCCATAAGGCTAATTGTCTGTTCTAAATTGCCTACCTCTATGTGTGAGTGGGAATGTGTGTGTGTGTGTGTGTGTGTGTGTCCTGATGGAAACATTACTTTCTATTATTATTATTATTATTATTATTATTATTACTATTATTATTATTATTATCTTGTGGTAGTGGTGGCCCAGTGGTAGGTTCCTGGATTACTGATCCCAAAGTGTGTGTGTGTGTGTGTGTGTGTGTGTGTGTGTGTGTGTGTGTGTGTGTGTGTGTTTATGTGTGTGTGTGTGTGTGTGTGTGTGTGTGTGTGTGTGTCCTGATGGAAACATTATTTCTATTATTATTATTATTATTATTATTATTATTATTATTATTATTATCTTGTGGTAGTGGTGGCCCAGTGGTAGGTTCCTGGATTACTGATCCCAAAGTTTGGGGTTCAAGCCCCACTATCAACAGATTGTCACTGTCCCCCCATTACAGCTAACTGGGTTATCAAATGCCGGCCATGTCTCTCACTGTCTGTGGTTCATATCAAAGAACCATTGTTGACTTTTGTCAAGCATAGCTGTCAAGGTGTTTTTGCCCTACGATGGTCTGGCGAGCTGTCCAGAATGCACTCTGCCCTTGTCGTCTGAGATGGGTGCCAGCCTCCCTGCAACCCTAATTAGGATTAAGCGTTTCAGAAAATGAAGGAATTATTATTAGTAGTAGTATTAGTAGTAATAGTCGTAGCATGTATGCTTCTGGTTTTCTCTGATAGCCATAACACAATATTGCTGTAAGTTTACCTACTCTATGTAAAGTAATATTTCTACTGAGAATTGTTTACAAAAATGAAAAATACTCCATACAAGTTTAATATTATATATACAGTATTGAATTTTTTTTTTTTTTTTTCAGTGGTAAAATGTTTAAAGCCGCTCAGTATAACAGATGGCGTTTTTGCTCCTGTGGAAGACTCATATGACTACGGAGAAGCAGTTATATACTCCTGTAAGAAGGATCTTGAGCTTATTGGACCCTCAGAAATAACATGCTCTACTAATGGAACATTTCAGCCTGCTCCTCCTCAGTGTCTATGTGAGTTCCTCTCGATTGAGTGTTTCAAAAAAATTACTGTATTGCAAATAATACACTCTTATGCTGATTCTCATTTTTTAAATACAGTTGTGTCCTGTAAGAATCCAGTAATACCAAACGCAGTAAGAATAGAAGGAAAATCGCCACCTTATAAATATAAAAACTTTGTCAACTACCGGTGTAATACAGGCTACAGAATGGAAGGATCTGGTTACCTGACCTGTACAGAAAACGGGTGGAATCCACCTCCTCCTCACTGCACTGGTACTAATAATTAATGTTTCTGAATAATATACATCATAAGTACTATTACTGGCCAAGCCGATTAATCCTAAGGAAGGCTGAACTCATCTCATCCAACACTGGGTGAAGGCAAGGTGCATCATGAACAGGGTACCACAGACCATCACATGGCCAACACACATATACACACGCGCACACACACACACACACACACACACACACACACACACACACACACACACACACACACACACACACACACACACACACACACACACACACATATAACCGTTCACACTCACACTAACACCTATGGACAATTCAGAGCAGCCAGTTAGTCTAATGTTCATGTCTCTGGATTATGGGAGGAAACCAGAGTACTCCGAGAAAACCCATGCAAGTACAGTATAGAGAGAGCATGAAAACCCCACACAGAAATACCTAAGCCTGGTACTTGAGCCCAGGACCTTCTTGCTGTGAAGTGTACATGCTAGCTACTATGCCACCCTAAATAATAGATCAGTACACAATTATGTCTGTCTTCCTTTTGGCTTTTTTCCTTTTACTCAGGAGTCACCACAGCGAATCATCTGATTCGCACGTTTGATTTGGCAGATCAGTACACAATTATGTATTTATTCCAATCAATTTGATTTTCTTATACGTAGTGTGAGATCTAACTGCAACTATTTTCTTCCTCAGTTATAACATGCTCAAAACCTCCTTCTATAAAAAATGGATTATTTACCCCCCTGAAGACGGTATACAAATATGGACAAACTGTCACATACTCTTGTGATGTAGGTTTTAGACTTAGTGGAATTGCAACAGTCGCATGTACTGATGAAGGAACCTTTCAGCTTTCTCCCCGGTGTCTTGGTGAGTATTTGGTTAAAAAATAAAGATCAAAGCTATGATTGTGTTTTTATCCTGAATAATTCCTGTGCTTAATATTTGAAATGATACATGAAGGGCTAAAAAAAAAAGAAGAATTATCTAATCAGTTGGATGAGGTGTGTTTTCTCTGGACACACACACACACACACACACACACACACACACACACACACAAACACAAATGCTTACTCACTCATTTATCCTATTAGGGTTGAGAGGAAGCTGGTGCTTATCTCAGTCGGCGCTGGGCAAAAGCAAAAAAAAAAAAAAAGTTTACCAGACCTTGACAAGGCCAACATACAAAACACACAGAGATTCACACTCACACCTAAGGCTAATTTGGAGGAGTCAGTTTGCCTAATGTGTATGTTTTTGGCGTGTGGGAAGAAATTGTAGTACCAGGAGAAAACCCACACCACGCAAACGCCACACAGAATTGCCCTTGCTAAGACCAGTACCTTCGTGCTGTGAGGTAGACTTGCTCCAGATGACAAGGTAAAGCCTTAGAGGAATATCACCAGTACACTTAGATAAATAGGAAAACCTAAAGTCAGGGAATTGTCCATGCGCAAAATGGCACACTTGCAGTCCTTGTTACTGTACAAAAGGTGAAGACTTGAAGAAGGTTTGCACGATTTAGAGTTTCATTTGAAACAAAACAAGAAGAGGTGGTGGAATAGTTGTTAGGCTCAGAAGACCCTTTCTGGGTGGAGTTTACAGGTTTTCCCTGTTTGCCCTGTTACCACATTAGGCCCAATAGATATTCCAAGTTGCCCCAGGTGTGAGTGTGAATGGGTGTGATTGTTGGCTCAGCAATAAACTGGATGTTCTGGTGTGCCTCATCTTTGCCAAAAGTTGCCTGGGACAGGCTGTAGCATCCCCATGACCCTCATAGCATTAAAAGCTAGAGGAAGTAAAGGCCCGAATCTGATTAACTACACTCCAAAATTCTCCATGGAAGGCAGGAGTGATGGAGCTCAGCCACATGGCAGTGAATTAGTAACAAAAGTTTGTGTGCAATCAAATCACACTAGGTTTTAACGGGTCAGAAGGCAGAAAGTCTATAAAAAATGAAAAACTCCACCGAAGAACAGAAACAGAACCCATCTCCACGCAAGTTAAACGAAGACGTTGGCGATGGATAGGACATGTGCTCCGCTAGCAGAAAACGGCCCTATCCAGAATTGCCCTAAGATGGACTCCAGATGGCTGAAGAAAGCGAGGCCGCCTCAAGGAGACTTGAAGGAGAACAGTTGAGAGAGAGATAAAGGAAAAGTGTTGGACATGGGGCTATCTGGGACGTGTTTCACTCGACCGACATAAATGGCGGGCTCTAATTGAGGCCTTATGTGCTACCTAGGCACAAAGAGGGCTAGTAGTAGTAGTAGTAGTAGAAGGCAGAAAGTCTATGAGTGTTTTTCAGTCTGTGAACTAAAGTGCCTAAAAAAAAAAAAAAAATCTCATCAAAGTTTTCTGCTTGTTTCTCATCCAGAGATCTTCTGTGATCCACCAGTCATCCCAAATGCAGCTCTCAACCGAAATGTACCACCTTACAGATACGGTGTCTCAATCCAAATCAGGTGCAATAAAGGTTACAAAATAAAGGACTCTGATCACCTGACCTGTGGGGAACATGGATGGAATCCAACTCTCACACGCTGTATTGGTAAAAAATAATGAATGATTTTACATAATATGCTTATTTCGTAATGCTGTTTTGTTGCCTTTCGCGCGAGCAACATGGAAGGTACAGTACTGTGTGTGGTCGTTCCACAGGATGTATGTGTTTGTTGGTTTGACGTCTATGAGTGCTCTCTGGGTCCTAGTAAGTTATTACTTTTCGTGAAATCTATACTAATCTACAGTATTCTGCATATTATTACGAGAGATTTGTGAGTTTACGGAACTTATACTGAAGTAAAGTAATATTACAATACTCGTTATATTTATATAAACAGGAACTTTCCAATAGGTCCAACGCAAGGAATTTATTAGATAATTAGAAGTTTAACTCCGTCTCCAAATTGGCATGCATGTGTCTGAGTACCCATATCACATGAAAGGTCAGTGTGTTCGCTTCACCAATCATTTCGTCACTTTTTGAGAACTGTAGTTCATTTCCAATAAGCACGATAGCAGAATAAGCAAAATTATTTTGCTGAAAGCCAGGTGGACATCGTTGAATATACTTTGTCACAGCTGCAGATAGTTGTTTTAGTATATGCTAGAAGGAAACGGAGTGGCATGGTGGAATAGTGGTTAGAGTGTCTGTCTCACAACAAGAAGGTCCTGGGTTTGAGTCCCTTGATTCTATGGGTGTTTTTGTGTGGAGTTTGAAGGCTCTAGCCTGTGCGTATCCATCAGTTTGATTCAAACATTATCCACCTGGGATAATAGTTTTTATTTCCCACACATAAGACCAATCAAATAACATCTTTTCAATGTAGTGTATACTAATAACTATTTGTGGATTTTTTTGAGGAAGGTTATTTTATATTCGAACACAACATATCTGATAATTGTTTGGAAAGAATTCTAAAAACAAACCTGGTTAAGACCTAAAAACATAGTTTTATTTATGCTTCTTCTGTCTTAGATTTGGTTAAAAGCTATCATTAGTTTTATGTAGGCTCAAGATTTTGGAAAGGCCAGTTAAAAAACTCATCCATCAAAAAATTCATTTTTTGAAACACTTAATCCTAATTAGGGTTGTTGCAGATAGATTGGTGCCCATCTCAGCTGACTCTGGGCGAGAGTAGAGTACACCCTAGACAGCTCACCAGACCATCGCAGGGCAGAAACACACTGATGGCCATACAGCTCTGGGGTGACAAGGTAATGTAGTAGATGCACATTCCACCCCACATCAAGACAGGCTGACCTTGAATTTCAGACTCGGTGAGGGCATTTCTGTGTTGAATTTGCAGGTTCTCCCCGTACTTGCACAAGTTTCCACCCGGTACACTGGTTTCATTCCACAATCCAAAAACCTTAGGCTAACTGGCTGTACCAAATTGCCTCTAGCTGAGAGTGTGAGGTGTGAGTGTGAGTCTTAAGCTGCTTTTGCCCAGAATCCACCAGGATTGGTTCCAGCCTCTGCATGATTCTCTGAAAAGATAAAGTGGATATAATGAAATGAAAATTACATATTTAGGCCTATAAGGTCAAATTTAACACCAAATAATGAGAAACTAATCACTTCACATTGTCACTTTCAAACACTACATTGCTTAATACATTTCCTCCTTACTTACTTGCTCTTTTCCGTTTTATTGTGAAACCTGGGTGGTGACATGACCAGCGAATTAAAAAAAAATCCTTTATTTTAAAAATGTAGAGATAAGCTGCACTTCCTATGTCAGCTAAGTGTGTAACTTGTTTTCATTATTAAGTTTAAAAGACTGGCATGGCATTGTGCACCTTGTCCTCTCCATCCTTACTGGTTTCACTGATTTTAAACTCCTGTGTACACTGACTGTATTTTGATGGCATTAACTAGAATTGCTTGGAAAGCTGGTAAATGGTTGGTATTAATACATCTCTGGTTCGACATTAGTCATAACTAGTTTTAAATTAAAGAGAACATTTTATTGCAAATCACAAGTCCATTTTATGAAACCACACTGATGCAAGATCATAATACTTTATGCTTGTTCACACTTCTTGTTTTTCACCAGAGATGACATGTGATGCACCCAACATTAACAATGCAATCATATTAAGACAGAAGGCATCATCGTATAAATATAAAATGTCAATAATGTGTCAGTGTACCAAAGGCTACAATATGAAGTGGTCTTACATTCTGACCTGTTTGGAAAATGGTTGGAATCCACCTCTTCCAACATGTAACAATAAGATTGCAACATTATTCAACTACTGATAAAGCATGGCATCCACTAGAGTTTCTACCCTTTTACAAAGTCCTTTTACAAAACCTGTTAATATTACAGTTCTGAGATCAGTTAAGATTCATTTTGATTTCTGAAGATTCTAGTTTGGTGTCACAAGTTAGTCTTCCTTCTATACTTTCCAGTATTCAACCCACTTAACTCTATCACTTCACACTTAACACTTAACCTTACTTTCTACCTGTCTGCACTCACCTACAATCACACCCATACTATATACAGTAATTACCCAGTTCACAAGCACACTTTGTGTTGTATTGCCTCTTTGTTTATTGCCAGTGTTCTCAACATTTAGTTATTATGATCTTTGTTTGTTTAATGTTTGCAATTCTGTGCCTTGCCTGTAAAGTTGCATGATCTTTGCCTGCTTAGCATTACTTATTTCTGCACTGCCTTTGATGTACTGTCTACCTGACTGCATGAACTCTGCCTGTCACATTATTGGACTGTGTATCTGGTTTTGTCCCCCTGATTTTCATTAAGTATTGTTTACCTGCAAAGTGCATCTATCTCACACTATGCTAATTCATGGCATGATGTTCAGTCTGAACACTAATTGCTATTTTGTTTGACTGGAAAAGAAAAAATGTTACACTTAAATGTGTGATTTTTTTCACTGAATATGTTGTTGTTGTTGCTATTGCTGTTTGTCCTTCAAGGTTAAAGATGCCCATGACTACATATCATATCAATGATCAGTGGCTGTGGGTCCAGAGATGGCTACTGAGGCCAATCCAGGCCTGAAAGCCTTGCCCACACACAGGACAAGTGTGGGTGGGGTGCTGCAATGGAAATAGAGGCAGCTAGAGCTTTGCGGGCTGCGTGTTTCTGCTGTGCCTCTGCAGTTCTTTGCTTCTCCACTGCATGGGCACTTGTGAAGACTTTGCTTCACCAAGCTGAGCAGTTGGTAGCAAGCTGCTCCCAAGTGCTGACCTTGAAGTTCATGTCCTTGAGGGACCCATTAAAGCCATCTTTGAAATGTTTCTTCTGTCCCCAACTGAATGCTTACCTTCACAAAGGTCTCCGGAAAGTAGCTGTTTGGGCAGTCAACTGTCTGTCATTCTGACAATATGGCCCGCCCATCTGACCTACGCTTTCTGTAGGAGGGTGTGGATGCTGGGAATGCCGGCTTGTTCCAGGACTTCCGTGTCCAGCCTGAAGTTCCTGTCCCTTCACCGTGATGTGTGGTTCCTGGTAGGGCTGTCCTGGCATGTGCTGGTACTTAGTTTTTTTGGAGCTTATGGTGAGACAGAAGTTGTCACAGGCTCTTAAGAAGCAGTCCATTTCATGCTGCATCTTCTGTTCTGTGCCAGCATTGTGGGCGCAGTCATCAGTGAACAAGAAGTCTCTGATGACAGTCTCCTTCACCTTGGTAACAGCCTGCAGGAACCTGAGATTGAACAGTCCACTGTCAGTCCTGTGCCTGACATGCATCCCATCCTGGCAATCATGGAAAGCGTCTGTCAGCATGGCTGAAAAGACCATGCTAAAGAGCATTGGTGTTAAGCCTGGAGTGTATGCGTCGGACCCAGAGATGCAGGAGACCATAAGAAGATTCAACGATTTTATTTTGCACTTGGAACTCTAAATCACGGGAATAATAAATCAATGGAACTGGTCGAGCATGAAGCAAGATACCAGGGTCAGAGAGAAAGCAGAGGAACGGGATCACTGGGAAGACAATCTTCTGACATCGGAGGGAAGCGTGCCGCTCCCATTAATAGCTGGCTGTTTGCTGATTGCAGAGTGGGACCAGGTGCGCTCTTCTGGAACTCGCCTACCGGCAACAGCCACGCCCCTCGCCAGCGCCTGCAATGACTGAAGAAGAGAATTAATGCCGCCAGCCAGCACAGACCATAACAGTGCCCTCCCCCTTAAGGGGCGCCACCTAGCGCCTGACCAGGCTTGCCCGGGAACTGACGATGAAACATGTCTAATAAGTCTGGGTAAAGGATTAGTGAGCGGGGAATCCATGAGCGTTCTTCGGGTCCATACCCCTCCCAGTCCACTAGGTACTGAAAACCTCGACCCCGTCTGTGTACATCGAGGATACGGTTGACTGTGTATGCGGGATGTCCATCAATCAGCTGAGGAGGAGGGGGTGGGGAAGAGGACTTTCTACCGTGGGCTTAATCAGGGAAACATGGAATACTGGGTGTACCTTGAGTGAGGATGGGACTCTTAGTCGGATGGTTCTAGGGTTTATAATTTTTTCTATTACACAGGGCCCAATGTATCTGGGAGACAGTTTCTTGGAGTCAACTTGCAGTGGCAGGTCCTGGGAGGAGAGCCACACTTGCTGCCTGACCGTGTAGGGGGGTGCCAGGGTTCGGTGACGATCGGCAATCCTCCAGTTTTGGGCCACTGTTCGTTCCAGGGCAGCACGTGCTTCTTTCCAGACCCGGCTTGCTCTGCGAAACTGTGCCTGGACAGATGAAACGGCCACTTTGACCTCCTGGCTGGGAAACAGGGGAGGCTGGAAACCATTAATCATCATGAAGAGGGACATCCCGGTGGCGGTGCAGATCAGAGAATTGTGTGCGTATTCGATCCATAGGTGTGTGGCACAGGAGGCTGGGAGGTGGGAGGCAACGCAGTGCAGGCAGGATTGAAGACTTTGATTCGCTCGCTCTGCCTGCCCGTTCGACTGAGGATGGTAGCCAGAGGACAAGCTGCAGGAGACTCCCAAGGGGTTGCAGAATGCCTTCCAAACTCTGGATGCAAACTTGGGGCTCAGGTCTGAAACGACGTCCTGGGGGATGCCATGGAGGCGAAAGACATGTTGGACCAGGAGACCAGCTGTTTCCATCGCCGAGGGGAGTTTGGGTACGGCGAAGAAGTTAACTGCCTTGGTCCACTATCGTCAGGATAACAGTGTTGCCCTGGGACGGGGGTAAACCTGTGACAAAGTCCACCACAAGGTGCGACCAGGGACGATGGGGAATGGGTAAGGGTTGGAGGAGACCCGTGGGTGCACGATGGGAGGACTTGCTCTGGGCACAGGTGACACAAGCTCCCACAAACTCCCTGGTGTCAGCTGCCATCGTTGGCCACCAGAAGCATTGTTGGAGTAGGAAGAGAGTTCGGTGGGCTCCGGGGTGGCAGGCTAATTTTGAGGAGTGAGCCCACTGGAGTGCTGGGGTTCTGGCTGGCGGGGGAACATATAGTCGACCTTGGGGACACCCAATCGGCTCCAGTTCCCCCTGCTGGGCATCCCGAACTAGCCGTTCTACCTCCCATTGAGCTGCTTCAAGTATACAGGAGGCGGGCAAGATGGTCTCCATGGTAGTGTCTTCCCTCGAGGAGAACTGTCTGGAGAGAGCATCTGGCTTCGTATTCTGGGAGCTGGGTTGGTATGTTAGTGTGAAGTTGAACCTTCCCAAGTAGCGTGACCATCGTGCCTCACGGGAGTTCAACCTTTTGGCTGGACGGAGGTAAGATAGGTTTTTATGATCGGACCAGACCATGAAGGGGTGGGCTCCCCCTTCCAGCCAATGCCTCCACTCCACTCCTGGAGCGCCAAGACCACCGCCAGCAGCTCACGATTCCCAACATCATAATTTTGTTCCTCCGGGGACAAGCGACGGGAGAAGAAGGCGCATGGTTGTAGCTTCTGGTCTGTGGGAGACTGTTGGAAGAGGACCGCCCCCACCCCTGAGTCTGAGGCGTCGACTTCCACCACAAACTGCAGTGAGGGGTATGGGTGGCTCAGTACAGGTGCATTGACGAATTTAGCCTTCAGCCTGTCAAACGCCGCCTGGGCACTTGGGGACCACTGGAACGGTGTTTTGGGTGATGTCAACTGTGTGAGGGGGGCTGCTAGGTGGCTGTAGTCCTGCACAAACCGGCGATAGAAGTTTGCAAACCCCAGGAACCTCTGCAGCTGTTTCCTCGTCCCCGGAGCTGGCCACTCCGCCACTGCCTTCACCGCCTTCACCTTCGCCGGATCGGATCTTATCTGACCCTTCTCCACGATGAACCCCAGGAAGGAGACTGAGGGGACATGAAACTCGCATTTTTCTGCTTTAACAAACAGTCTGTTCTCTAGGAGCCTCTTTAGTACCATTCTCACGTGGCGGAGATGCTCATCTTCGTCTCTAGAGAAGATCAGGATGTCGTCAAGGTACACCAATACAAAGCGGTTCAGCATGTCCCTAAGCACATCGTTGACCAGAGCTTGGAAAACTGCCGGGGCATTGGTTAGTCCGAATGGCATGACCAAATATTCGAAGTGCCCCAGGGGCATGTTGATCGCCGTCTTCCACTCGTCCCCCTCCTGAATTCGGACGAAGTGGTAGGCGTTTCTCAGGTCCAGCTTGGAAAAAATGGTAGCATCGTGGAGAGAGGTGAAGGCTGAATCGATTAGAGGGAGAGGGTACTTGTTTTTTATGGTGATATGGTTAAGGCCCGTGTAATCGATGCAAGGTCTCAGGGTCTTGTCTTTCTTTTCGACAAAGAGGAACCCAGCGCCTTCCGGGGAAGATGAGGGCCGAATGAGACCGGTAGCCAGAGACTCATTAATATATGCCTCCACGGCATCTTTCTCTGGCTTCGAGAGATTGTATAGTCGCTGGTAAGGGAGCGTGGAACCTGGGAGTAGGTCAATGGTGCAGTCGTATGGTCAGTGAGGAGGTAATAAGCGAGCCCGGTCCTTGCTGAAGACCTCTTGCAGGACGTGATATTCTTTTGGCACGCCGACTAAGTCCAGATCCTCCAGGTCGACCGGGGTTCGTGAAGCTTGGGAGGGTACGGCTGCCATGAAGTAGTGTTGCAGACAGTAGTCACTCCAGCTACATATGGTGAGGGTGCGCCAGTCGATGTGGGGATTGTGGGTCTGCAACCATGGCCACCCCAACACTAGGGGAAAGTGAGAGGCAGAGAGAACAAACAGCTCCAAAGCAGGATCAGCAGGAGCCAATCATGCCCGAATACCTGGCTGGCGTGGGAATGAGTGGTTCTCTGTGGTTCTCAGGACATGGGCCAGGATCTTCCCAGCTGTTGACAGGAGAGAGATGCCTCGATGATTGTTGTAGGACTGGCAGTTGTGTTTCTTCTTGTAGATGTGGACCATGGTAAGTGGCGGTGTGAATAGTTATGTGTGTTCCCCTGTACATGTGCTCTCCAAGTTAACGCCATGAGTTAACTATCATCTTCTTGAAAGAATCATGTTTCCAAGTTCGTCAAGATCCCCACAAAGGGGCATGAAGGTCTCCTACACTCAGTTAAGGTCTGTTCTGTCTACTGTACTCGACCATGATTCCCATGTTCTACCTCAGTTGGCATCACACACACTCCATGCTCATCTCTTTCTGTAAAACTGTGGAGATAGTTGACCTAGTGTCCCAGTGTAAACCCAACATAAGGTAACAAAGGCAATTTAAAATGACAGTGCAAGGAAAGTTTACAGTGAAAGATTACAATGGCTGCAAGATTTACCTTATTTCTGGACAAATATGATAAAATAAAGAATTGGCATATCCTGGAAATTTATTTTCATTCATATTAAATTATTCCTACAACTTCCAGCAAAACGTCAATGATCCATTCAATTGTTTTGAGTGTTGGTATTTTCGGATAATTTGGCATTCTGCTTCATTCCAGATTTAATAATAGCTCCCATTTTTGCACACATGTGATCATGTGACACCCAATCCAGTAATGTAGCTCATTGGCCTTTATATTGTGAATCAAGTTCAATTTCCAAGTGTGTAGAGGATACTCTTCAAACGACCAAGGAAGAAGTGATTTATTTTGTGATATTCTACTTTTTAGACCCTATGTGGAATGTGAAATACCTCATAAAACTACTAAAATTTTCCCCTGGTAATAATGATAATTAATATCATGTTTTCTGTTGGCAGGCAGTGGTGGCCTGGTGGTAAGGTGCTGGATCACTGATCCTAAGGTTGGGGGTTCAAGTCCCACTATCAACAGGTTGTCACTGTCCCCCCAGTGCAGCTAACTGGGTTAACAAAGGGCAGCCATGTCTCTCACTATCTATGGTGTGAGGCATATAAAAGAACCATTGCTGACTAGACAGGTCGAGACGAGAGTAGGCTGTATAGCCGTCAGCGTTTTTCAGCCCTGTGATGACCTGGCAAGCTGTTCAGGGTGTACTCTGCCCTCGGTGGTGATAGTGGGATTGAACCACTGACCTTCAGATTAGAAACCCATTGCCTTATCCACTAAGCCACCACTGTTGTATGATATGGTTTTTCACAAGTGATATGGTTTAAAATAAACACTATTCACTGGATTTCTTCTCTTTTCGCTAGCAATGACCTGTGATGAGCCTCAAATAAAGTATGCATCTATCACTGAAGGCAAATCAAAATATTATGCATATCACTCATCCATCTGGGTTGAGTGTATTGCTGGATACAAGATGGAAGGGTCAAAAAACCTTACCTGTGAAGAAAATGGATGGACTCCATCACCTCCAGAGTGCAGTTTAAGTAAGAATAATTTTCATTTGAATTCAGAAGAAACTGGAAAAAAAAACAATGATAACTGCTTAGGCATTATTATTATTATTATTATTATTATTATTATTATTATTATTATTATTATTATTATTATTATTATTATTATTATTACCGACTGCTATTACTACTACTACTACTACTACTACTACCAATAATAATAATAATAATATAGCTCGACCACCTCACAGCAAGTACCTGTGTTTGGGTCCCGAGTTCAACAAATGCATTTTTGTATAGGGTTCTCTGTGTGCTTGAGTGGGTTCTGTTGGGTACTCTGGTTTTGTATAATCCAAACCCATGCACATTAGGCTAACTGACAGTTCTAAAATGCCCCAAGTGTCAACATGAGTATGAATGGTTATATTTGTTGGTCAGGTGATGATCTGGTGAGCTGTTTAGGGTGTACCCTGTCTTTGGCTATTGTTAGCTGAGATAGGCTTTAGCCTCCCTGAGACCCTGATTAAGCAGCTCAGCAAATTAGTGAGTGAATAATAATAATAATAATAATAGAAACAACAACAATTATTATTATTACATTTCTATAAAAATACTTTTATTTATTTATTTATTTTTAATAAATCAGTGATACATAAAGCCTTATAAGTGTTTCTTTATTTCTTATGTTGCAGATCTTTGGAGCATGAAATGGCTGTTTCAACGCATTTTAGATTTGATTTGTGCAAATGAGAAATTCAGAGATGTGTAAAGGTACAGTAGTATATCATGTATATTATTACGGTAGTGTATTAGTACTGGTAATACAATGTTGTCTCTGTCGTGGTTTGATATGTCAGCACTCGTGCATGGTGAGGGTGACTGATTTTCTAAAATATGAGGAACTTAGACCATAGGTTAAGTAATATTCACAAGGGGCAGCGGTGGTCTAGTGGATAGGGCGCAGGATCGCTGCGCCTAAGGTTGGGGGTTCGAGTCCCCACAGGGTTGTCACTGTCCCCCCAGTGCAGCTAACTGGGTGATCAAAGGCGGGCAATGTCTCACTGTCTATGGTGTGAGGCATGTAAAAGAACCATTGCTAACTTTCAGAAAGAATATGCTGCAAAGTCGTCAGCGTGTTTCTGTCCCTTGCTATATATATATATATATGTATATGTGTATATATATATATATATATATATATATGTATGTATATATATACATATATATATATATATATATATATATATATATATATATGTATGTATATATATAGATAGTGCCCTTCATAAGTGCAGCCGTGAGGGGGGGCACAAACAAGTGCCCGCCCTCACGCCGGTCTCAAGCCCGGATAAATGGAGAGGGTTGTGACATGAAGGGCATCCGGCGTAAAACTTTTGCCAGAATACAAAATGCAAACCGTAAAGGCAAATTTCATACCGGATCGGTCGAGGCCCGGGTTAATAATGACCGCCATCGGTGCTGTTAACCAACAGGGTGCTGGTGGAAATTGGACTACTGTTGGTCGAAGACGTCGAAGAAGGAGAGGCAGGAGGCGTGTCCGTAGGCAGAGAGAGAAAAGGAAAAGCATGAGTTTAGGACTGAGAGTAGGGACTTTGAATGTTGGAACTATGACAGGAAAAGGTAGAGAGCTGTCTGACATGATGCAGAGGAGGAAGGTGGACATATTGTGTTGTTCAGGAGACCAGGCGGAAAGGTAGCACGGCTAGAAGCTTAGGAGCAGGGTTTGAGCTGTTTTTTCACAGTGTGGATGGGAAGAGAAATTGAGTAGGAGTCATCTTGAAGGAGGAGATGGTCAGGAATGTTGTAGAAGTGAAAAGAGTGTCAAACAAAGTGATGAGTCTCAAGTTAGAAATTGGAGGTGTGATGTTCAATGTTGTTAGTGCTTATGCCCCACAGGCAGGATGTGAGCTAGAAGAGAAGGAGAGATTCTGGAGTGAGTTAGATGAAGTGATGCAGAGTACCCCCAGAGGTGAAAGAGTGGTCATTGGGGCAGACTTCAACGGACATGTTGGTGCAGACAACAGAGGGGAAAGTGATGAGCAGGTTTGGTATCCAGGACAGGAACGCAGGACAGATGTTGATTGATTTTGCAAAAAGGATGGAAATGGCTGTGGTGAATACTTTCTTCCAGAAGAAACAGGAGCATAGGGTGACTTATGAAAGCGGAGGTAGGAGCACACAGGTAGACTACATCTTGTGTAGGCGATGTAATTTGAAGGAAGTCAGTGACTGCAAAGTAGTAGTGGGTGAGAGTGTTGCCAAACAGCATAGGATGGTGGTGTGCAGGATGATTCTGATGGTAAGAAAGGTGAGGAAGGCAAAGGCAGAGCAGAAGACAAAGTGGTGGAAGCTAAAAAAGGAAGTGTCGTGTTGTCTTCAAGGAGGAGTTGAAACAGGTTTTTGGTGGTCATGAATTGCTTCCAGATGACTGGACAACTATAGCTAATGTGATCAGGGAGACAGGTAGGAGAGTACTTGGTGTGTCCTCTGGAAGGAAAATAGATAAGGAGACTTGGTGGTGGACTGAGGAAGTGCAGGAGTGTGTACAAAAGACGAGGTTAGCTAAGAAGAAATGGGACATAGAGAGGACCGAAGAGAGTAAACAGCAGTACAGGGCAACACAGTGTAAGGCGAAGGTAGCGGTGTCAAAGGCCAAACAGAGGGCGTATGATGACTTGTATGCTAGGTTGGACAGTAAGGAGGGAGAAAATGATTTATACAGGTAGGCAAAGCAGAGAAATAGAGATGGGAAGGACGTGCAGCTAGTTAGAGTGATTAAGGACAGCGTGGGAAACGTGTTGACTGATGACAGAAGTATGCTGGGAAGATGGAAAGAGTACTTTGAAGAGCTGATGAATGAGGAAAATGAGAGAGAAAAAAAAGAGTAGAAGAGGTGATTGTTGAGGACCAGAAAGTAGCAAAGATTAGTAAGGGTGAAGTGAGGAGGGCATTGAAGAGGATGAAGAGTGGAAAGGCAGTTGGTCCTGATGATATACCGGTGGAGGTATGGAAGCATCTCGGAGAGGTAGCAGTAGATTTTCTGACAAGAACATTCAACAAGGTCTTAGAGAGTGAGAGGATGCCAGAGGAATGGAGGAGAAGTGCGCTAGTGTCCATTTTTAAGAACAAGGGAGATGTGCAGAGTTGTGGTAACTACAGAGGGATAAAGTTGATGAGCCATACGATGAAGCTATGGGAAAGAATAGTGGAAGCTAGACAAAGGGCAGAGGTCAGCATCTATGAACAACAGTTTGGTTTCATGCCAAGAAAGAGCACCACAGATGCAGTGTTTGCCTTGAGGATGTTAATAGAAAAGTACAGAGAAGGTCAGAAGGAGCTGCATTGTGCCTTTGTGGATCTGGAGAAAGCATATGACAGGGTGCCGAGAGAGGAACTGTGGTATTGCATGAGGAAGTCTGGAGTGGCAGAGAAGTATGTTAGTGTGGTGCAGGACATGTATGAGAGATGTAAGACAGTGGTGAGGTGTGCTGTTGGTGTGACAGAAGAGTTCAAGGTGGAGGTGGGATGTTTGCAGATGACATTGTGATCTGTAGTGAGAGCAGAGAACAGGTGCAGGAAAATCTAGAGAGGTGGAGGTATGCCCTGGAAAGGAGAGGAATGAAGGTTAGCTGCAGTAAAACAGAATACATGTGTGAAAGACAAGGACCCAAGTGGAACGGTGAGGTTACAGAAAACAGAGATAAAGAAGGTGGAGGATTTTAAGTTCTTAGGCTCAACAATCCAGAGCAATGAAGAGTGTGGAAAAGAGGTGAAGAAGCGTGTTCAGGCAGGTTGGAATGGTTGGAGAAAAGTATCTGCTGTAATGTGCGATAGGAAGGTATCAGCAAGAATGAAAGGAAAAGTGTACAAGACAGTGATGAGGCCAGCGATGTTGTATGGTTTAGAAACAGTGGCCCTGGGGAAAAGACAGAAGGCTGAGCTGGAGGTAGCAGAGATGAAAATGTTGAGGTTCTCTTTGGGAGTAACGAGGATGGATAGGATCAGGAATGAGTACATCAGAGGGACAGCACATGTTCGAGGTTTTGGAGACAAAGTCAGAGAGGCTAGATTGAGATGGTTTGGACATGTACAGAAGAGGGATTGTGAGTATATTGGTAGTAGGATGCTGAGGTTGGAACAACCAGGCAGAAGGTCTAGAGCAGGGGTCACCAACATTTTTGAAACTGAGAGCTACTTCACGGTTACTGAATCATACGAAGGGCTACCAGTTTGATACGCTCTTCTGAAATAACAAATTTGCTCAGTTTGCCTTTAGTTATACATTATTTATAATGATTAGTAATACTCACCTATGTAAAGACACTGATCATGTTAATGATTTCTAACAATGATTATCAAAAATGACAACAAGGTGGGAAACAGATATCAATATTCAACACTTTATCTCTATTAATCACAGTATTTGTTACATTTTCAGATGATCACTTACACCACTACATTTTAGCAAAAAATTTCCCATTTGCAGAAGCCACTGACATGCCCTGTTAACAAATCATGAACTATGTTTGCAACATGTTTCAAAGTTAACAATTATGTAATGTTAAACAAAATCAACTTACATATTTTTAAATATGTAATACATTTTTATTTCACATTTTGAACTAATGGCCAAGTCTGTGTTATGTTTAACAAAATTATAACTTTTAAATGTCATGAACACACTTTAAATTGAACACAATTCTTCAATATTTTAATTCAACTTTGCCATGGCACTACCATGTTGCCACTGACTACATCTGGTATCCGTCCTTGGTTAGTGGGAAGACTGGCATTGCATGCTGTTCACCAGTGTGTTGTAATCTGGTGTGTAACTTGACACTGCAACTGTGAGTGAGTCTCTCAGATGTGCATCAGTGAGGCGTGTTCTGTGTTTGTTTTGATGAAGTTCATGTCAGAAAATGCTGATTCACAGAGATAGGTTGAGGCCAAACAGGCTGGCAACCTTCATGGCTGCTGTGCATACTCCACTGTACTTCTCTGTGTCAACAAGGCGGCCAAAAGTTTGGTGCAGCCTGGTAGGCTTTGAGATGGAGATCATTTTGCAATGTTATAATTTCCAATCTCCACCTGTCCAGCATCCAAGTTGACCGTTGCACTTAACTGCTCAGCAAAGCATGTTGTGTCCCCATTCATGAAAGGGTTGGAAATGAAGAACACACATGGTTCAAGCTGATGAAGGTCACAAAACCTATTCTCAAACTCTTGCCCAAGTCTGTTTATTACTTCAATGTACTTTTCTGCCACTTTTTCAAATGTCTCAGATGCAGAAGCATTGTCTTTCAGCACTGACTGCACAGAGGAAAGTGCAGAACTTTTTCTCTGTAAATCTGCAGAGAATGCATTCATTTTGGCTTTAAATGCATTTAAAGCACTTATCATATCGACAACAGTCTTACCTTTGCCTTGCAGCTGGCAGTTCAGGAGGTTTAGTTTCCCAGTAATGTCCACCAAAAATGCAAGGTCAAGTGTCCACTCTGTGTCCTCTAGCAGTGAGACATCTTCGCCTTTGGACTGCATGAACTCTTTGATTTCCACGCAAAGAGACAAAAAGCGATGCAAAACTCGTCCTCTGCTGAGCCATCTGATTTCTGTGTGTAGCAGTAGGTCCCCATATTCTGCTGACATCTCCTCTAATAGTACCTTGAAAATCCTGTGCTGCTTTGCTTTGGAGGCGGATGTTGTTTATGATTTTCTGGGAGTCATCACGTGCCCAAAGCCGATCACTTTCGCACACAACGCCTGCTGGTGAATGATGCAATGGTAATGCAGAAATTTGGGGAAGTCTGGGTCACGTTTACAGTGGCGATGAAACCTGTCTGTCGGCCGACCATAGCAGGAGCCCGTCTGTTGTCACCGCTACCAGCTTTTCCAATGGCACCTTTTTCTGCACGAAAAACTCCTTCACCGTGTTATAAATGTCAACTCCTCTCGTAGTTGTCTTTAAGGGCAGTAGTGTCAGGAGTTCTTCTTTTGTGGAGAAATCATTAAACACCATCGGATAAAAACCAATAACTGCGCTGTACTGCTGCTGTCCACGGACTCATCGCACTGGAGGCTAAACCACTTGCACTTCGCCCAGATCCTGCTCCAACTGATCGACCAAGTTACTGGACATAGCTGATACTGTCTTGCCATCGTAGATGCCCCCAGTTGGGCGCCGGAAAGAGTGGAAATTAGGTCGCTTCCATTTTTCTCGTCTTTAAATACAGTGTTAGCAATTAATAACATCGCTTCTTTGACAACTTCTCCATCTGTAAATGCCTTTTTTTCTTGATCAGAAAATGTGTAGCTCTAAACGAGGCTTGATTTGCTTTTGTGAGTTTTGGCCGGCCTCGTAAAAAGACTGTTGCTTACCCAGAGCGGTCTTTAGCTCACGGGCTTTTTCTGCCCGTGAGGCGCTTGCAGGTGGATATTTATCATGGTAGCTTTTGTGACACGTATTGAAATGTCTCTCCACATTGTGCCGTTTTGCTGTCGCCACGGTCGTCCGCCAAAATCAGACACACGCAGGTTTCTTTTACAGTCGTAAAAAGAACTCCTCTTCCCATTCACTGTGAAAGAGATCACGTTTTCTTTCTTTTTTCTGCCATGTTTTTGGGGTGCGAAAGTGCATACAGCGCCCGCTAGCTTACTCTCCACATCCCACAAGCTCTACTTTACTGCCCATAGGTAAATATTGTGCGCGTTAACCTTAAAGTATTTTTAAGATAGTATTTTTTAAATCTATATACATACAAGTGTGATTAAAAAAATAATAGCAACAGAACAAAATTAATTTTTAGACGCAGCTCTCTATGAGATGTGCTATTTTTGGAACAGGCCCGCGGGCGACTCATGTGGTCCTTGCGGGCGACCGGGTGCCCGCGGGCACCGTGTTGGTGACACCTGGTCTAGAGGAAGACCAAAGAGAAGATTTATGCATGTGGCGAAGGAGGACATGAAGGTAGTTGGAGTAAGAGTAGAAGATACAGAGGATCGGGTGAGATCGAGGTGGATGGTTTGCTGTGGCGACCCCTGAAGGGAAAAGCCGAAAGGAAAAGAAGAAGAAGAAGAAGATAGTGACCTTCATAATTATTTACACCCGGGGTTAAGATGTGATACAAGCCTTAAAATAAATTATTTTTATTGCAGAAAGCAAGCTCTCACACTGAAATTTGTGAACTTTCATCTCATGTGAATTTTAAGTGGAAAATAAAATCCCTGACTAAGTAATTATTATTTTTCATAAAATTAACTGTTCCACAATTGTTGGCACAATTTACAATTCCTAGGAAATTAATGTAATTAAAAAAATTAATTCCCCTCCATGAATCGCCACCTTATCATGGTGGAGGGGTTTGCGTGACCTAATGATCCTAGGAGCTATGTTGTCGGGGGCATAATGTCCCTGGTATGGTCACCCAAGGCAAACAGGTCCTGGGTGAAGGTCCAGACAAAGTGCGATTCAGAAGACCCCTATGCCATCTCAGAGGAAACGATTGAAGCAGTCTCCCTTGCCCAGACGCGGGTCACCGGGGTTCCCTCCTGGAGCCAGGCCCAGGGGAGGGGCTCGAAGGCGAACGCCTGGTGGTCGGGCTTATGCCCATGGAGCCTGGCCAGGCCTAGCCCAAAAAGGAGACATGGGTTCGCCCTCACATGGACCCACCACCCGTGGGAGGAGTTTTAGGGGTCGGGTGCAATGTGAGTTGGGTGGCAGCCAAAGGCATGGGTTCTGTCGGACCGATCCTCGGCTACTTACTCTGACCCTCGGGACATGGAATGTCACCTCTCTGGCGGGAAAGGAGCCTGATTTGGTGCGTGAAGTGGAGAGATACCGACTAGATATAGTCGAGCTCAACTTAATGCATAGATTGGGCTCTGGAACCATCCATCTCGAGAGAGGCTGGACCTTCTTCTATTCTGGAGTTTTTCATGGGGAGAGGTGGCGAGCCGGTGTGGGTATTCTTGTTGCCCCCCGTCTCGGGGCCCAAATGTTGGGGTTCTCCCCGGTTGACGAAAGGGTAGCTTCCCTCCGTCTTTGGGTGGGGGGACGGGTCCTGAGGTCCTGACTGTTATTTGTGCTTATGCACCAAATGACAGTTCAGAGTACCCACCCTTTTTGGAGTCTTTTTTTTGGGGGGGGGGGGGGGTGTTGGAGAACGCTCCCTCGAGAGACTCACTAGTTGTCTTGGGAGACTTGAACGCCCATATGGGCAACGATAGTGTGACCTGGAAGGGTGTGATTGATAGGTACGGCCTCTCCAGTCTGAATACGAATGGTGTTTCGTTGTTGGATTTCTGTACTCGTCACATTTTGTCTATCATGAACACCATGTTCGAACATAAGGGTGTCCATAAGTGCACTTGGCACCAGGACACCCTAGGTCGCAGTTCGATGATTGACTTTGTAGTTGTGCCATCGGACTTGCGACCATATGTTCTGGACACTCGGGTGAAGAGAGGAGCTGAGCTGTCTACCGATCACTGCCTGGTGGTGAGTTGGCTTCAGTGGTGGGGGAGGTTGCCTTCCAGACCTGGCAGGCCCAAGCGTGTAATCAGGGTCTACTGGGAACGTTTGGCGGAGTCCCCTGTCCGAGAGGCCTTTAACTCCCACCACCGGCAGAGCTATAACCACGTCCTGGAGGAAGTGGGGGACATGGAATCCGAATGGGCCATATTTTGTGCCTCCATTGTCGCTGCGGCAGCCCATAGCTGTGGCCATAAGGTCGTCGGTGCTTGTTGTGGCGGTAATCCCCGAACCCGGTGGTGGACACCTGCGGTGAAGGGGGCCGTCCAGCTGAAGAAGGAGGCCTATCGGGTTTTATTAGCCTGTGGGACTCCCGAGGCAGAAAACGGGTACCGGCAGGCCAAACGTGCTGCAGCCGAGGCTGTCGCAGATGCAAAATCTCAGGCATGGGAGGAGTTCGGTGAAGGCCTAGAGAGTGATTATCGGTTGGCCTCAAAAAGGTTCTGTACCACCTTCCGACGCCTCAGGAGGGGGAAGCAGTTCTTCACAAACACTGTTTACAGTGGAGGTGGGGAGCTGCTTTCCTTGATGGGGATGTCGTCGAGAGGTGGAGGGAATACTTTGAGGACCTCCTCAATCCCACCAACATGCCCTCCGTGGAAGAGGAAGACCCTGGGGGTTCGGGTGAGGGTCCACCCATCACTGGAGTGGAGGTCACTGAGGTTGTCAAAAAGCTCCTCGGTGGTCGAGCTCCGGGGTTGGAAGAGATCCGCCCGGAATATCTCAGAGCTCTGGATGTTGTAGGACTGTCTTGGTTGACACATCTCTGCAACATCACGTGATCATCAGGGGCTGTACCTCTGGATTGGCAAACTGGGGTGGTGGTCCCAATTTTTAAGAAGGGGGACCGGAGGGTGTGTTTCAATTATCGGGGAATTACACTCCTCAGCCTACCTGGGAAAGTCTATGCAGGGGTACTAGAGAGGAGGATCCGACCGATAGTCGAACCTCGGATTCAGGAGGAACAATGTGGTTTTCGTCCTGGCCGTAGCACTCTTGACCAACTCTATACGCTCCACAGGATTCTGGAGGGGGCATGGGAGTTTGCCCAATCTCTCCACGTGTGCTTTGTGGATTTGGAGAAGGCTTTCGACCGTGTCCCTCTAACAATCTTGTGGGGCGTGCTCTGAGAGTGTGCGTTCCGGACCCGTTGCTACGAGCTATTCGGTCGCTGTATCACCGGAGCCAGAGTTTGGTCCGTATTGGTAACAGCAGGTCGGATTCATATCCAGTGGGAGTTGGAGTCTGCCAAGGCTGTCCTTTGTCACCGATTCTGTTCATAAGTTTTATGGACAGAATTTCTCAGCGCAGTCGAGGCGATGAGGGGTTCTGGTTTGGTGGCCATCGGATATCGTCTCTGCTTTTTGTGGATGATGTTGTCCTTTTGGCTTCATCAAGTCGGGACCTCCGCTCTCATTGGAGCGATTCGCAGCCGAGTGCGAAGCAGCTGGGATGAAGATCAGTACCTCCAAGTCCGAGGCTATGGTTCTCAGTCGGACAGTGGTGGAATGCACCCTCCGGGTCGGGAATGAGGTCCTGCCCCAAGTGGAGAAGTTTAAGTATCTTGGGGTCTTGTTTATGAGTGAGGGAAAGATGGCGCGAGAGATCGACAGACGGATCGCTGCAGCCTCTGCTGTTAAGCGCTGCCTGTACCGGTCCGTCGTGGTGAAGAAGGAGCTTAGCCACAAGGCGAAAATCTCAATTTACCAGTCAATCTACGTTCCAACCCTCACCTATGGTCACGAGCTTTGGGTAATGACTGAAAGAACAAGATCATGGATACAAGCAGCTGAAATGAGCTTCCTTCGCCGGGTGGCGGGGTTCTCCCTTAGAGATAAGGTGAGAAGCTCCACCATCTGGGGAGAGCTCGGAGTAGATCTGCTGCTCCTCCGCATTGAGGGGGGCCAGTTGAGGTGGCTCGGGCATCTGGTCTGAATGCCCCCCGGACGCCTCCCTGGTGTGGTGTTTCGAGCATGTCCAACCAGGAAGAGACCCCGGGGTCGACCTAGAACACGCTGGAGGGACTATGTCTCTCGGCTTGTCTGTGACCGCCTCGGTGTCCCCCCGGAAGAGTTGGAGGAAGTGGCTCGGGAGAGGGACATCTGGACTTCTTTGCTTAGGTTGCTGCCCCCGCGACCCGACCCTGGATGAAGCGGAAGATGATGATTATGATGATGATGAAAAAAGTCATTCTGTTATTTATACATTCATTCATTCATTTTTTGAACCGCTTAACCTTAATTCGGGTCACGGGGAGGCTGGTACCAGGCCATTGCAGGGCCAACACTCACAAGGCCATTCATACTCACACTCACACCTAGGTGAGATTTTGAACAGCCATTTAGGCTACTGTGGGAGGAAACTGGACTACCCGGTAGAAACCCACACAAGCACGTGGAGAAAATGCAAACTTCACACAGAAATGTCTGAGCTGGGACAGTAGATTATAAAGTCATTCAGAGTATCTTGGTATATTTAATTGGTAATACATCACTTACTGTTTCCCTGGGGTATAAATATGATGTGACACAGAGGCCATTTCTCTTATCGACTATTCAACATGGGAAAGATGAAGGGACAACAATTCAAGTAAGGAAGATGTGTGTCGCCCTTCACAAGTCAGGCAATGGCTACAAGAAAATAGCCTCTTTCATATCTACTGTCAAAGAAATCATTAAGAAGCTTAAAACAACGAAGAATTGTTTCTTCTCCCAGTGCAGCAAACTGGGTTATCCAAGGCTGGCCATGTTGCTCACTGCCTATGGTGAGAGGTTCATGTAAAAGAACCATTGCTGACTTTCATCAAGAGGAGCTATATCGCTGTCACCGTGTTTCTGCCCTGCAATGGCCTGGCGAGCCATCCAGGGTGTACACTGCCCTTGCCCAGAGTCGACTGAGATGGGTGCCAGTCTTCTCATTACCCTAATTACGATTAAATGGTTCAGAAAATGAATGAATGAGAATTATTTCTTAATGTGGGATTTTTGTACGACTGAATAAATACAGACGTTCCCCGACTTACATTCCTCCGTTTTCCGTTTTTTCGATTTTACGTTTAAAAAAAAAAATTGTCAAATTTTGAGTTTCAACGTACCTATGTAGTACGCTGACGTAATGACGCTGCGTCCAATGTTTACAAATGACAGACTGAATGTGCCCCTTCTTCTTCCCAGTTCAGTTATATATACATCGTTTTATATATATCTTCTTCTTCATCTTCATATATATATATATATATATATATATATATATATATATATATATATATATATATATATATATATATATGGAGAGAGAGAGAGAGAGAGAGATAGATATAGATATATATATATATAGTGTATGGTTGGTCAGAAGCATAAGCCTACTAGCATGGGTGCAAGTCTCATACACAGAGATGAATTAACTATGTGCCTGGATCGGCGCAATCTACCATGTATACTCAGTTAAGCAAAGAGAGTTATAAAATGTATGAAAACCTGAATCCAGAAAAGAAAGAGATCTGTCCGCTCTGCTGGTGATGCACATCAGTGCAGGCTGAGTACTAAACCACTATTCAACGGCGCCCTTGCTCACTTGAAAGACCGGAAGTCCGTATAACCCGCGCTTTGTGTCAAGCGCAAACAAGTAAACTACTTTTGGTGTTGAGCGCCTCATGTATTGTAAGCGTTGATTGGCTGTTTTAAGCTTCATGTAAAGTGACTCGGCTCAGCCTCGTGTAATGTGACTCAGCTCAGCTTGATGTAAAGTGACCATCCGCCGACCATCGGAACCATTTACAAGCAGAAAGATCGCATCATAGAGAATCTTAAAGGTTATATTTGATACTGTATTTGATATTTGATGAGTGAATTTGATTAAAATTTATCTATTTAAAATAATTTTGCTTGAATTTAATTTATTTGAAATTAATGTTGATATTATTTAGGGGCAGTGGTGGTCTAGTGGTATAGGGCGCTGGATCGGTGATCCAAAGGTTGGAGGTTCGAGTCCCACTCTCCACAAGGTTGTCACTCTCCCCCCCAGTGCGGCTAACTGGGTTATCAAAGGCGGGCCATGTCTCTCACTGTCTATGGTGAGAGGCATGTAAAAGAACCATTGCTGACTTTCGTAAAGAGTAGGCTGCAAAGTCGTCGGCGTGTTTCTGTCCCTTGCTAAAAGGGTTGTGACAGGAAGGGCATCCGACGTAAAAACCTCTGCCAAATCAAATGTGCGAATCAGATGATTCGCTGTGGCGACTCCCGAGTGAAAGGGAAAAAGCTGAAAGGAAGACAGACAATGTTGATATTATTTGATATATTTGCTATTATTTTACAATGTTATGTTTATAATACTTGATTTAGGGGTGTTTTATGAGATACGGTAATGGTATTTATGGATGTATAGTGCAGTATATGCGTCATACGTCACTGTAACAAATTACGTTCACTTTCAACTTATGTTCGGCCTTCCGGAACCAATTAAAAACGTAAGTCGGGGAGCATCTGTACACTTGAATTAATCCTTGAATTTTCCTGTTTTTCATTGTGGTCCAATACAGTACTATCTGGGGAAAAAAAGAATTTATCTGAAGCTAAAGAACACATTTTAACCAGAGGTACCAATAATTACAGAGGGCAGTAATGCATGTGTGTGTGTGTGTATATATATATATATATATATATATATATATATATATATATATATATATATATATATATAGAGAGAGAGAGAGAGAGAGAGAGAGAGAGAGAGAGAGAGAGATCTGAATTTATATGTATATATAAGAATGCAGGTCACATTTAAGTTTTCAAAAAGTTTTTATGAGAAACCAAGAACTGTTTTATCCAGCTTTCTGTCTAAATAAATGAAAAATGTAAACTTTTTTTGCTTTTTTTGTTTCAGAGCTAAAAGCCTATGCTGAACCTGAAACCTGTTGTCTGGTCAACATGTCCTCCAGCATTCTTACAATAGAAAAAACTTTATAAAAATCCACTTAGTACATATATATATATATATATATATATATATATATATATATATATATATATATATATATATATATATATTTCATTTCATTTTCTGTAACTGCTTAATCCTATTTAGGGTCATGGGAAGGCTGGCTCTGGGAGAGGGCAGAGTACACCTTGGACAGGTCGTCAGGCCATTGCAGTGCGGAAACATGCTGATGGTTTTACAGCCTACTCTGGTCTTCTTCTTCTTCTTCTTCTTCTTCTTCTTCTTTTCCTTCCGACTATTCCCTTCAGGAGTCGCCACAGCAAATCATCTGCCTCCATCCCACCTCAGTGAAAGACAAGGCCGGCCTTTGATAACCCAGATAGCTGCACTGGGGGGCACAGGCACAATGTTGTGGAGAGTGGGACTTGAACCGCCAACTATAGGATCAGCGATCCAGTGCATTTTACCACCAGGCCACCACTGTATAGTGTGTGTGTGTGTGTGTGTGTGTGTGTGTGTGTGTGGGTGTGTGTGGGTGTGTATGTGTGTGTGTGTGGGTGTGGATGTGTGTGTGTGTGTGTATGTGTGTGTGTGTGTGTGTGTGTGTGTGTGTGTGTGTGTGTGTGTGTGTGTGTGGCCCCTGGGTTCGATTCTCAGCTTGGGCACTGTGGAGTTTGCATGTTCTCCTTCTGCTCATATGGATTTCTACTAAGTCCTGCAGTTTCCTCCCACAACCCAAAAATCATGCACAGTAAGCTAATTGGCTGTTTCAAATCACCCTGAGTTGTGAGTGCGAGGGTGAATCATTGTAGGAGTGTTGGCCCTGTGATGGCTTGGCGAGCTGTCCAGGGTACACCCCACCATCTTCCAGAGTCGGCTGAGATGGGCATCAGCCTCCTTGCAACCCTAATTTGGTTTAAGTGGTTGAGAAGATGAATGTATTCTCCTCTATGCTTAGGTTTCTTTAGGCTGTTAGTGTTCATACTGTGACATCAGGAATTGTTGTGCTCTGAATGCTTATTATTTTTATATTCGCAATTGTGAAGGGAGTTCCACAGAAAATTACATACAGTATGTCAACCGTTTCCTTTGCAATTTCTGATGCAATCCTTCTGAGTACACACACCCTGTTCTAAAGTGTACATTTCACCCTGTGTGTGATCAAAATAGGCACAACACCTTTATTCATCAGTGTACTTTTTATACCAATTTCCTGTTGCATCTTTCAGACTGCAATGTGAAATAAATAGTCAGTGATTATGCAAACAGTTAATCTGGTTCCTTTTATTGCTTAAACTACCTACGAGTACATACTACTACAAGCTTAAGTACTTTGTCATGATGTCAGTAATATAATTATCTGTATGTGTATTGTATGTGCAGTTTTATGTAGTAGTAAGCATGTAGAGATCTGATCTTTTCAAAAGTAGTCAGTAATAGATTATTAATAGGCTATAAGAAGTTTTTTGGACCCTGTGCCACCTATAATCATCTCACTCATTCACACATTTGCTGAACTGCTTAATCCTACTCGGCTTGTAGGGAGGTTTGGTGTCTATCTCAGGCGACACTGGGCAAAGGTACGGTATGCCCTGAACAGCTCGCCTGACCAAACTCCACACAGAAACATCCTTGCCAAAACTCAGGACTTTAACCCAGGATCTTTTGTTGTTAGGCGGACACACCAACGACTACACCACACAGTCAATCTACTGTATTTAGTACATCTTGTTAGAATATGATAAAATGACACCCCTTCCATCCACCACATCACTCCTGTTCTCCAGCAGCTTCAGTGGCTCCCAGTTAAATGTCTTATTCAGTTCAAAATTCTCCAGCTAACCTTTAAAGCAATTCATAATCCTGCCCCGCCATATCTGTCTGAACTTCATGTTTCCACCTCAACTCAGTCCCTCAGCTCTTCCTCCTCTATTCACCTGTCTGTTCCCTCTGTCTGTCTCACTGTCATAGGGAGCTCCCCAGCTTTGGGACTCATTACCTCTTGACCTCAGGAACACCACATTGTCTGTCTTCCTTTCGGCTTTTTCCCTTTTACTCAGGAGTCGCCACAGCGAATCATCTGATTCGCACGTTTGATTTGGCATAGGTTTTTACGTCGGGTGCCCTTCCTGTCACAACCCTTTTTAGCAAGGGACAGAAACACGCTGACGACTTTGCAGCCTCCTCTTTACGAAAGTGAGCAATGGTTCTTTTACAAGCCTCTCACCATAGACAGTGAGAGACATGGCCCGCCTTTGATAACCCAGTTAGCTGCACTGGTGGGGGACAGTGACAATCTTGTTGAGAGTGGGACTCGAACCCCCAACCTTTGGATCAGCGATCCAACGCCACTAGACCACCACTGCCCCACCTCAAGAACACCACATATTTTCCCTAATTTACATCTGGACTTAAAACCCATCGATTTCAAATTACCTATTTCACCTGTTTTAGAAACCAAGTTGTTTTATTTGTTTTTTAATCTTATGTATTTTTTGTATATTTTCTGTGCTTTTCTTGTTTTTATATGTACGGTGACCTTGAGTGCCAACAAAGGCACCTTTAAATAAAAGGTGTAGTTATTATTATTATTATTATTGTTATTATTATTATTACATAATAAATGAAAAATACATCTGATGAATTACAAAGTTACAGGTGAAATTTTGAAGAAACAAAAATTCAATCCACAGCAAAGTTCTTGTGTTTCTGTTCTGTGTTTTGTTTTATTTGTAATATAAAACACATATAAATGCAAGTCACTTCCTGATTTACTGACGTGTTCAAAAAGAATTTGGCTGCTCAGAAGTTATGGGTGTGATGACAATGAGTTCTTTGTATGCCTTAACAAACAGTTTTACCTTAACGGTCTATGTTAAAGGTGTGCTTTAGAATTACAATAAAACAAAACATATTATCTTTTATACCAATACATTTTAGTAACCTTTAAGCTGTTCACTTCATAAGTGGTATTATAGGCTATGTTTTGTGTGTGTGTGTGTGTGCGTGTGTGTGTGTGTGTGTGTGTGTGTGTGTGTGCGCGCACGTAAGGAAACGCATAAGCATTTATGAGGTCTATTATTACCCTGTTATAAATGTGAAAGCAGTGACAGGTCAAAGTCCACCAAAACTGGAAGGTAAAAAAAAACAAACAAACAATATTATAATGTAATCAGGGTAGCAGAGGGGCATAGTGGTTAGCACCAAGCATTCACAGCAAGAAGGCCCTGGGTTCGATTCCAGAGTATGGGCGTTTCCGTGTGGAGTTTGTATATTCCCCTCGTGCTTGTGTGAGTTTCCTCCAGGTACTCTGTTTTCCTCCTATAATCCAAAAACATGTACAGTAGCCCAACCAATTGTTCCAAATTGCCCCTACATGTGTGTATGAGGTTGTATGTCTGTGACCATGCAATGGCCTGGAAAGCAGTTCATGGTGTACCCTGCCTTCACCAGGAGTCGGCTGAGATGAACATCAGTCTCCTCGCAAGCCTACTTAGGATTAAGCAGCTTTGAAGTTGAATGAATAATGCATTCAATGCAAAATGGAAGACCGTTATCGCTTTTAAATTAATTATCTTGATATGTTTGTCTGTTTTGAAATGTCACCAAAACAAGTGGCTGATAAACCATCAATAACCTGGTCCAGTGTATTATCCCCCAGGACTAGATACTTGGAGTTGTTTACACACGTTATGGTTACGCACAGCGGATCACGTAAACATAATACGATCTTCTGTTGCTCTCTACAATTTAATAAATGTGCTTTACCAGCCCTGTGATGGCCTGGCAAACTATCCAGGATATACGTTTTCACATGCTTAGAGTAGGGCGCTCCCTGTGACCCAAATTAAGATTAAGCTGTTCAGAAAATTAATGATTGAATGAATGAATGAATGAATGAATGAATGAATTCTCTTTACCATCCAATAATGCCAATCCATTCTGGAACTACTGGTAAATACAGGAAATGAGTGTGGCACTGTTCTTGTCACAGTGTTTGCCCAAGCGGGTGCGGCACTATCATGACACAATCGAGCGCAACAGCATTTTTGGGATTTTTAAACAGTGTGTATTTTACTTGAATAGTCACATTTTACAGCAGCATAGTGGCGTAATGGTTAGCACGTTGGCCTCACAGCAAGAAGATCCTGAGTTTTATTCCCAGCTCAGGCATTTCTGTGTGGAGTTTACATGTTCTCCTCATGTGTACGTGCATTCCCTCCTTGTACTCTGGTTTACCCCACACAGTCCAAAACCATGCACAGTAGGTTAATTGGCTGTTTCAAAGCTTGTTAGTTTCAGCCCTATGATGGCCTGACAAGCTGTTGAGAGTGTACCCCGCCCTTGCCCGGAGTCAGCTGAGATGGGCACCAGCTTCCCATCAACCCTAATTAGGTGGTTCAGAAAATGAATGAATGAATGAATGAGTTACATCTTACCTTGTAATTAAACTATATTTACTTTAAGATACTTCTTCTTCTTTCTTCTTTTCTTTTCGACTATTCCCTTCATGGGTCGCTACAGAAAATGATCTGCTTCCATCTCACCCTATCCTCTGCATCTTCTGCTCTTACTCCAACTACCGTCATGTCCTCCTTCACCACATCCATAAATCTTCTCTTTGGTCTTCCTCTAGGCCTTCTGCCTGGTAGTTCCAACCTCAGCATCCTACTACCAATATATTCACTATCCCCCCTCTGTACATGTCCAAACCATCTCAATCTAGCCTCTCTGACTTTGTCTCCAAAACATCTTACATGTGCTGTCCCTCTGATGTACTCATTCCTGATCCTATCCATTCTCGTTACTCCCAAAGAGAACCTCAACATTTTCATCTCTGCTACCTCCAGCTCTGCCTCCTGTTTTTTCCCCCACTGCCACTGTTTCTAAACCATACAACATCGCTTGGCTCACCACCGTCTTGTACACTTTTCCTTTCATTCTTGCCAATACCTTCCCATCAGACATCACACCGGACACTTTTCTCCAACCATTCAGACCTGCCTGCACACGCTTCTTCACCTCTTTTCCACACTCTCCATTGCTCTGGATTGTTGAGCCTAAGTACTTAAAATCCTCCACCTTCTTTATCTCTGCCCCCTGTAACTGCACCGTTCCTCTTGTGTCCTTGTCATTCACACACATGTATTCTGTCTCACTGAGACTAACCTTCATTCCTCTCCTTTCCAGAGCATACCTCTACTTCTCTAGATTTTCCTGCACTTGTTCACTGCTCTCACTACAGATCACAATGTCATCTGCAAATATCATAGTCCATAGGGAATCTTGTCACCTCGTCTGTCAAATTGTCCATCACCATAGCAAACAAGAAGGGGCTCATAGCTGACCCTTGATGCAGTCCCACCGCCACCTTACTTCAAGATACTGTAACGCATCATTTTGTTCAGCAGGTTTTACAGAAGAAACAAATGATTAAATGGAAGTTCCTGTATATGTATTCAGACCATTGATCTATCAGGGTCACTTAAGAACTTTGGGTGAAGAGTGTTGAAGAGTCTGCTAGTCTGTTTTTATTATTGCGTCTGCATCAAACCCATCCAATCGAGCACAGACACTTAAACAGTGAGCACACGCATGCTCAGAACAGTGGATTGCAACACACATTGGGAGCAGTTTGGTGCCGTGCTCAAGGGCACTTCAACCATAAGGGAGGTTGCAACTCATTCTCCCATTGCCACACATTTTTTCTGCCATCTTGAAAATCGAACCAACAACTTTCGTTCCCAAATCCGCTTCTCTAACTATTATGCTAGGACTGCTCCCAATTTACACTCATACTGTATTTTCATTTGGCGCAACTTACAAGATCAAATTAGTCTAATGTCTTTGGATTGTGGGAAGAAACTGGAGCACCCAGAGGAAATCAGCATAGACACAGGAGGAACATAAAAGCACAAACTAGAATTGGTCTCACCTGGCATGGGATTCGAACAAAGCATCTTCTTGTTGGGGAGGCAAACATCCTCGCCACTACGCCATTTTATCACCTGAAATATTTACTTATGACCAATTTCTAAATCAACCATTATAGTCTATTTTTACTATTCTTTTAAAAATTATTTTCCTAGTGTTAACACACGAGTCAGAACATCGTTATTTCTCATCTGACGTTGTCAGAATGATGCAGCAGCACTTTATTCTGTCCAATTCTCTCAGCTCTTCCTCTGTACACTTCAGACAGCAGCATCCAATGCATCAAAGCTTTTAATGGTGTCATCATCTGCATCTCTGCCATTGTCTCTGCAATAATAAAGTCTCAAGCCACAATAAGAACACATTACAGAGTGTAGTTATCAACAAGAAATTTACTCTTCCTTTAATTGGTTCGGCATTTACGTGATTTCATGATACATGATAACAGAATGTACAAACAAGTTAAGTGATTTGTTTGACAAAAGGTTAGTGGTCGTACTAGCATCTGTGTTGGCCCCGGTGAGCAGGTCAGGTAAAAAAAAAATCTTTTTATATACAGGATATAAAAGACTGGAACAGCTTGCTTTCGAATGTTCAGTGAAGACCATCTTTAAATATCTTCAAAAAGTCCTTAAAAAATATTTAAATAATGAAGCCAGAGAAGAGTATGAGTCTTCATTTCTATTTCCATAACTTAATAAGTGACTATCATATAAGTTCGTATGTACAGTATTGACTTAAATAGGCTCTTTTTCAATGTGACTTTTTTGTATAATTGTAAGGACCGCATTGGAAATAAGTTTTACGAAACTTTATTGGCTATCCTTGATTTCAACTACACTTATCCAGGTTATTTTTTTTTTATTTATCATCATCATCATCATCATCATCATCATCATCATCATCCGCTAAGTCCAGGGTCGGGTCGCGGGGCAGCAACCTAAGCAAAGAGTTCCAGACCCCCCTTCTCCCAGCCACTTCCTCCAACTCTCCCAGGGGGACTCCGAGGCGATCCCAGGCAAGCCGAGAGACATAGTCCCTCTAGTGTGTTCTAGGTCGACCTCGGGGTCTCTTCCTGGTTGGACATGCCGAAACACCACACCAGGGAAGCGTCCGGGGGGCAACGTGAACGCACCACAAAATTATTCGAGGGACACGATTGAAAGCCTTCTCAAAATCCACAAAACACATGTGGACAGATTGGGCAAACTTCCATGCCCCCTCCAGAATCCTGTGGAGTGTATAAAGTTGGTCAAGAATGCCACGGCCAGGACGAAAACCACATTGTTCCTTCTGAATCCGAGGTTCGACTATCTGTTGGATCCTCCTCTCTAGTACCCCTGCATAGACTTTCCCAGGTAGGCTGAGGAGTGTGATTCCCCAATAATTGGAACACACCCTCCGGTCCCCCTTCTTGAACATCGGGACCACCACCCCAGTTTGCCAATCCAGAGGTACAGCCCCTGTTGACCACGCGATGTTGCAGAATTTTTATTCATTTAATTTAATTTAATTTAATTTAATTAATTAATTAATTTACTTATTTTATTTATTTTATTTCTAATTCTACATTTGTATATCTAGTTGTTACCAATTTTTTATTTTATATATTAGCTACACTTATTTTTATCTAGTCTTGTTATTTTATTTTTATATACTTTATATTTTATTTGATTTTGTATACCTGAATACCTAATTTTATATCAGTAATGCAAATAATTTATCAGTTACTTTTTTATTAGTAATATATTGGTGTGAGCATTGTACAAATAGTAATTTTTGCTTTTTATGCCATTTAAGAAACCCAAAATTATAAACTATTGTATGGTATAAATTATTGTTGACTAATATATTTTTTGGGGAGTAACGAGGATGGATAGGAATCGGAATGAGTACATCAGAGGGACAGCACATGTTAGAGGTTTTGGAGACAAAGTCAGAGAGGCTAGATTGAGATGGTTTGGACATGTGCAGAGGCGGGATAGTGAGTATATTGGTAGTAGGATGCTGAGGTTGGAACTACCAGGCAGAAGGCCTAGAGGAAGACCAAAAAAGAAGATTTATGGATGTGGTGAAGAAGGACATGAAGGTAGTTGGAGTAAGAGTAGAAGATGCAGAGGATAGGGTGAGATGGAGGTGGATGGTTTGCTGTGGTGACTCCTGAAAGGAAAAGCCGAAAGGAAAAGAAGAAGATATTGCACTACAGTATAGGTTGTATTATTTGCGAATGTTGAAATCAAATAAAATCAATCGATCAATCAGGGTGTACCCTGTCTTAATTTACCCAGAGTTGGACACAACTGGATAGGCTCCAGCATCCCCATGACGCTTTTAGGAAGGAATGAGTATATGAATACCTAATAGTGGTGTCTCAGTATCTTAAAATCATATCACAGACATTGTGAATTTTTTTTACAATGTGTGTGTGTATGTTTATGTGATATAATGGGGAAAAGGGCGATGTGTTGAGAAACAGGGATTACCGATGTCATAAAAAATGCATGACTTTTATTTGCACAGAGTCATCGTGAACGTTCCTGTGAAACCTGTGGTGATTAAGGATGACGTCACGGACGCCCGCCCACCCCCTGACTTGATCTCAGTCCACGTTCTGGCTCGTTAATTCACAGTACACCGTGTAGCAGTTTACCTGAGCTCGTCAGGAACACAACAACAGGTAAAATATCAAACATGACTTTCTCGTGCTTGCTGAACGAACTGAATTGTTATAGCCAGGATGAATTCCGAGAAAGGCAAATCTTTCTTTATCCCTCAGAAGATGACGCGGCTAATTTTTGTTTGTTTGTTTGTTCTTTAAAGCTTGTTTGGCACATTAGCAAAAGAAACTAAAGCTTTTTCTTTTTAAAATAAGCTTTATTCATTATTCCCGACGTTGTCTTTTATACAAGTTTGTCAAGGATATTCGCTAATAACTGACTTTTATTGTGTTAATTTAGTTAAAGTTTAAGAGTTTTTAATCGGGAAAGTAAGCGGGCAGGGTTAATAATAAACCTGCTATGATATCCGAGATTAAACCACGGTGTGTTGATAACAGGTTTGATCCGGTTTGATTATCTGGCTGTGTGTGGTGGTACTGGTGTTATTTGTTGTTGAGCTTGTTTGTTTATTTGTTTATGAATTCAGGTGATTAGACACGGTTAAGATGCGCGAGACCACTTTTGACAGACTGATGCTTCTCCTCCTAATATGTCTGCTGCAGGTTTCAGAAATACAAGGTGAGAGATACTGGGATTTTCATCGTTTTTTTTTTTTTTTTTTTTTTAATGAACACAATTATTGAAATATTGTACTTTACACTGTTGGAGATGGAGCTTCAAGACAAATACACATCTGTGCTAATAGGTGTATTAGTTCAGGTGGTTGAAAGAAGGAAAGGTCCCGGGTTCAAATCCTGGACTCGCTAGGGCATTTGATTTGGTTGGTTTCCTCTAGGTACTCCAGGTTTCCTCTTGTAGTCTAAAAAGATGCATATTAGGCTGATTGGCTGTTCAAATTGCCCAAATGTGAACATGTGTTGCCTAGTGATCTGTTCAGAGTGTACCTCACTTTTATGCGGTGTGGCAGTGATAGGCGCAAGCCTCCTCGTGACCTTAATGGGATTAAACGGTTCAGCAAATAAGAGATTTTAACCCTAATAGTCTTATCTGCAGAAAGAAGTCAGGGTATACAGTACCCTTAACACCACACAAGTCCATTGCAGGGCCAACACGGTCACACCTAGGGGAAACTTGAAACGGACACTTTGACTAATGTGCATGTGTTTGGACTGTTTGAGGCAACTGGTGTAACAAACAAAACAAAAGACTACACAAGCAAACACTCGAACTCGGGACTTTCTTGCTGTAAGGTGGATGTGCTCACCACTACACCACCACTGTCACCTACTTAGTTTTCAAATCATTGGTAATTTGTTAAGGTTCAAAAATGGTAGTGCACTAAAAAGAATTCAGTTGTCTCTCAAGAGGGTAGCCCCACAACGACAAGTATTTGTGCCCATTTAGGTACACACTGCTGCTACTTTGTTGAGAACATAAGCCGAAATATCTGCAAATAATGTCTTTCAGCTCACTTACAGTTTCTGGACAGGGTATGAGTTTGTAGGATTGTACGTACATCTGTGTCAAGCCTTTTAAATTGTAATTCATTTCTAAAAGATATTTAAAAAATCACTTTGACCTAGTTACAATGCAAATTGTTGATGCATTAAATTCAACTGTAACTGTTTAAAATATTAATTTCAGATGTTAGGATACTATAATAACTATATGTTAGGATGTTATAATGAAATTTGTTAAAATGATAATTCTGGATATCATGAAATATAATTATAACTAGCCCCAATGTCGACTCTTTTAATTTGAATATTGGCATTAACATCGGGAACTTGTACACCACTGCTGTTTATGGTACAAATCTAAGGTCATGGATCACTGAGCATTGGAAACTGACACCATTATCTGACTTGAGAGAGAGAGCGAGAGAGCGAGCGCAGGCTTTGTTTGAAATTTCTTAAAGGTTATGTTCTCATATTTCTGTAAAAAGAACCTGATTGAAATATGTCCTTTATAGTCAAATTATGTAGTTAAAATAATTCCCCAAATTAAACCCGTGCCCATTCAACATTTGTTATAAAGTATAATCAGAACAGTGTTGCTTGGAAGTCTGAAATGTTACCAAAATAAACAATGTGGTATGTCAACTTTGTTTTAAAAATGTTGCATGAATCATTTCATTCTCTTTATGTAGAAAACATCATGGTTTACTGTTTTTAAAGTGTGATATTATGTTAATCTCCTATATTATTACTAAACATGTGGCAAAGTCATGGATGTTTATCAGCTTCTTAAGTTTTATTTCTTTTCAAATAAAGTCCCAGGTACCTTTGTGTACAGAAAACACTAAGAATGGTTTAGAATCACACGATGATGACTTTTTTAGGTTATTGTTTTATTTTAACCTTTTAGTTTAATAGGTTTTTGGTGTACTTTCTATATTGTTTGTATAGTGTGTGTGTGTATGTATGTATGTGTATATATATATATGTATACACTAGTCCTCAAAAAATTTAGCATATTGCGATAAAGTTCATTATTTTCTGTAGTGTACTGATAAACATTAGACTTTCATGTATTTTAGATTCATTGCATACCAACTTCAAACATCAAACGTTTCAGGTATTTTATTGTTTTAATATTGATAATTTTGGCAAAAAAGTAAAGAAAAACCAAAAATCCCTATCTCAAAAAAATTATCATATTTCATCCGACCAATAAAAAAAGTGTTTTTAATACAAAAAAAAGTCAACCTTCAAATAATTATGTTCAGTTACGCACTCAATACTTGGTTGGGAATCCTTTTGCAGAAATGACTGCTTCAATGCGGCGTGGCATGGAGGCAATCAGCCTGTGGCACTACTGAGGTGTTATGGAGGCCCAGGATGCTTCGATAGCGGCCTTAAGCTCATCCACAGTGTTGGGTCTGGTGTCTCTCAACTTTCTCTTCACAATATCTCACAGATTCTCTATGGGGTTCAGGTCAGGAGAGTTGGCAGGTCAATTGAGCACAGTAATAGCATGGTCAGTAAACCATTTACCAGTGGTTTTGGCACTGTGAGCAGGTGCCAGGTCGTGCTGAAAAATGAAATCTTCATCTCCATAAAGCTTTTCAGCAGATGGAAGCATGAAGTGCTCCAAAATCTCCTGATAGCTAGCTGCATCGACCTTGCCCTTGATAAAACACAGTGGACTAACACAGTGTTTCCCAACCTTTTTGAGCCAAGGCACACCTTTTACATTAGAAAAATCATGAGGCACACCACGGAACAAAAATGATACTGCCCTCTAGCAGAACAGCACTGTTACTACACGCTAAGTGCAATCGGTTAATCTTCCGCGGCACACTTGATGATTTCTCACGGCACACTAATGTGCCGCGGAACAGGAAACACTAGACTAACACCAGCAGCTGACATGGCACCCCAGACCATCACTGACTGTGGGTACTTCACACTGGACTTCAGGCATTTTGGCATTTCCTTCTCCCCAGTCTTCCTCCAGACTCTGGCACCTTGATTTCCGAATGCAGAATTTGCTTTCATCCAAAAAAAGTACTTTCTTCTCCGCTGTTTCTGGTTCAAAAGTGGCTTGACCTGGGGAATGCGACACCTGTAGCCCATTTCCTGCACATGCCTGTGCACGGTCGCTCTGGATGTTTCTACTCCAGACTCAGTCCACTGCTTCCACAGGTCCCCCAAGGTCTGGAATCGGCCCTTCTCCACAATCTTCCTCAGGGTCTGGTCACCTCTTCTGGTTGTGCAGCGTTTTCTGCCACACTTTTTCCTTCCCACAGACGTCCCACTGAGTTGCCTTGATACAGCACTCTGGGAACAGCCTATTCGCTCAGAGATTTCTTTCTGCGTCTTACCCTCTTGCTTGAGGGTGTCAATGATGGCCTTCTGGACAGCAGTCAGGTCGGCAGTCTTACCCATGATTGCGGTTTTGAGTAATGAACCAGGCTGGGAGTTTTTAAAAGCCTCAGGAATCTTTTGCCGGTGTTTAGAGTTAATTGGTTGATTCAGATGATTAGGTTAATAGCTCGTTTAGACTACCTTTTGCCAATTTTTTTTTATTTTTTATAATTAACCATATGCTAATTTTTTGTGATAGGAATTTTGGGTTTTCATGAGCTGTCTGCCAAAATCATCAGTATTAAAACAATAAAAGACCTGAAATATTTCAGTTGGGGTGCAATGAATCTAAAATATATGAAAGTTTAATTTTTGTCAGTACATTACAGAAAATAATGAACTTTATCACAATATGCTGTTTTTTTTTTTGAGAAGGACTAGTATGTGTGTGTGTGTGTGTGTGTGTGTGTGTGTATATATATATATATATTTTTTTAGACGCTCCCCGACTTACATTTTTTCGATTTTAGCCCCCCCAAAAAAAAAAGTCAAATTTTGAGTTTAGACGTATCTATGTAGTACGCTCACGTAATGGTAATGACGCTGCATCCATTGTTTACAAAAGACAGACTGAGTGCCCCTCCTTCCCAGTTCAGAGATATATCCATATATATATATCAGTTATATAGTGTGTTACCCTTGTGTTAAGACGTCGTCTCTGTGATCTTTGCATTTACACTGTTTTGTGGACTTTTGTAACCCTAAGCAAATATGGTTGGTCAGAAGTGTAAGCCTACTAACATGGGTGCAAGTCTCATTCACAGAGATGAATTAACAATATGCTCGGATCGGCGCGATCTACCATGCATGCTCAGTTTAAGCAAAGAGAATTGTAAAATGAATGAAAATCCGAATCCAGGAAAGAGCTCTCTGCTCTGCTGGCTCCACATCAGTGCAGACTGTGTTCTAAACGAGTTTAATGGCACCCTTGCGCACTCGAAAGACCAGAAGTCCATATAACCCACAGCAAGTACACTACTTTCGCAAGTACACTACTTTCGGTATTGAGCGCTTCACATATTGTAAGCTGGATTGGCTGTTTTCAGCTTAATGTAAAGTGATTCAGTGTAAATAAGTGACTTATTTGAAATTAATGTTGATATTATTTGATATATTTGATATTATTTTATGTTTATAATAATTCATTTAGGGTTGCTTTATGATATACAGTAATGGAATTTATGGATGTATAGCACAGTATGAGCGTCATACATCACGGTAACAACTTACGTTCGACTGTCCGGAACTAATTAAAACCGTAAGTCGGGGAGCATCTGTATAATATATATATATATATATATATATATATATATATATATATATATATATATATATATATATACATACACAGTGATACCTCTGCTCACGAACATAATTGGTTCCCAGAAAGTGTGTGTGAGGCGAAAAGTTCGTCTTCCGAACATTTATTTCCCATAAGAAACCATTAAAATGAGAATAATCCGTTCCCAGGTCCCCATAAAACATAATTTTCTACTAAATAAGCCTTAAAACTACACAAAAATATACCTTATTTTATGTATAATAAATGTCTATTGTATTGTAATTAAAGAAATAAACTGTACTGTATAATAAAGTGGTTTTATTTACCTTTGTGATGGTAGTTGACGGCTTGATGGAATGGAGTGGGAGGAGGAGGGAGTGGGAGGAGGAGAGAGGGAGGGACTTACTGTTTGGAAGGAGAGTTTGGAAACGCCTACTGTTTGGAAACACCCTTAGCCACACACGCACCCTTAATAGCTTCCTTGTTCTTAAGGATGGGAGCAATGGTAGACTTAGCGTACTGGTACTGGGACGCTGAGTCACACAAACGCACACCTCGTTCGTGTTTTTCAATGATCTCCGCCTGTTGTGGGGTCTTTTTCGGTCCCATAATAGAAAAAGTACACTCAATATGGTCCAAAATGTCTAGCAAACACAAACCACTTCCGCATTCAAAGAAAGGGGTGTGACGAACTGTGACGCCGTGAGCGTGCGTCAGCTTCTCGTGGCCGCCACCGTGGCGCTGTTCGACCGCGTGGTTTGATTCGTCCGCCGAAAACTAGTTCGTCAGCAGAGACAATATGCTCGCAAATTTAATGTTCTTGAGGCGAAAAGTTCGTGAGCTTAAGCGTTCATCAGCGGAGGTTTTACTGTATGTAATATATATATATATATATAATGTAATATTAGTGTGTGTAAACATATATACAGTGTGTATGTGTTTGTGTGTGGGTATGTATTTTATTCATGATTTAAACTTTTTTATTCTTCTACATTTTGAAATAACTATTCAACAACAATCTTGCATACTACCAATACTCTGTATTATATTTTTATATTAAGTTAATCATGCATACACTTTTTTTCCTGTACACATTTTGTAACTTAGATGAATAAAGGATAGTGTGATTATTGTAAGTGCTTGGCATTACTAAATTGTCACATGAGCTTTAAATGATGCCGTTCCTCCTTTTGCTACTCTACCAGTCTGGAATCTTCGAAACAAAGGTTTCCTCTTTCGGAACATTTGCTGTGGAATTTGATGTCAATTAGTCCCAAGAAAATGACTATGCATTGATGTCAAGTGACTATGTATGATTCAGAATCACTATTAATGTGCAGCTGCATTATTGTAGACATGTAAACTTTATTCACTGCATTATGCATTTTTTATTACATTTTTTGGGGAGATTTTTTTCTTATTTTTTCTCTCTAATTTAGTCGTATCCAATTCCCACCCAATATGTGTCAATGCTTGCCTCTTGCCTCTTTTCAAACTGTGGCACATGCACATTTTTGGGGACGGTCTATCACACTCGGAAGGAAAGCCTCCTTGTACGAATGAGCTCATGGAATCTCATAATTGGCTGACGATTTCTGAAAGGGAAAAGTGAGCATAAGCCGTCCCTCCCTCCCATAAGAGCTCAGCCAAATAACTTCCATGGACTCCCGGTTACGGAACCAAGGTTCAGTCATACATTATTTTCTAAGTTTAGATTTGTGTAGCCTATCAGGAACCTTCACATTTGTAAAAGAGTTGTGAGAGTAATGACTGTGGAAATAAGGTAGATTATTTAACCTATGGATGATTTTCTTCCCAAATATCTTTGAAGAAGAAACTAACAGTATATAGACTGAAGACACAGTGATTAAGGACAAAAACAAAGTGCCAGCACATTTTCCCTATTTTAGCCTCACTTCACTGGCTGCCTCTACATTTCTAAAGTATTTGCCAAAATACTAAGTATAAATGTACAGAGATGATTTTCCCATTGTTCAACAAGTCCAATAGTGTTACACCAGTGTCCCTTCACCTTCCCTCATCCCCACAAATGAGCTAGTCAGTACGTATGTTTTGCAGAAATTTCATAATGCACACATCACTGTTATATTTTCTTTTTAAATTTTGAATGGTGTATATCTAAATAGTACATTGTGAAATAGCCCATCACAGATTCTTTCTTAAGTTATTTCATCCGTATTAACACTGTGTTCTGCATTCCACAGCACAATGTGAGAGACCTCATGTTGGGGGAAATAGGGTAATTGTCGATGACTTGGGACAGCAGACGTTCCAAAATGGTTCCACTGTAACATTTACGTGTTCCACCGGCTATCGACCTGTGGATGCATCAGCTTCCAGGACAGTCATCTGCATTGGATCCAATTGGACAAACCTGGAGCTTAGCTGTACAAGTAATTCTACTTAAAGTCATTTATTATTATTTTTTGGAACTTCGTTCTAGTTTCATTTCTTATGTTAGGGATACATAGCTTATAAGTAAAAAAACAAACACCCAAAGGACATTATTTATAAATGGACAAATGATAGAACAAAAGTTGGCTCGATAGATGGATACTTTATTAATCCCAGAGGGAAATTCACATTTTCTAGCAGCATTGCAGTAACATAGCACACACTTATTCGATTAAAAACATAAATTAAGCTGTATATAGTAAACGTGCCTAGTCTTATATATAAAATTGTAATACATATATGATCATGCATGTAAAGTAAAAAATAAAAGTTGAGACAACATTATGTAGTTAATTTATGTAATATCTCTACACTTGTAGAAAAGAGCTGTGGCTCTCTTTCTGAGTTACCCAACGGGAGGTATACTTATCCCAATGGAATTCTGTTTGGTGCGACAGCCGTCGCGCAGTGTAATGAAGGGTGAGTTACTGTAACTTGAAGTGCTTTACGTTGTGGATTTGTGTTCTGTACCTGTATTCACATTTACTTGAATAGAATCCGACATAATGTAAACGTGTGTATTCAGAGCATGTCTGTTGTCTCTGTAGATTTTTACTTGTCGGAGAAAAAAATAGAAATTGTCGTGACGATGGATGGGATGGGAGACACCCTGTGTGTGAAGGTAATGAAAGATATTTCTGCTGTTATTTTATCAAATTGTAAAAAAAAAGTATTCTAGACACTTTAAAACATCCTGTTTAAACTTGTTGCTTGTTTTTTTTAGTGGTGAAATGTTTACCACCTCCCAGTATACAAAATGGAATTTTTGAGCCCGTAGAAGAGTCCTATGATTATAACCAAGTGGTTACATACTCTTGTGATGAAGATTACACGCTTATTGGAGAAGAAACAATAACCTGCTCTGATAATGGAACGTTTCCTTCCCCTCCTCAGTGTTTGAGTGAGTTATAATGGAGGCTTTGGTTCTCAATTATGAAACAGTATTTTCCCTGAAATCCGTTATTCAGTATTTCTTCCCTTTTTGCTCTTGCAGTGATTCAGTGTGAGAGACCAAACATTCCAAATGCAGTTCGAGTTGAAGGAAAATCCCCACCGTATGGATATAAAAATTTTGTCCGGTATGAATGTAATGCAGGATACACAATGAATGGATCTGGTCAACTGGTCTGTGAAGTAAATGGATGGGATCCACCACCCCCTGAGTGCATTTGTAAGATTATTCATCGCTTTATAATCTCAATATTCTTAATTACTAATGACACGCTTACTCTATTGTGTAAATAAATAATTTGATTATACGTGTTACACATATGTAGGCGCTTCATGTCCATAAACTTATCACTGAAGATCACAACCAGGCAATAAGGGAGCATTTTGCAGACAGGGATAAACTGTTGGAAAAACATTAAACAGGGTTGAAGTAAAGATTCTTGCGCAGGTCACTGAACCTTTATCCCTTCAACAGTAATTCATTAAGTTAAAAGTGGCAGTCAAATGAATAAATCTTACTGTAGCTCAGTGAACATGTTTCAACGCTTCGAAAATGTAAATGTTTGCTTTCCGTCAATCGCACAAATATTTGGTTTGAACAAATGTTCAAAACCTTCTAAATCTAAGGAGTAATTTCACTAATCACACTATACTTGGCCCGTTTAATGTTGTCACAAGTTCTGGAATGGTGTCTATCCCATTGCTATATTGTGAAATGGCCATTTAGAGATTATTCGCAATTTATTTAATCTGCATAAAAGATATAATTATTTTATGATATATTTTGTCTTCTCAGCACATTGTGAGAGACCTAATGTTGGGGAAAACCGAGTTATGGTTGATGATGTGGGACAGCAGACTTTCCTTAATGGATCCAGTATAACTTTCAAGTGTTCCACTGGTTATGAGCCTGTGAATCCATCAGCCTCCAAGATTATCACCTGCATTGGACACACCTGGACAAACCTGGACCTTAACTGCACAAGTAATTTTCCTTGCAATCATTTTTCCTCATTCCTCACCTCACGTCTTATCATTTTTCACAGAATGGCTGTGTACCTCAACTTATTCTTGTCATTTCCTTCCATGTTTGATGTACCTATTCACTTATTTGCTCAACCGCTTAATCCTACTATCGGGGCGTATGAAGGCTGAAGTCTATCTCCGCTGACACTGGGTGAAGGCGGTGTACACCCTGAGCAGCTCGTCAGACCATTCCATAGGCCAACATACACAACCATTCACACTCACAGCCACGCATGGGGTAAAGTGGAGCAGTCAATTAAGTTTAGCATATTTCTTTGGTCTATGGGATGAAACCGGAGTACTCGGAAGAAACCCATACCAGCACTGGAATAACATGCAAAGTCCACATAGGAATTTATTTCTACATTAAAACAGTCACGGGTTCGAGTTCCAGGGCAACTCGAACCCGTGACTGTTTTAATGTAGAAATAAATTGTCTATTTAAGTTTTTCTTTTCTCTTTTAGTTTTATTTCTTGTATAATAGAATTAGAAATGTTTAGCTTATGATTGAAATCAAACACCTAAAGCACATTATTTATAAATGGACCAATTACTATTAGTCAAGCCTACGATTAATATATCTAAGAAAACACGTGTTGAAGTTGTAGCTATGAATTTATTTCCTGTAGCTTATACAAATTATTCAGTTAATTTATGTAATATCACTACACTTGTAGAAAAGAGCTGTGGCTCTCTTCCTGAGTTACCCAACGGGAGGTATACTTATCCCAATGGAATTCTGTTTGGTGCGACAGCTGTTGCGCAGTGTAATGAAGGGTGAGTTACTGTAACTTGAATTTTTTGTTTATGTGCTTTACATCATGGATTTGTGTTCTGTACCTGTATTCACAATTACTTGAATAGAATCCGACATAATGTAAACATGCGTATTCAGAGCAGGTCTCTTGTCTGTGCAGATTTTTACTTGTTGGAGAAAAAAATAGAAATTGTCGTGACGATGGATGGGATGGGAGACACCCTGTGTGTGAAGGTAATGAAAGATATTTCTGCTGTTATTTTATCAAATTGTAAAAAAAAAAAAAGTATTCTAGACACTTTAAAACATCCTGTTTAAACTCGTTGCTTGTTTTTTTTTTTAGTGGTGAAATGTTTACCACCTCCCAGTATACAAAATGGAATTTTTGAGCCCGTAGAAGAGTCCTATGATTATAACCAAGTGGTTACATACTCTTGTGATGAAGATTACACACGTATTGGAGAAGAAACGATAACCTGCTCTGATAATGGAACGTTTCCTTCCCCTCCTCAGTGTTTGAGTGAGTTATAATGGAGGCTTTGGTTCTCAATTATGAAACAGTATTTTCCCTGAAATCTGTTATTCAGTATTTCTTCCCTTTGTGCTCTTGCAGTGATTCAGTGTGAGAGACCAAACATTCCGAATGCAGTTCAGGTTGAAGGAAAATCCCCACCGTATGGATATAAAAATTTTGTCCGGTATGAATGTAATGCAGGATACACAATGAACGGATCTGGTCACCTGGTCTGTGAAGTAAATGGATGGGATCCACCACCCCCTGAGTGCATTTGTAAGATTATTCATCGCTTTATAATCTCAATATTCTGAATTAATAATGACATGCTTACTCTATTGTGTAAATAAATAATTTGCTTATACTTGTATCACGTAGGTAGGCGCTTCATGTCCATAAACGTCCAACTGAATATCACAACCAGGCAATAATGTGAGCATTTTGCAGACAGGGCTGAACTGTTGGAGACACATTAAACAGGGTTGAAGTAAAGATTCTTGCGCAGGTCCCTGAACCTTTATCCCTTCAACAGTAATTCATTAAGTTAAAAGTGGCAGTCAAATGAATAAACCAATTTGAATTTAACCAATTTGTAGCCAGTGAACATGTTTCAACGCTTCGAAATTGTAAAGGTTTGCTTTCCTTCAATCTCATGAATATTTGATTTGAACAAATGTCCAAGACCTTCTAAATCTAAGGAGTAATTCCACTAATGGCACTATACTTGGCCCGTTTAATGTTGTCACAAGTTCTGGAATGGTGTCTATCCCATTGCTATATTGTGAAATGGCCACTTTGAGATTATTTACAAGTTATTTAATCAGTATAAAAGATATAATTGTTTTATATTATACATTATTGTACTAATCTGGCAAAATTTAGAAGAGTACAACATTGCCACTAAAAATAATTTATCTGGCGCACTGATCCATTATGCTCTTTAATGTGGGTATCTGTAACCATACACACCGATGAGCATGTAGTATTCGTATCACAGGGTGGAAAATGTTTTGTGTGTGGGTGTTGGTGTTTTTGCAGCCCATGAAAAATGCATTTTCAGAGGGTGACAGGCATCACATGTTGAACAGGAAGCACATGCTTGCTCTCACCCCTCAGTAGCTGTTGATGCCCACATTATACATTTACTGGGCACATAATTTTTCATGTTCTAGCTCTGCTGTCAAGAATTTTTAGGATTTTTGTGACCTTTAGGGCAGGGTTGTTAGGGCCGCTTTCAGGTGTTTAGCCCAATCGCTAGATCGGCTGCTTTCGGCCAATTGCCTTGTCAAGATTCTTGGGTGTGACTTAACTATGACTAAATTAGAGAACAAAAACCTGGGTATCCATATACGTTTATGCAAAATGTAATAAAAATATGCCAAAGTTTGGTTGGTATCCATGAACTGATAATTATTCAAGCTGAGAGCAGGTGTGCGTCTTTAAGGACACAAAAGCCTGTGGCAACAACATCAGCGAGATGTATCACGTTTCATGTAATCCGATCTTTTTGTAGTCAGGCTGCGAGCTTTGTACAAATACAAAACAGTGCCAACTATTGGCACCAATATGCACCATAACTGGCGAGAGGCATAATGCAGCAGAGCAGTTTGTGGATGAGGATGGTGTTGTGCTGTAGCTTTCATGATGCGTGTTGTTTCCAGCATCACATTTAGTTTCTCGTTCTCAGGAAGAAAAATAGTGTAACAGTTGATTTTGAAACTTGTCAAGCACGATAACAAACAACCAAGTTCTGGATGTGTTCCCCAACTTCACCATCCTTTTCACTGTGAGGGCAAACATATGTGCTCATGAGTACAATTTCTGACAACATTTCAACTGTTTCAGACACCAACTTTCTTGTTATGACCCTGATTGTGCTTTTGCAATCCACTGTAATTCATCCTCATGACCGTGTCAGTGTGAGGGTTTTTATTACAATTCATTTTTTCATCTTATAATGTGTCAACATTACTGCTATCATGCTAAAATTTGTGAGCATGAGAGGAAAATTGACAAGAAGTGTAACTGTTAACCTTGAGACTATGGGTTTTAATCCAGGTTAATGCTGCAGCTTGGGCGTTCATGAGAGCTAATTGGCTGAGCTCTTATATGGGATGGGATGGCGTGCACTTAAAGCAATCACCATTCTGTGAGGCCAGTTTGTACAAGTGCATGTGGCACCAGAACATCTCTCGGAGAAGGCATGTACAGCTTGCACCTCTCTCTGATTGGTGATGGTTCTGTGTGATAGGGAGGCAGTATTCGACGGGTAGGAATTGGGTAGGACTAAATTATGGGGAGAAAATTTCCCAGGAAAGGTTGTGTGCATGTTGCTTCCTGTGATCTTTATGTTGTGCTTCTTTTTCTAGTGAATCGAAACGATAATACGACTACAGCTCCACCAGGAGATGGTAGGTGATGCATTGTTGTTGTCTGAAATTAAGAATGTGAGATTTTTTTTTTTTTTTTTTTTTTAAGTTTACATTTTTTTTTGGAATTTTAAAACAGTCATAGTATTTCTGAGAGGAATAGAACAATATATTCTTAAAGGTTCAGTGTGTGATTTATTTTGGACAATTTATTTGCAGAAATTATGTATATAACCAATTATGTCTTTGTGACTCTTAAATTATCTACAAAAAGTAGTTTTCAGATCTTTAGAACTTAGCTGTTAGTATGTACATGAGGAGCAGGTGCCCTCTAATGGAGGCCACCATCCTGCCCCGCCTTGCTTCTACTGTAGCTCAGAACCATACAGGCTTTGAAGCGGAAGGGTCAGGAAGGAAGTCTCAGTTGACTGCAATCTGGATTCTCACTACTAGATGCCATTACGTAGCAATAAAACTTATACACTGTAACCTTTTATGTTTTTAGGATTATTTATTATTAATTTTATAGAGAGTGAACCTCTTTTAAACTGAGTAATTGTCTTTTTATTCTCAGGTACCAGTGTGAAGCCCAGTGTAGTAATAATTGCTGTTGTTACATCCATCGTTGTCCTTCTAGGTAAGTGAACAGTCACTTTACATTCAATTTATTTTCTGAACCACTTAATCCTAATTAGGGTCGCAGGGAGGCTGGAACCCATCTCAGCCGACTCTGGGTGAGGGCGGGTACACCCATTGCTGCACTTAACATTTTGTTATTTTTATTTATTTATTACCAATCAATATGGCTGATTTTTCATTTTGTTAGTAAGTCATTTAGTTTATATATATATATATATATATATATATATATATATATATATATATATATATATCTCATACATACATATAGTGGTGGTACCGCACCGTACAAAATTAATTCGTTCCAGAAGTGGTTTCGTAACCTGGATTTTTCGTAAGTTGAGCCGCATTTTACATGTAAAACACGTGATTCGTTCCAAGGCCCCCAATACTACCCCTAAACCCTTTAAAAATTGTATATGTATACCTTTTAAGGCCTTCTTCTGCTTCAATATCTTACCGATGGTAGATGGGTTTGGACATATTCCTTTGCGATATCACTCAACTGCATGCCACAAGCCCGCTTTTTCTTTTCACTCGCACCAGGAATCACACACCCGTGTGTGTGCGCGCTTGTTGACCATGTCTTCTTAGCAGAGTTATAATCTTACAAATGTTTATGCAAGGTTAAAAGCCTGAGCCAAAAAAATAAAGTTGCAATGAGCACACTCGAAAAACTCTCCAAACAACAGTAACTCTTTCCTTTACATGAAAAGCATCATGGGTATTATACAGCTCCATAGTAGCCAATGGGAGAGAGCTGCGTCATCCCTTCTAGCCAATGGGAGGTCAGCGGGGCGGGATGCTGGGAGATAGCCAATGGGAGGCCAGTGGGGCGGGATGCTGGGAGATAGCCAATGGTAGAGCAACTCATGCATTGTTTGAATTTTTGAGATGGCGCTTTTGTAACGTGAATGTGTCGTATCTAGAGACAGAAATGTTAGGAAAATGCGTTTCGTAACCTGGATTTTTTTTTGTTGGTTGGACATTCGTACGGGAGTACAGTAGGCCCTTGACATTCGCGGGGGTTCGGTTCCAAGCCCTCCTGCGAATCGATGCGCGAATGAGCAGCCGGAAGTAAAATAGTATATCTATTACATGCGCTAAAATATGCTTCTTAAACGCATTCTAGAGACAGTCTTACTCATTAATTCATACTTTATTACGCTTTATGTCCTTTTACATTGAACTTGGAGTCACGTCTTGGAGTGACGTCTCTAAGATGGCGCTGCCTAGAGGGCAACGTCGCAGAATTCTCAGAGTCAAATTGTTTCTTTGTTCGTTTTAATTTGTTTTATTTGTTTGTTCATGTTTTGCACTATGCTTGTCTATGACCAGTCGACCCTACTACAGCTATGAGCAGCTTCAGCTTCGGGGAACTAAACACGCAACAACTATCGTGAGCTGCTATGTTAGCTCAATGCTAACCATACCCCGACTAGCAATAAGCCCAGGCAGAGTTCTCAGAGGCTTGATTAGCACTTCCGGCCATACTGCTTGAAAATGTTCAGTCCCTGCGAAACATGATGGACGAGCTTCATGCTCAGATTGCAGTGCAGGGGGATCTACAGGACTGTGTTTCTGTGAAACATGGCTCGAGGCGATTGCATCAGCCAGCTACACAGCCTTCATCCCCTGCAATTCCATGTGCCGGAGTCGTCGTTCGGCCCCTTCCCGCCTGGGCTTCTTATCAGCTGGGGTGCGGCTCGCATTGAGCTGCCTACCATAGCATATTAGCTCTGCTAGCCGCACCCTCGCTAACCAGCCCAGTTGAGTGTGCTTAGGTATACACACCCGAAGATACTCCGATCTTATAGCTGTAGTAGAGTTCACCGGTTGTAGACGAGCATAGTGCAAAACATGAACAAATAAAACAAATTAAAACGAACAAAGAAACAATTTGACTCTGAGAACTTAAGCGGAGGAAGATGATGATATTGATATTTTAATGTTGAACTATCCAGTCTCAGTATTAAAACAGTTAAACAGTTTAATTAAACTAACAGTTAAATTAAAACATGTTTTAATAAATAAATCTGCAGTTGGGAAACTGAATAGTTAATGTGCAGAAAATGGTGGGGGGGGGGTCGAGACAAATATGTACGAGATTATCTCCAATAGTGGATGATGACTTATTACGTATATGTGACCGTGGTGATTAAGTGGTTTAAGCTCTGGTTTACCAATCCAATCAAGACCCAGTACCATCAGGCAGGGTCCTTAGCCCAATGTATAAATGAGATGAAAACAGAAATCACTCTGGACAAGTGTGTCTCCCAAATGCTGTAAATGTAAAAGTGCAACAATAAATATTTCACAACATTCAATCACACAAAGCAGCTTTTGCTTCTGTATAGCAGTAATGTTTTTCTGCTGCCGGTAATTCTACTGTAGCCCGCATTCTGCTAATTATTTACTGTACAGTTCAAAATTCTGCATATTGCATCCTAATGTTGTACTTTTTCCTGTATTTGTTTTTTTTTTAGGAGCAAAGAATTAGAATTCTTACTGATGCCATACAGACAGATGCCGTTTTATTCAAATGAGGTTCCATATTGTTCCCTATGTTCGTGGGATCTTTAGGAAGTTTTTTTTTTTTTTTTAATTTTCATGGATTAGGAACAAATTTGCACTTTGACCTAAAATTTCTTACACTGCCTTGCACTTGTTTTGTAGCTAAATGTCTGTATAAATTTAAATGGTAATTTTTTTTTTTTAAACCATGAACGGTATTGAGGTTTTTTAATGTTTGTTTGTTTTTTATAATTAGTATATACTGCACAGGAACAGTGCAATCTGATTGGTCCATTATCTTGTGATTATAAATCATTATTCTGAGTGGAAAATGCTCGAATCAAAATGAAAGACCATTTGCTGCAGCCACTCGAACAGTCATCATTATCCTGCTTTAAAATGAGAGGGAAAAACCCAAACGTGTATACATCTGTATTGGTTGAATTATGTAATGCTTATTAACTCTACTCAAGGAATGGAGCTCTCCTGACCAGTCTCTCTCTCATGTTTAAAACATGCAAATATAAAAATCTCATTTAAGTTTGTTTATTATTATTATGTTTACACATAGTACAGACTAGTTTCAATTATCTGGCATCTGATACATCGGCAGGCCCAATTTAATGTCACTTTTTTTTTTAAAAATGCCGACAATAAGGACCCTACTTGGTATAATAGCACATTTTGTCCGGAAAAAGTGCGTGGTTATGCTTTTCGGTCAGCTGAAATAAAACAATACCACCATCCTTCGTTTACATTTGTATGAGCGTTATGTGCGCGTGCATCAGCTGGTCTGTTATTTTGTGTTGTGGCTTCTATTTATTTTGACATTTTTAAAAATATCACTGTAATTATTGTGTGTAGTCTTGGGGTTTTTTTTTTGGGGGGGTCTTCTGCTATTTTTGGTAAGTAATATTGTAGACCATTTCTTTATTCTTTTACTCTAAATTTAATTTTAATTTAATATACATGTGGGAAGGTCCTGATACATCGGCAACATTGATTTTCCGGCACTTGCTTTGGATAATTTTAACCAGTCTGTACAACCAAAACTCAAAAACCGGGTGAAGTGTAAAGAAATGCTGTTATGCAGCTCTTAAGCTCTGCACCTGCTGACACTAAAAGCTTGTCTGGGTCAGTCCTGATTAGTAGAACTAACTTAGCAAATAAATAAAAATAAACCAAAATAATCTAATTTTAGGTTTTTGTTTTTTTTTTGTGCTGATGTTCCCATGTGGTATATACTCAATTTTACACCACAAGCTTGGTGGATGTTGTTAAATTATTATTATTATTATTATTGCAACTTCACTGGTCTTTCGTGTATAAATCTAATTTTCAGATTTACTTAAATCAGGGTATTATTTATTTTCATGACTTTAACTACACAGTTCTGTGTATAAATACACAGAACATCACTGCATTTCTTGTGGTATGTTAATGCTTGGTAATCTTTTCTTCTTTTCTTTCGGTTTTTTCCCGTTCTTGAGAGTCGCCACAGCGAATCATCTGATTCACACATTTTGATTTGGCATGGGCTTTTACGTCGGATGCCCTTCCTGTCACAACCCTTTTTAGCGAGGGACAGAAACATGCTGATGGCTTTGCAGCTACTCTTTACGGCAGTCAGCAACGGTTCTTTTACACGAACCTCACACCATAGACAGTGAGCGACATGGCCTGCCTTTGATAACCGAGTTAGCTGCATTGGGGGGACAGTGACAACGTTGTGGAGACTCGAACCCCCAACCTTAGGATCAGCGATCCTGTGCCTTATCCACTAGACCATCACTGCCCATAGCGAATGCTTGGTAATCTAAATCACTGAAATTCATTGAAAGTCTTCTACAGTATTACCGATTTCTGCATCATCCAATGTCAAGCTCCAAATGAAATCAGACTGTGGGAGTAAAGGGTTTCTTTAAAATTGCTTATGTAGTCATTACATATTTTACAGTATGTAGCCAAAAGTATGTGGACACCCGATTATTATTTTATTCATAAATTATTTGCACATTCTATTGTTTAATTTTTGATGGGTGCATTGTTACCCTTTCAATTGTACAGATATAAACCTGTGCCTTTTAACTGTAATTTAAAAAGGATTAAAAATAACCATTTCCAACATGCTCCTCTGGATATATATGTTTTTATGTCTTGTTTATGTTGAGTCCTACAGTTGTTCATTAATGTTCTGACAATCACACAGAATTTTGAATAAAGCTCAGATGACTTTTTTCCTGTTTAGATGGAAGCACACAAAATCTGGTGTGTGATGTTTACATTTATAAAAACTGTTTGGATTAAATTTTTAATTGTACTTTGTGTTTGATTTACTAATTCCAAATATTTCCAGTTTGCCATTAATGTCAGTGGGTTTTTAATTCGGATGTTATTTTAATTTAAAAGTACAGTGTGAAAACAATTGTAGAATTCAGTAGCAGAAATTAATTAGATCGTCAATGAAAAAGGTTCAATTCATTTTTAATCATTTAAAGAAAAAAAAAGTGACTTGGTCATATGGACTGTAAAAATACACTGCATTTTCAAAAAAATAAAATTAGTCAGTGCTCTCCATTAAGTTTCAAAAACTTGCAATTGTGTGTGTATGTATATAATTTCTGCTGCAAAAGTTATGTTTTCATATTTGATTGGTGTTTACTTTTAGCAGGACTATGCAGACAGTTATGTTTGAATTTTCACCAGAGGTGAGATTGTCATTAAAATTTGGAGAAGTTCCCGATGAAATTCCCAATTTTGCCATCCCAGTCTCATGACTGTTACCAATAAGGGAGGGGTGAAAGCATGAACACGCCCCCACTGTGATATGTGACGCGAGCTACCCCACCCTCATTTTGAATTGCGGCGCATGTGTATTTTGGGGCTGGTCTAACAATCCAAGGGAAAGCGCGAGCCGCTCCTCGTATGAATGAGCTCACAGATGCCCATGATTGGCTGGCAATTGCTGTGAGTGACAGAGAAATGATTGTATGCCATCCCGTCGTCCTGTACGAGCTCGGCGCATTAGACCAATCAGCCTCTCTGGATTTCTGGCTGTAGCCTGGAGTTATTTTTTTTTTATTATTGTTTATAAAAGGGAAATAAAAACAAAATTTTACTGCAGTCCCAAGACGGGAAGGTGGGGAAGGCTGTGTACTTTGCTTTTTTTTTTTTTTAAACATTGTAAGTAATTGCTTTATAAAAAGAAGAAATTTAAATGAAAGGTGATCAAGGTTTTGCATACATGTGATTACAGACAGGTTAATGATGTGTGTGTGTATATATATATATATATATATATATATATATATATATATATATATAAAACCATTTTGTTTTACATGTTTGTGTATATAAAATATGTAAATCAATGTCAGGCTTAACAGTTGATTATGATTTTATAGTTTTGATGAAAAATTTATATTACGGTGTTGATAGGCAATATATTTTTTTAAGGCGCCTCAAGGTTGACTCCAACAGTCAGTATCTTGATGCACTGTGGCAGACTTGGTTCCCATCCATTTTCATCACAGAACAGGAGGCTCTCCTCCTCCATTTTGTAGTCTTCATTACACTGGCACTTTATGGTCACGATATACTGATGAGGCCAATCCTTCGACTGTGGTTGCATTATTGATGTCCGGTGCATCATCGGTCACCTCTGGGGTAAAAGATAAAGTGAATAGAAGCATCCGATCATGGTCCTGCATTAGTGTCAAATATGAACAATATTTTATAAAATTTTAGTGGGACGGAATAAATGAACCATTAGCTTTTAAAATATAGTTGACCACAATATGCATAAATTTAGAATACTTAATGATTATACATAATTCACTTCAGTGAATTTGATTTTTCACATTACAGTAGATTACACCACAAGAATGGGAGCAAGAATGATTATCTTTCTTACCACCATCACAACAGGCTTATTAATTAGAGATGTAAAGGATTTCCAGAGAAATCTTTAAAATCACAAGTTTAAATACTGAACCAAATTTGTTTGCTTTGTAATGCTCCTTTAGAAACAATGTCAGTTGTAAAAGTTCTATAGAAATTAAGATGAACTGGGACAACAACAACAACAAAAAATCAATTAACAAAAATTTTACAATCAATAAAACTTCTTTTCCCTTCAGGGGTCGCCACAGCAAACCATTCACCTCCATCTCACCCTGTCCTCTGTATCTTCTACTCTTACTCCAACTACCTTCATGTCCTCCTTCAAAGCATCCATGAATCGTCTCTTTGGTCTTCCTCTCGGTCTTCTGCCTGGTAGTTCCAACCTCAGCATCCTACTACCAATATACTCACTATCCCTCCTCTGTACATGTCCAAACCATCTCAATCTAGCCTCTCTGACTTTGTCTCCAAAACATCTAACATGTGCTGTCCCTCTGATGTACTCGTTCCTGATCCTATCAGTCCTCAACACCGTCTTGTACACTTTTCCTTTCATTCTTTTTACAATCAATAAAACATACTTTTAAAATCAATTTTTTTTATTTTACACATAAAATTGAGACCCTTTTTTTTTTTTTGTAACACCCAATTTGGACAAAGTCTGTAAAGTTCAGGAGCTTTCATTGATAACATTTGTGATAAATATTGAATCACAAATTAAAAATTCCAAGAGTTAAATTCTTTAGAGTATATTTAAGTCCAATGTGCTTAAGTATACAGTACTCTGAAATAGTATATTTTCACTGTGCATGGAGCCGTTGAATTAAAAGTCACGATGCATTACAAAACAACACAATCATACCGCTGACATTTTCTGCAAGACTTACCCTGACACACAGGAAAAGACGTCCCAAATGTTCCATCTTCAGTACATGACACTGTTGAATTTCCTTGAAGTTGAAACCTTTTATTACAGGAATACGTGACGTTTTGTCCGTAATGATATACGTCTTTCAGGGCGTTAAATGTCCCGTTGTTTAAAGCAGGAGGTTTTGGACATGTTATAACTGATGGGGGGGAAAAAGGATTGAAAATACACACCTTCAGTCATTTAAAAAAAAACAAAAAAAAAAAAAAAAAAAAACATCTGAGTGTTTATATTACAGAAACATCTTGTGAAGGCTGTCAAAACAAAATTAAGAACAAACCACTGAATATGCATGAATCTTTATAAAACATTTAGGATTAATGCTTTTTGTAATGTGTATGCACATTAATAGTCAGGCAGTATTCAAGCCAGAGGGACTTCATATAAAAACATTCCACATACTGAATAATTCCTGCAATTTCGAGCTCATTCAATAATTGTCAATCTTTAAATACTTACCCCGACACTCAGGAGGCGACAAATTAAACGTTCCGTCTTCGGTACATGTTATTACTGAATTTCCGTCAAGTTTAAATCCTTCATTACAGGAGTATGTGACTGTTTGTTTGTACTCATATACGTCCCCCACTGGGTGAAATAGTCCATTGTTGATGGCAGGAGGGTTTGAGCATCTGACAACTGATGAAGGAAAGAAGTAGCATATCTTCAGCCAAATTTTAAGAAAATCAGAATTTCCGCCCTTAAAAAAACCAAACCAAACCAAACCCCCAAAAAATAAAAAAAATTAAAAAATAATAATACACACATTCTGAATGTACTTGATCCAAAATTAAAAACTACATAACATCTGCTCGCATAAATTACCATCAATTATCCTTTTTTTTTTTTTTTTTTGGGGGGGGGGGGGGGGGTCAGGCTCCTCCTTTCAAAGAAGAAAAAACATCCAGAGTAGCAAAAGTGAGCGTGTGAGGTGAAGGGGGCATCAGTGCTCACGGTATGGGTGAGTCATGTGTGCAATAGTACCATGGATGGGACGCAGTGTTCCCGTTCAGATAAATTGGCATGACAGTGGCACAAATTTCAGTTTGGTGCAAGGAATTATTGTCGCTGCGCCAGTCATTTTTATGTCTTTATTTACAAGTTGTAGATTGTGGAACGTAAAACAACGTCAAAATGTTCGGAATCCATCGGAAATAGAACCCCCTGCAGGAAGAGGATACTCTCTGTCCCCACACCCTTCCCGTGCTTCTTGCCGTCAAGCAAGCTACGCCATCAAGATTGGCTGCAAAAGTCAATGCGTCAAGCATCCGATTCATCTGAACACAGTACTGTATTGACACAAAGCTCAACTCTCGTCAATGGGAACATTCCCTCTGAGAAGACATAATAGAACTCACGGCGGCAGTGAGGAGGCAGAGGTTGGAAAGTTCCATCACCAGAGCATGTTATTTTTGAAGCTCCAATAAGATCAAAACCTCTGTGACAGTGGAAAGCGACCACTTCTTGATAGTCATACGAATCATTTACTGGTTTAAATGTTCCATTTGCAATAATGTAGGGCGTCTGGCACTTCACCACTGAAAAAAACAAAACAAAAACAACAACAACAAAATTATTTTATGATGCCTCACTGTTCTGTGTCTGTGTGTGTGTGTGTGAGAGTGTGTGTGTGTGTGTGTGTGTGTGTAAGTGAAGTAATGACTGATTTCATGATTCTCCTACAGATTACTCAATCCACCCCAAATGGTTCTGGAGGAAAGTATATAATGTGGATTTAGGACAAAAACCAACACATACATAAAGATCTCTTGTCTGAATATTTTATTTCTTTCTAACTTGTTTTTAATAAACTAACTGATATAAATGCATGTGACTGGATTCAATACACTACAATAACCTGCAGAAGCTGCTATTGATACATACAGCAGGTTCTTTCTACACTGTTTCCCTTTGACTGTAGGATTTTTTTCCATTTGTTTTTAAGTGCTTGTTGTATCTAAATGTGTTTCTTATTGTCAGTTTCTCAGCTTGTATTACATAAACCAAAAAAAAAAAAAAAAAAAGCATTCAACACACTAACTGGAGTTCTGTTCACTTGCTCATGCTGATTAAAATTTAGGTCTTTAATTATTAGATCTTTCATGAGTAACCGCTGTAGTGTCTAACAGTCCAAAAGTCTGCAGAAAAATATTCATAAAATCGAAAATTATTTAGGAGGAAAAAACCTGTTTGAATTTTAAATATATAAAATTTTAATGGGCGTGGGTGGCACAGTGGTTCGCAGACTCGCCTCACAGCAAGGCGGTCCTGGGTTTGATTCCCAGTTCAGGCATTTGTGTGTGCAGGTTTCATGTTCTCCCCTCGTGCTTACGTGGGTTTCCTCCAGTTGCTCCCACAGTACGTTAATTGGCTGTTTCAAGTCACCCCTAGGTCTGAGTGAGTGTATGAATGGTTGTGTGAGCAATGGCCTGGCGAGCTGTCCAGGATGTACCCCGCTCTCACCCAGAGTCAGCCGAGATGGGCGTCAACATCCCAGTTACCCAAATTAGGACTAAGCGGTTCAGAAAATGAATTAATTAATCAAATTTTAAATATCGACTGGTTTTAACAGCATAGAAAATGCCACAAATGTTTTATAACTCGTATTTTTGAGATTTTGTCCAATACCTACCTTGACACACAGGAAACGATGTCCCAAATGTTCCATTTCCAGTACATGATATTGTTGAATTTCCTTTAAGCCTAAATCCTTTATTACAAGAGTATGTGACTGTTTGTTTGTACTCATATCCCTCCTTCATGGGGTTAAATAGTCCGTTGTTTATGGCGGGAGGTTTTGAGCATGTTATAACTGATGAAGAAAAGAATTGAAATGAGACATCCTTAGTCATAGTTTTAAAAAAATAAAAATACATTTAAAAAGTCAGTGTCTGTTTATCTTACAGAAACATCTTGTTTGCGAAATAACTTTCACCTTCTGAAGGTGTTTAATCTAAAATTAAATTAAACCACAGAATGTAATATCTGATTGCATTTCATTTTTTTTGAGGGGGGGACAGACATTACTTTATCAATGCCAAAATTGAAAATAACCCATAAAAATAACATCAGCAAAAGATGAAAAATTGAGCATCTGGAACAGTATGGAGGTGCATCAGTGTCCACGGCATGGGTGAGTTTTACTTGTGTGACTGTAGCATGGATGTAAAGATCTAGTATATTAGTTTAAAGAGACATTTGTCATGATATGTGATTGTGTTATTATTTTGTTTATTTTTCAAAACCTAAACTATTAGTACCAGCGCAATTCGGTGGAGGTCGATTCCACCCATTTTCTGTACAGGTCAGGCAATCAGACCCTTCCATCTTGTAGCCTTCATTACACCTGTAGCAAACAAGCTTTTCATGTGTGTCAGGTGATTTTCTTTCTATTTTTACTGCATTTGGAACTGCCGGGCTCTCACAGAACATGCCTGTATATAAAAATAAAAAGGTTACAGATTTTATATTCCTTATACCAGTTTGTCCTCATAAAACAATTTATAACTAATAATGAACATAAAAATGTAAAAAGTACAAATTTTGGTTTATTTTTATTTGTAATAAAATTTCTGAAACACTGAACCAAGTGTAACTCACGCAGACACCGAGGGGGAGGAGGCTGAAAAGTTCCATCATCAGAGCACGTTATTACTGAAGATCCAATAAGATCAAAATGTTCCTTACAAGAATACAAGATGATATCGCCATAATAGTACAAAGTATTTACTGGCTTAAATATTCCATCTGTTATACTTGGAGGCTTTTGACACTGTACCACTGAAGAAGGAAAAAAAGAAAGAAATTCAGGTATTCTTTATTATCGACGAATATTGAATATTAAGTAAATTTATTTAAAAATGTAAATTCTCAGCTAAAATCAACAATGCTAAAAAATAGAAAGCTATAAAAAACGTTTCAAGCTATTAACTATTTTTTTGTCAAGATAGAATAATGAAATAATAATAATAATAATAATAATAATGATAATTATTATTATTACCGTATTTGACCGCCCAGGGTGCTTAAAAAAAAAGGGGGGGGGGGTTCTTGGTAAAATGGTGCGAGCAGAGTGGAACTGTATGCACTTATTATCATAGAGGTGGAAAACATGAATAATAACAGAACAATAAAAGAGTTTTAATGGTATTTTTGTTATTCATTTTGTGGTATCAACCAAACTACTTACATAAAAGCTGAAAAACAGTAAACAGTAGAATTTAAAAAAAAGACCCCTTATTTTTCCCTCCCTTTAAACATTTCCTTTAAACAGTAAAATTGAGCCAATCAACACTGTCAACTTTAGCACATGGCACATTGAACCAATCAGCACGAACATAAACAAAAGCACATGGCCAGTCTTTTAAATTTATGAAGTTAGAGAGGAGGAGAATCCTGTGAAAAATCCTTGTCATCACTTTTTGATTGGTTCATATCTGGCTCATCGCTCCATTCATTCAGAGCATCTGATAGTTTTGTTGTAGCAGTTTCTAATAGTTCATCGGTTGTTGAACATTTGCCAAGAGAACACCGCAAAATATTTTACTGTTGTTTGAAGCACGGCGGAACAATCAAATGTGTTGTCACTGATGAACATTATAGACATTCCCCAGTGGCAGTGGGTCTTGAAACACCACGTAAACTGACTTTTACAGGCAGGGAACGCCTCATTTTACTGTTACAGAGACTGATCGAATAAAATTGGTAAGTTTGATCTACCATTTTGCTTCCAGTACACATGGGCGGTTATTAGACCTAGATTTAAATAAATAAATAAATGGGGGGGCTTCTTGGAGCAGGATGCTTATTACGACGAATACGGTATTTTATTATTAAAGAGCACATTTCCTTTAAAAAGTTTGCTCACATAACATTGACAAAATCATAGGAACTATTATTATTGTTATAATGTAGCAGAACAGTTTTTTAAAGGGGAAAAAAAACACAAACATTTTCGCAACAAAATTACCTTCACATTCGGGAACTCTCCCATCCCAATGAGTTCCTCTACAAACTCGATGAGGTTGTCCGACAAGCAGATAACTGCAAATAGACATTTATTTTTACAGAAATTTTCAAAAGTGTATAAAATTGCTTAAGCAAAGCAAACCAACGTCTTTGTACATGAACACAGATGTCATCTTTCTGGGTTTTCCATGATCCTAACTACCGAATAGGTAACTAAAAGCTGAAACATGTTCAATGGCTTTCTTCTGACCCAGATTTTACACTTTTAGTTAAAAGTTCGGACTTTAATTTCTGTTGTACAGTGACCAATAAGTATTAAAATAGTTTTTACTTTATTATTGTCCTAACATTGTTTTAGCTGTACACACTTAATATTTTCTTATCGAGTCTTCAGTTTGTTTCAATTTGCTTTCTTTCAAACTTTGTAATGTTTTTATTCACTCTCTTGCTCTCTCTCTCTCACACACACACACACACACACACACACACACACACACACACACGCATAACCAAATATAGACAATCAAATGATCATACCCTTCATTACACTGTGCTGTGATTGTTGCACCAAACAGAATTCTTTCTGGAAATAAATACCGTCCGTTGGTAATTTTACCAGGATGACCACAGGATTTTCCTTGAAAAAATATAAATGCACATAATACACAGTAATGTTAAACATATCTTTCCAAACATGATAGACGTGTATTCATTTACCCAAGTTATTTCAAATTTGAACAATGTATTTGCAATAATCTTCTGAAAAGGAGATATGTATTAATTTGTCTCCTGGTTCTCTTACAACTTCCAATTTTTTGAGTGATAACCCCTATTAGTATGAAATGGTGAGATCTGCTTGGTCCACTATCTCAGGATTCAAAAATCACCTTTGTGAACGTATAACACTATCAAGACTGTGTACTGTGCTTGACACTTGAAGCAGATGATGTCATCATTTTCATGCTTAAAAATTAAAAAGTAATGTATAAATCTCATGTTTTAGGTTTTTTCCCCATTTCCAAGTGATAACCAGTTTGTTTGCGAAGGCATTTTGAATGCTAGCTGGTTCAGTGGAAAATATGGCTAATTCTTAAAAAAACAAAAAAATTAAATACATTCTTAAAATCAAATAGTTAAATTTGAACTCATGTTGCTTTTTGTAGAATAAGCCTAGAATTAATAGAACAGATGGCTGCCTTGGGTTAGAATGCCTACCAAATGCTGACCATAAGCAGATAGTTCAGAAATAAGCCTTGGCCGGTTGCTACACTTGTCTTTAAAATATACAGAAATACACAAACATGGAAGACAAATACCGCTTTCAAAGTATTTTTGAAACATTGGATTGAGTGGAACTCACGCTGACACTGAGGAGGCGGAGACTGGAAGGTTGCATTTCCAGTGCACGTGAGTGTGGAAGGTCCAATAAGATCAAGATCTGCCCCACAAGAGTATATAACTGCATCTCCATAAGTATACAAGTCCTCCTTTGGTTTAAACTGTCCATGTTTTATATTGGGTGGCTGTGAACACTTCACCACTGGAAAATAAAACAAAAAAAACAAAACCCCCCCAAAATAATCATTCATTTATTCATTCATTTATTTTCTAAACTACTTATCTAGTTGTAATTAGGGTCACAGGGAGGCTGGCACCCATCTCAGTCAACTCTGGGTGAGGGCAGGGTACACATTGGAGAGCTCACCAGGCCACCGCTGGACAAAAACAATTATTCACATTCACACTTAGGACCTCGCCAGAGGTAGTAGAAATGCCCAAGCTTGGGTTTTGAATCCAGAACCTTTTCTTTCCAATAAGGCCACCGTGCTGTCCACACACAATCTATGTGAAAACTTAATCTAAGTCTAGACTAAAATAAAAAAGTTGTGGCATTGCATTAGTTTGCCTAAACTCTGCTATGGGAGTAATCAAAAGGTAAATGTTGTCCAGCTTGAGTGCACAATCATTTTGACATTTTAATAGTACGTTGATAGAAAATTCAACATTTTAGCAATAGAATTACCGTCACACGTAGGAGCACTCCCATTCCAACCTGTTGCTGTGCAAGTTCGATTTGGGTATCCAGAAAGCTGATAACTACAAACACAAAGCATTGTTTTTAGCTAATTTCCACACTGGAACACAATTCAGAAAAAACACCCCAAAAGAAATTGAAAAAAAATAAATAAATAAATAAAAATAAAATTATGGGCAACCTACACTAACATGGAATGCAGTTTCCTTCTAATTTTCTTAAAAAAAAAAAAAAAAAAAAAAACCCTCATAGAATATCCAAATTTTAAATTAGATATTTACACAAGGATAAACAAATGATTTTACCCTTCATTACACTGTGCTGTCATTTTTGCACCAAACAGAATTCCTTCGGGAAATAAGTACTTTCCATTTTGAATGCTGTCCGGAACTCCACAGGATATTTCTGAGGAAGAAAGACATACGATAAGCCAAAGAGCATTTTTCCCTATATGGTAGTCATGTACAGTGATCCCTCGCTACTTTGTGATTCAGCCTTCGGTGCATCGCGGGTTTTTGAAAAATATTCATCGAAAAATAAAAAATATGGAAAAGTAGGGAAAAAGTTAAGGAAAATGTGGCAAAACAAGGCCAGTTATGCAAAAAAAAACAACCAAAAAAACAAAACCTGCTGACATTTTTATCCGAGTGTGTGTGTATTTATATTTTATTGCATCTTATGCATTATTTTTGAATGTTTAATTGTATTATAAGCATTTATAGTGTTCAAGGATTCAGGATTCTTAATCGCCATTTGTGTTTTTTACACACATAGGAATTCTTGTGCGGTTGTTCAATAGTCAAATTACAAACAGAAAAGAAGGCTCAAATCAACAACACACAAACTGATAGAAAATAAACAAAAATTCTATATCTAAAGGACCTCACACACCCAGCAAACAATACAATAATAACAACAAAAGTAATAAAAATAAAAATGATTATGATAATAATAATAATAATAATAATACAATAAATAAATCAGTGGATAACCACAATAAACAAAATTGCACTAAATTACATTATATGATATTATAATTATATTTATATTACACTATGCCCATTGTTTTGTTGGAAAAAAAATGAACAGTTCTCTGGGTAAACAAAATGGCCACAACTTCAAAGTTCGATGTTCTCCATTCTCAGAGAAAGGCTCAGAAATAATCTACAGTCAGTCAGTGCACCAGGTTTTTTTAACGAGAAGCCGCCGTTCTTCTGCCGCCGTTCTTGTTGCTATCCGCTGTACTCCGGTCCTCTCTGAAGGTCGTGTAGCCGGCTGGTGTAGTCGCCTCGTCAGGTGTCCTCTCCTCGAGCCATGTTTCACAGAAACACAGCATGGAGCAGTCCTGTCGATCCCTCTGCGCCGCAATCCGAGCATGAAGCTCGTCCATCTTGTTTCGCAGAGACTGAACATTTTCAAGCAGTATGACCGGGAGTGCCAACCTTCCACTGCTAACCAAGCGCTGTGGTCATCGTTCAGCCCCTCCGCCTGGGACTACTGTTATCCGGGGTGCGGCTAGCATTGAGGTGTGGTAGCATATTAGCTCAGGATAGGAGATGAGCGTGCTCAGTTCTAAATGTCCAAAAGGACTGTGCTCTCATAGCTGTAGTAGGGTCACACGGTCATAGACGAGCATAGCGCAAAAAAAACAAACAAACAAAAACAAGCTTTAAAACAAAGAAACAATTCGACTCCGAGAACTCCGCGACGTCGTCCTCTAAGAAGCGCCATCTTGACCATTCACTGTTAAATGGTCATCGTCCGTGCTGTTGACGTAGATTCATCCACCGAAAATGTTCCGCCATTATCCTGGAAATGTCAACAAGCATGCTGCTAAATTTTCAGTGAAAGTTTGCAATTTTTCGATCGGAAAAACTTTTTAGAAGCGAGACTCCCAGCCGGGGAGCTCCACCGTTAGTGAACCGGAGAGAGATATTATATACACATTCATGTACGTATACGTCAGTTAGGGGGGGGTTGATCCTACTTCGCGGAAATCAGCGGTCGTGGGGGGGGGGGGGGGGGTCTGTCTCCATTAACCGTGGAAAGTGAGGGATCCCTGTACTCATATGGAAATAGTGTACATTTACCACCTCCTAGAATCATTCAAAAATAGGAATAATCATGACCTTAGGAGAGTGCCAGATCATCGGCAGTCTTCCAAAACTAATGACAAATTACTTTTGCATTGCTGTTCAAGTTCATTCCACTCCATTCTGTCGGGTGATTGATATGAAAGCTGACGCTCTCTAAAGGCACATAAGTAAAACATTGGAACTTTACTGCTGTTCAGTCCAACACAGGAGCTACAGTAACTTAAAGTACCAAAAGATAATGCTGGTTCTAACAGAAATGAGACAACACACAATTCATCACTGTTGGTTACATGTCCGGAGACTCATGACCTGCTTCCACCACAAAAGACAACGACAGTGCACAGATGATCATCATAACTGGACCACACTGCAATGGATAAGGCTGGACTGCTTTAATGAATCATGCTTTCTTTGACATCATGAGGATGGATGGATGCATCACTTACATGAAAATGATGTGGTATCAGGATGCATGATGACAGGGGAAGTGTGATGCTCTGAGGAATATTCTGCTGGGAATATCCTTGGGTCCGGACACTCCTTGGGTACCACCTGCACAAACATTGGTGCTGACCAAATACTCCCCTTCATGGAAACTCAAGAATGGTTTGAAGTGTACAGCAATGAATTTGAAGCAAGTACTTGGCCTCAACATTCTATTTATATCTATATAAATTCAATCTGTGTATTGTGATAGATACACAAGTCTGATCCATGGAGTCCCCATTTTGCAACTTACAAGAAAAAGGTTTAGGCCTTCAAGAACTACCTTACAAGAAATGAACAAGAATGTAAGCTACAAATCATGGAAAGGCATCATAGTCTGCACACACAGACAACATTGATCAGGTTCTGGCTGAAGTGGAGAGAAGGGTGAAGGAAAAGTGACCAACAAGTAAACCAAACTTGGCAGATCAAAGCAAACCAAGAGTGATCCCTTATTTCAGTTTGTGTTGCATGGAATTCTAAATACTCAATGTACACGACCACTGATGAGGTTTTTCATTGCCGGTCCCTTTTAAACTAGATCACAGTTAAACTTGCAATTGGATATTTCATCAAATAGTCATGTTGAATGTACTTATTTGTTTGAACTGATCTTTTTCACAATACAGGGATCCCTCATTTTCCGCGGTTAATGGGGACCAAGACCCCTCCGTGAAGTAGAATCGACCCGCCGACTGACGTATACGTACATGTTATATGTGTATATAATATCAATAAATACATATTCAATACTATAACTTCTGATAATAACAATTAAACCTCAAAAATCATGTATCATGTACAAGATGTAAATAAAAATATAAATACACACATACAGACGCGCATGCACACAGACAAATGCGTATTTCACAAAAATGTAAGTAGTTTTGACTGGGTTTAGGTTGTTTTTTGTTTGGGTTTTTTTTTTGTTGTTGAATAATTGGCTTTGTTTTGCAGAATTTTCCTTCATTTCCTTATTTTTTGATAAATATTTTTGGAAAAACCAAACGAAACTGATGAACAAAGTAAGGAGAGATCACTGCATTACCATTCCATTCATGTCCATGAGGTATACAAACTTCTGACTGTAACCGAATTACAGTGACAATAGGCTTTTTATTTGCACTTCGACCCATTTGCACATGTAATAATAAAAATCTAATTATTTCATTACAATTGTATATCCAGCTTGATAACTGTATAAAGTGGAACACAAAACAATAGTAAAGACAATTTCAGTAGACGGTAACCCCCGTCCATTCGCAGTTCACCGGCCGTGGCCCCGTATACTTGCGGCTTAGCGGAAGTTACTGGCACGTGCACGTCATCAACGTGATTGCTCGAATTGTGAATTCACGTTTTAGTGTGTTTATTATTTAAACCCTAGGATACCAAATGCCCTGCATCTTCTCTAGCTTCTGGTAAGGAGCCCAAGCGCTTAATTTATTCATATATATTATCACAGTGAAAAATCAACAAGTTTTTACTTTAATCATTACTACATTTTACTGCATTATTACTGTATTAATGAGTAAGGCTGTGTATAGAATGTGTTTAAGAAGCATATTTTAGCACATGTAATATCATACATAAGGTTTTTAAATACATACATACATAACGGGAAGGGGCAGAACGCAACCCTAGTGAATAACGGGGATGTTACTGTATTACAAAGCACTCCCACTTCGTTTTTTTTTTTACTTTCGTCTTTCTTTCAGCTTTTTTCCCTTTTACTCGGGAGTCGCCACAGCAAATCATCTGATTCGCACGTTTGATTTGGCAGAGGTTTTTACGTCAGATGCCCTTCCTGTCACAACCCTTTTTTTTACTTTATACTAGTATATTCTAAATTACTGATTTTCTGGCATGAAAATTGGACAAAGCCGGTCAAATTCAGTGCACAGCTTCACAAATCAGCATTACAAAATTCGTACCGCTGTTTGCAATTCAGAAAAAAAAAAAAAATGGGGTGTGAAAAGGATGTTTGAATTTTTTGCCAATTTTGTTACAAGTTGTTCAAAAAAATTAGCTTGTTTTTTTTTTTTTTTTTTTTAGATGGGCCTCAGAACATAATGTCTGACAGCCCTCGACTTACGAAATTAATCCATTCCGGAGCCTTTTTCGTAGTCTGGAGTTTTCGTAAGTAGAGGCGCATTTAACATGTAAAATGCGTGATTCGTTCCAAGGCTCCCAAGACTACCCTATAAACCCTATAAAAATGATAAATGTACACCAATTGTGGATGAAATATGTATGAATATGTGTTACAAAAATTATTTATTAAATCATTTAAACATTTTATTAACATAAACCATTTTATTAAAATTCATTAATTAAACCATTATTTTTTTATTTACGCACAATACACACACAAAACACCGTCTCTCTCCCTCTCTATGTCTCACACAAACACACACGGAGCTTTTGAGACCTGTATTCAGTGCGCTTATCTGCTTGACAAATTAGAGGTCTGGACGCGGGCGCGTGCACACACACACACACACACACACACACACACACACACACACTCTCTCTCTCTCTCTCTCTCACACACACACACACACACACACACACGGAGCTTTTGAAAAAGCGCGCTTACCTTGCTCGACAGATCAGAGGTGCTGCTCAAAGCAGTCATAAAAACTGTCTTCATTCCTTATTGTTTCACTTGGTTTCTAGTCATGTAAACCCATAATCATTACCAATGAGCCATGTTTATAAGATTATAAGATGAGCCCTCTCAAATAAACTCACGAAACTCACGAACCAAGAGTACAACTCTCCTTTACGCATATAAACACAGGCATGGGAGGGAGATTCAGCTCCCACCTGGCAAATGGGATGCCAGTGGGGCGGGATGTTGGGAGACAGCCAATGAGAGAGCAACTCGCACATTGTTTGAATTTTTGAATGGCGCGTTTAGTGCTTTTCGTAAGAAGAGGTTGTTTCCTATACAGAGGACAAAAATTTAGGAAAATGTTTTTCGTAACCTGGCTGTTTCGTATTCAGAGGCTTTCGTAAGTAAAGGGCCAACTGTATCTTGGTCTACATCAGGGGTGCCCACACTTTTACGGCATGCAAGTTACTGACAAAATGACCAACATAAAATCATCTACCAACTACTGTATGAAGTTGCAAAACATTTATTTATTCATAAATATATTGAATTCTTGATATGAACCATTTGTTAGTGTACCTCGCATAACTGCGTGAACCCATATTCCTCAATACGACTCTGCACATTTTTTGTCATTACCTTGCTCTGATGACTTGTATAGAATGGAATGTATCGTTATTAATGATTGAGTGACTCACCCGGAATGAGGCTGTGGTGGCTGCCTTTGCTTTTGAAGTTAGCGAGACAAACACACCTTGAAAATGACAGTTAAAAAAAAAAAAAAGTCCATCTTCCATTCCATATGGAAGCTCTCATTTTTATACTCTTAACACAAAACACAGAATGCGCCATGACGCTAGAGTCAGAAAAGGTCAGATTGGTCAGATTGACTGTCAATCAAGTGACAAATTTCAGAGTGAGCAGATGAGATTAGCGTCTAGGTTTTAATACTATGTAATCCACCCACACTACCTTTGTGATTGGCCGGTAGATTGCGATCGACGTATTGGGCATGGTCTATACGATATACATACTGACAAATATTTGTACTTGGTTTTAGTACGCTGGAAAGAACTGCACCGGTTGCAGTCAAATAATAAAAATTGTACTCAAAAAAATCCATACAGGTCATTGCATCAACATGAATAAAACACGGGTGAGATGTCGGTCAAAACACTTACATGTTATGTTGATTTATAAATTGGTTCAACACCTCACTGGGGGGGAAAAAAAAACCCCTGAAGCCAAGACAGAGTCTCAGGAGTATTTATTACTTCTGGAGATGCTCAGTGGACACTTCCAAATTCCTTGATTTACGCCACAGGTGATGTAATTGGTCAGTCAACGTTACGTGACATTAATTTAATGTGACTTTAGATTCCCAACTTTGTAAATTCAGAAGAATTTCAGTTTTAATGGTTTTAAGAAGTTAATAAATATTCCACAGAATTGTCCAAAGACCAAATATTACTTCATTATCACTATAAAACAGATATTGCTTTACATTACTTTGGTCAACAGCACAGTTGTATTCTTGAGCTGAACACTTCAGAAGCACATGTGATGCATACTTTAAGCCAAATAATGAAAGAAAAAAAAACACTTGTTTGTATTAAACACAGAACATGTAATCATTATTGATATATTTATTTAAACTGAAATAGTAAGTTTGTAACAATCTTTAAGCATAGGTCCATCTTGAGAACTTCAAGCTGCTATCGGCTTCCCAATAACACACAAGTTACTTTTTAAAACTGCTAGAGTGGAAGTTAAATCAAAAACCTGAATCACAAATATTCCACAACATTAATTCTACCTGGAAATAGATATAGTAACTATTCATTTGAAAAAAATTGATCATACTAAGGTTAAAGGGAGGCTGAAGCCTATCTTGGCCAACTCTGGGCCATGGAACCTACCCCGGCAGAACAGTTTTCCAACCAATTACAGGGCTAATGCACAGCAAATTAGCTCAAATTTATATGTCAAGAGGCTGTGGGTAAAAAACTGGAGTACTCAAAGGCAACCCATGCAAACCATGGGGAATAGTGCAAACTCCACACAGAAACACCCTTGGCAAGGCTGGAACTCAGACCCAGAACCATCTTGCTGTAAGCCAGACATGCTAAACATTACACCACCATGACATCCATATAGTAACAATTAACAAATCAATCTATCTAAAAAAATATTAAAAATTAAAAAAATATATATATAGTATAGTGGTATAGTACATAATATATATATAGTGGTAACTTGACTTACGAGTGTCTTTTATAACAAATTTTCCATGATACAATCCTCGATCCCAGAAAAAAAATCTGCCCCATCCAGTGAGCAAAATTTTGATTTACGAGCTCTGCTGGGGAAATTACTTTTCCGGGCTGATTAGTCTTGTGTGAGCTCACCACAAGACTTTCCTCGCTAGCATTCATAACGTGCACATGCACAAAATTCTCCTCCTCTGTCACGCACCACCTCATGCCTGCCCACATGGCATCTTTGCCACAGTCGATGATCGGAAGGGTTACCTGACTTATTGTTTATTCTAGTTTTATTATTAATTATTATTAATGTTAATGTACATGTATTATTATGAAATATTTCTTGTTTTTACATGAGAGATTTCCTTTCGGCTTTTCTCCTTTTTTCTGGGGTCGCCACAGCGAATGATTCGCACTTCTGATTTGGCATAGGTTTTTATGTCGGATGCCCTGTCTGACACAACCCTTTTAGCAAGGGGCAGAAACACACTGGTGGACTGGACAGTGACAACCTTGTGGGGACTCGAACCCCCAACCTTAGGATCAGCAATCCAGTGCCCTATACCACTAGACCACCACTGCCCCCCCTTTTATTGTGGTTACATGTTTATCTTAAATATATTAGGTCAGTGCTTCTTAATTATTTTCTGTGATGCCCCCTCTAGGAGGAAATCAAAACATTTCACGCCCCCCCCCCCCCACCGCCCTGCAAGCGACTATAAATATATTATTTGTCTATAAAATTGTTATTAGTACACCTTGGCATAATATTGCATCTTTATTAACATTAACAACAAAAAAGAAAGAAATATAGTTCAACTTAAAATGAAGAAAAGCTTCATTAACATTGTTTTTTAATCTGGAACAGAAAAGATTTAAGGCGCACCAATGTGCCCGAAATAATTTTTTTTTTTTTTCTTATTTAACTTATTTAAATGCATTCAACTTATTTATGTCTTACTATCTCAGTCTCTCTCCACCTTTCTTTTCGGAAATTATCCCGTATTGTTTCTTCATTTAATTTGCTCATGCAAAAAACCGCTACACCATAGCGCAACAATGAGAGCGCCACTGCCATCTACTGGAGTGGTGCAATTACACTTAATTTTCTCAGACTATTCCAGAAAAGCATGTTCCCCAGGGTCATTACACCCCCCTACCATAGGGGGTGCACCCCACTATATGAGAAGCACTGAATCAGGTCAAATATATGTGTTTGTGTCAAGTTATATGAGTTTGGGAGGGGGTTGTAACAGATTAATTGGTTTTCTATTATTTCGGATGTGAATTTTTGTTTTATCTAACATTGACATTTTGAGCTTGCCCTCGGAATGGATTAATTTCGTAAGTCATAGGACCACTGTGTGTGTGTGTGTATATGTGTGTGTCTGTACATGTATACATACATACACACACATATATATATATATATACACACACATATATATATATATATATATATATATAATATGTGTGTGTGTATATATATATATATATATATATATATATATATATATATATATACACACACACACTAGATATATATATATATATATATACACACTATATATATATATATATATATATATATATATATATATATATATATATATATATATATATATATATATATATATATATATATATATACACACACACTATATATATATATATATATATATATATACATACACACACATTTTATATATATATATATATATATATATATACACACACACACACACCAATTGGCAAATTCTGTGGTATAAAAAGAATTTAAAAAAGAAAAACAAACAGTTAAAGGAAATTGTTTGCAGCACTCATGTGTTTAACGCATATATAAAAAGCAGACACATTGGGGATTGTGTGGAAGCATTACAAACTATTCACTCACACACACACACACATACCAAAAACAACACATTGAAAATAAATGGTGCAAAAGTATGTGATCAAAAAATTCACTAATAGGTCACCAAAATATGACACTACATTCGTACTAAACATGGAATACTTGTGAGCATGCCAGAAAAAATAGTCACATAACTATAGAATTGAAGCTCCTGCTTTTTGATCAATGACAGTAAAAACAATCTGTGAGTACAGGTATACCTCGGCTTACGTCGTTAATCGGTTCCAGGAGAGATGACTTGAGTCGAAAAACGACTCAAATTAGCTTGTCTCTAGGCTAACCTAGGTTACGCCAAATTTACTTGTGTGTATGTATATGTATACATACACATACAGTGATCCCTCGCTACTTCGTGCTTCAATTTCTGCGGCTTCAGTACATCGCGGGTTTTTCAAAAATACAGTAATGGAAAAAATAAGGACATTAAGGAAAAATAGGGGGGAAAGTTAAGGAAAATGCCACAAAACAAGGCCAATCATGCAAAAAAACAAAAAACCCCAAACAAACAAAAGCAAAACCCAACAAAACTACTTACATTTTTATATGAGGTGCGCATCTGTGTGTGCGCACGTCTGTACGTGTATGTATTTATATTTTATTTACATCTTATGCATTATTTATTTTTTTTATTTTATTATTTTATATTATTTTTAATTGTTATTATAAGCATTTATAGCATTGAATATGTATTTATTGATATTACATTAACATACGTCAGTTGGGAGGTCGATCCTACTTCATGGAAATCGGTGGTCGCACTTCGCTCGAAACGACTTCAGTCAAGGTTAACATGTACAGACACTACCCACTTACGAACATGCGGACATACAAGCAGGGCTGTCCGAGGTCAAAAGGCAAAGGGAAATGAAATTGAAGAACAAGTAGAAATAGATTAAAATGAATCTATAGAAAGATATATCATAAATATAAGTATGAAATATGATCAATCATTATCCTGAGGTACACAATATTCGATTAGGCTCTGGCAGAGGGGCGTGGCTGACACACGCAGGCAGATCACAAATGATCCTACTCACCAATCTACTGTACTATAAAGACGAGCAGTGCGCTCATCCAGGTGCTAGAAGATTGTCCCTCTTCATGTCCCTGTTTTCCTGTGATCTCTCTGGCTCCTGGTTTCAGCTCTGCGCTCGACCAGTTCCCGCTCCGTAGTTCCCCGTATCTAGTTTTCCCCCTTGCTCAAGTGACAATGTTTTCCCCCTTGCTCAAGTGCCTCCCCTGTAACAATAAAGTCTCTCCGTGTTCATCCTACTCTGCATTTTGGATCTGGCTGAAAGTGCCTGATGTCACAGTTAGCTTGACAATTTATGGTGCATTAAGGTTTGCACCTTGTACCAATAAATGATAAATTCACTAAAATGAAATATGATTGCACTGTATACAGTCTCTGTCTCTCACTGTATAAACTCGTATAGGTTACTTAGACAAGCTTTAAACATATGTTCCCTCCTAAAGAACGCCCTGTAACGACTTACAAAGAAATTCATCTAATGAATGGCCGTCCGGAACGTATCTCGTTCGTAAGTTGGGGAGCATCTGTATATCTTATTCTAACATGTAGGGAAGAACGCCGGATGTTCTACTGCTTGGTTCAGGAATTCCATAATTGCTTTTACTTTCAGACCTGATTCAGTATGTCCATGGGTTAGTTTAGGGAGCTGTTGGAGATGCTTCGATCTCACGGAGATGCCGGCACCCATCTCAGCCGACTATGGGCGAGAACAGAGTACAAACTGGACAGCTCGACAGGCCATCGCAGAGCAGAGAACGAGTTTTAGTTAATCATATTGACTGAGGTTTGCCCACAGCTTTAAAAATTACACAGAATTTTTGTTATGACTCATAAAATTTTATAAACGTCCATCCAAAAAATTGATGGAAGTTTAATTAATTTATGTACTCATCACTCTTTTTCCAAACCACTTAATCCTACTCTATCTGGAGACTGTCTCAGCTGATCAGGGCGAAGGTGGGGTACACACTCTGAACAGCTTGCCATTCATGATCACCTCTACATTTGCTATTCCAAATTGCCCGTACATGTAGAAGTGAGCATGACCTCTGTACGTAGGGGAAATTGATAACAGCAAATTAACATAATGTGAAATGTCTTTGGTAGGTGGAAACCAACAGAAGATGAAAACTCCACACAGAAACAACCTCACCGACTCTAAGAATCGAACACAGGACCTTCTTGCTATGAAGCGGACATGCTGTCCACTGTGACAACCTAAATTTATTATTAAATGTACGCAAAATGTCAGGTTGGTTCATTAAGACCAACTTTGTGATGATTGATGCTAATAGACAAAAATCAAGCTTAACCGTTTTTTTTTTTCTTTTTTCCCCTTTAACCATTTTTTGATTCTGTACCAATACTTAACACACCAAATTTACATCAAATCTTTGCAAGCTTCTTCATCATTCAGAAATATTATTCTATCCTACATATGTATAAATATTTTGGTGTTAGCATACATGAATTAATTGTTTCCTTGAGTGTTACACAAGGCCTATAGTGCAGATATATTTTCAAAGCAGAAACGCTTGCATTCTTCCCAGTTGTATTCCACTGAAAAATAAAAGGGAAAGTTGATTTTTTTTCGTCCCCTGTCCCCTCCCACCATTTACACCTTTTGGCTGATAAGCTAGTCTTTGACATCAAGCAAACTCCAATTTCTCTCAAAAACGTAGTATATAATATACAACATACATTCAAATTTTCTATTGTATCCTACAGCATTCTAGAAAAATTCTAACATACAAAAAGAAAACATCTTTAAGAATTCCCTCATAACTGTGATAGTTGTAGAAACAAGGTTTGCATAAATAGAGAACAGGGCAGACTTTGCTATAAAAAGAAAAGGTTCATTTTCATCATCAATACATTTTAAGGCATTTCAATACTGCAAAGCAAGCCAACTTTGCTAATTCTTAATCTCCAACTGTTTGATTACTGTAGAGACTCTTTACAACATGCATCAATACATGGGTTTTAATTCTGATTCCTCAGTTGTAGGAACGTTGGGGGTCATGTTGATCAGAGAACAGTTTTTGTGACGGGAAGAGTCTTTAGCTCTGAAACAAAAAAAGATAGTTCAATGTGAATTTGCAGTACAAGTTGCAGGTGGATCAGCACATTTAAAGCAGAAAGTATTGTCGAGGATTTAGAATGACTCGCCTGTTTTGTCTTTACTTTAGACATTGTACATTTCTACCTTCCTAGTAATTACTGTTTATTTCTAGAATAACAGTTCAGTTTAATGATGAAATTCAGCACTTTAATGTAAATATACTAAACTGTATGATAAGTGTAAAACATCAGAATTTGTACAGTAATGACATGTAAGCACTTTGATTGGTCAAATAGAACAGTAAACTATATGGCTAATATGGGCCATCAGCCCCATACCTCACTTGAATATAGGCCAGTCAACAAAGTTTTTCTTTTTCATTGTATACTACTTTTATACTATTTATGTATCTATTTATTTACTTATATAATATATGTGTATGTATGTATGTATGTATGTATGTATAGGTATTATTGTATATGTATCTATTTTGCACCCCCGACTTTACTTCAAGAGCCTGTAACAGTGAATTTCTCCATTGTGAGATTAATAAAGCTGTATATTATCTTATAACAAAAATATATGCAAATAGTAAGCATGCATCATGAATATTAATCAAGCTTCAAAATTGTACTACTTACTCTTTCAGGTTTCTGTTCTTCTTATACAAACAGAAACCAACAATAACTAAAACAAACAAACAAACAAACAAAGATTTTAAGAGAAATGATGAAAATAGCTTAAAATAACAATCACCACGACAAGAACTCATTCAACTGTTTAATCCTATGTCATGGGGCTAGAGTCCATTTCAGTTGAACATTACAGAGAAGCGCGCGCACACACACACACACACACACACACACACACACACACACACACATGGGGGCAATCTGGAACAGCCAATTACTTTAAAGAGGAAACCCACAATAGTGGCAAGTCGCAAAAGCCCAAGACCCAAAATCAGGACCTGCTTGCTGCATTTTTATGTTTGTCTTAATTTTAAAGATTCTGAATTTATTAGCAGAACTAGATGAAACCTTTGTCAGCCTCTGACACATAATTTAGCAAATATTTATATGCAGAAATCATCCCCCTTTTCATTTTGTAACTCGCATGCTATAAAAGTGTGGGCACCACTGAACTAGACAGTAGAAGACCAGGATGTAAACTTTATTATCCACATTCATTTGTATTTTCCTCCAATGCAGCTTTTACATAACATGCACACAGTACTGTGACATTACAATATAATACTTACGTAGAATTACCAATATAACAGTTACGATCAAAATCCATATCACAGGAGATTGAGGCTTGGGCTCCTCTGTATAAATAAAGAAAATATTAAATTAAATTTCACTTTTCATTTTCAACAGTTGGCAATTATGTGGTTGCAAACATACAAAAGTCTATGATTCAATACATGTAAAGAATTTTGAGTCTAAACTCAAATATCATTTTTATGTAGATATCTATACCATTTTACCTGGTCTGGCAAAAATGAGTCCGAAGTTGCAAGTACCACTCCAAAGATACAGAACAGATCTCTGGGGGTTTTCCCCTGATTTGATAGAACTTATAGTTTTCTTCAGTTTTATAGTCAAGAAACTTGCATGAAGCAACAAAGCAGGCCATTAGCAGAGGATACTACCGCTAAACTGGGTAGAAAAGACCAGGAAAGATCCACAAGCTCAGCAGAATTAGATGTTTAGCGATCAAGGTTGCTTTTTAGCTTCAGAATGAGGTTGTGTTTCTACACATGTACAGATGCATGGGGGCTTTAGAATCGGCCACTATACCTAGTTTAGGTGGTCCTGTTCCTAATCATATTTTGATCAGATCCATTTTTCATTTTATGAAGATAAATTTAATACTTTGACTTTTTGTAAGTGTCTGTCTTAAGTTATGAATGTGAATACTGTAGCCTCACTTTCGATCCCTGTAATGTCAATGGACCTGCCAGGTTGTATCAATAAAAAGAAGAATACTCCTTGGTTGCAAAGGAAATTTGAAGAATACTTTCAGATATTTATATGCATTTTTCTCATCTTGCTTCAGAAATATTGCCATCACTCAATCAGTTTTTAACATACTTCAACAAACCTGCTATCATTGTAAAGCTTACCCTGTCACTAACCCTTTATCAATTTTTGGTCATTCAGACTCATTTTTTGCCAGATCGGGTCACATTTCAATCGGCACTACAACAGAATTTAAAATCAATGTGCACATTAGAATATACTATATTAAAACTAAAATATATAAGACTCAAATCTAACAGGTTGCCAGGCATGATATCTTTATTTCCCCCCTTTTTCAGATGAGCAAGTGACACCAGAATTTACAGCTTGTTCTTTGTACTTTGTAACGATGCACCCCCAAAGTAGGTGTGAAATGAAGCAGCCAAGATGTGACGGAGGTGAAGACATTCAGTTGCAATTGAAAGATCTTAACAAAAGTATTGCATTTATGGCATAGAGGTAATAGCTCTGGTGTACTGACCAGAATGTTGGGGGATTAATTGCCGGTAGCACCAAGCTGCCAGTGTTGAACTCCACAGTCACGCCTTTAACCCATAACTGCTCAGTGGCATAAATGATACTAAAATTTAAGTTACGCTGGATAATGGTTCCCATAAACAGCATCTAAATGCAAATTTTTGGGGAATACATTTAAATAATTTTGTCTCCTTAATTTGTCCGCGTATATTGAAGAAGCAGACTATAACTCATCATGAAACATCAGCCTCTGAAAATTGGTGGCTGTGTGTGACAAGACTCATTGAATAACATTTTCCCGAGCGTCCACGTCAGAAAATATGAACTGCAGAAATCCAAAAGTATCAAAACTACACTGCCGAAAGAAGTGATTGCCAAGTTTGATGACTAAACATCTACCGGTTTTCGAGTTCTAGCCCAGAGTTGAAATGAAATGAGTACAGTCAAAATGGATCGATGGACATACTGAGGACTACATCCACCCCATGTTACATGACGGGGGAAAAAATTGTTGCAAATATTCTTCACATTCTGGGCTGAAAATTCACACTTTTTAATTGGTCAAGCTGGTTTCCATTGAAATAAAGAATTAAAACCACAGAGATCCACAAGTATCAAAACTACACTAGCTTATTGAAATAACTGCTACATTTAAAAAAGAAATTTAAAAAATATATATTTCCACATTTCTGGCTGGAAATGAGCACAATGCAGATTTTTCCATTGGTAAATTGGTTGCTATGAAACAAATATTCAGGCACTGCCTAAAAGTGGACCCCTGAAGATGTCTGTTTTCAGTTTATTTAATAAAAGCAAACAAACAAAGAAAACCCCACCTCATAAACAGCTTATTGTATTTTGTTCAATAACATTTTTTCTCAAGAGGAAGAACCTCTGACTGAGCAACAACATTTTCTGGGAAGTGCACTTAGCCCAGTGCTTCTCAAATAGTGGAGCGCGCGCGCCCATTTGGGGAGGGCGTAGTGTGATGCCATAAGGTTGCGTATGACCCTGGGAAACATGCTTTATAGCCATACTAGAATTAAGTGTAATTGTGTATCCACTCCAGTAGTTGGTAGTGGCGCTCTCATTGTTGCGCTATGGTGTAGGGAAAAAGCACCGAGCACACAATATGAAGTGCAGTAAACACTATAGTCGTGCGCGGGGCGCTGTGAAATGTTTTTTCCCCCCTTCTTAGAGGGGGCATCACAGAAAATAATTGAGAAGCACTGACTTGGCCCCAACAGCGTTTGTGGCACATGCTTGCACGTTGGGCTGCCTACGTGGGTCCGTGAGTATGGAAGCGACAACAGTGGCTTCACGGAGTGCCACTAAAACAACCGAAATCACACACACACACACACACACACACACACACACACAACCACACACACACACACACACACACAAATAAATGAATAATACACTGCCTAATTGAAATAACTGTCAGGTGTTATGAAGACACCTTAATTGGTTTCCTGAGGTCTCATCGAGAATTGAAAAATTCCTAAAAGGTTACTGCACTATTTTAAAGTTAATTTATATCACAGTTGAATGTCTTCAAATCTATCCCGACTGTTTTATTTTAATTGGGGGGCACAGGCAAAAATCACAAAAATTGTGACAATGTTCAAATAGGTATGGACCAAATTGTACGTTCCCATAATATAACAAGATATGCCGGCAAAATATTGTTCAAATGGTAATAAATGTTTAAAAGAAAAAAAAAAGAAAAGCACAGGAGGAAGCAACTATGTTCTTGCACATTTACCCTGGGTTTACACTGAGACATAATGTCCACGATCTCCATTATTTAAAAAAAGTGTAGAGCTGCACAATTGTTATACATCGTAATAATCATAGAAAAACTTGGACACTCAATAATTTTGCCAAGACCATAACAAATCTACCAAGTTTCCTCAAGATCACCACAATTCAATCCCAGGACACCCTTCACACACGCTCATGCAAGTCTCAAAAATTCAGGCGACCGATCGTTCGGTCGGCACTTTATTAAAACACCCGAACGACAATACGGTCGGGTAGGAAGTTAATATCAGAGTTCACAGCAAACAAACTTCGATAACTTGGGACACTCATTTTCTAGTAAAATACAAATAAAAAAAAAAAGGTGTGGACGTTCGCAGTCGGCACAAATTGTAGACTTCTCCAAGAAAGAAAAACTATAACCAAACTTAATTAGTTTGCACATATAAAGCATACGGTCCTAACAAGTTCGTAAAGTGGGAATGCCGCAAATGGCCAGATTACCGTAAATCGTCTCCGACTCTACTATCCTAGTAAGTTTGCCTAGTAACTGATGATGATGGTGATGTCACTATGGAGGACTCTTGAATGTACATACAAGCAGAACAGATAGTCATTATAGTTTAGTTACTTTTAATCTCTCTCCATAGTAGTATTTTTATAATACTCCATCCATTATGACAGTGTCCAAAAATACCTAAATTTTAAATTGGTTACACAGTCATCACAGATTGGTGCTATAGTTGTTAAAATGTTTTTGTGTTTTTATTGTATGAGATTAAGGTGCTATTTCTATTTTTGTTGTACTTGAGTTTTTTCTCAGATCTATTTGATCTGCATTGTTTGCAATAGCAAGTTGAATTAGACATTACGATATTATATTTTGTATTATCAGTATTATATTTTATATCTAGTGAGTAGTCGATATGCAGAATGCTATCAAGAATAGACTGACTTGGATTGTATTAATATTTGCGTTTTTTACTTTCAATATTATTAAATTTAAAGTTCTTTAAATAAGTAAAATTCAGTAAAATTGTTTTATTTTATGTATGACATTGAATTTGTAATTTTTAGCTTCATTAAAGATTTTTCATAGTTGCTAACTAATCACTATTTTGTTCCTCATTTCCAGTTACATGTAATAGTGGTCTTTCTCTGTGAAAAATCCAAATGTTCAATTCTTTTAGAACTTGAAATTTCAGGAAACCATTTTGCATAACCGATGGGTTACGCAAATTATTATAGGTGAACGAACTATAGGTTACCAGAACCATTTACCCGTGAACAAAAAATAGGTTGCGCAAACTTTCGAAAAATTCGAGGCCTGCTCATGATTCTCAAGTTGCGAAGATCATGCCCCGGTGTAAACCCAGGGTTAAATTAAAAAAAGCAAACAGTAAGCAACAGACATCAACTTTGTTAGAACACTTAACATATTCATGAGATACACTGCAGTGTAAGAGGAAGTAGTAAATAACATGCGATGCACTGCTCATCTTTTTCTGATTTTAAAATAAACTATAACCGTACTGGAGCCAAGCTAAAAACTAACCATATAACATATGTTGTGCTTTGTGACAGAGAATTGGGTGGACTCAATCATAAGAGTTGCAGTAAGAAGCAAACAAGTATCAACATTTCAACATACACAGAAACTAGGGTTTAAATGAATCAACCAATCAGTTAGCAGCGTGAATGCAGTTGTACACAATGAGCAAATACAGTAATGATGCACAGCGTTATTGTGCATACATATACCCCATAAAGATTAGTTCACAAACAATAAATGACATCAACACTAATAATTAAATCATAAGCTATATAACCCACCATTCAGCCATAACTTTAAAACCCACCAATAGGTAAACAAAATAAAATGTATTACAGTGTACCTTGACTTACAATTGTCTTTTATATTGAATTTTCCATGACACGAGCTTCAATCCCAACAAAAATCTGCCCCATCCAACGAGCCAATGTTTGATTTACGAGCTCTTCTGGGGAAATGGCTCTTCCGTGTGTATTCCTCCACAATTCGAGAACACTTTGTGCTGTGCTTCTCAATTATTTTCTGTGATGCCCCCGAAAGGAAGCGGAAAAAAACATTTCATGTCCCACATCCCCCCAAGGCCACGTGCTCGACTATAAATGGTGTTTACTGCACTTCATATCATTTGCTTTTTCCTGACACCATAGGGAACATAATGAGTGCACCATGACCACCTACTGTACAGGATACGCAGATACACTTCATTCTAGTACAGTATGGCAAAAAAAGCATGCTTTCTAAGGTCATACGTACCCCCCCCCCCCCCCCCGCATCACAGCTAATGTGTTGAATGTGTGTGAGTGTGTGCATGTGTGCCCCCCCCCCCAATGTGGTGGCAGGCATTGGTATTGCTCAAATATTGATGCAATGGATTAAAAAAAAAAAAAGATATGCGCGCATGTGCGTGAATATTATATATATATATATATATATATATATATATATATATATATATATATACACACACACACACAGTGATATGAAAAAGTATCTGAACCTTTTGGAATTTCTCACATTTCTGCATAAAATCACCATCAAATGTGATCTGATCTTTGTCAAAATCACACATGAAAAAACAGTGTCTGCTTTAACTAAAACCACCCAAACATTTATAGGTTTTCATATTTTAATGAGGGTAGCATGCAAACAATGATAGAAGGGGGAGGAATAAGTAACTGAACCCTCTGCCTAAGGAGACTTAAAGAGCAATTGAAACCATTTTTTACCAAACAATTTAAGTCAGATGTGTGCCCAATCACTGATGAGTGGCTTAAAGCTGCCCTGCCCACTATAAAACACACACCTGATAAGAATTGTCTTGATGAGAAGCATTGTCTGATGTGCACCATGGCTCGCTCAAAACAGCTGTCTGAAGACCTGCGATCAAGAATTGTTGATTTGTATAAAGCAGGGAAAGGATACAAAACCATCTCTAAAAGTCTGGATGTTCATCAATCGACAGTCAGAGAAGTTGTCGACAAATGGAGAGAGTTTGGCACTGTTGCTTCTCTTCCAAGGAGTGGCCGTCCACCAAAGATGACGCCAAGAGTTCAGCGCAGAATACTCAGAGAGGTACAAAAAACCCTAGAGTGTCTGCTAAGGACTTACAGAAATCACTGGCACAGTCCAGTATCTCTGTGCACACATCAACTATATGTAAAACAATGGCCAAGAATGGTGTTCATGGGAGGACTCCAAGGAGGAAGCCACTGCTGTCTAAAAAAAAAAAACATTGTTGCTCGTATAATGTTCGCAAAAAGGCACTTGGACACTCCACAGAAGTTTTGGCAAAATATTTTGTGGACTGATGAAACCAAAGTTGAATTGTTTGGGAGGAACACACAACGTCATGTGTGGAGGAAAAATGGAACAGCTCACCAACATCAACACCTCATCCCCACCGTGAAGCATGGTGGAGGGTGCATCGTGGTTTGGGGCTGTTTTGCTGCCTCAGGGCCTGGACAACTTGCAATCATTAATGGAAAAACGAATTCAAAAGTTTATCAGGATGTTTTGCAGGAAAACCCGAGGCTGTCTGTCAGACAGTTGAAGCTAAAAAGAGGATGGATGCTGCAACAAGACAATGATCCAAAACACAGCAGTAAATCAACTTCAGAATGGTTTCAGAAGAACAAAATACACGTTCTGGAGTGGCAAAGTCCAGACTTGAAACCCATTGAGATGCTGTGGCATGACCTTAAGACAGCGATTCATGCCAGACATCCCCAGGAATCTGACTGAACTATAGCAGTTTTGTAAAGAAGAATGGGCCAAGCTGAGTCCTGATCAATGTGCCAGACTGATCTTCAGCTACAGGAAGCGTCTGGTTGAAGTTATTGTTGCCAAAGGGGGGGGCCACAAAATATTAAATGTGATGGTTCAGTTATTTATTCCTCCCCCTTCTGTCATTGTTTGCATGCTATCCTCATTAAAATGTGAAAACCTATCAATGTTTGGGTGGTTTTAGTTAAAGCAGACACTGTTTTTTCATCTGTGTGATTTTGACAAAGATCAGATCACATTTGATGGTGACTTTATGCAGTCTGTCTGTCTTCCTTTCGGCATTTTCCCTTTTACTCAGGAGTCGCCACAGCGAATCATGTGATTCGCACATTTGATTTGGCAGAGGTTTTTACGTCGGATGCCCTTCCTGTCACAACCCTTTTTAGCAAGGGACAGAAACACGCTGACGACTTTGCAGCCTACTCTTTACGAAAGTCAGCAATGGTTCTTTTACATGCCTCTCACCATAGACAGTGAGAGACATGGCCCGCCTTTGATAACCCAGTTAGCCGCACTGGGGGGGACAGTGACAACCCTGTGGAGAGTGGGACTTTATGCAGAAATGTGAGAAATTCCAAAAGGTTCAGATACTTTTTCATACCACTGTATATGATGTTCGTCGACTCGAGATCGAGTATGACCATAGCAACACAAACAACACAGTGTCTAAGAGGCAGGGTGATGTGTCCGCAGGTGGCTTGTAAGGCCAATACGGGTGTGAAAACACCTCCCACAAGTTGGACACCAGTGAGAGGGGGTCGTGTTGGTAGATTGGTCAGCTGAGCCTTGCGTGTTTGACGTTATTCTTTGGCTGCGTTTGATTGTTTATTCTCTGAGTGGATGGCACCTTTGTGAATCAGGTTGCGCCAAGCCGATCTATCAAATGTTGCGGTTTCCAACGTTGCAACGTCGATGTTGAAGTCCTTCAGGTATGCTTTGATGGAGTCTTTACAGCATTTGTGCTGGCCTCCTACTTTCCTGCTACCACGACTGAGTTCACCGTACAATAACTGCTTGGGTATCCTGGAGTCTGACATACGGTGTCCTGCCCATTGTGTCTGAGCTTTGCGCATGATGGTAATAACGCTGGGGAGGTCTGCTCTCTCCAGAACCTCGGTGTTCGTGATCCTATCTTGCCAGCGGATATTAAAGATGTTTCGGAGACAATGGAGATGGAACTGCTGGAGAAGTTTCTCGTGTCTTCTGTAGATGGTCCAAGATTCACATAATCATATTTCATACTTATATTTATGATACATCTTACTATAGATTTTATTCCATTTCGATTTGTACTTGTTCTTAAATTTCATTTCACTCTCGACCTCGGTCTCCGGATGTTTGCAAAATAAATGTTGGTAAGTTGGGGAGCGTCTGTATTTATATTTTATATATATATATTTTATCTTATGTTATTTTTTTATGTTGAATTGTTATTATAAGCATTTATAGCATTGAATATGTATTTATTGATATAATATACACATATACATGTATGTATACGTCAGTCGGAGGGGTGGGGTGGGTGGGGTGATCCTACTTCGCGGATTTCGATGGTCGCATGGGGATCTCGGTCCCAATTAACCGCGGAAAAGTGAGGGATTCCTGTATATCTTCTTCTTTTCCTGTCGGCTGCTCCCTTCAGGGGTCACAGCAAATCATCTGTCTCCATTTCACCCTATCCTGTGTATCTTCTCTTACACCAACGACTTTCATGTCTTCCTTCACCACATCTTCTCTTTGTTCTTCCTCAAGGCCTTCTGCCTGGCAGTTCCAACCTCAGCATCCGACTACCAATATATTCACTATCCCTCCCCTGTACATATCTAAACCATATCAATTTAGCCTCTCTGACTTTGTCTCCAAAATCTCTTCCATGTGCTGTCCCTCTGATGAACTCATTCCTGATCCTATCCATCCTCGTTACTACCAAAGAAAACCTCAACATTTTCATCTCCGCTACCTCCAGCTCTGCCTCCTGTCTTTTCCTCAGCGCCACTGTTTCTAAACCATACAACATCGCTGGCCTCATCACAGTCTTGTACACTTTTCCTTTCATTCTTGCTGATACCTTCCTATCACACATCACACAGGACACATTTCTCCAGCCATTCCAATCTGCCTGCACACGCTTCTTCCCTCTTTTCTACACTCTGTTGCTTTGGATTGTTGAGCTGAAGTACTTAAAATTCTCCACCTTCTTTATCTCTGCTCCCTGTAACCTCACCATTCCTCTTGGGTCCTTGTCGTTCACACACATATATTCTGTTTTACTGGGGCTAACCTTCATTCCTTTGCTTTCCAGAGCATACCTCCACTTCTCTAGATTTTCCTGCACTTGTTCTCTGCTCTCACTACAGATCACCATGTCATCTGCAAACGTCATGGTCCATGGGGAATCTTGTCTAACCTCGTCTGTCAGCCTGTCCATCACCATAGCAAACAAGATGAGGCTCACAGCTGATCCTTGATGCAGTCCCACCTCCACCTTGAATTCTTCTGTCACACCGACAGCACACCTCACCACTGTCTTACATCTCTCATACATGTCTTGCACCACTCTAACATACTTCTCTGCCACTCCAGACTTCCTCATGCAACACCACAGTTCCTTTCTCGGCACATATGCTTTTTCCAGATCCACAAAGGCACAATGCAGCTTACTCTGACCTTCTCTGTACCTCTCTATTAACATCCTCAAAGCAAACACTGCATCTGTGGTGTTCTTTCTTGGCATGAAACCAAACTGTTGTTCACAAATGCTGACCTCTGCCCTTAGTCTCGCTTCCACTATTCTTTCCCATAACTTCATCGTATGGCTCATCAACTTTATCCCTCTGTAGTTGCCACAACTCTGCACATCTCCCTTGCTCTTAAAAATGGGCACAAGCACACTTCTCCTCAATTGCTCCGGCATCTTTTCACTCTCTAAGACCTTGTTGAATGTTCTTGTCAGAAAATCTACTGCTACCTCTCCTAGACACTTCCATACCTCCACCAATATGTCATGAGGACCAACCGTCTTTCCACTTTTTCTTTCTCATTTTCCTCATTCGTCAACTCTTCAAATTACTCTTTCCATGTTCCCAGCACACTTTTGTCATCAGTCAATACATTTCCCACTCTATCCTTAATCACTCTAACTTGCTGCATGTCCTTCCCATCTCTATTTCTCTGCTGTGCCAAATTGTATAAATCATTTTCTCCCTCCTTAATGTCCAAACAGGCATACAAGTCATCATACACTCTCTGTTTGGCCTTTGACACCGCTACCTTCGCCTTACGCTGTGTCTCCCTGTACTCCGGCTTACTCTCTTCATTTCTCTTAATGTCCCACTTCTTGTTAGCTAACCTCTTCCTTTGTACACACTCCTGCACTTCCTCATTCCACCGCCAAGTCTCCTTATCTACTTTCCTTCCAGAGGACACACCAAGTACTCTACTATCTGATCACATTAGCTGCTGTAGTCCAGTCATCCAGAAGCACATCCTGATCACCCAAATCCTGTTTCAATTCCTCCTTGAAGACAACACGACCCTCTACCTTTTTCAGCTTCCACCACTTTGTCTTCTGCTCTGCCTTTGACTTCTTCACCTTCCTCACCATCAGTGTCATCCTGGACAGCACCATCCTATGCTGTCTGGCAACACTCACCCACTACTACTTTGCAGTCACTGACTTCCTTCAAATTACATCGCCTACACAAGATGTAGTCTACCTGTGTGCTCCTATCTCAGTTTTGATAAGTAACCCCATGCTCCTGTCTGTTCTGGAAGAAAGTATTCACCACAGCCATTTCCATCCTTTTCGCAAAATCTATCAACAGCTCTCCTTCTGTGTTCTTGTCCTGTATACCAAACCTGCCGATCACTTTCTCGTCCCCTCTGTTGCCTGCACCAACATGTTCATTGAAGTCTGCACCAATGACCACTCTTTCACCTCTGGAGTACTCCGCATCACTTCATCTTACTCACTCCAGAATCTCTCCTTCTCTTCTAGCTCACATCCTGCCTGTGGGACATAAGCACTAACAACATTGAACATCACACCTTCAGTTTCTAACATCAGACTCATCACTCTGTCTGACACTCTTTTCACTTCTCGAACATTCCCGACAAACTCCTCCTTCAAGACGACTCCTACTCAATTTCTTTTCCCATCCAACCCATCATAAAACAGCTTAAACCCTGCCCCTAAGCTTCTCGCCTTGCTACATTTCCACCTGGTCTCCTGAACGCACAGTATGTCCACCTTCCTCCTGTGCATCATGTCAGCCAGCTCTCCAGCTTTTCCTATTACAGTTCCAACTTTCAATGTCCCTACTCTGAGTCCTAGACCCATGCCTTTCCTCTTTTCTCTCCTCCTACGGATATGCCTCCCACCTCTCTTTCTTCGATGAACAGTACTAGTAGTTAAAAGCACTGATGGCGGTTGATGTTAACCTCGACCGATCCGGTGTGGAATTCTTATTTTTGACTCGCATTTTATATGTGGCATTGGTTTTACGTCGGATGCCCTTCCTGAAACAACCCTCTATTTATCCGGGCTTGAGACCGGCGTGTGGAAGAACACTGGCTTGTGCCCCCCCTCGCGGCTGCATTTTTTATAATATATATATATATATAAAATGTATGTATATATATATATATATATATATATATATATATATAAAATGTATGTATGTATGTGTGTGTGTATATATATATATATGTATTATAAAAAATGCAGCCGCGAGGGGGGGCACAAGCCAGTGTCTCTTCCTCACGCCGGTCCCAAGCCCGGATAAATGCAGAGGGTTGCGTCAGGAAGGGCATCCGAGGTAAAACAAATGCCAAATAAACTATGCGAATCACAAGAAAGAATGACATACCGGATCGATCGAGGCCCGGGTTAACAACGACCGCCATCAGTGCCGTCAACCAACAGGGTGCTGATGGAAATTGGACTACTGTTGGTCGAAGAAGGAGAGGCGGGAGGCGTGTCCATTGCCAGAGAAAGAAGAGGAAAGGCATGAGTCTAGGACTGAAAGTAGGGACTTTGAATGTTGGAACTATGGCAGGAAAAGGTAGAGAGCTGGCTGACATGATGCAGAGGAGGAAGGTGGACATACTGCGTGTTCAGGAGACCAGGTGAATTTGATACTTCGCAGAATTTGGTGGTCGCGGGGGGGGGGTCGTTGTCCCAATTAACCACAGGAAGTGAGGGATCCCTGTACACACACATACAGATGCGCATGCACACAAACACACACACACACACAGATATGTACCTCACAAAAAAATGTAAGTAGTTTTTTTTTTTTTTTTTTTTTTTGGGGGGTGTTTGAGTTGTTTTCTTGCTGTGTGTGTGGTTTTTATTTTTTGCATAATTGGTCTTGTTTTGCAGAATTTTCCCTTAACTTTTTTCCCTTATTTTCCTTATTTTTTGATTAATATTTTTGAAAAATCCTCGACGCACTGAAGCCACAGAAACTGAAGCATGAAGTAGCGAGGGATCACTGTGTATATCTATGCATACATACATACATACACAGGGTGTCCCATACATGTATACACACTTTCAATAATTGTAAACTAGGTGTTTATATAAGTCGTTTTTCAACATGTAAAATAATTTACAAACATCATTCTATTGTTTTGGCACTGCCTGTTCTCAAACTGATGTCATTTCTGGTCCAGTCACTGCCAACAACACGAAGCGATCAAATAGCACACATCATGAAACAATTCCCTTGGTATTTGCATGCATTCACATTCAATAGCTACTCTCAATTCAATGACTGTTGTAGGTCTCATTGTGTAGACGTTGTCTTTTAGGTATCCATAAAAAGAAGTCTAGAATTATAATAAGCACCTAGTTTACAATTATTTAAAGTGTGTATACATTTTTTGGCACACTGTGTGTGTGTGTGTGTGTGTATTCGAGAACTATTTGAGAAGCACTGGCCTTGTGGGAGCTCACCACGAGCCTTTCCTCGCTGACATTTGTAGCGTGCACATGCACAAAATTCTCCTCCTTCTTCTCTGTTACACACCACCTCATGCCTGCCCGCGTGACATCTTCGCACTTACGTGACATCTTTACCGATTAGTTGATGATCGCAAGGGTTAGTTGACTTATTGTTTATTCTTGTTTATTATTATTTATTATTAATGTTAATGTATTATTATGAAATATTAGTTTTTATATGTTTATGATTAATATACTGCCGTCGTCTTCTTTTTCTTTCGCTTTTCCCTTCAGGGGTCGCCACAGCAAACCATCCGCCTCCAACTCACCCTATCCTCTGTATCTTCTACTCTTACTCCAACTACCTTCATGTCCTCCTTCACCACATCCATAAATCTTCTCTTTGGTCTTTCTCTCGGCCTTCTACCTGGTAGTAGTTTCAACGTCAGCATCCTAGGTCAAATATACATGTTTGTGTCAGGTTATATGAGTTTAGGAGGGGGTTGGAACGGATTAATTGGTTTTCTATTATTTCCCATAGGAATTTGTTTTATCTAACGAACATTTTGACTTACAAGCTTGCCCTCCGAACAGATTAATTTTCTAAGTCAAGTTCTGATTTTTGACTGGTTGAAAGCCATAACATAATGGGATGAATTACTGCAATATGAAGAATTAATACATGACAACCATGCATGACAATTTGTTGCATTTCATGTTAAAGATTAATTGGAAAATGGTGCTAGCTGTATAGCACACTTAAAATAGACCTCATCGATGCTACTTAACTTGTTAGCAAGTGAATACTTTATCCCCCATTTTTCACGAACAGAAAAAATAAAAACAACCAGTTCTCGAAGTTGTGTTCAAAGAAAATAAATAAATTAAAATTGGCAATATAAGGATCCTGTTCAGGAATAGTTTAATGGAAATTAGCTTCCAAATTGCCCATCTGTCGAGACGACCTTTTAAAAACATGTCCAAATCATGGATTCTGAACTCTGAAACTCATTGGACTTAGAATATGGTTTGGAAATTGCTTGGTGGCAGAGAACACAATACGAGTTTGAACTACACAATAGACAGGTGGTTTTAATGTTTTGGCTGGTTGGTGCATTGTTTGGTCTCTCTGTGTATTAAGGCCTCCATCTTGTACCAAAAAAACATGGGCAGCTGAAATGGCTAACAAGGCAACAGACATGAATCCACCCACATTCCCACCATTTTAAATAATGAATCCAAAATGGCCCTGAAATAAAACTATTAAATATTTAGTTTAACCAAATGCAAGAACCACAGAGTATGACTGCAGGTTCAAATACTAAAATTAATTACAATGTTCATCCTATTACAGAAATTAGCTAAGGTTAGATGACCTTTACTGAAATGGAATGCTTACCTGTTGAGCTGTAAATTAGCCAACTCTGCATCGGTCTTAAAATCCTTCTGGGCTCATAGCTGTCTCCATTGCGAAATTTAACATCTTCGAACACATCTTCGAAATTTACACACATCTTCGAACACATCTTCGAAATTTACGCATGTTTTATTGTATCTTATCTCTGCTGAAGGAGCCTTTTCGTAGAATGCCAAGCAGAATTTTTTTTTTTAAGTTAGGTAAAATTTTACATGCGTGTTTTAGTTCATTTGTTTCCTACCAATCTTCAACAAGCTATTTAGAGTACAGTTTTTACAACCCGAGGTGTCAAAATGTTGATTGCGCAGATTCCGTGGTGCTGGAGCACACAGCTGAAAAGACAGTTTCTTTAATCTTTAACATATTGCAGCTAATTAGGATTTAGTACAGTAAATAAATTGCATCTTGCTGTCTTAAATGCATGTAATCAAGTAGCAATTACAGCACAATTATACTGATATTTATCAGATAATTGATCATACCATGAGAATTTTATCAAGCAAATGTCTCAAAATGAGACACCCTAACTACTGCAAGGTAGTATGCACAGTAAGTCCATAAATCAATCATCTTCCCATCAAAATATTCACCTGATAACAATTTCTGGTTATATTTACCACAGGAATGAACCACTTACTTCAAAATAATATCTATATGGGAAGTTAATTTGCTTCATACTTTTCAGTGTTTATAATTCATAACATAACATTGATTACTTTTTACCATTATTCTTACTATTACAGTACGTTTTATTATTATTATTATTATTATCTTTTCTTCAGCAATTTTATTAAACAAGTGTTTTTTGTCATTGTTGGGATCATCTATAAGCACTGTTTTCTGAGCATCATTTTTACATATTCGAAATGAACATTCCTTCATCATCCAAGAAGCCATGTCATCAGCTGACACAAAGGAAAAATACTAAGAAGAAACAGACTCAAAGGGGAAACCCCATCCTCATTTGGGGGAACCAGATAAAAATACAGATGACATGAGTTTAACATGAAATCTATCTTCATTCTTCTTTTCCTTTCGGCTGCTCCCTTCAGGGGTCGCCACAGCGAATCATCTGTCTCCATCTTCTTCTCTTACACCAACTACCTTCATGTCTTCCTTCTCCACATCCATAAATTTCCTCTTTGGTCTTCCTCTAAGCCTTCTGCCTGGCAGTTCCAACTTCAGCATCCTACTACCAATATTTTCACTATCCCTCCTCTGTACATGTCCAAACCATCTCAATCTAGCCTCTCTGAGAGTAACGAGGATGGATAGGATCAGGAATGAGTACATAAGAGGGACAGCACATGTAAGATGTTTTGGAGACAAAGTCAAAGAGAACCTCAACATTTTCATCTCTACTACCTCCAGCTTTGCATCCTGTCTTTTCCCCAGTGCCGCTGTTTGTAAACCATACAACATTGCTGGCCTCATCACCGTCTTGTACACTTTATTTTATTCTTGCCGAAACCCTCCTATCACACACCACACCAGACACTTTTCGCCAACCATTCCAACCTGCGTGCACACGCTTCTTCACCTCTTTTCCACACTCTCCATTGCTCTGGATTGTTGAGTCCAAGTACTTAAAATGCTCCATCTTCTTCATCTCTTCTCCTTTTAACCTCATTGTTCCTCTTGGGTCCTTCTCGTTCACACACACACACACACACACACACACACACACACACACACACACACACTGAAGCTAACCTTCATTCCTCTCCTTTCCAGGGCATACCCCCACCTCTCTCGATATTCCTGCACTTGTTCTATGCTTTCACTACAGATCACAATGTCATCTGCAAACATCATAGTCCATGGAGATTTTTGTCTAACCTAGTCTGTCAGCCTGTCCATCATCATAGCAAACAAGAAGGGGCTCAGAGTCTGTCACACCAAGAGCACACCTCAACACTGTCTTACATCTCTCATACATGTCCTGCACCACTGTAACATACTATTCTGCCACTCCAGACTTCCTCATGCAATACCACAGTTCCTTTCTCGGCACCCTGTCATAGGCTTTCTCCAGATCCACAAAGGCACAATGCAGCTCACTCTGACCTTCTCTGTACTTCTCTATTAACATCCTCAAAGCAAGCACTGCATCTGTGGTGCTCTTTCTTTGAATGAAACCATACTGTTGTTCACAAATGACAACCTCTGCCCTTAGTCTCGCTTCCACTATTCTTTCCCATAACTTCATCGTAAGGCTAATCAACTTTATCCCGCTGTAGTTGCCACAATTCTGTACGTCTCCCTTGTTCTTAAAAATGCACACCAGCACACCTCTACTTCATTCCTCCGGCATCCTCTAACTCTCTAAGACCTTGTTGAATGTTCTTGTCAAAAAGTCTACTGTTACCTCTCCTAGACACTTCCACAAGTATGTCATCAGGCCTTTCCACTCTTCATCCTCTTCAATGCCCTCCTCACTTCATCCGTACTAATCTCAGTGTGGTCCTCAACGGTCACCTCTTCTACTCTTTCTTTTTCTTCCTCATTTTCCTCATTCATCAGCTCTTCAAAAGTACTCTTTCCATCTTTCCAGCACACTTCTGTCATCAGTCAATACATTTCCCTCTCTGTCCTTTATCACCCTAACTTGCTGCATGTCCTTCTCATCTCTATTCCTCTGCTGTGCTAACCTGTATAAAATCATTTTCTCCCTCCTTACTGTCCAAACTAGCATACAAGTCATCGTACGCCTGTTTGGCCTTTGACACCGCTACCTTCGCCTTATACTGTGTATCCCTGCAATCCTGTTTACTCTCTTCAGGCCTCTCAATGTCCCACTTCTTCTTAGCTGACCTCTTCCTTAGTACACACTGCTGCACTTCCTCATTCCACCACCTTCTTCTTTTCCTTTCGGCTTTTCCCTTCAGGGGTCGCCACAGCGAATCATCTGCCTCCATCTCACCCTATCCTTTGCATCTTCTTCTCTTACACCACCAAGTCTCCTTATCTACTTTCCTTCCAGAGGACACACCAAGTACAGTAGGCTCTTGACTATTCGCGGTTTTGCACTCACGGTTTGAATATTCGCGGCCTGCCAAGCAACTGGCACGTCACTCAAATTCAGCAAATGGCTGTCCTCCTTCCTGCTGATTGATTGAGATGATGTAATGCCCCTTTTTCCTCATTCGTGTATGAATTTTCAATGAGCCTCTTTTTTTAGTGTGTTTTTATTACCAGTTAAGCTGTATGATGCCACTCAAACGCTGTGCGTCTTCTCTGACTAAGTGGTAGAAAAGGTAATGACGTTGGATGTCTCTTCTGAAGAAATAAGACTTTCTCCTGAAGAAACGACAGTTTCCTCTGAAGTGCCTCAAGAGAAATAATCATCTGAAAGCACTCTAGTATTAAAGTCTTTTTCAATCATTCCAGTACAGTACCTAAGTTTATTTTTAGAACATTTGTGTGTACGATTTTATGTACTGTGGTGTAGCATGTTTATTGTTTTGTTTTGTTCATCCAATTTATTGCATTTCATGTTCTTTTATGTTCTATTTGTTATGGTCTAAGTTTTGGGGGACTTTGATTTTGACGGCTATGTTCTGTAACTCTCCGCTCCGGCTGAGGGGCGTGGCTGCGCAGCTCCGAGGCTTCTAAACATTCTAAACGTTAACTTAGGCACTGGACTGGAAAAATAATTGAAAAAGACTTCAATACTACAGCTTTATAACAGTTCAGATGATTATCTTCAGGCACTTCAGAGAAAACTGCCGTTTCTTCAGGGGAAAGTCTTATTTCTTCAGAAGAGATGGCGCTTAGCCGGCATTTGAGTAGCATCACAAAGCTTAACTGGATAATATATTATACATACAAAATGAAAACATGTACATACTGTATGTGTGTATAAGATACAAAGTATGCTGTATAATGTTTATATTTTATTAATGAATATCACAGTACCAAATTAAAAGGTTTTTCTTAATCATTACTATATTTTACTACATTAATACTGTATGAATGAAATGCAGCCGTGAGGGGGGGGCACAAACCAGTGTCTCTCCCTCACGCCGGTCCCAAGCCCGGATAAATGCAGAGGGTTGCGTCAGGAAGGGCATCCGGCGTAAAACAAATGCCAAATAAACTATGCGAATCACAAGAAAGAATGACATACCGGATCGGTCGAGGCCCGGGTTAACATCGACCGCCATCAGTGCCGTCAACCAACAGGGTGCTGATGGAAATTGGACTACTGTTGGTCGAAGACGTCGAAGAAGGAGAGGCGGGAGGCGTGTCCGTTGCCAGAGAGAGAAGAGGAAAGGCATGAGTCTAGACTGAAAGTAGGGACTTTGAATATTGGAACTATGACAGGAAAAGGTAGAGAGCTGGCTGACATGATGCAGAGGAGGAAGGTGGACATACTGTGTGTTCAGGAGACCAGGTGGAAAGGTCGCAAGGCTAGAAGCATAGGAGCAGGGTTTAAGCTGTTTTATCACGGTGTGGATGGGAAGAGAAATGAGGTCGGAGTCATCTTGAAGGAGGAGTTTGCCAGGAATGTTCTAGAAGTGAAAAGAGTGTCAGACAGAGTGATGAGTCTCAAGTTAGAAATTAAAGGTGTGATGGTCAATGTTGTTAGTGCTTATGCCCCACAGACAGGATGTGAGCGAGAAGAGAAGGAGAGATTCTGGAGGGAGTTAGATGAAGTGATGCAGAGTACCCCAGAGGTGAAAGAGTGGTCATTGGGGCAGACTTCAATGGACATGTTGGTGCAGGAAACAGAGGGGACGAGGAAGTGATGGGTAGGTTTGGTATCCAGGACAGGAAACGCAGAAGGACAGATGTTGGTAGATTTTGCAAAAAGGATGGAAATGGCTGTGGTGAATACTTTCTTCCAGAAGAGAGAGGAGCATAGGTGACTTATAAAAGTGGAGGTAGGAGCACACAGGTAGACTACATCTTGTGCAGGCGATGTAATTTAAAGGAAGTCAGTGACTGCAAAGTAGTAGCGAGTGAGAGTGTTGCCAAACAGCATAGGATGGTGGTGTGCAGGATGATGCTGATGGTGAGGAAGGTGAAGAAGGCAAAGGCAGAGCAGAAGACAAAGTGGTGGAAGTTGAAAAAGGAAGAGTGTCGGGCTGTCTTCAAGGAGGAGTTGAAACAGGCTTTGGGTGGTCAGGAAGTGCTTCCAGATGACTGGACAACTACAGCGAATGTGATCAGGGAGACAGGTAGGAGAATATTTGGTGTGTCATCTGGAAGGAAAGTAGATAAGGAGACTTGGTGGTGGAATGAGGAAGTGCAGGAGTGTGTACAAAGGAAGAGATTAGCTAAGAAGAAGTGGGACATTGACAAAACCGAAGAGAGTAAACAGGAGTACAGGGAGACACAGCGTAAGGCAAAGGTAGCAGTGTCAAAGGCCAAACAGAGTGCTTTGATGACTTGTATGCTCGGCTGGAAAGTAAGGAGGGAGAAAATGATTTATACAGGTTGGCACAGCAGAGAAATAGAGATGGGAAGGACGTGCAGCAAGTTAGATTGATAAAGGACAGAGAGGAAATGTATTGACTGATGACAGAAGTGTGCTGGGAAGATGGAAAGAGTACTTTGAAGAGCTGATGAATGAGGAAATGAGAGAGAAAAAGAGTAGAAGAGGTGACTGTTGAGGACCAGGAAGTAGCAAAAGATTAGTAAGGGTGAAGTGAGGAGGGCATTGAAGAGGATGAAGAATGGAAAGGCAGTTGGTCCTGATGACATACCGGTGGAGGTATGGAAGTGTCTAGGAGAGGTAGCAGTAGATTTTCTGACAAGAACATTTAACAAGGTCTTAGAGAGTGAGAGGATGCCAGAGGAATGGAGGAGAAGTGTGTTGGTGCCCATTTTTAAGAACAAGGGAGACGTGGCAGACTTGTGGCAACTACGGAGGGACAAAGTTGATGAGCCATACGATGAAGTTATGGGAAAGAATAGTGGAAGCTAGACTAAGGGCAGAAGTCAGCATTTGTGAACAACAGTTTGGTTTCATGCCCAGAAAGAGCACCACAGATGCAGTGTTTGCCTTGAGGATGTTAATGGAGAAGTACAGAGAAGGTCAGATTGAGCTGCATTGTGCCTTTGTGGATCTGGAGAAAGCATATGACAGGGTGCCGAGAAGAACTGTGGTATTGCATGAGGAAGTCTGGAGTGGCAGAGAAGTATGTTAGAGTGGTGCAGGACATGTATGAGAGATGTAAGACAGTGGTGAGGTGTGCTGTCGGTGTGACAGAAGAGTTCAAGGTGGAGGTGGGACTGCATCAAGGGTCAGCTCTCAGCCCCTTCTTGTTCAAGCTATGGTGATGGACAGGCTGACAGACGAGGTTAGACAAGATTCCCCATGGACTATGATGTTTGCAGATGACATTGTAATCTGTAGTGAGAGCAGAGAACAAGTGCAGGAAAATCTAGAGAGGTGGAGGTATGCCCTGGAAAGGAGGGGAATGAAGATTAGCCTCAGTAAGACAGAGTACATGTGCATGAATGCCAAGGACCAAAGAGGGACGTGAGATTACAGGGAGCAGAGATAAGAAAGGTGGAGGATTTTAAGTACTTAGGCTCAACAATCCAGAGCAATGGCGCAGTGTGGAAAAAGAGGTCAAGAAGCGTGTGCAGGCAGGTTGGAATGGTTGGAGAAAAGTGTCCGTGTGATGTGTGATAGGAGGGTATCGGGCAAAATGAAAGGAAAAGTGTACAAACGGTGTTGGAGGCCAACGATGCTGTATGGGTTAGAAACAGTGGCCCTGGGGAAAAAGACAGGAGGCAGAGTTGGAGGTAGCAGAGATGAAAATGTTGAGGTTCTCTTTGGGAGTAACGAGGATGGATAGGATTAGGAATGAGTACGTCAGAGGGACAGCACATGTAAGACGTTTTGGAGACAAAGTCAGAGAGGCTAGATTGAGATGGTTTGGACATGTACAGAGGAGGGATAGTGAGTATATTGGTAATAGGATGCTGAGGCTGGAACTACCAGGCAAAAGGCCTAGAGGAAGACCAAAGAGACGATTCATGGATGTGGTAAAGGAGGACATGAAGATCGTTGGTGTAAGAGAAGAAGATGCAAAGGATAGGGTGAGATGGAGGCAGATGATTCGCTGTGGCGACCCCTGAAGGGAAAAGCCGAAAGGAAAAGAAGAAGAAGAAGAAGAAGAAGAAGAATACTGTATGAATGAGTAAGACTATCTATAGAATGTGTTTAAGAAGCATATTTTAGCGCATGTAATGATACATAGTATTTTACTTCCGGTTAGTCATTCGCGCATTTAATATGATACATGGGGTTTTACTTCCGGGTACAGAACTCGCGGATTATCTTCATTCACGGGAGGGGCCGGAACCAAACCCCCACAAACATCGAGGGCCTACTGTACTCTCCGACCTGTCTCCCTGATCACATTAGCTGTCGTTCTCCAGTCATCTGGAAGCACTTCCTGACCACTCAAAGTCTGTTTCAACTCCTCTCTGAGGGGACTCTGCATCACTTCATCTAACTCACTCCAGAATCTCTCCTTCTCTTCTAGCTCACATCCTGCCGGTGGGGCATAAGCACTAACAACATTGAACATCCCACCTTCAGTTTCTAACTTGAGACTCATCACTCTGTCTGACATGCTTCTCACTTCTAGAACATTTCTGACTAACTTCTTCGACCAACAGTAGTCCAGTTTCCACCAGCACCCCTGTTGGTTAACAGCACTGATGGCAATCATTGTTGGCCCGGGCATCGACCGATCCGGTATGAAATTCTTATTGATGACTCACTCAATCAATCCATCCATCCATCCATCCATAAAATATAATGCAATATAATATAATAATATAATATATAATATAATATAATATAATATAATATAATATAATATAATATAATAGGACCATCAGGAGCGAGAGGCTGCTTAGGTAAGAAGCTTGTCACATACCACGTCTCAAATGTTTAAAACAATAAATTTAAATTTTTACCAAAATTTGTTTTACTGTGCAAGAATGTTTTGCAAAAATGTAAATCTTGCTAAAGTAGTGCAATAAATAAACTAAATAAAATATTTAAATCAGTTTTTGTACTTTTTTTTATGAGAATTTTTTTTTTAATCTTCATTAAAATCAGATTTTTTCCCCAACTCCTTTCACTCGTCTCTACAGGATCTACTACATTATCTTCCTACAACACATGAAACCTGATAACACACCTTAATTAAAATATATATATTTACAATCATTATTTAAAAAATGTTGATTATGCCCATCATGTAAACCTGGGAAATATGAGTATAATTCAGTGAACTTTTCCGTTACGTCCGCCAAGATAAATACTACGTATTTAACTTGATAATGTATCAGGACTGATAGGCTCATGAAAAATATGAACTTGCACTCATTCCTATTAAAAAAATATGTCAGTGCATATCTAGTAATTTGGACAATCTATTAATTTTTATTAGTCATATGTATGGACAGAGGCCGGTTAAAGGCGCTGGGTTACCTGAACCAAAGGCCCAGCACATCCAAACTATCCCATTGGGGCCCTTGAGTTATGCGAGTCACTCTAGAAAGTCTGCAAAATGTAATACAATGTAAATGACTATGAAACAGTGGTTCGATGCAATAATCCTCTCTACATTGCATTACAGCAATCACCGAGAACGCATGGAAACACCACCATTTTTACCCCAAAGTGTCACAACAGTGTTCACCTCCTGAAGACCTTATTTACAAACGGAGCATCTTGCATTCTGAGCATCTCAATGTACTGAAGAAAATATCACAAGTAACAAAGTACAAGTAAACATGCTGTTGTTAAAAAAAATAAATAAATAATAAATCCAATGACTTACCTTTACACAAAGGAATTTCTCCAGTCCACGTAAACTTTCCATGTTCATTGCATATTGCTCTTTCAGCACCTTTACGTTGAAACCCATCTTTACAAGATAAAGTGATTTTTTCGTTATAATTATACAAGACTTTGTTGTCTGAAAATTCTCCATTTGTTACAGAGTCAGGTGCTGAACAAGTCACAACTGTGAAAGAAACAGTGGACAGAAGTTTAATCATACACTCCCCTTCTTACATTGCCAGGTTAGGCTGCAAAATTCTATGGCAGAATTGAAAGTTGTACAAAACAGATTCCAAAAAAGTTGGGACACTATACAAATTGTGAATAAAAACTAAATGCTCTAGAGTGCCAAATTTGCCAAGAAAGAGCACCACAGATGCAGTGTTTGCTTTGAGGATATTAATAAAAAAGTACAGAGAAGGTCAGAGGGAGCTGCATTGCGCCTTTGTGGATCTGGAGAAGCATATGACAGGGTGTTGAGAGAGGAACTGTGGTATTGCATTAGGAAGTCTGGAGTGGCAGAGAAGTATGTTACAGTGGTACAGGACATGTATGAGAGATGTAAGACAGTGGTGAGGTGGGCGGTCGGTGTGACAGAAGAGTTCAAGGTGGAGGTGGGGCATCAAGGGTCAGCTCTGAGCCCCTTCTTGTTTGCTATGGTGAGATATATATATATATATATATATATATATATATATATATATATATATATATATAGGTCCCCATAAAACATAATTTTCTACTAAATGAGCCTTAAAACTACACAAAAACATACCTTATTTTATGTATAATAAATGTGCTATTGTATTGTAATTAAAGAAATAAACTGTACTGTATAATAAAGTCGTTTTATTTTCCTTTGTAATGGTAGTTGATGGCTTGATGGAATGGAGTGGGAGGAGGAGGGAGGGAGGGACTTACTGTTTGGAAGGAGTGTTTGGAAACGCCTACTGTTTGGAAACACCCTTAGCCACACACGCACCCTTAATAGCTTCCTTGTTCTTAAGGATGGGAGCAATGGTAGACTTAGCGTACTGGGACGCTGAGTCACACAAACGCACACCTCGTTCGTGTTTTTCAATGATCTCCACCTGTGGTGGGGTCTTTTTCGGTCCCATAATAGCAAAAGTACACTCAATATGGTCCAAAATGTCTATCAAACACAAACCACTTCCGCACTCAAAGAAAGGGGTGTGACGAACTGTGACGCCGTGAGCGTGCGTCAGCTTCTCGTGGCCGCCACCGTGGCACTGTTCGACCACGTGGTTTGGTTCGTCCGCCGAAAACTAGTTCGTCAGCAGAGACTATATGCTCGCGAATTTAATGTTCTTGAGGCGAAAAGTTCGTGAGCTTAAGCGTTCGTCAGCGGAGGTTTTACTGTATGTATATGTATATATATATATATATATATATATATATATATATATATATACACACACACACACACACACACACACACATATATATTATACATGTGTGTGTATGTGTATATAATGGTCCTTCTAAAAAAATTAGCATATTGTGATAAAGTTCATCATTTTCTGTAATGTACTGAAAAAAAAAAAACCTTTCATATATTTTAGATTCATTGCACACCAACTGAAACATTTCAGGTCTTTTATTGTTTTCATACTGATGATTTTGGCATACAGCTCATGAAAACCCAAAATTCCTATCTCAGCATATCATGAAAAGGTAGGAGCTATTAACCTAATCATCTGAATCAACCAATTAACTCTAAAACACCTGCAAAAGATTCCTGAGGCTTTTAAAAACTCCCAGCCTGGTTCATTACTCAAAACCGCAATCATGGGCAAGACTGCCGACCTGACTGCTGTCGAGAAGGCCATCATTGACACCCTCAAGCAAGAGGGTAAGACACAGAAAGAAATCTCTGAGCGAATAGGCTGTTCCCAGGGTGCTGTATCAAAGCAGTGTCTTCCTCACACCGCCAAACCCGGATAAATGCAGTGCGCATGTGTGAGCTACTGTGCAGATGCATTAATCACGAGCTCTTAAAAAAATGGCCATTTCTTTGGCTCAATATAGAGCCAAAATAGGTACGTTTTGTCAACCTGACAGAAACAAGAGCCGAAATATACATGGAATAAAACTTTCGAAGTGTTATTTTTCACTGGGATTGCGTTTGATGTGCCTGATAACTGCTCTACTTGTCACCTGCGGTGATGTGGAGACCAACCCGGGACCTACCACACGACAGCACTCTAGCTATTGATGAGTCAGGTGCACTCGGCATAAATGTAAGTGAAAAGCAGGATATGGATACCGATATTTTGAAATTACTGCTCGAAATGAAAACTGATTAAATCAATGAACAAGATCTTTGAAACCCTCAACAATAAAGTTGATAAAATGGCATCAAATTTCAACAACAAGCTACTACAACTGCAAAATGAAAACAAAGAGTTAAAAATAAAACTATCAGCAATGGAAGATAAGATCCAAGATGTTGAATCCAGAAGCCGAAGAGAAAATTTTCATGGTTATACATCAACCTCGTTGTTTCCACAAGTTAAGGATTTTGGAGTTGGCACTTGTGATGTCTCTGACCATTTTCCTATACATTGTTCCTTGAATATCGAGCAACTTGGTATGAATTGCACTGAACGTGCTACACCGGAACTATATCTCCCAACACATTCCCAACCTGGTACACCCAACCAGAGAATGGACCAAATATATATGGGATAAAGAGCAATGTGACTTATTTATTTCTAATTTTAATGGACTATTTCATCATTTTAGCAGCAAATTGTTTCAGTATATAGACACGAATATCAAACATTCACTAAAGGTTTTTACAAAACTGTACCACCAGGCTGCCAACCACAACAAAAGGATATTTTCAGGTTACCGTGACATTAATGTGAAATCACAGCCCCCATGGTGGGACCACGAACTGGATCACTTGAAGCATATAAAATATAAAGCACTCCGGGATCACAGAGATAATGGCTTAGATATAGCGCTGGGCGGATGAACTAAACTGTTACTTCAACAGGTTTGATTCTCCCCCCTCCCCCTCTGCACCCCTCCCCGTTCCCCTCCCCTCTTCACACGTCTCCAGACCAGCTGACACCTCCCCCTCCCCAGGCCAACTTCACTTGACTGCTACAGCCCGACAGACACATCCCCTCCCTCTGCAGCCCACACCAGCCCCCTCTCCCTCACATCAGACCAGGTCAGCAGACAGCTGAGGCGACTAAATCAGTGGAAATCTGAAGGACCTGATGGCATCAGTCCCAGGTTGCTGAGGAGCTGCGGAGACCAGCTCTGTGTGGTACTATGCTACCTGTACAACCTCAGCCTCAGCCTGGAGAAGGTTCCGTCCTATGGAAGACCTCCTGTGTGGTTCCGGTTCCCAAAACAGCACAAGCGAAGGAACCAGCCCACTACAGACCTGTCGCCTGACCTCCCACCTCATTAAGACCATGGAAAGGCTCCTCCTTGAACACCTCCGCTCTATGGTGAGCCCTACCCTAGACCCGCTGCAGTTTGCCTACAGGCCCAACATCGGAGTAGAAGACGCCCGTCATCTACCTTCTGCAGCGGGCACTAACCCACCTGGAGATCGCCGGCAGCGCTGTGAGGGTCATGTTCTTTGACTTCTCCAGCGCCTTCAACACCATCAGGCCAGCGGCGTCTGCGAGGAAGCTGGAGGCGTGGGAGTGGGACGGGCATCTTGCTGCCTGGATTATTGACTACCTTACCAACCGTCCACAGTGCGTGCGGCTGGGCTGTAAGTCAAAGGTGGTAGTTTGCAGCACGGGGGCACCGCAGGGCACCGTCCTCTCACCCTTCCTTTTCAATATCTATACCTCGGACTTCATATATAACACAAACAGCTGCCACCTCCAGAAGTTCTCGGACGACTCCGCCATCGTGGGCCGTGTGTCTGAGGGGAACGAGCTGGAGTACCGGTCGGTCATCATTGACTTCGTGGACTGGTGTGAGCGCAACCACCTGTGCTTGAACACCAGGAAGGCGAAGGAGATGGTGATCGACTTCAGGAGAAACACTCAAACACACACACACACACACTTACTAGTGAACATCCAGGGACAGGACATTGAGACAGTGGACAGTTTCAAGTACCTGGGTGTTCACCTTAACAATAAACTGGACTGGTCCCACAACACCAACGCCCTGTACAAGAAGGGCCAGAGTCGCCTCCATCTTCTGAGGAGACTCAGGTCCTTCGGCGATGCAGAACCTCTGCTCAGGACTTTTTATGACTCTGTGGTAGCCTCTGCAATCCTCTACGCTGCCATCTGCTGGGCCCCAGGCAGCACAGAGCGGGACAGAAAGAGACTGAACAAGCTGGTCAGGAGGGCCAGCTCTGTCCTCGGCTGCCCACTGGACTCTGTGGAGGAGGTGAGTGAGAGGAGGATAGTTGCAAAGCTCACATCCATCCTGTTCAACATCTATCACCCACTGCACCAGACTGTAGAGGAGCTGAGTAGCTCCTTCAGTGGACGACTGAGGCATCCTCAGTGCAGGAAGGAGCGCTACCGCAGGTCGTTCATTCCCACCGCTATCAGACTGTACAACGCCACTTTGTAACTGTCTGTGAAAATACTGGTTATGTGCAATAAAAACCCCCGCGCACTTTAATCAACCACATCTACCCCACTGACTGTGAACCATATCAACCCATCTCTGCCCTCAGATACATTACACTTTAATATAGGCCAGTCTATAAAGTTGCTCCATTCTTTTCTTTTATTGTTTATTAATTTATACTATTTATGTATCTACTTATTTATTTACTTATATAATATATATGTACGTGTGTATGTTTGTATTTGTATCTATTTTTGCACCCCCTACTGATGGTACCTCAAGAGCCTGTAACAGTGAATTTCTCCATTGTGAGATTAATAAAGCTGTATCTTATCTTATCTTATAACAGTGTATAAATCATTACGAAAATCTTTCAAAACAAACTTCAATTCTAAACAAAGAGACTACTATACTGCACAGAAAGAAAAACTAGTGTCGACAAGAGATAACCCAAAGGAATTCTGGAAAACACTAAAGCAGACTGGCTCTATTCGAATTTGTGACTTTGTGACTTCTCTAAAGATATTAGTTGTGAAGACTGGTTTACTCATTTCTCTCACCTTCTTAGAGAAAATTTTGATAATACATATATACATGATATGAACCCAGAGACTATACAACAGGATGAAGAGCTGGAAACCTTGAATAGTGACTTTACTAAAAATGAAGTTTTGGATCACATTGATAAACTTTCCAATAATAAGTCACCAGGACCAGATGGAATTGCAATTGAATTTATTATTGCTTATATTATGTCAGCAAGTATTTAAAAGTGCTGTTCAATAAGATTTTCTATGCAGGCACTTTTCCAGTTTCATGGGGGAAAAGCATTATTTGTCCTTTTTATGAATCAGGTGTTAAAGGTAATCCCAGTAATTATAGAGGCATATCTCTCAACAATCCAGAGCAATGGAGAGTGTGGAAAAGAGGTGAAGAAACTTGTGCAGGCAGGCTGGAATGGTTGGAGAAAAGTATCCGGTGTGATGTGCGATAGGAGAGTGTCAGCAAGAATGAAGGGAAAAGTGTACAAGATGGTGGTGAGGCCAGCGATGTTGTATGGCTTATAAACAGTGGCGCTGAGGAAAAGGCAGGAGGCAGAGCTGGAGGTAGCGGAGATGAAAATGTTGAGGTTCTCCCTGGGAGTAACGAGGATGGATAGGATCAGAAATGAGTATATCAGAGGGACAGCCCACGTAAGATGTTTTGGAGACAAAGTCAGAGAGGCTAGATTGAGATGGTTTGGACATGTACAGAGGAGGGATAGTGAGTATATTGGCAGTAGGATGCTGAGGTTGGAACTACCAGGCAGAAGGCCTCGAGGAAGACCGAAGAAGAGATTTATGGATGTGGTGAAGGAAGACATGAAGGTTGTTGGAGTCAGAAAAGAAGATGCGGAGGACAGGGTGAGGTGGAGGCGGATGATTTGCTGTGGCGACCCCTGAAGGGAGCAGCCGAAAGTAAAAGAAGAAGAAGAAGATCTCTCATTGACTCAGTTTTGTAAGGTTTTTACTTGTATATATATATATACATACACACACACCATATATATATATATATATATATATGAAGTGCTCCACCGAAAAAGTTGGTGCTTGTCACACAGACCACTATTGAGATAAAGGCCAGAAAAGTAAAAATGGTCCATTTTTGCATAAACTATTAAAACAAGTATTCTTGCTCACGTGAAATCGACTAACACTCACTAAAAATGTCTTTTCCCCCACTTTTTCAGGTGAGTACCCTCATAAAACTAGATAATAACAGTAACAAAACATACTGGTTTTTACTGCAATTATTCACTGAGTTCGGTATAAGACACACTATAATCCATACACCAGAAGAACGGCCGTGAAGTAGTCTTTCCATATTGGATACTGTTTTGAGACTGAAAAGAGCTTCCATGCCATTTCAGTGAATAAAATAAAGCTTATGAAGACGATATACTCGTAAACAATGCAGGCTAGTTGCTAAGGAAGATCTGAAACGAGCACACTGATTGGTCAGCTCAGGTTTGTGCATGCACAGTGCCCGTTACACATTAACTTCCGGTGTTTAGTGCATGCTGAATTTGTGTCTGACTTCCTCTTCAATAACAGTCATTAAGTTTATTTATAAGATTGTGAATACACAATTTCTGGAAAAGGAGAGTGAAATGTCATCTGTGATGTCTAGCAGCATTAGTATAGATGCTAAATTCAATGCAAGAATTGGGTTTTGAAGATGCTAGATTGCTTGACGTTCTTGAAGATTATTTCGCCGGTGAGTATTTTTCTCTGCATGCAAAATTTGATTGTGGAACTTTTTTGTTTATTTGATTTGTGTGTAATCTTGTCTGGACTGGACATGCTGTATCATGGGTTGTTTAGTTTTGTACGAAAATTGGTCAAGACCTGAAAAATAGTTAAATGGTTCATTCCTTTGACAGATGAACAAACTGATGATGATGATGATGATGATGCCAACTGTGTTGATCAAGATTTTGATTTGGATGTTGATGAAGAGGCATCTGTTATGTGTATCTAAAGTAAATATCACAGTACAAAATTAAAAAGTTTTTCTTAATCATTACAATATTTTACTACATTAATACTGCATTAATGAGTAAGACTATCGATAGAATGCGTTTAAGAAGCATATTTTAGCACATGTAATGATACATAGTATTTTACTTCCAGTTGCTCATTCGCGCATGTAATATGTACATGGGGTTTTACTTCCGGGGACAGAACTCGCGGATTATCTTCATTCGCGGGAGGGGCCGGAACCAAACCCCCGCAAACATCGAGCGCCTACTGTCCTCTCCTATCTGTCTCCCTGATCACATTAGCCGTAGTTCTCCAGTCATCTGGAGATCTGGCATTTCAGGTGGCGGGGTGGAAAAATCTTCCACCAACAGAAGTAAGGCGCCTCCTTCCCTCCGCTAGCCTGTGGGAGATCCTTGGGCAAGATCGAGCCCCCACTTAGCCCCCAGTGCCAGGGTTTCGGTGAAGTCACGGAGATTGCATGGCACGAGTTTTTTCCTGTTGCCTTGCAGGTTGGCCTTGAATGGCTAAGGCTAAGGGAGTAAACCCCGACAGAAAATCCGGAGTGGAGCCCCATAGGCGGTTAGAAACCGTATCTCGTCCCTTTCCAGCAACTCCTGCACCCTCGATGAGTCTCCAACTGTCATGACCCTGTCTTGCCGTGGGATCTGGCTCATCAGGACTAGAGAGTGAGGCTGGTGCTGCGCAAGCCTCCTTCACTTTAATCCAAGTTCAGCACAAGTCATGGCAACACCACCATGGACAACCCTTTACCCTCAAAGTCCTGTGGCGATGGGGGAATGGCGAAGCAGCAGGTGCGGAATCACTGGAAGCTGTAGCTGCAATCCTGCACACAGGCGGCTCAGGCCATATGGTCGTTCTTCTCTGATTGGGACAGCAGGGAAGTTCGGCAGCCCCCTGAGCAACCAGGCAGCCCTATTTAGGATAGCTCTGCCTGCCTCCGTAGTCTGAGGACAGTGCTAGAAAAGGTGCTCTAAACATAGCCTGTTCCACAACCACCTTGCCAGCATACCGCGGCTGGCGGGTTCCCATCTTGCGGTCGAAATCACAAAAAAATATCCAAGAAAATATTCAAGCTCATCCTTGCGTAATGGAACGTTAGAACTCTTCTCGACTCAACCACCTGTAACTCGGGGAGACCAGAAAGACGTACGGCTCTCGTAGCCAGAGAACTCGCCCGCTACAATGTCGACATCGCAGCCCTCAGCGAAACACGCTTTCCCAACAAAGGCCAGCTCAGTGAGATTGGAGGCGGCTACACCTTTTTTTGGAGCGGCCACAGCAATGAAGAGCGACGTGAGGCTGGTGTCGGATTTGTGATTAAAGACCATCTCGTACGAAAACTTGATTGTATACCAGAAGGCATCAACGATCGCCTCATGAAACTCAAGTTCCCCCGGGACAGGGGGAGATCCGCAACCCTCATTAGCGCTTACGCTCCCACCATGACAAACTCTGAAGACACTAAGGAGGAGTTCTATGAAGAACTGGATGCTCTCATCTCCACTGTTCCGCAGTTTCACAAGCTCCTACTCCTTGGTGACTTTAACACTCGTGTAGGTCAAAACCACCAAGCATGGGAAGGAGTCCTCGGACCCCATGGAGTAGGGAAATGTAACAGTAATGGTCTCCTCAGAACATGTGCCACCCATGGCTTAGCCATCACCAACACCATGTTCCACCTTCCAACCTGTAATAAAACGTGGATGCACCCTCGATCTAAGCATTGGCATCTCATCGACTACGTCATTGTCAGAGCAAAGGATAGGCGAGATGTGCATGTGACTAAGGCAATGTGTGGTGCTGACTGTTGGACAGACCATCGTCTCATCATTTCTAAGACTAATTTGCATATTCAGCCCAAGAGAAGACCTCAAGGCCAGACAGTTATGAAGAAGCTCAACATCAACAAGCTCAAGCTTCCTTCCGTTCAAGAAGAACTAGTAGCAAGTTTAGAAAGCCAGCTGACTGAGGCTACCGGAAACGACTGGGACTCTCTGAAGACATCTGTTCATTCTGTTGCCCTACAGGTGCTCGGACAAGCTACCAGGAACCACCAGGAATGGTTTGATGAAAATGTCAAAATCAGAGCTCTGCTGGAAGAAAAACGCCAACTCTTCAGAGCTCATCAGAGTGATCCCAATTCGGTCTCAAAGAAAGACGCCTACGTCAGTAAGCGCAGACAGGTGCAGATAAATCTCCGCGCTATGCAAGACACATGGCTAAGTAACAAAGCCGACGAGATTCAAGGCTTTGCAGATAGACACGACATGAAACGCTTCTACGATTCACTCAGGTGTGTATTCGGACCACCACCATCAGGCAATTCCCCTTTACTCAGCGCAGATGGAGCAACACTCATCACCGACAAAAACAAGATTGTAGAGAGATGGGCAGAAGACTTCAACGGCGTTCTAAATCGTCCGTCGTCCATCAATGACGAAGCTGTTCAACGCCTTCCCCAAGTGGAGATAAACCCAGACTTGGACATAACTCCATCAGAGGACAAGGTTGCCAAGGCAATCAAGCAGATGTTGACTGGGAAAGCCCCCAGCGCTGATGCCATCCTTGCTGAAGTGTTCAGGACAGGCAGCCCTTCTCTCCTACACAAACTTACAGTGCTATTTCAATCGTTTTGGGAAAGTGAGACCCTCCCTCAAGATTTTAAAGATGCCACAATCGATCGTTCACATCTACAAAAGAAAGGGAAACAAGCGATCATGTGACAACCACAGAGGGATATCACTTCTCTCTATCGCCGGCAAGATCTTTGCCCGAGTGCTCCTCAATCGTCTCCTGAAACATCTCGAGCAAGGTCATCTCCCCGAGAGCCAATGCGGATTCTGCGCAGGTCGAGGGACTATTGATATGATCTTTGCTGCCCGTCAGATTCAGGAGAAAAGTGTGGAACAAAGTCAAGATCTCTATATCACTTTCGTAGATCTAACAAAAGCCTTCGACACTGTGAGCAGAGAGGGACTGTGGAAGATCATGTCGAAGCTTGGCTGCCCGGACAGGTTCATGAAGATTGTCAGAATATTTCACGACGGAATGATGGCCCGTGTTCTTGACGATGGAAACGCCTCCGATACGTTTCACGTGTCAAATGGAGTTAAACAAGGCTGTGTCCTTGCCCCTACACTGTCCAGTTTGATGTTTTCGGCGATGCTGACCGATGCCTTTAGGGAGACTCCCCTAGGCATCCCCATCAAGTACAGGTGTGACGAAAAGCTGTTCAACCTCCGACGTCTGCAGGCCGTCACTAAAGTCAGCGACTGTGATTCGTGATCTGCTCTTTGCTGATGACTGTGCCCTCAGTGCCATCAATGAGCAAGAAATGCAACAGGAAATAGACGCATTCTCGTCTGCCTGTGACATCTTCGGCCTCACCGTTAGCATCAAGAAGACTGAAGTGATGTATCAGCCCGCCCCAGGAAAACCATATCAGGAACCAAACATCACAGTGAAGGGACAGCGACTTCAAGATGTGGAAAACTTCACCTACCTCGGCAGCACACACTCTCGCTCCGCCAACATCGATGCTGAAGTCAGCAACTGCATTGCAAAGGCAAGCAGCGCTTTTGGGAGATTGAAGAAGTTAGTCTGGGAACGAAGCGGTATCTCACAATACACCAAGATCAAAGTGTACAGGGCAGTCATCTTAACTATACTTCTTTATGGCTGTGAATCTTGGACCATCTACAGAAGACACGAGAAACTTCTCCAGCAGTTCCATCTCCGTTGTCTCCGAAACATCTTTAAGATCCGCTGGCAAGATAGGATCACAAACACAGAGGTTCTGGAGAGAGCAGACCTTCCCAGCGTTATTACCATCATGCGCAAAGCTCAGACACGATGGGCAGAACACGTCTGCCGTATGTCAGACTCCATGATACCCAAGCAGTTACTGTATGGTGAACTCAGTTGTGGTAGCAGGAAAGTAGGAGGCCAGCGGAAACCGCAGCATTTGACAGACCGGCTTGGCGCAACCTGATTCACAAAGGTGCCATCCACTTAGAGAATAAACGTTCGAACGCAGCCAAAGATAAACGTCAAACACGCAAGGCTCGAGCTGACCAATCTACCAACACGACCCCCTCTCACTGGTGTCCAACTTGTGGGAGAGGTTTTCACACCCATATTGGCCTTACAAGCCACCTGCGGACACATCACCCCGCCTCTTAGACACTGTGTTGTTTGTGTTGCTATGGTCATACTCGATATTGAGTCGACGAACATCATGATACATGGGGTTTTACTTCCGGGGACAGAACTTGCGGATTATCTTCATTCGCGGGAGGGGCCGGAACCAAACCCCCGCAAACATCGAGCACCTACTGTACTCTCCTATCTGTCTCCCTGATCACATTAGCTGTAGTTCTCCAGTCATCTGGAAGCACTTCCTGACCACTCAAAGCCTGTTTCAACTCCTCCTTGAAGACAACCCGACACTACCTTTTTTAGCTTCCACTACTTTGTCTTCTGCTCTGCCTTTGCCTTCTTCACTTTCCTCACCATCAGGGTCATCTTGCACACCATCCTATGCTGCCTGTAACACTCTCACCCATGACTACTTTGCAGTCGCTGACTTCCTTCACATCACATCCTCTACACAAGATGTAGTAAACCTGTATGCTCCTACCTCTGCTTTAACAAGTCACCCCATGCACCTGTCTCTTCTGGAAGAAAGTATTCACCACAGCCATTTCCATCCTTTTTGCAAAATCTATCAATAGCTCTCCTTCTGTGTTCCTGTCCTGGATACCAAACCTGCCCATAACTTCCTCATCCTCTCTGTTGCCTGCACCAACATGCCCATTGAAGTCTGCACCAATGACCACTCTTTCACCTCTGGGGTACTCTGCATCACTTCATCTAACTCACTCCAGAATCTCTCCTTCTCTTCTAGCTCACATCCTGCCTGTGGCACATAAGTACTAAAAACATTGAACATCACACCTTCAGTTTCTAACTTGAGACTCATCACTCTGTCTGACATGCTTCTCACTTCTAGAACATTCCTGACTAACCCCTGCTTCAAGATGACTCCGACTCCATTTCTCTTCCCATCCACACCATGATAAAACAGCTTAAACCCTGCTCCAAAGCTTCTAGCCTTGCTACCTTTCCACCTGGGCTCCTGAACACACAGTATGTCCACCTTCCTCCTCTGCATCATGTCAGCCAGCTCTCCAGCTTTTCCTATCATAGTGCGAACATTCAGAGTCCCTACTTTTAGTCCTAGACTCATGCCTTTCCTCTTCTCTCTCCACCTACAGACACACCTCCCACCTCTCCTTCTTCGATCAACAGGAGTCCAGTTTCCACCAGCACCCCTGTTGGTTAACAGCACTGATGGCAATCATTGCTGGCCCGGGCCTCGACCAATCCAGTATGAAATTCTTATTGATGACTCGCTCAATCAATCAATCAATCCATCCATCCATCTATAAAATATAATGCAATATAATATAAAATAATATAATATAATAGGACCATCAGGAGCGAGAGGTTTCTTAGGTAAGAAGCTTGTCACATATCACATCTTAAATGTTTAAAACTATAAATTTAATTTTTCCCAAAATTTGTTTTACTGTGCAAGAATGTTTTGCAAAAATGTAAATCTTGCTAAAGTAGTGCAATAAATAAACTAAATAAAATATTTAAATCAGTTTTTGTACTTTTTTTTTTAATGAGAATTTTTTTAAAATCTTCATTAAAATCAGATTTTTTTTGACCAACTCCTTTCACTCGTCTCTACAGGATGTACTACATTATCTTCCTACAACACATGAAACCTGATAACACACCTTAATTAAAATATATATATTTACAATCATTATTTGAAAAAATGTTGATTATGCCCATCATGTAAACCTGGGAAATATGAGTATAATTCAATGCACTTTTCCGTTACGTCCGCCAAGATAAATACTATGTATTTAACTTGATAATGTATCAGGATGATAGGTTCATGAAAAATATGAACTTGCACTCATTCCTATTAAAAAAAAATATGTCAGTGCATATCTAGTAATTTGGACAATCTATTAATCTTCATGAGTCATATGTATGGACAGAGGCAGGTTAAAGGAGCTGGGTTACCTGAACCAAAAGCCCAGCACATCCAAACTATCCCATTGGGGCCCTTGAGTTATGCGAGTCACTCTAGAAAAGAGTGTCTGCAAAATGTAATGCAATGTAAATGACTATGAAACAGTGGTTCGATGAAATAACCCTTTCTACATTGCATTACAGCAATCATCGAGAACGCATGGAAACACCACCATTTTAACCCAAAGTGTCACAACAGTGTTCACCTCCACCACCTCCATCTCAATGTACTGAATAAAAATATCACAAGTAACAAAGTACAAGTAAACATGCTGTTGTTAAAAAAAAAATAATAATAATAAATCCAATGACTTACCATTACACAAAGGAATTTTTCCAATCCACGTAAACTTTCCATGTTCATTGCATATTGCTCTTTCAGCACCTTCACGTTGAAACCCCTCTTTACATAACAAAGTGATGTTTTCGTTATAATTAAACAAGACTTTGTTGTCTGAAAATTCTCCATTTTTTACAGAGTCAGGTGCTGAACAAGTCACAACTGTGGAAGAAACAGTGGACAGAGGTTTCCTTGATTTCTTTGTTTTTTAATTTAATGAGTATTTGTTTAAAAAAAACAAAAAACAAACAAAAAAAAAAAAACACACACACAATGCACTAAAGCCGCATTAATTCAAGCGAGATAAAATAGCGAGGAATCCCTGTATAATATTATTTACATTTTATATATATATATATATATATATATATATATATATATATATATATATATATATATATATATATATATATATATATATACAGTGATACCCCAGCTCACGAACATAATTGGTTCCCAGAAAGTGTGTGTAAGGCGAAAAGTTCGTCTTCCGAACATTTATTTCTCATAAGAAACCATTAAAATGAGAATAATCCGTTCCCAGGTCCCCATAAAACATAATTTTCTACTAAATAAGCCTTAAAACTACACAAAAATATACCTTATTTTATGTATAATAACTGTGCTATTGTATTGTAATTAAAGAAATAAACTGTACTGTATAATAAAGTCGTTTTATTTACCTTTGTGATGGTAGTTGATGGCTTGATGGAATGGAGTGGGAGGAGGAGGGAGGGAGGGACTTACTGTTTGGAAGGAGTGTTTGGAAACGCCTACTGTTTGGAAACACCCTTAGCCACACACGCACCCTTAATAGCTTCCTTGTTCTTAAGGATGGTGGTAGACTTAGCGTACTGGTACTGGGACGCTAAGTCACACAAACGCAAACCTCGTTCGTGTTTTTCAACGATCTCCGCTTGTGGTGGGGTCTTTTTCGGTCCCATAATAGCAAAAGTACACTCAATATGGTCCAAAATGTCTATCAAACACAAACCACATCCGCACTCAAAGAAAGGGGGTGACGAACTGTGACGCCGTGAGCGTGCGTGAACTTCTCGTGGCCGCCACCGTGGCGCTGTTCGACCGCGTGGTTTGGTTCGTCCGCCGAAAACTAGTTCGTCAGCAGAGACTATATGCTCGCAAATTTAATGTTCTTGAGGCGAAAAGTTCGTGAGCTTAAGCGTTCGTCAGCGGAGGTTTTACTGTATATATATATATATATATATATATATATATATATATATATATATATATATATATATATATATATATATATATACACACACACACACACACATAAATATATATAAAAACACACCATCTTTTCCTTCCCCCCTTTATATACACAGTCAGCCCCTTCTTACGAAAAATCCAGCATACAAAAACATTTTCCTAAATTTTTGAGCTCTGTATACGAAACAAGTTCTTATGAAAAGTGCCAAACGCGCCATTCAAACAATGCGTGAGTTGCTCTCTCATTGGCTGTCTCCCAACATCCCGCCCCGCTGGCCTCCCATTGGCCAGGAGGGGGCTGAATCTTCATAGTACTGTATCTATAATGCTTGTTTGTCACATGCGTAAAGGAGAGACGTACTGTTGGTTTGCGAGGTTTTTTGAAAGTGCTCATGGCAGCTTATTTTTAGTTTTTTAAGTTGTTTAATTCAGTAAATGTTTAATAAATGTAACACGCGGGAAAAATGCAGCTCATCTGGACAGCCGATCCCTCAAGCAAACAGGTGAATATTGAGTACTAAACAAGTATTCAAAGCGCACTTACCTGCTTGACAGATCGGAGGTCCGGATGAGCCGCGCCCCGTCTAAAAAGCTCCAGCGTCTTCAGCGGAGTGCGCCACAAATGTTTAACAATGTTTAATATTAAGTCAATAAAAAAATTGGTTAATAAAAAATGTTTAATAATGGTTTGATTAATAAATATGTTAATAAAATGTTTAAATGGTTTAATAAACAATTTTTTTTACTTTTAACACATGTTTCATACAAAATTGGTGTACTTTTATCATTTTTAAAGGGTTTATGGGATAGTCTTGGGAGCCTTGAAACGAATCACGTGTTTTACATGTAAAATGCGCCTCCACTTACGAAAACTCCAGGTTCCGAAAAAGGCGCTGGAACAGATTCTTCTTCTTCTTGTCCTTCCGGCTGTTCCCTTCAGGGGTCGCCACAGCGAATCATCTGCCTCCATCTCACCCTATCCTCTGCATCTTTTTTGCTTACACCAACTGCCTTCATGTCTTCCTTCACCACATCCATGAATCGTCTCTTTGGTCTTCCTTTAGGCCTTCTGCCTGGTAGTTCCAACCTCAACATCCAACTACCAATATACTCACTATCCCTCCTCTGTACATGTCCAAACCATCTCAATGTAGCCTCTCTGACTTTGTCTCCAAAACGTCTTACATGTGCTGTCCCTCTGATGTGCTCATTCCTGATTCTATCTATCCTCGTTACTTCCAAAATGAATCTCAACATTTTCATCTCTGCTACCTCCAGTTCTGCCTCCTGTCTTTTCCCCAGGGCCACTGTTCCTAAACCATACAACATCGCTGGCCTCAACAAAGTCTTCTACACTTTTCCTTTCATTTTTGCGAATACCTTCCTATCACACATCACACCGGACACTTTTCTCCAACCGTTCCAACCAGCCTGCACACGTTTCTTCACCTCTTTTCCACACTCTTCATTGCTCTGGATTGTTGAGCCTAAGTACTTAAAATCCTCCACCTTCTTTATGTCTGCCCCCTTTAACCTCACCGTTCCTCTTGGGTACTTGGCATTCATAAACATGTATTCTGTCTTACTGGGGCTAACCTTCATTCCCCTCCTTTCCAGGTCATACCTCCACCTCTCTAGGTTTTCCTGCACTTGTTCTCTGCTCTCACTGCAGATCACAATGTCATCTGCAAACATCATAGTCCATGGGGAATCTTGTCTAACCTCGTCTGTTAGCCTGTCCATCACCATAGCAAACAAGAAGGGGCTCAGAGCTGACCCTTGATGCAGTCCCACCTCCACCTTGAACTCTTCTGTCACACCGACAGCACACCTCATCACTGTCTTACATCTCTCATACATGTCCTGCACCACTCTAACATACTTCTCTGCCACTCCAGACTTTGTCATGCAATATCACAGTTCCTCTCTCGGCCCTCTGTCATATGCTTTCTCCAGATCCACAAAGGCACAATGCAGCTCCTTCTGACCTTCTCTGTACTTCTCTATTAACATCCTCAAGGCAAACACTGCATCTGTGGTGCTCTTTCTTGGCATGAAACCAAACTGTTGTTCACAAATGCTGACCTCTGCCCTTAGTCTTGCTTCCACTATTCTTTCACATAACTTCATCGTATGGCTCATCAACTTTATCCCTCTGTAGTTGCCACAACTCTGCACATCTCCCTTGTTCTTAAAAATGGGCACAAGCACACTTCTCCATTCCTCTTGGATCCTCTCACGCTCCAAAACCTTGTTGAATGTTCTTGTCAGGAAATCTACTGCTTCCTCTCCTAGACACTTCCATACCTCCACCGGTATGTCTTCAGGGCCAACTGCCTTTCCATTCTTCATCCTCTTCAACGCCCTCCTCACTTCACCCTTACTAATCTTTGCTACTTCCTGGTCCTCAACAGTCACCTCTTCTACTCTTTTTTTTCTCTCATTTTCCTCATTCATCAGCTTTTCAAAGTATTCTTTCCATCTTCTCAGCACATTTCTGTCATCAGTCAATACATTTCCCTCTCTGGCTGTAATCATTCTAACTTGCTGCACATCCTTCCCATCTCTATTTCTCTGCTGTTCCAACCTGTATAAATCATTTTCTCCCTCTTTACTTTCCAACCAAGCATACAAGTCATCATACGCCCTCTGTTTGGTCTTTGACACCGCTACCTTCGCCTTACGCTGTGTCTCCCTGTACTTTTGTTTTCTCTCTTCGGTCCTCTCTATGTCCCACTTCTTCTTAGCTAACCTCTTCTTTTGTACACACTCCTGCACTTCCTCATTCCACCACCAAGTCTCCTTATCCCCTCTCCTTCCAGACGACACACCAAGTATTCTTCTACCTGTCTCCCTGATCACATTAGCTGTAGTTGTCCAGTCACCTGGAAGCACTTCCTGACCACCCAAAGCCTGTTTCAACTAGGCGCTGGAACAGATTAATTTCATAAAAAAATAATTTTATATATATATATATATATATATATATATATATATACACACACACACACATACACAGTTGGCCCCCTACCTACAAAATTAATCCGTTCCAGAAGCCTTTTTCGTAACACGGGGATTTCGTCAGTAGGGGGTCGTATTTTACATATTAAACGCCTAATTCGTTCCAAGGCTCCAGTCTTTGGGCTGAATAAACCCCATAAACCCTTTAAAAATGATAAAAGTACACCAATTTTGCATGAAATGTGTTAAAAGTAAAAGAAAATTGTTTATTAAACCATTTAAATATTTTATTAACATATTAAAGCATTTTATTAACATATTTATTAATTAAACCATTATTAAACATTTTTTATTAACACACACACACACAAACCTGTCTCTCTCTCTGTTGTGCTGCGGGCCATGCCGAAATGCTGTGCAGTTCAAAGCGCATTCCCTGCTTGACAGGGCGGTCCAAACTCCACTTGAACTTGATTCCTTGAGGGATCGGAATGAGCTCAAATGCGCCCACATTTATGAAACATTTACTGAATTAAACAACTTAAAAAAACTAAACCAAAAACTAAAGAGATAAGCTTCCTTCTGTCTCTATCTGGGAGGCCAGCAAGGCGGGATGTTGAGAGAAAGCCAATGAGAGAGTAACTTGCGCATCGTGTGAAATTTTGATTGGCGCATTTGAATTTACTTTTCGTAAGAGGGGGTTGTTTTTGTATCCTGGGGATGGAAACTTAGGAAAATGATCTTTGTAACCCGGGGATTTCATAACCAGGGGTCTTCGTAATTAGGGGGCCGACTGTATGTATAATATAATATAATATATTATATACACACACCATATTCGACTTAATAAGCACCCTGCTCCAATAAGCTCCCCCAATGTTTTTCACCTTGATCTTACGTCTAATAACCGCCCATGTGTACTGGAAGCAAAATCTTCGATCAAACTTCTCAATTTTATTCGATCAGTCTCTGTAACAGTAAAATGAGGCGTTCACTGCCTTTAAAAGTGAGTTTACACTGTATTTCAACACCCCTGCCACTGGGGAATGCCTATAATGTTCATTAGTAAAAAACACATTTTATTGTTCCGCCATGCTTTAAAAACAGGAAAAATATTTTGCTGTGTTCTCTTGGTAAATGTCCAACAACCGATGAACCAATAGAAACTGCTATAGCAAAACTATCGGATGCTCTCAATGAATGGAGCTATGAGCCAGATAAGGAGCTTTCAGAAAGTGATGATTATTTTTTACCTGATTCTCCTGCTCATTAACATCATACAGTGATATGAAATAATATCTGAAGGGCGCTTTAAAAATTGGGGTGGGTGGGTGCTTATTAAAATGTTACCAGCGGAGTGGAAGGGTAATTGCATATGACCATAGAGGAGGAAAACATGAATAATAACAGAACAATAAAAGAGTTTTACTGGTATTGTTATTCATTTTGTGGTATCAACCAAACTACTTACATGAAACCTGAAAATAAACAGAAAACAGTATAAATAATAAATTTAAAAAAAGATCTCTTACTTTTCCCTCCTGGTGATGTTCCTTAAATATTTTCCCAGAAGTAAAATTGAGCCAATTAACACGAATGTCAACTTTACAACATGGCACGTTGAGCCAATCAACACAAACATAAACAAAAGCACATGGCCAGGATACCTGCTTACATTTACAGTGGTATGAAAAAGTATCTGAACCTTTTGGAATTTCTCACATTTCTGCATAAAATCACCATCAAATGTGATCTGATCTTTGTCAAAATCACACAGATGAAAAAACAGTGTCTGCTTTAACTAAAACCACCCAAACATTCATAGGTTTTCATATTTTAATGAGGCTAGCATGCAAACAATGACAGAAGGGGGAGGAATAAGTAACCGAACCATCACATTTAATATTTTGTGGCCCCCCCTTTGGCAGGTGGATCAAACGGTGGATGTCCTGATGGAGACTCTGTTCGTTGGGTGAGGAGTCAGAACCGCTTGGTTTGCGAGTCTCCTGGATCAAAACCAAGATCCAGGCGTTCGGCGACCTCTTGGATGCTGCTTTTGACTCGATCGCTGTGGCTCGTGAAAGAGTAGAGATCGTGTAGTCTTTCACTTACCTTTGCAGCGTGGTCCATCGTTCCACTGATTGCAGGGCCGAGATCAATCATCGACTTGGTCTAGCCTATGGGGCGATGAACTCTCTGGACAGGACCGTGTGGTGGTCGAGGTATCTGAGCAGGCGGACGAAAGCCCAAGTCTTTCGCTCCCTTGTGCTCCCTGTCTTGCTCTACTCAAGCGAGACATGGATGCTCACGGTTGAGCTTGGACGACGACTGGACTCCTTTGTTACGACTTCCCTTCACCGCATCTTCGGATACCGCTGGTGGGACTTTACCAACCAGAAGGTGCTCGGGGATGCGGGGATGGTAAGAGTAACCTGCTTGATCCGCGACCGTCAGCTGCGCTACTATGGGCACTTGGCGTGTTTCCCGCCTTCGGAACCAGCACAACGGATCCTGTCCGTTCAGGATCCTACGGGCCGGAGCCAATCGCGGGGACAACCGCGTGCGACATGGTTGTTGCAGCTGAGGGCTGCCCTGCCGGGGATATGGGCCTTACGCAGGCCTGGTCGATCACCAGGAGACGGCCGGATGAGTGGAGGCAGCTGGTAGATGCAGCGAAGTGCCGTCCCGGCGCATGCCCTCATACCTGACCTGACCTTTGGCAGCAATAACTTCAACCAGATGCTTCCTGTAGCTGCAGATCAGTCTGGCACATCGATCAGGATTAATCTTGGCCCATTCTTCTTTACAAAACTGCTGTAGTTCAGTCAGATTCCTGGGATGTCTGACATGAATCGCTGTCTTGAGGTCATGCCACAGCATCTCAATGGGGTTCAAGTCTGGACTTTGACTTGGCCACTCCAGAATATGTATTTTGTTCTTCTGAAACCATTCTGAAGTTGATTTACTTCTCTGTTTTGGATCATTGTCTTGTTGCAGCATCCATCCTCTTTTTAGCTTCAACTGTCTGACAGACAGCCTCAGGTTTTCCTGCAAAACATCCTGATAAACTTTTGAATTCATTTTTCCATTACTGATTGCAAGTTGTCCAGGCCCCGAGGCAGCAAAACAGCCCCAAACCATGATGCACCCTCCACCATGCTTCACGGTGGGGATGAGGTGTTGATGTTGGTGAGCTGTTCCATTTTTCCTCCACACATGATGTGTGTTCCTCCCAAACAATTCAACTTTGGTTTCATCAGTCCATAAAATATTTTACCAAAACTTCTGTGGAATGTCCAAGTGCATTTTTGCGAACATTAAACGAGCAACAATGGTTTTTTTTAAGACAGCAGTGGCTTCCTCATTGAAGTCCTCCCATGAACACCATTCTTGGCCATTGTTTTACATATAGTTGATGTGTGCACAGAGATATTGGACTGTGCCAGTGATTTCTGTAAATCTTTAGCAGACACTCTAGGGTTTTTTTTACCTCTCCGAGTATTCTGCGCTGAACTCTTGGCGTCATCATTGGTGGACGGCCACTCCTTGGGAGAGAAGCAACAGTGCCAAACTCTCTCCATTTGTAGACAACTTCTCTGACTGTCGATTGATGAACATCCTGACTTTTAGAGATGGTTTTGTATCCTTTCCCAGCTTTATACAAATCAACAATTCTTGATCGCAGGTCTTCAGACAGCTGTTTTGAGCGAGCCATGGTGCACATCAGACAATGCTTCTCATCAAGACAAGGTGTGTGTTTTATAGTGGGCAGGGCAGCTTTAAGCCACTCAGTGATTGGGTACACCACTGACTTAACTTGTTTGGTAAAAATTGGTTTCAATTGCTCTTTAAGCCTCCTTAGGCAGAGGGTTCAGTTACTTATTCATCCCCCTTCTGTCATTGTTTGCATGCTATCCTCATTAAAATACAAAAACCTATAAATGTTTGGGTGGTTTTAGTTAAAGCAGACACTGTTTTTTCATCTGTGTGATTTTGGCAAAGATCAGATCACATTTGATGGTGATTTTATGCAGAAATGCGAGAAATTCCAAAAGGTTCAGATACTTTTTCATACCACTGTAAATGTAAGCAGGTATCCTGGCCATGTGCTTTTGTTTATGTTGGTGTTGATTGGCTCAACGTGCCATGTTGTAAAGTTGACATTCGTGTTAATTGGCTCAATTTTACTTCTGGGAAAATATTTAAAGGAACATCACCAGGAGGGAAAAGTAAGAGATCTTTTTTTTTTTTTTAATACCGTTTTCTGTTTATTTTCAGCCTTCATGTAAGTCGTTTGGTTGATACCACAAAATGAATAACAATACCAGTAAAACTCTTTTATTGTTCTGTTATTATTCATGTTTTCCTCCTCTATGGTCATATGCAATTACCCTTCCACTCCGCAGGTAACAATAAGCCCCCACCCACCCCAATTTTTTCACGTCGAATAAGGTGTGTGTTTGTGTGTGTGCGCGCGCATGTGTGTGTGTGTATATATATATAAGTAAAAATAAAAGGACAGGACAAACATTTTCGATTGAAACTTCACTACAGATCTGTTTCGAGGGGTGGTGAAACCATCCTCTCTCTTCAGGTGATTACAGAAGAACAACATTACATTACATTCTTCTGTAATCATCTGTAGAAAGAGGATGGTTTCACCACCCCTCGAAACAGATCTGTAGTGAAAATGAAGTTTCAATCAAAAGTCTTTGTCCTGTCCTTTTATTTTTACTTATATTTGCTCTATGAAAAAGTATTGCGCACTCTCTTATGGAATGATCTACTCAGAAAATTGTCTCTCTCTCGCGCTCTCTATTTTTATTTTATTATATATATATATATATATATATATATATATATATATATATATATATATACATACACACACACACACACACATATACACACACACACAGTCCTTCTCAAAAAAATTAGCATATTGTGATAAAGTTCATTATTTTCTGTAATGTGCTGATAAACATTAAACTTTCATATATTTTAGATTCATTACACACAACTGAAGTAGTTAAAGCCTTTTATTGTTTTAATATTGATAATTCTGGCAAAAAAGTAAAGAAAAATCAAAAATTCTTATCTCAAAAAATTAGCATATTTCATCCGACCAATTTAAAAAAAAAAAAAAGTGTTTTTAATACAAAAAAGTCAACCTTCAAATAATTATATTCAGTTATGCACTCAATACGTGGTCGGGAATCCTTTTACAGAAATGACTGCTTCAATGCAGCGTGGCATGGAGGCAATCAGCCTGTGGCACTGCTGAGGTGTTATGGAGGCCCAGGATGCTTCGATAGCGGCCTTAAGCTCATCCACAGTGTTGGGTCTGGTGTCTCAACTTTCTCTTTACAATATCCCATAGATTCTCTATGGGGTTCAGGTCAGGAGAGTTGGCAGGCCAATTGAGCACAGTAATACCATGGTCAGTAAACCATTTACCAGTGGTTTTGGCACTGTGAGCAGGTGCCAGGTCGTGCTGAAAAATGAAATCTTCATCTCCATAAAGCTTTTCAGCAGATGGAAGCATGAAGTGCTCCAAAATCTCCTGATAGCTAGCTGCATTGACCCTGCCCTTGATAGAAAACAGTGGACCAAAACCAGCAGCTGACATGGCACCCCAGACCATCACTGACTGAGGGTACTTGACACTGGACTTCAGGCATTTTGGGATTTCCTTCTCCTCGGTCTTCCTCCAGACTCTGGCGCCTTGATTTCCGAATGGCATGCAAAATTTGCTTTCATCCGAAAAAAGTACTTTGGACCACTGAGTAGCAGTCCAGTGCTGCCAGGTCAGGCGCTTCTGCCGCTGTTTCTGGTTCAAAAGTGGCTTGACCTGGGGAATGCGGCACCTGTAGCCCAGTTCACTGCTTCCACTGGTCCCCCAAGGTCTAGAATCGGCCCTTCTCCACAATCTTCCTCAGGGTCCGGTCACCTCTTCTGGTTGTGCAGCATTTTCTGCCACACTTTTTCCTTCCCACAGACGTCCCACTGATGAGCCTCGATATAGCACTCTGGGAACAGCCTATTCGCTCAGAGATTTCTTTCTGTGTCTTACCCTCTTGCTTGAGGGTGCCAATGATGGCCTTCTGGACAGCAGTTAGGTCGGCAGTCTTACCCATGATTGCGGTTTTGAGTAATGAACCAGGCTGGAAGTTTTTAAAAGCCTCAGGAATCTTTTGCAGGTGTTTAGAGTTAATTCGTTGATTCAGATGATTAGGTTAATAGCTTGTTTAGAGTACCTTTTCATAATATGCTAATATTTTGAGATAGGAATTTTGGGTTTTCATGAGCTGTATGCCAAAATCATCAGTATTAAAACAATAAAAGACCTGAAATATTTCAGTTGGTGTGCAATGAATCTAAAATATATGAAAGTTTCATTTTTATCAGTACATTACAGAAAATAATGAACTTTATCACAATATGCTAATTTTTTGAGAAGGACTTATATATATATATATATATATATATATATATATATATATAGATTCAGGATTCATCACTCATAGTAAAGGTGACCCAGAGTTCCCAAATTTCATGCATTACCATTGCACCATTCATCAGCAGGCATTATGTGCAAAGGTGATCAACTTTTTAATTTATAAAAATAAAGTGTTTAATATTAATACTTATGTATCCTACCTTGTTAAATCAGTTATCATTAACATGATCAATATCGTCACATGGATGAAAATCATTAATTACTAATAACAAACTTAAAGATAAATTGAGCAAATTTGTTATTTCAGATGTGTATATCGACTTGGTAGCCCTTCGCATTAACTCGTACCAAATAAGTAGCTCTCAGTTTCAAAAAAGGTGGTTGCCTTTTTTGTGCACTTTTATAATTGTTGCTAAACAGAGAGCTACTAAACTGATTTTCATTGTTCATGCAACACCAAAGATCTCTCATCAATAATTAATTTTTCTTACCGAGACACTGTGGGCGAGATGGACTCCATCCATTTTCCTTACATATCAGTTGATTAGACTCCTTTATTTTGTAGCCTTTTTCACAACTGATATGGACTGTGTCGTTGTATTTGTAACGTTCTGGCAAGCTTTCAGGACTAATACGCCCATGTGGCTCAGATGGAGGCTCACAGGTGATCACTGGGTAAAATTAAGAAAATAAAAATTTCAACAAGAACACATATGCACAAAAATTCTGACAGCATGACTTTGTGAACATGTATCCCTCCCATCCCCAAGGAAGCGGCAGGGTGTACCCTGAACAGACTGCAAGTCTACTGCAGGTATAAATATCAGACAGTCTGTCCATTTCAAGGGGAAGCTGTAGCAAATCCCAGCTGACGTCATTCAAGAGGCAACTACAGAGAGAACGTGCAAATCCTCACAAAGAAATGATCTTGCTAAGCCTAGGCTCCAAACCAAAGACGTTCTGGCAGTAATGAGGACGTGCTAACCACTTCGCCACCATGCTGCCCACTCACTTGAAGTACATGAAGGCTGGAGCCTTTCTCAGCCAATACTAGCAAAGGCGATGTACATCCTGAATAGCCCACCAGACCATTGCAAGGTCAACAAACAACACACTCTCATTCACACTCACACCTGGAACAGCCAATTACCCTAATGTGTATGTCTTTGGACTGTAAGCGGAAACCATAGTACCCAGAAAACACATTCAACGCAAGCAGAACACACAAACTCCACACAGACAAGCGCCCACCGAGCCCAGGACATTTAAGTTGTGAGGTGAACATGCCAACCACTACACCACAGTGCCGCCCTTGTCATTGTCTTACTTCTGAGATTTTCTCAAGTACTCACCCTGACATGAACGAGGACCAGTCTGAAACGTTCCATCTTCAGTACATGAGATGGTTGAAGTTCCACTAAGGTAAAAACCTTCGTGACAAAGGTATTTGACCTTTTGATCATATATGTATGTCTCATTCTGGGGTTCAAAAAATCCATTTTCTATTTCAGGAGGTTTTGGGCATGTTACAACTGATGGAGGGGAAATATATCAAGCTTTAGGTAATTACACAATTTGCAATCAACTTTTTTAGAAAATGAGCTTTTTTTTTTAAAAAAAAGAAAGATATTTAAATATAATTAGCAGTACCATTACACGTAGGTGGAGGTGGATTCCACCCATTTTCCATACAGGTCATGTAATTAGACCCTTGCATCTTGAAGCCTCTATTACACTCATAGCGAATAAAGTTTTTATATCTATAAGGTGGTGATTTTCCTTCTACTCTTATTGCATTTGGAATTATTGGACGCTCACAGTACACACCTGTATTAAAAAATGATTTTAAATGTCAGTTTTTAATTACTTGTAAATGTAACTCAAAATCATAAGCAACAAAGCTCTACATGTAATTTAAAAGGATAAATATTTGTATATTATGTATAATATTTATAATGAAGATGAACTCACGCTGGCACAGAGGAGGAGCAGGCTGAAAAGTTCCTTCACTGGAGCATGTTATTTCTGAAGGCCCAAGATGATCAAAATCTCTTTCACAGGTGTATATGACTGACTGTCCATAATCATATGATTCCTCTTCTGGTTCAAACTCTCCATTAGTTATACTGGGTGGCCTCTCACACTTCACCACTAAATATTAATTATTTAAAAAAATAAATAAATAAATTATACACACATGAGATTTGTTTCTCTTTAACACACTAACAGTTTTGTAGCATATTTGTCTTGTTGAGGAATTAGTGCTGGTTATAATTTGTCTTTTCTATTTGAAAATATCATTTCATTCACTCATTTCTTTCAATTTCTTACAATCTGATAAATGTTGACTCCAGTTTCTTAATCCTCCTCAAGGAATACATGCAGGGACATAAACAATGATTGGCTGAACTGAAACTTGTAGTGTAGCCAGATTTCCGACCAACGCACAGCAAGAATCTATCCTGCAGTGATTGCCTAATCGGACATAATGACCATTGCGAAAGAAACAATTTGGTGGAGTTGGATCCCAGCATTAGCGTCATTCTTTCACAACTGTTACACAGATGGAGATATTCATGTCCAGTGTAGAACACTACATTTGTCAAAATATCAAAAAGAAGCCTTCAAATACTCTCACTCACCAAGCCTTTAAATCCTGCTTGGGTCATGGAGGTCGGAGCTTATCGCTGCAAAGATGTGGTGCACCCTAAACTGCTGACTACACTATAGCAAGGCCAAAATACACAACCATTCGCACTTGCACCTCAGAGCAATATGGAACAGCCAAGTATCCCACTGTGCATGTCTTTGGACTATTGTAGGAAATCGAAGTAACTGGAGTAAACTTATGCAAGCAAAGACAGGGACTCAAACCCAGGACATTCTTGCAGTGAGGCAGACGTTCTAACCATTAAGTCACTCATGACCCAGACTCTAAATTCCTTCTTCAACATCACTTATTATAGAAGCCCCAACTGACATACAGTTAGTTTCCATTTTATATTGTGAAAAAAAAAAAAACACTCGGGCTGAAAAAAAGCTTTTGAAATTAGTAAGTTTATAGGATTTGAACCGAACATTCACTGATTAGGTGCAGGAGACATCCCAAACCTGGTCTTACTCACTATATAACTATCAAAGATGAGAAATTAAGTGATGGTCCTTCATGACAGACATTATATGCAATTCATGAATAAATAAGCCAATTTCTTCTAAAACTTTGGCCAAGCGGGTAAATCAGGGGTTCCCAACTGGTGGGCCGCGAATCCTTGTTGGAAGTAGCTTAGGGTAACAATATTTGTTTCATCAGTTACAGTTCTCATGCACTTACATTTTTTGTTTCGGTGCAAAGCAAAATGTGTGCTATGTTAATTTGATGTCATTAGGTGATATTACAGATGTATGAATGCGTGCTTGTGAGTGAATGTGCCTGTGTGAATGTGTGTGTGTATATCTGTAACTGTATGTATGTGTGAACTAGTGAGTAGCGAGTATGTGAGTGCATGTGTGCTTGTGTGTCTGTTTAGCTGTGATTAAGGTGGGGGTATTATCTCCACAACAAGTGATCAGTGTAACATCTGCAGTTGCCAAAGCGTGCATCATTCAACATTTTTATTTCATTTTAGCAAGGAGATAGGCAAGCAAAAGAGGTGAGTTGTGTCTGGCAAGCATGCTATTGTGATTTGACATTTGACTGGAAACATGATTCTATTTAAGTTTTTTGTATTTTTCTAATTGAATATATTCCTAATATAATTTATTCTATTCAGAAATTGAATGTCCGTGAAAAAATCCGTGACTCAGTTCTGGTGCGCTATGTATCGGTCAGCATGACAGCTTTATGTGTCATTGTTCCATTTGCTTCTACCGACTTGTGTGAGGCAGGATTTTCCACTCTTGTTAATATATAAACAAAGAATTGGAACAGATTGGATGCTGGAGATGACATGAGACTGGCTCTAACAAACACTCGGCCACGAATTTCAAAGCTTGCTGCGAAATGCAGCATCCGGCATCCCACTAGCCAGGTTGAAAAGCAGTTCAAACCTATGTTATTTTAAGGAATACATGTTCTTTCGGTTTCTTCAGGTTGGCACAATATGATTTAATTAGCTAATAAATAATTAAAGTATTTTTAATTTTTTTTTAGGTGTTTCTTTCCCTCTCCGTCACAGAAAATGAAAATTAAGCTGCTGATAGTAAGCCCTAAGTGAGGGGTCACATGGCTTTCAAACTTTTAGGGAAGGGGTCATGAGTGTCAACAGGTTGGGAACCCCTGGGGTAAATGAACGCACCTCGAATTTCTCATTTACCAAACTGCTTAATCTTAGAGTCAGAGGAAGGCTGGATTACAGCTCAGCCGATACTGGGCAAAGGTAATGTACACCCTGAACGACTTAGCAGACCACTTCCAAACGCTATATAAACTAAAGCAAAACAACACTATATAATCACGTCACGTCACGTCACACACACACACACACATCCCCACTTTCCACAGTAAAATGGGACCGAGATCCGCCTGCGGCCACCGAATTCCACGAACATCAGCCCCCCCCCACTGATGTTTATGTACATTCAATGCTATAAATGCTTATAGTAATTAAACATTAAAAAATAATGCATAAAGATGGATGTGCATCTCACAAAAATGTAAGTAGTTTTGATCTGAGGCTTTGGGTTGTTTTTTGTTTTGTGATTGTTTAGGGGTGTTTTTTGCATAATTGGCCTTGTTTTTTGTGCCATTTTTGTTATTTTTTTCCTCTATTCTTCATTAATATACTTTTTTTTTCCCGATGAATGTTTCTTTTACGAAGATGATTTTTTAAAAACCGCGATCCACTGAAGCCATATGAATTGAAGCGCGAAGTAGCAAGGGATCCCTCAATATTTTTATTATATATATATATATATATATATATACACACGCACACACACACACACACACTATTTATAGATATACACACATACATACAGTAGGTAGGCCCTCAACAGTCCGAACCCCCCCACGAATCGAGATAATCCGTGAGTTCTGTACCCAGAAGTAAAACCCCATGTATCATGTCACATGTGCGAATGAGTAAACAGAAGTAAAATACTGTGTTTCTATTACATGCACTAAAATATGCTTTTTAAACACGTTCGATAGACAGTTTTACTCATTAATACAGTATTAATGTAGTAAAATGTAGTAATGATTAAGAAAAACTTCAACTTTTACTGTTATGTTTATTGATGATAAAATATAAACATTATACAGCATATACTGTTGTAAAGCACTCGTTTTAAAGTCTTTTACGATTATTATTCCACTACAGTACAGACGCTCCCCAACTTACATTCATCCATTTTACTCATCTCATCTCATCTTCTTCCGCTTAGTCCGGGGTCGGGTCGCGGGGGCAGCAACCTTAGCAAAGAGGTCCAGACATCCCTCTCACGAGCCACTTCCTCCAACTCTCCCGGGGGGACACCGAGGCGGTCCCAGACAAGCCGAGAGACATAGTCCCTCCAGCGTGTTCTAGGTCGACCCCGGGGTCTCTTCCCGGTTGGACATGCCCGAAACACCACACCAGGGAGGCGTCCGGGGGGCATTCTAACCAGATGCCCGAGCCACCTCAACTGGCCCCTCTCAATGCGGAGGAGCAGCGGACCTACTCCGAGCTCTCCCCGGATGGCGGAGCTTCTCACCCTATCTCTAAGGGAGAACCCCGCCACCCGGCAAAGAAAGCTCATTTCAGCCGCTTGTATCCGTGATCTTGTTCTTTCGGTCATTACCCAAAGCTCGTGACCATAGGTGAGGGTTGGAACGTAGATCGACTGGTAAATTGAGAGCTTAAGCCTTGCGGCTCAGCTCCTTTTTCACCACGACGGACCGGTACAGGCACCGCTTAACAGCAGAGGCTGCAGCGATCCGTCTGTCGATCTCTCGCTCCATCCTTCCTTCACTCGTAAACAAGACCCCAAGATACTTAAACTCCTCCACTTGGGGCAGGACCTCATCCCGACCCAGAGGGTGCATTCCACCATTGTCCGACTGAGAACCATGGCCTCGGACTTGGAGGTACTGATCTTCATCCCGGCTGCTTCACACTCAGCTGCGAATCGCTCCAATGAGAGCTGGAGGGCCCGACTTGATGAAGCCAAAAGGACAACATCATCCGCACAAAGCAGAGATGATATCCGATGGCCACCGAACCAGAACCCCTCATCGCCTCGACTGCGCCTAGAAATTCTGTCCATAAAAATTATGAACAGAATCGGTGACAAAGGACAGCCTTGGCGGACTCCAACTCCCTCCGAGCTGCTGTTACCAATACGGACCAAACTCTGGCTCCGGTGATACAGCGACCGAATAGCTCGTAGCAACGGATCCGGAACGCCGTACTCTCGGAGCACGCCCCACAAGATCTTTTGAGGGACACGGTCGAAAGCCTTCTCCAAATCCACAAAGCACATGTGGACAGATTGGGCAAACTCCCATGCCCCCTCCAGAATCCTGTGGAGCGTATAGAGTTGGTCAAGAGTGCTGCGGCCAGGACGAAAACCACATTGTTCCTCCTGAATCCGAGGTTTGACTATCGGTCGGATCCTCCTCTCTAGTACCCCTGCATAGACTTTACCAGGTAGGCTGAGGAGTGTAATTCCCCGATAATTGGAACACACCCTCCGGTCCCCTTCTTAAAAATTGGGACCACCACCCCAGTTTGCCAATCCAGAGGTACAGCCCCCGATGACCACGCGATGTTGCAGAGACGTGTCAACCAAGACAGTCCTACAACATCCAGAGTCCTGAGGTATTCCGGGCGGATCTCGTCCAACCCAGGCTCGACCACCGAGGAGCTTTTGACACCGTCAGTGCCCCCCACTCCAGTGATGGGCGGACCCTCACCCGAACCCCCAGGGTCTTCCTCTTCCACGGAGGGCGTGTTGGTGGGATTGAGAAGGTCCTCAAAGTATTCCCTCCACCTCTCAACAACATCCCCAGTCAAGGTAAGCAGCTCCCCACCTCCACCGTAGACAGTGTTTGTGAAGACCTGCTTCCCCTCCTGAGGCGTCGGATGGTGGCCCAGAACCTTTGAGGCCAACCGATAATCACTCTCCAGGCCCTCACCGAACTCCTCCCACGCCCGAGATTTTGCATCTGCGACAGCCTCGGCTGCAGCACGCTTTGGCCTGCCGGTACCCGTTTGCTGCCTCAGGAGTCCCACAGGCTAATAAAACCCGATAGGCCTCCTTCTTCAGCTGGACGGCCCCCTTCACCGCAGGTGTCCACCACCGGGTTCGGGATTACCGCCCACGACAAGCACCGGCGACCTTACGGCCACAGCTATGGGCTGCCGCCTCAGCAATGGAGGCACGAAACATGGCCCATTCAGATTCCATGTCCCCGCCTCCTCCGGAACGTGGTTGTAGCTCTGCCGGAGGTGGGAGTTAAAGGCCTCTCGGACAGGGGCTCCGCCAAACGTTCCCAGCAGACCCTGATTACACGCTTGGGCCTGCCAGGTCTGGAAGGCAACCTCCCACACCACCGAAGCCAACTCACCACCAGGTAGTGATCGGTAGACAGCTCAGCTCCTCTCTTCACCCGAGTGTCCAGAACATATGGTCGCAAGTCCGATGACACGACTACAAAGTCAATCATCGAACTGCGACCTAGGGTGTCCTGGTGCCAAGTGCACTTATGGACACCCTTATGTTCGAACATGGTGTTCGTGATAGACAAACTATGACGAGCACAGAAGTCCAACAACGACACACCATTCGGATTCAGACTGGAGAGGCCGTACCTACCGATCACACCCTTCCAGGTCACACTATCGTTGCCCACATGGGCGTTGAAGTCTCCCAAGACAACGGCGAGTCTCCCGAGGAGCGTTCTCCAACACCCCCCAAATACTCCAAAAAGGGTGGGTACTCTGAACTGTCATTTGGTGCATAAGCACAAATAACAGTCAGGATCCGTCCCCCCACCCGAAGATGGAGGGAAGCTACCCTTTCGTCAACCGGGGAGAACCCCAACATTTGGGCACCGAGACGGGGGGGGCAACAAGAATACCCACACCGGCTCGCCGCCTCTCCCCATGAGCAACTCCAGAATAGAAGAAGGTCCAGCCTCTTTCGAGATGGATGGTTCCAGAGCCCAAGCTATGCGTTGAGGTGAGCCCGACCATATCTAGTCGGTATCTCTCCACCTCACGCACCAAATCAGGCTCCTTTCCCGCCAGAGAGGTGACATTCCATGTCCCGAAGGTCAGAGTAAGCAGCCGAGGATCAGTCCGACAGAACCCATGCCTTTGGCTGCCACCCAACTCACACTGCACCCGACCCTAAAACTCCTCCCACGGGTGGTGGGTCCATGGAGGGCGGACCCATGTCTCCTTTTCGGGCTGGGCCCGGCCAGGCTCCATGGGCATAAGCCCGACCACCAGGCACTCGCCTTGAGCCCCTCCTGGGCCTGGCTCCAGGAGGAACCCGGTGACCCGCGTCCGGGCAAGGGAGACTGATTCCTGTGTTGTTTTCTCATGTCTTAGGGGTCTGTTTTGAATCGCACTTTGTCTGGACCTTCACCCCGGACCTGTTTGCCTTGGGTGACCCTACCAGGGGCATTTGCCCCCGACAACATCGCTCCTAGGATCATTAGGTCACGCAAACCCCTCCACCACGATAAGGTGGCGATTCGAGGAGGGGTCATCCATTTTACGTTTTTTTTTTTTTAATGTAAAATTTTGAGTTTAGACGTACCTACGTAGTACTCTGACGTAATGATGCTGCGTCCATTGTTTACATTGCTTAGTTATACACACCCGAAGATACTCCGATCTTATAGCTATAGTAGAGTCAACCGGTCGTAGACGAGCATAGTGCAAAACATGAACAAACAAAACAACAAATAAAACAAATTAAAACGAACAAAGAAACAATTTGACTCTGAGAACTCTGCCCTCTGGGCAGCGCCATCTTGGAGACATCACCCCAACTTCAATGTAAAAGGACATGAAGAGTACTGTAATAAAGTTTATCCTTTTGGTAACGTTTGTTAAACATGCTACAGAACATAAAATCTCAAGCATAAACATGAACTTAGGTACTGTACTGGAACAATAATTGAAAAAGATTTTAATACAACAGTTCAGAGAAAACCGTCGTTTCTCAGGAGAAAGTCTTATTTCTTCAGAAGAGACATCCAGCGTTTTCTATCGTTTAGCCAGAGAAGACGCATAGCGTTTGAGTGGTATCATAGAGCCTAACTGGTAATTAAAACACACACAAAAAAGAGGCTCATTGACAACTTATAAGCGAATGAGGGAAAAGGGGCGGGACATCAGCTCAACCAATCAGGAGAAAGGAGGACAGCCATTGGCTGAATTTGAATCACGTGCAGGTTGCTCGGCAGTCCGTGAATACTCAAACCGTGGGTGCAAAACCATGAATAGTCAAGGGCCTACTGTATACACATACAATCACATATATACATACACACAATTATTATTTAAAAAAAGTTTAAAAACAGGTTCTCTTACCTTCACATACGGGAGCTCTCCCGTCCCAACCCGTTTCTCTGCAATTTCTAAAATTAACTCCAACAATCCGATAACTGCAAACAGACCACTGGTTTAAAATACACTTTCCAAGTTTCTCTAAATACACAAAAGTGACAAATAAATTTCTTTTAATTGTAACACACAGCGGTTTTAAAAAGAACACAGCAATGGGGGAGGACAAAACTTTCAATCAGGACCCCTCCCTCGTGTACAGTACTTACATTTTATTTATATATATATATATATATATATATATATCACACACATACATACAGATACACACACACAAAGTTTATTCATACTATGAATAAAGGGAGAAAAAAAATAGATTTACCCTTCGTCGCACACTGCTGTGATGGTTGAACCATACAAAATTCCGTCTCTGGGTGGGAACTGATACCTTCCATGATGAATATCACCAGGATTTCCACAGGACTTTTCTGGGGTGGGGGGGGGGTATTCTGTTATATTGTCTCATACCATAATTGATGGTTAATTCATATTCAGAAACATTCATCTTGCCTCAGCGTGTAATTTTAAATCATTAGTAATAATAATTTCACAATTTACTTTGAAACAAGTGGATATAAAGATATTTCAGTCTTGGCTTATGTGGCATAGACAGATTCCTATGCATGAGATGTTAATTTAAAATCATACACAATTCAAATTTTCTGACCAATAAAATTTGAGCATTTGATTGCATTGAGGAATAAACAGCAATTAAAAATGTACTTTTCTAATAAACTCCAAACTAAATTATTGACATGAACCCAAAATACACAACATATCAATGTTACCTTATGTCAAGCAGCACTTTTTTGGAGTTTTTTTTTTTTTTAAATCATGAATCGGTGTAACTACCGTAGTCGACGTAATAAGCGTCCCACCCCAATAAGGCCCCCCCCCAATATTTTTGATATTACATCGCTCTTGTGTACCGGGGGAAAAATTGTCGATCAGTCTCTGTAACAGTAAAATGAGGCGTTCACTGCCTGTAAAAGTAAGTTTACACGGTATTTCAAGACCCGCTGCCACTGGGAAATGTCTATAATGTTCACCAGTAACACCACATTTGATTGTTCCACCGTGCTTTAAAACAACATGAAAATATTTTGATGTTTTCTCTGGGTAAATTCCAAACAACCGATGGATGCTCTGAATAAATGGAGCGATGAGCCTGATATGGGCCTATCAGAAAGTGTTGAGTATTTTTCCACCCGATTCTCCTGCTCACCAACTTCATAAATTTAAGCACATTCTTGGCCATGAGCTTTTTTGGTTCAACGTGCCATGTGCTAAAGTTGACATTCGTGTTGATTGGCTTGATTTTACTTTGGGGAAAATGTTCAAAGGAACAGCACCGGGAGGGAAAGTAAGGGGTCTTTTTTTTTATGCTGTTTTCTGTTCATTTTCAGCTTTCATGTAAGTAATTTGGTTTAACACAAATACAGTTGGCCCCCTTCTTATGAAAACCCCTGAATACGAAAAATCCAGTATACAAAAAACATTTTCCTAAATTTTTGTCCTCTGTATACGAAACAACTTCTTACGAAAAGCGCCAAACGTGCCATTGAAACATTCAAACAATGCACGAGTTGCTCTCTCCTTGGCTGCCTCCCAACAGCCCGCCCCGCTGGCCTCCCATTGGCTAGGAGGGATGACACAGCTCCCTCCCATTGGCTCTCTCTCAACATCCCGCCCTGCTGGCCTCCCATTGGCTAGAAGGGATGACGCTGTCCTTCCAACTCTGTTCAAGTTTGTTGAACTTTGTTCATGTTTGTGTGTCATTCCAACTGTATTTTATGGCTCAGGCTTTTAACCTTGCATAAACATTTGTAAGATTATAACTCTGCTAAGAAGACATGGTCAACATACGTGCACACACACACACACACACACACACACACACACACACACACACACACACACACACACACACACGTGTGATTCCCGGTGCCATGGCCATTGTAAGATTATAACTCTGCTAAGACATGGTCAACACGCGCACACGCGTGTGATTCCCGGTGAAAGTGATTCCTGGTGCCATGGTCATTGTAAGATTATAACTCTACTAAGAAGACATGGTCAACACACGAAGTAAGTACCTGAAAAGGTATACTTTTATAAAGGGTAGTCTTGGGAGCCTTGGAACGAATCACGCGTTTTACATGTAAAATGCACCTCTACTTATGAAAACTCCAGGTTCCAAAAAAGGTGCTGGGACGGATTAATTTCATAAGAAGGGGGCCGACTGTACCAGTAAAACTCATTGTTCTGTTATTATTCATGTTTCCACCTCGATGGTAATAAGCACTTACCATTCCACTACACTGGTAACATTATAATAAGCTCCCACCCACTCCAATTTTTAAAGCGCCCCGGGTGTTTATCACGTCAAATACAGTAATTATTTTATTATATTAAAATATCAAACAGACTTTCTTCAAGCTTTTTCTTAAATGTAAATGAACTGTTTTTAGATTGTTATGTAAATATGCTTTTAATATGTGCACTTTACACAAAGATGGTTTTCATTTCATTTATTTTTCAAAGTTTAATATGACTGGGGCTTTTCCCAAAATCATCATAAGAACCGTCTATAAAAATGTTTGAGACTAACAAGTTCAAAACTAAAAATTTTAATATTGTGTATATTATTTACAAAAGATGTTTGTGGATTGTGTTTGTACTTTTGCATTCAAGTTCGAGCTCGCTCCACTGGGTTCCAGAGCAGGTGATTGACCTTTTAGCATAAGATCCTGAAGGTACATAACCAGAGGCACATTTGACCTTTACAGTAACGCCATCAGAAAAGGTCTCTTTGTAGCCCTCAGCCAACAGTTGGTTTTGTCCAAGAACAGGTCTCCCACACTGGGCTGAGAGGATTTAAAAAAAAAAAAAAAAAAAAAAAAAGAAAGAAAAGAAAATTCAGACATATTAGTAACTGCTAAATACATTACTGAGTCAAATGTTCTCCATATACAGTCTATGAATGACTGGATAGACAGATAAAGATAAATAAAATGGTTGGATATACAGAGAAATAGATGGTTAAATTGATCGATGGATAGATACACAGACAGACTGACAGACCGATAGATAAACCGACAGGTGGATGGTGTGACGGGTGCAGGTGAACAAGAGGCCTCACCTCGGACATGTACAACAGTCATGAGCAGTGTAGTGAACAAGGTCACATAGCACAACATTTTTAACTGGAAGTATTAGATACCAAGATTCCAGGTGTCCTTCCCAAGATAATTAGTGTCCAAGAAATTACCTGAAAATAGATTACATGTGCTACATTAGTTACAAAAGCGATTATACTTCAGACACGTTTCTAAACTGTACAATATCAGCTATAGAATCTATAGAAGTGTCACATATTTCTCAGATTATACATCACTCCGGATTACAAGTCGCATTGGCCAAAAAATGCAAAATAAAGAAGGGAAAAAAGAAAACGTATACAAGTCACACTGGACTATAAGTCGCAAACTCATGGAAACTGTCTACCTTCACTTGTAAATCTGCTGACAGTTTATGTGATGTGGTCCTCGCTTTGATAGAGAGGGGGTTGCATTGCATGAAGTGGTACCACCAATAAAGTCCTCACGCAAAGTCATTTATATTCATCTCCTTGACTGCTACCTGGATGTGGAGATGCAACTGCACTGTTGATAAACCTCTCCCTGGTGCATGTTGCTCAAGCACCCATGTGCGAACTCGTTCCTCTAGCTGTAACCATCTAGCTTTTAGCCTGCAATTAGCTTTTTTTTGTTGTTGTTTTCTTCATTGCAGTAATGGTAATCTCTGCTTTTCTCCAGTCCCTCACAAGTTTCTCCTTCACTCCAAACTTTCTTTCAGCTGCTTGATTATCATTTTCTGCTGCACATTTCACTACTTGCAGCTTGTAATCCACAGAATAGGATTTTCTTTTAGAGGACATTTCTTCAGTGGTGAATGAGCAGGTACTGGTACCCAACCCTAGAGTGCCCTCTTGTGGTTATGAGTATAAAAATAACAAACGTGAAATTGTATCTTATTATGATGAACAGAATTATATGTAATAATTTCATATATAAGTCGCACCTTCAGCCAAAGTATGAAAAAAGTGCAACTTATAGTTCGGAAAATACAGTACATTCTATAGGTAGTGAACTCCCATGCTCATGTACACAATTGGCTGCTACCGTCATCATCATGTATTGTCACGCTACACATCAGACTTATTTTTTTTTACCCTCTCTTTGAAGAGCCAATCGAGCGTTCCGAAACAGTAAATAGCCAATACAGACAATGTGGATTAGACAAGGACAGCCATTAAACACACTCCTCTGAGAAATGGCACACAAAGAAGTAATAGACGTATGTATTGATCTAGACAAAGCCTGAATCCGAACCCCATTGAAATGTTGCATGAGGTTTAAAGAGGGCAGTACATACAAGAAAACTTTTAAACATCTTGTAGTCGAAAAAATAAAACGGTCGTCAAAAATTTTGACAGGCTGATGCCCATGGCTGGTGGATAATTCTACAAAACTCCTATCACATGTAGTTATTTCTAGCTCCTGAGTGGTGCATCAACAAGTGACTGAGATCGCAAGTTCAAACCTAGGTTAATACCACAGCCATCCGTGACCGAGAGCCCATGGGAGCCAACTGAGCTCTCGAGGGAGGCAGGGATGGCATACGCTCACTCACTTTCCTACTACTCACAGTCATCACGGGTGTCTATGATCTCATTTGTTTGAACTTCTAAATACAACCCCTGGCAAAAATGATGGAATCACCAGTCTTGGAGGATGTTCATTCAGTTGGTTAATTTTGCAGAAAAAAAAGCAGATCACAGATGTGACACAAAGCTAAAGTCATTTCAAATGGAAACGTTCTGGCTTTAAGGCACACTCAAAAAAAAAAAAAAAAAATTATATATATATATATATATATATATTATATATACACACACACACACACACTGTATATATGCAGTAGTCAGTAACAAGTACTTTTTTAGACCAAGCAGGGAGTAAATTATGGAATCACTCAATTTTGAGGAAAATATTATGGAATCACCCTGTAAATTTCTTTTTCAAAACTAACACCTACATCAGATTAGATCTGCCCATTAGTCTGCATTTAAACAAGAGTGATCACACCTTGGAGAGCTATTGCACCAAGTGGACGGACATGAATCATGGCTCCAACAGGAGAGATGTCAACCGAAACAAAGGAGAGGATTATCAAACTTCTTAAAGAAGGTAAATCATTATGCAATGTTGCAAAAGATGATGTTGATGCAGGCCATGACATTGACCTAATGTGTGTCTTTCTTCAAGGAATGTTTGTACAGTTTTTGCTCTATGGCAAGATGCATCATCTTGAAAAATGATATCATCCCCAAACATCCTTTCAATTGATGGGATAAGAAAAGCGTCCAAAATTTCAACATAAATTTGTGCGTTTATTGAAGATGTAATGACAGCCATCTCCCCAGTGCCTTTACCTGACATGCAGCCCCATATCATCAATGACTGTGGAAATTTGCATGTTTTCTTCAAGCAGTTGTCTTCATAAATCTCATTGGAATGGCATCAAACAACAGTTCCAGCATCACCTTGGCCAATGCAGATTCACGATTTATCACTGAATATGACTTTCATCCAGTCAGCCACAGTCCACGATTGCTTTTCCTTAGCCCAATGTAACCTTGTTTTTTTCTGTTTAGGTGTCAATGATGGCTTTTGTTTAGCTTTTCTGTAAGTAAATCCCATTTCCTTTAGGCGGTTTCTTACAGTTCGGTCACCGACGTTGACTCCAGTTTCCGCCCATTTGTGCCTTATTTGTTTTGCTGTACATTCTGATGTCTTCCTTGGTCTACCAGTACGCTTGCCTTTAACAACCTTTCCATGTTGTTTTTACTTGGTCCAGACTTTTAAAAACCGCTGACTGAACAACCAAGATCTTTTGCAACAGTATGTGTTGATTTGTCAACTTTAAGAAGTTCTGATGCAGGTGGTAGTATTGTGAATGGAAATTTAGAGGGCGATTCCATAATTTTTCCCTCAAATTGAGTGATTCCATAATTTACTCCCCCTGATTGTGATTGTTTATTTTGTTTTAAAAAAGGAGTGGGGCTGGTGGTGTAGTGGTTAGGGTGCTGCACTCATAATCGGGAGGTTGTGTGTTCAAATCCCAAGACCCCTGGGTAAGGTCTAAACCACAAGTGTGCCTCTGTTCACCCAGAAGTAGGTAACAGTAAAAATATACTGGGAAGGTAACCTGCGATAGACTCGCATCCCATCCAGGAGGAGTTGTACTCCGAGTCACTATACTATACACGCTATGGAACCCGGGAATAAGCAGCAGTTGGATGAGCCACTATGGCTCAGGTGTATACAAGCTTCGTCTAAAAAAGTAACTGTTACTGACTACCGCAGTTTTTTTTCTTGATTTGAGTGTTGCTTAAAGCCAGAAAGTTGCCATTTGAAATGACTTTAGCTTTGTGTCATGTCTGTGATCTGCATTTTAACCAACTGAATGAACATCCTCCAAGACTGGTGATTCCATAATTTTTGTGTGTGTGTGTGTGTGTGTGTGTGGGGGGCATATAGAAGCTTTTCCTCTTGTCTGATTGGTGGTGGTCATGAAAGAGTAGCTGTGTCACAGTTGACATTTGTGCCAAAATTTTATTGAATCCATCAGTGTTCACGATGGCGGTAAACAATGTCAAAAGATACTGTATCACCAACACACCAAATGTACAGTAGAAGTTCATGAACCATAAATAATGCAAAGAACCTTTGCTTGACAAACTCAATGAAGGGGCTTGTCCCCATTTGAACATCTCTTATCTGGGAGTACACCTTGGAATCAGACTTAAACTCAAAACAGTACATTGCAAGCACAATTTCTGGTAGGAATTTCAGTAAATCCGTTCGGAATCCATGAACAATATCCATGTACAGGTTTTGTACATGTACAGAACCATGAATACCCATGTACAGGATTATGATGTCCATTGTAAATTATTTTACAAAAGATTATTTATTGAAACAACAGTCAAAGACATGATAGGCTGTAAAAGACTGGGATGTTACTCCTATATAACAGGCACACATTAAAAACAATAAGACAGAAGGATTCTTTAAATTATACATTTTGGCAACAAGATAGAAAAATGGTTGTGTAATCAGGGAGATGTTCTACTGAAATACATTGGTGATAACAAGGTGGGTAGAGAACTGCAACTGGGTTGTGATGCCGTACTCAATACACTTGGGGAAGGTGATGCCATGGGTATTAACGTTAAACCCTCAAAACTCACCTGCTGAAGAAATCCAAAAATATTTTGTTGGAATTATAATTAACCCTGGCAGTACCAAAGCCAAGGAGAAGGAAAAAAAAAATTGGCTTTACGTTACGTTCTCAAATGCCAAAGCCGAGGGGGGAAAAAAATGAAAAAATAAATAAATAAATAAATTACTGCAATTAATTCATTGAATTCGCCATTTGTAAATACTGCACTAATACTAATAAAACTAATAATACTGCAACCAATAATAGCTATCCTTGTAAAAAGAAATCTCACATAAATTAGCATTCATAAACCTATTTGTGAACAACAGTTTGGTTTCATGCCAAGAAAGAGCATCACAGACGCAGTGTTTGCTTTGAGGATGTTAATAGAGAAGTACAGAGAAGGTCAGAAGGAGCTGCATTGTGCCTTTGTGGATCTGGAGAAAGCATATGACAGGGTGCCGAGAGAAGAACTGTGGTATTGTATGAGGAAGTCTGGAGTGGCAGAGAAGTATGTTAGAGTGGTGCAGGACATGTATGAGAGATGTAAGACAGTGGTGAGGTGTGCTGTCGGTGTGACAGAAGAGTTCAAGGTGGAGGTGGGACTGCATCAAGGGTCAGCTCTCAGCCCCTTCTTGTTTGCTATGGTGATGGACAGGCTGGCAGACGAGGTTAGACAAGAATCTCCATGGACTATGATGTTTGCAGATGACATCGTGATCTGTAGTGAGAGCAGAGAACAAGTGGAGGAAAATCTAGAGAGGTGGAGGTATGCCCTGGAAAGGAAGGGAATGAAGGTTAGTCTCAGTAAGACAGAATACATGTGTGTGAACGACAAGGACCCAAGAGGAACGGTGCGGTTACGGGGGCAGAGATAAAGAAGGTGGAGGATTTTAAGTACTTAGGCTCAACAATCCAGAGCAATGGAGAGTGTGGAAAAGAGGTGAAGAAGCGCGTGCAGGCAGGGTGGAATGGATGGAGAAATGTGTCCGGTGTGATGTGTGATAGGAGAGTATCGACAAGAATGAAGGGAAAAGTGTACAAGACGATGATGAGGCCAGCGATGTATGGTTTAGAAACAGTCGCCCTGGGGAAAAGACAGGAGTCAGAGTTGGAGGTAGCAGAGATGAAAATGTTGAGGTCTTCTTTGGGAGTAACGAGGATGGATAGGATCAGAAAGGAGTACATCAGAAGGACAGCACATGTTAGATGTTTTGGAGACAAAGTCAGAGAGGCTAGATTGAGATGGTTTGGACATGTACAAGAAGAAGAAGAAGAAGAAGAAGGGGAAAAAGTGAAAGAAAATGCCAATTACGCAAAAAAACCCTAAACCAACACAAAACAACCCAAAATCTCCAATCAAAACTAGTTATATTGTTCTGAGGTGCACATCTGAGTGTGTGCACACACATCTGCATGCACGTGTCTGTATGTGCGTGTATTTTTTATTTAAATCTTATGCATAATTTTTGAATGTTTGTAATTATAAGCATTTATAGCATGGAATATGTATTTATTGATATTATACTAGTCCTTCTCAAAAAAATAGCATATTATGATAAAGTTCATTATTTTCTGTAATGTACTGATAAAAATTAAACTTTCATATATTTTAGATTCATTTCACACCAACTGAAATATTTCAGGTCTTTTATAGTTTTAATACTGATGATTTTGGCATACAGCTCATGAAAACCCAAAATTCCGATCTCAAAAAAATTAGCATATCATGAAAAGGTAGTCTAAACGAGTTATTAACCTAATCATCTGAATCGACCAATTAACTCTAAACACCTCCAAAAGATTCCTGAGGCTTTTAAAAACTCCCAGCCTGGTTCATTACTCAAAACCGCAATCATGGGTAAGACTGCCGACCTGACTGCTGTCCAGAAGGCCATCATTGACACCCTCAAGCAAGAGGGTAAGACACAAAGAAATCTCTGAGTGAATAGGCTGTTCCCAGAGTGCTGTATCAGGCACCTCAGTGGGACGTCCGTGGGAAGGAAAAAGTGTGGCAGAAAACGCTGCACAACCAGAAGAGGTGACCGGACCCTGAGGAAGATTGTGGAGAAGGGCCGATTCCAGACCTTGGGGGACCTGTGGAAGCAGTGGACTGGGCTACAGGTGCCGCATTCCGTAGGTCAAGCCACTTTTTAACCAGAAACAGCGCCTGACCTGGGCTACAGAGAAGCAGCTCTGGACTGTTGCTCAGTGGTCCAAAGTACTTTTTTTGGATGAAAGCAAATTTTGTGTGTCATTCGGAAATCAAGGTACCAGAGTCTGGAGGAAGACTGGGGAGAAGGAAATGCCAAAATGCCTGAAGTCCAGTGTCAAGTCCCCACAGTCAGTGATGGTCTGGGGTGCCATGTCAGCTGCTGGTGTTGGTCCACTGTGTTTTATCAAGGGCAGGGTCAATGCAGCTAGCTATTAGGAGATTTTGGAGCACTTCATGCCTCCATCTGCTGAAAAGCTTGATGGAGATGAAGATTTTCATTTTTCAGCACGACCTGGCACCTGCTCACGGTGCCAAAACCACTGCTAAATGGTTTACTGACCATGGTATTACTGTGCTCAATTGGCCTGCCAACTCTCCTGACCTGAACCCCATCGAGAATCTGTGGGATATTGTGAAGAGAAAGTTGAGAGACACCAGACCCAACACTGTGGATGAGCTTAAGGCCGCCATCGAAGCATCCTGGGCCTCCGTAACACCTCAGCAGTGCCACAGGCTGATTGCCTCCATGCCACGCTGCATTGAAGCAGTAATTTCTGCAAAAGGATTCCTGACCAAGTATTGAGTGCATAACTGAATATAATTATTTGAAGGTTCACTTTTTTTGTATTAAACGCACTTTTTTATTGGTCGGATGAAATATGCTAATTTTTTGAGATAGGAATTTTTGACTTTTCATGAGCTGTATGCCGAAATCATCAGTATTAAAACAATAAAAGACCTGAAATATTTCAGTTGATGTGCAATGAATCTAAAATCTCTGAAAGTTTAACTTTTATCAGTACATTACAGAAAATAATGAACTTTATCACAATATGCTAATTTTTTTAGAAGGACTAGTATAAGGAGAACTTTGTTAAACGTTGTGTCGGACTTAATTCTATGGCGGATTTTCCAAGAAATGCCTAATTTACCTGCGGTTTCCAAAAGAGTACAGCAGGGGAAAGTTACATGATGTTCAGAGTTACCAGCAGAAATGTGTGATGCCTCGCTCTGCAATGCAATTTTTGTAGATGAGGTATTGATGGTTTGTAAAACTGCGACGTGAATTAAGAGATTAATTAAGAGATTAAGTCTCCGAGGTACGAGATGCACGGCCCGCCCCTGCCAGTTTAGTGTGGGGTGACCTGATCACTGGATCCAGCCATGTTGATGTTGGCATTCAGTTAAATACAGAAATTGACAACCTGGTTCATATCTTTTTCTTTCGCCAAAATCTTTTTTTGTATCGGTGATCTTAAAGTTTGGAAACTATAGGGTCGAAAAACCACACCGTATAGTTCTTAAAGAAAGTACAGTACGTTGATTTAATATTTTTTAGTTAATTTTTTGTCAGTACCTAATTAAGAAGTCCTCTATTTTTTCGGTAGAACTACTGATGAGTCATCGATATCGGTAGATTCAGTAATGTACAGCTTACCGTTATCCTTTGTTTCCCATTGGAGTACTGTACATAAAAACTGTTCCTTCGTTTTCCAAACCGGGGGCGTGCCTGTGCCACGCCCCAATTCCAGCCAAGTTAAATGCGTCACGTCGGATAAAACGGTTCTTTTCTTACACACTTTATTCTTAATATTTCTACTATAATAATTTACACGCTTTAGATCTTCCCACAACTAAACAGTCCTTCATAATCCATGACAGCCAAATGCATTTCACCAGTAATTATCAGTGAACGCGGAAGGGTTTATTGGACTAGAATGACAGTGAACGCTCCTTCTTCTTCTTCTTCAGCTTGATATCCGCGTGTTGCTGTGACAATACTGCCACTTAGTGGATATGATGTTATCAACTTATCACATATGAGCTGACTAGCTTTACACTGGGTGATGTTATTCACATATAGTACACACAGTATGTACTGTATACTGTATTACAGGGGTCGGTAACCTTTGTGACTAAGAGAGCCAAAAAAAACCCACATTTTAAAATCTAATCCTCTGAGAGCCAAATATACACACACATTTTATATATACATATATACACACACACACACACGTCTTTTCTTTTCAGCTTTTCCCTTTTCTCAGGGGTCGCCACAGCGAATCATCTGATTCGCACATTTGATTTGGCATAGGTTTTTACGTCGGATTCCCTTCCTGTCACAACCCTTTTAGCAAAGGACAGAAACACGTTGAATGCTTTGCAGCCTACTCTTTACGAAAGTCAGCAATGGTTCTTTTACATGCCTCTCACCATAGACAGTGAGGGCCATGGCCCGCCTTTGATAACCCAGTTAGCTGCACTGGGGGATAATATACACACTAATATATTATATATACACACACATACATACATACACACACACACACACACACACACACACACACACACACACGTATTGAGTATGTATTTATTGATATTATATACACATATACATCAGGTGATCCTACTTCGTGGATTTCGTTGGTGAATGTGGGGATCTCGGTCCCAATTAATCGCGGAAAGTGAGCGATCCCTGTATATGGAAATTCTGCTATTCTTTAGTGAAAAAGTTATTTTAATATAGGATTGAAACCATAAATGGGTTTACAATACATACCAGCTAATAAATATTAAAATATTAACAATTATTATATTTATGAATAACTTTTTTTTTCCTTTTTAAGATTGAGAGAGAAGGCTCTGCCTCTCCTGAATACATGTCACTGGTTTCAACACATGTTCAAATACTGGTACACTTTGAACAATATTCTTTTCTGAAGTTTATACTCACAGATCCTCTTCTGACTGTAGGACAATCCTGTCCTCTGCTGTCAGCTCTTCGTTTTCTTCACTGTTTATTGTATTATGTTGCTCTTTCTCTGGTTGCAGTATCGATTTCTATAATGCTTATATTAATGGCTCTATAGTAACTAGTCACTATGTTTTCCTTATAGTTGAACTTTTGTGGCTGATTTTTCCAAAGTCTATCTAAAAGTTCTTCAAAACACTGAACTGTTGGTGCAGACACTACTGTTACTGGCAAAGTCTTCCAAATGTCCACAACTCTTCGAGTGAAAGCATTTTTTTAAATCTTGATCTGTTTTTTACATAGTTTATATTCATGTCCTCTAGTTTTTGATCTCCTGAAGCTAATGGCATAAAACTGCATACTTGCTTATCATATTTTCCAGTCAGAATTTTGTAAGTCTCTATCATGTCACCTCTTGATCTGCTATATGCCAAAGTTAAGTTGTTTTAGTCTCTCATGATAACTTAAGTCTTTCAATTTTGGTATTATTTTAGTTGCTCTTCTCTGAACATTTTCGATGGCTTCTATGTGTTTAACAAGATGTGGGTTACAGATTTGATTAGCATATTCTAAATGTTGTCTCACAAGTGAGGAATAAAGTACTTGTAATGAATAACTGTCCATATATTCCATAGATCTTCTGATAACTCCCATTATTGAATTAGCCTTGTTTATCTTCTCTGCAATATGTTTATCAAATGTTAATTTATTGTCAATAATCACACCTATATATTTTTTCAGATTCTACACATTCCATTGGTAACATAGTTTCTGATAACGTGTATTTCCGATTTGAGACTTTGCCTTTTCCTATCCTCATTGTTTTACACTTATCTGGATGAAATTTTAACAGCCATTTTTCTGACCAATCATATAATTAGTGAATGTCTTTTTGAATCACTTCCATGTGTTATAGAATTTGGTATGTCATTGATATACATCACAAATAATAATGGTCCAAGGATAGAACCTTGTGGAATGCCACTAGTTACTTGTTTCCAATCAGAATGTTGACCATTTACAATAACTCTCTGCCTTCTGTTTTCTAAGAATTCTTCTATCCATCTTTTAAATATTCCATTAATTCCATACCACTCAAGTTTGTAAATGAGCCTTCTATGAGGAACCTCGTCAAAGACTTTCATAAAATCGCAGTAGACTGCATCAATACATCCTCCCTGATCTAAGATTTCTGTCCAATTATCGAGACCTTGTATTAATTGTAATACTGTTGATCTGCCACTTGTAAAGCCAAATTGTTTATCACAAAACATGTCATGTCTTTTCATATGATTCATTATTTTCTCTCTAATGAATTGTTCCATAGTCTTGCATATAATACTCGTGAGACTAACAGGTCTGTAGTTTCCTGCTTGCACCCCACTGCCTTTCTTATATAAAGCTGTAATATTTGCACATTTCCAATCATCTGGAATTTTACCTGTTATGAATGACGTATTAAAGATTATTGATAATGGTTCACATATAATTGTAGCGGTCTCTTTTAGCTCTCTAGGGTGAATACCATCCGGCCCTGGAGATTTTGATATCTTGAGATTTTCCAGTTTCTTTAGTACTAGATTTGGAGTTATGATAAAATAGTCTATACCTGGCACACTGTCGTTATCCATCTCAAAGTTTATGTTACCATCTTCCTCCGTGAATACGGATGAGAAAAATTCACTGTTGGTTTTGACTGATTAATTGTCATCTACATATAAATCTGGGATCTTCTTACTCGACTTAATTTTACTTTGCACATATTTCCAAAAACATTTTGTATTATCCTTGATTTTTAAAACTAGCTCCTTTTCATATAATTTAGTGCTTTTCCTGGTATGAAGTCTGACTTGATTTCTTACTTTGCAATAATCTTTATAAACTTTTTCACTTCTTGTTTTTAAGTACTTTGTCCATAGCCTTTCTTTTTTTTTTAATTTTAGTTCTAATATTTCTAGATAAGGGAACAGGGTTTTAGTTCCAATCTTTTTTTCTTCTGTTGCTTTTCAGTGGTATATACTAGTCCTATTAACCTAATCATCTGAATCAACCAATTAACTCTAAACACCTGCAAAAGATTCCTGAGGCTTTTAAAAACTCCCAGCCTGGTTCATTACTCAAAACCGCAATCATGGGTAAGACTGCCGACCTGACTGCTGTCCAGAAGGCCATCATTGACACCCTCAAGCAAGAGTGTAAGACACAGAAAGAAATCTCTGAGTGAATAGGCTGTTCCCAGAGTGCCGTATCAAGGCACCTCAGTGGGACGTCTATGGGAAGGAAAAAGTGTGGCAGAAAACGCTGCAGAAGAGGTGACCGGACCCTGAGGAAGATTGTGGAGAAGGGCCGATTCCAGACCTTGGGGGACCTGTGGAAGCAGTGGACTGGGCAACAGGTGCCGCATTCCCAAGGTCAAGCCACTTTTGAACCAGAAACAGCGGCAGAAGCGCCTGACCTGGGCCACAGAGAAGAAGCACTGAACTGTTGCTCAGTGGTCTAAAGTACTTCTTTAGGATGAAAGCAAATTTTGCATATCATTCGGAAATCAAGGTGCCAGAATCTGGAGGAAGACTGGGGAGAAGGAAATGCCAAAATGCCTGAAGTCCAGTGTCAAGTACCACAGTGAGTGATGGTCTGGGGTGCCATGTCAGCTGCTGGTGTTGGTCCACTGTGTTTTATCAAGGGCAGGGTCAATGCAGCTAGCTATCAGGAGATTTTGGAGCACTTCATGCTTCCATCTGCTGAAAAGCTTGATGGAGATGAAGATTTTCATTTTTCAGCACGACCTGGCACCTGCTCACAGTGTCAAAACCACTGGTAAATGGTTTACTGACCATGGTATTACTGTGCTCAATTGGCCTGCCAACTCTCCTGACCTGAACCCCATAGAGACTCTGTGGGGTATTGTGAAGAGAAAGTTGAGAGACACCAGACCCACCACTGTGGATGAGCTTAAGGCCGCTATCGAAGCACCCTGGGCCTCCGTAACACCTCAGCAGTGCCACAGGCTGATTGCCTCCATGCCACGCCACATTGAAGAAGTCATTTCTGCAAAAGGATTCCCGCCCAAGTATTGAGTGCATAACTGAACATAATTATTTGAGGGATGACATTTTTTTTGTATTAAAAACACTTTTTTTTTATTGGTCGGCTGAACTATGCTAATTTTTTTTTTTTTAGATAGGAAGTTTTGGTTTTTATGAGCTGTATGCCAAAATCATCAGTACTAAAACAATAAAAGACCTGAAATATTTCAGTTGGTGTGCAATGAATCTAAAATATCTGAAAGTTTAATTTTTATCAGTACATTACAGAAAATAATGAACTTTATCACAATATGCTAATTTTTTGAGAAGGACTAGTATGTCTATAGGCGGCACGGTGGCTTAGTGATTAGCACGTCTGCCGCAAAGCAAGAAGGCCTGGGTTCGATTCCCGGCCTGGGCGTTTTTGTGTGGAGTTTGCATGTTCTCCCCGTGCTTGCATGGGTTTCTTCCGGGTGCTCCAGTTTCCTCCCACAATACAAAGACATGCACAGTAGGTTAATTGGCTGTTCTAAATTGCCCGTAGGTTCGCATTGTAGCTAACGATCTGGAGAGGGATGGGCACCACCAGGCGAAAAATCAGCCCAAGTCTCACCATGAAGGCATCCCAACGACATCCCTGGATGTTAAGGGATAAGTGAAGTGAAGAAGATATACTAGTCCTTCTCAAAAAATTAGCATATTGTGATAAAGTTCATTATTTTCTGTAATGTACTGATAAAAATTAAACTTTCATAGATTTTAGATTCATTGCACACCAACTGAAATATTTCAGGTCTTTTATTGTTTTAATACTGATGATTTTGCATAGAGCTCATGAAAACCCAAAATTCCTATCTCAAAAAATTAGCATATCATGAAAAGGTAGTCTAACCGAGCTATTAACCTAATCATCTGAATCAACAAATTAACTCTAAACACCTGCAAAAGATTCCTGAGGCTTTTAAAAACTCCCAGCCTGGTTCATTACTCAAAACCGCAATCATGGGTAAGACTGCCAACCTGACTGCTGTCCAGAAGGCCATCATTGACACCCTCAAGCAAGAGGGTAAGACAGAGAAAGAAATCTCTGAGCGAATAGGCTGTTCCCAGAGTGCCGTATCAAGCCACCTCAGTGGGACGTCTGTGGGAAGGAAAAAGTGTGGCAGAAAACGCTGCACAACCAGAAGAGGTGACCGGACCCTGAGGAAGATTGTGGAGAAGGGTCGATTCCAGACCTTGGGGGACCTGTGGAAGCAGTGGACTGGGCTACAGGTGCCGTATTCCCCAGGTCAAGCCACTTTTGAAGCAGAAACAGCGGCAGAAGCGCCTGACCTGGGCTACAGAGAGGCAGCACTGGACTGTTGCTCAGTGGTCCAAAGTACTTTTTTTGGATGAAAGCAAATTTTGCATGTCATTTGGAACTCAAGGTGTCAGAGTCTGGAGGAAGACTGGGGAGAAGGAAATGCCAAAATGCCTGAAGTCCAGTGTCAAGTCCCCACAGTCAGTGATGGTCTGGGGTGCCATGTCAGCTGCTGGTGTTGGTCCACTGTGTTTTATCAAGGGCATGGTCAATGCAGCTAGCTATCAGGAGATTTTGGAGCACTTCATGCTTCCATCTGCTGAAAAGCTTTATGGAGATGAAGATTTCATTTTCCAGCACGACCTGGCACCTGCTCACAGTGCCAAAACCACTGCTAAATGGTTTACTGACCATGCTATTACTGTGCTCAATTGGCCTGCCCACTCTCCTGACCTGAACCCCATAGAGAATCTGTGGGATATTGTGAAGAGAAAGTTGAGAGACACCAGACCCAACACTGTGGATGAGCTTAAGGCCGCTATCGAAGCATCCTGGGCCTCCATAACACCTCAGCAGTGCCACAGGTTGATTGCCTCCATGCCACGCCCCATTGAAGCAGTCATTTCTGCAAAAGGATTCCCGACCAAGTATTGAGTGCATAACTGAACATAATTATTTGAAGGTTGACTTTTTTTGTATTAAAAACACTTTTTTCTATTGGTCGGATGAAATATGCTAATTTTTTGAGATAGGAACTTTGGGTTTTCATGAGCTGTATGTCAACATCATCAGGATCAAAATAATAAAATAACTGAAATATTTCAGTTGGTGTGCAATGAATCTAAAATCTATGAAAGTTTAATTTTTATCAGTACATTACAGCAAATAATGAACTTTATCACAATATGCTAATTTTTTGAGAAGGACTAGTATGTCTATAGCTTCCTGGAGTTTATGTTTAAACACAAGCCACTGTTTATTATATCATCCTCACACTCACTGAAGATTTCATTCCAGTCTATGTTCAAATGTTCATTTATAGTTTCATAATGTCCTTTATCATGGAGATACTTTTTGGTATGTTGTTCACTATTTAACACGTTAACCTCTAGGGTGAACTTGATAACCGAATGGTCACTTTTATCAACTGGTGCATCTATTTGTATATCTTTCACACATCCTTCATCTTTAGTGAATAAAATATCTATGCAACTAGGAATATTAGTTATTATATTATATATTAGAATATATTTTCTCTGTCTGTTAGCATTAGCGATAACTATAGCTACAAACCAGCTTCATCTCCTACTTTCACTTAAACGCTATAAGCTGTAAATAACATGCAATTATTCCTTTGTGATACGCATTCAATCTTCTTTTTCTTTTCCTTTCGGCTTTTCCCTTCAGGGGTCGCCAAGGCAAACCATCCGCCTCCATCTCACCCGATCTCTGTATCTTCTACTCTTACACCAACTACCTTCATGTCCTCCTTCACCACATTCATAAATCCTCTCTTTGGTCTTCCTCTAGGCCTTCTGCCTGGTAGTTCCAACCTCAGCATCCTACTACTAATATACTCACTATCTCTCTTCTGTACATGTCCAAACCATCTCAATCTACCCTCTCTGACTTTGTCTCCAAAACGTCTTACATGTGCTGTCCCTCTGATGTGCTCATTCCTGATCCTATCCATCCTCGTTACTACCAAAGAGAACCTCAACATTTTCATCTCTGCTAACTCCAACTCTGACTCCTGTCTTTTCCCCAGGGCCACTGTTTCTAAACCATACAACATCGCTGGCCTCATCACCGTCTTGTACACTTTTCCTTCCATTCTGCTGATACCTTCCTATCACACATCACACCGGACACTTTTCTCCAACCATTCCAACCTGCCTGCACACACTTCTTCACCTCTTTTCCACACTCTCCATTGCTCTGGATTGTTGAGCCTAAGTACTTAAAATCCTCCACTTGCTTTATCTCTGTTTCCTGTAACCGCACCGTTCCTCTTGGGTCCTTGTCGTTCACACACATGTATTCTGTCTTACTGATGCTAACCTTCATTCCTCTCCTTTCCAGGGCATACCTCCACCTCTCTCGATTTCCCTGCACTTGTTCTCTGCTCTCACTACAAATCACAATGTCATCTATCAACCTTATTTTCGTCTCCACTATTTTACTTCTTCTCTTTAGTGGATATACTGCTGAACATAATATAGACGGCGTACGACAGTACATGAGTATGGAGTATGACGGTGAAACAGATCATTTTGTATTTTTTTACTGCTTGATAGAATCATAAATTATACATAAATTATTTCATAATAAGCTTTTTTTGTTGTTCTGTTCAGAGATATCTGCACGCATCTGTGTAAATTTCATTACATAAGGCTCTGTAAAAATAAATAAAAAGTTGAACCAGGCGTGTTATATCTTAAGTTTAATTTTACAACACAGAAAGTTTCCAGATTCATCGAAATTAATACATAAATATATATCAACCGCATACTTACGTTTAATATCTCTACACAATCACCAAAACAAATCGTTATACTTCCGGGTTATAGTAGAGTGAACATGATCAGATGATGCAGAGAAGAAAGAAGCTAGAGCAATGACGTTTTCTACGTCATTGAGCTAGAGGCTGCTGGTTGATCAATTAGTTCGTTTATTTTAAAAGCCCCGCCTACCACACAAAAGACACACTAATCGGAACACAACACAGTATACCTGTACAATAAAATATGTGCCTATATTTTTAATAACGACAATAATAAATATATTAAGACACAGTGATACATTTGTAACAAATAAAACATGATTCTTCAAACTCAAAATAAATTAAACTCATATGGCAAACCACTTAATCCTACTGGGTGTGAGTGTGAGTCTGAATGGTTGAGTGTTGGCTCTGCGACGGCCTGGCGAGCAATGAAAGTTTAATTTTTATCAGTACATTACAGAAAATAATGAACTTTATCACAATATGCTAATTTTTTTAGAAGGACTCGTACATATATATATATATATATATATATATATATATATATATATATATATATATATATATAGATAGATAGACAGATAGAGAGAAATGCAGCCATGAAGTGAGGGCACTAACCAGTGTCTCTCCCCTTATGCCGATCCCAAGTCTGGATAAATGCAGAGGGTTGCGACAGGAAGGGCATCCGCGTAAAACTTCTGCCACATTTAAAAATGCAAATGATCAAAACAAAATTCATACCGGATCGATTGAGGCCCGGGTTAACAACGACCGCCATCAGTGCTGTCAACCAACAGGGTGCTGATGGAAATTGGACTACTGTTGGTCGAAGGCGTCGAAGAAGGAGGCGGGGCGTGTCCGTAGGCAGAGAGAGAGAGAAGGAAATGCGTGAGCCTCGGACTGAGAGTAGGGACTTTGAATGTTGGAACTATGCAAGGGAAAAGATAGGAGCTGGCTGACATGATGCAGAGGAGGAAGGTGGACATACTGTGTGTTCAGGAGACAAGGTGGAAAGGTAGAAAGGCTAAAAGCTTAGGAGCAGGGTTTAAACTGTTTTATAATGGTGTGGATGGGAAGAGAAATGGAGTAGAGTCATCTTGAAGGAGGGGTTTGTCAGGAATGTTCTAGAAGTGAAAAGAGTGTCAGACAGAGTGATGAGTCTCAAGTTAGAAATTGAAGGCGTGATAGTCAATGTTGTTAGTGCTTATGCCCCACAGGCAGGATGTAAGCTAGAAAGAGAAGGAGAGATTCTGGAGTGAGTTAGATGAAGTGATGCAGAGTACCCCCAGAGGTGAAAGAGTGGTCATTGGAGCAGACTTCAATGGACATGTTGGTGCAGGCAACAGAGGGACGAGGAAGTGATGGGCAGGTTTGGTATCCAGGACAGGAACACAGAAGGACAGATGTTGATCGATTTTGCAAAAAGGATGGAAATGGCTGTGGTGAATACTTTCTTCCAGAAGAAACAGAAGCATAGGGTGACTTATGAAAGCGGAGGTAAGAGCACACAGGTAGACTACATCTTGTGTAGGCGATGTAATTTGAAGGAAGTCAGTGACTGCAAAGTAGTAGTGGGTGAGAGTGTTGCCAAACAGCATAGGATGGTGGTGTGCAGGATGACACTGATGGTGAGAAAGGTGAAAAGGCAAGGTAGAGCAGAAGACAAAGTGGTGGAAGCTGAAAAAGGAAGAGTGTCGTGTTGTCTTCAAGGAGGAGTTGAAACAGGCTTTGGGTAGTCAGGAAGTGCTTCCAGAGGACTGGACAACCACAGCCAATGTGATCAGGGAGACCGGTAGGAGAGTATTTGGTGTGTCCTCTGGAAGGAAAGTAGATAAGGAAACTTGGTGGTGGAATGAGGAAGTGCAGGAGTGTGTACAAAAGAAGAGGTTAGCCAAGAAGAAGTGGGACATTGAGAGGACCGAAGAGAGTAAACAGGAGTACAGGAGACACAGCGTAAAGGCGAAGGTAGCAGTGTCAAAGGCCAAACAGAGGCGATATGATGACTTGTATGATAGGTTGAACAGTAAGGAGGGAGAAAATGATCTATACAGGTTAGGCACAGCAGAGAAATAGAGATGGGAAAGAGCGTGCAGCAAGTTAGAGTGATAAAGGACAGAGAGGGAAATGTATTGACTGATGACAGAAGTGTGCTGGGAAGATGGAAAGAGTACTTTGAAGAGCTGATGAATGAGGAAAATGAGAGAGAAAAAAGAGTAGAAGGGGTGACCGTTGAGGAGCAGGAAGGAGCAAAGAATAGTAAGCGAGAAGTGAGGAGGGCATTGAAGAGGATGAAGAGTGGAAAGGCAGTTGGCCCTGATGACATACCAGTTGAGGTATGGAAGTGTCTAGGGGAGGTAGCAGTAGATTTTCTGACAAGAATATTCAACAAGGTCTTAGAAAGTGAGCAGATGCCAGAGGAATGGAGGAGAAGTGTGCTTGTGCCCATTTTTAAGAACAAGGCAGATGTACAGAGTTGTGGCAACTACAGAGGGATAAAGTTGATGAGCCATACAATGAAGCTATGGGAAAGAATAGTGGAAGCAAGACTAAGGGCAGAGGTCAGCATTTGTGAACAACAGTTTGGTTTCATGCCAAGAAAGAGCACCACAGATGCAGTGTTTGCTTTGAGGATGTTAATAGAGAAGTACAGAGAAGGTCAGAAGGAGCTGCATTGTGCCTTTGTGGATCTGGAGAAAGCATATGACAGGGTGCCGAGAGAAGAACTGTGGTATTGTATGAGGAAGTCTGGAGTGGCGGAGAAGTATGTTAGAGTGGTGCAGGACATGTATGATAGATGTAAGACAGTGGTGAGGTGTGCTGTCGGTGTGACAGAAGAGTTCAAGGTGGAGGTGGGACTACATCAAGGGTCAGCTCTCAGCCCCTTCTTGTTTGCTATGGTGATGGACAGGCTAACAGATGAGGTTAGACAAGAATCTCCATGGACTATGATGTTTGCAGATGACATTGTGATCTGTAGTGAGAGCAGAGACCAAGTGGAGGAAAATCTAGAGAGGTGGAGGTATGCCCTGGAAAGGAGGGGATTGAAGGTTAGTCTTAGTAAGACAGAATACATGTGTGTGAACGACAAGGACCCAAGAGGAACTTTGAGGTTACAGGGGCAGAGATAAAGAAGGTGGAGGATTTTTAAGTACTTAGGCTCAACAATCCAGAGCAATGGAGAGTGTGGAAAAGAGGTGAAGAAGCGTGCAGGCAGGTTGGAATGGATGGAGAAAAGTGTCGGTGTGATGTGTGATAGGAGAGTATCGGCAGAATGAAGGGAAAAGTGTACAAGGCGGTGATGAGGCCAGCAATGTTGTATGGTTTAGAGACAGTGGCCCTGGGGAAAAGACAGGAGTCAGAGTTGGAGGTAGCAGAGATGAAAATGTTGAGGTTCTCTTTGGGAGTAACGAGGATGGATAGGATCAGAAATGAGTACATCAGAGGGACAGCACATGTTGGATGTTTTGGAGACAAAGTCAGGAGGCTAGATTGAGATGGTTTGGACATGTACAGAGGAGGGATAGTGAGTATATTGGTCGTAGGATGCTGAGGTTGGAACTACCAGGCAAAAGGCCCAGAGGAAGACCAAAGAGAAGATTTATGGATGCAGTGAAGGCGGACATGAAAGTCGTTGGAGTAAGAGTAGAAGATGCAGAGGATAGGGAGAGATGGAGGCAGATCATTTGCTGTGGCGACCCCTGAAGGGAACAGCCGAAAGGAAAAGAAGAAGAAGAAGATAGATAGAGAGAGAGAGAGAGAGAGAATTTTCTGAGTAGATCCTTCCGTAGGAGAGTGCTCAATACTTTTTGGTAGAGCAAATAACAAAAATAAAAGGACAGGACAAAGGCTTTCTATTGAAACTCCATTTATCACTACAGATCTGTTTCGAGGGGTGGTGAAACCATCCTCTCTCTTCAGGTGATTATAGAAGAATTAATATAGAAGAATTTCTTCTATAATCACCTGAAGAGAGAGGATGGTTTCACCACCCCTCGAAACAGATCTGTAGTGATAAATGGAGTTTCAATAGAAAGTCTTTGTCCTGTCCTTTTATTTTTGTTTTATATATATATATATATATATATATATATATATATATATATATATATATATATATATATATATATATATATACAAAGGACAGGACAAAGGCTTTCTATTGGAAACTCCATTTATCACTACAGATCTGTTTTGAAGTGGTGAAACCATCCCTCTCTTCAGGTGATTACAGAAGAAATTCTTCTATATTAATTCTTCTGTAATCACTCTGAAGAGAGGATGGTTTCACCACTCGAAACAGATCTTGTAGTGATAAATGGAGTTTCAATAGAAAGCCTTTGTCCTAATCCTTTGTTATTTGCTCTACCAAAAAGTATTGAGCACTCTCCTACTGGAAGGATCTACTCAGAAAATCCTCTATATATATATATATATATATATATATATACACACACACACACACACACACACACACACACACACACACACACACTTTTTTTTACAAAAATAAAAAAATGAAAGGAACAACTTTTGAACAATGTCAAACTTGAATTACAACTTTGGCCTATGTTTTGTTTAAAGCAGATAAAAGTGCCACGCTCAAGGGCCCCTAGCTTAACAGTCCAGTCAGGAGTCCAAAGTCTTAATTACTAAGTAACCATTAACTCTATATTTTCATTTTTTTTTGTTTTGTTTGTTTGTTTGTTTTTAATCATGTCTATTTGGGTCGTAGGAAGGCTGCACATATCTCAGCCAAATTTGAGCAAAGGTGGGTACACCCTGAACAGTTCACCAGACCATTGCACCAGACCAACACACACACACACACACACACACACACACACACACACACACACACACACACAGGAGGAGCAATTTGGAACAGCCAATTAACGTAATGTGACAGGCTTTGGTCTGGGGGTAAACAGGTACACTCACAACAGAGAACCCAGGAACTGAATCCAGGATCCCTTTGCTGTGAGGTTGGAAGTGCTCACCACTTTTCCACTGTGCGCTTTCTTAATTATTTGTTTGTTCGTTGGTTATATTAGTCAGATGCATGTGAAAACCTGATATCTCCATTTTTTGTCAAAAATAAAATCATGCATGGATATAAACTAAGATAACCCTCTGCATCTATTTACGGTGGCTCCATCTTGCTGTTCCACACACGCCCACACACACACACACACACACACACACACACACACACACACACACACACACACACACACACACACACATGAATTGTACTTTTATTCTGTTTTTTGTCATTCCTGAAAAAAATTAAAAATGGAGATGACAGGTTTCATCACGAGACTAAAACAATTTTTTTTACATATACACATTATCGTTCATTCATTCATCTTCTGTAACTGCTTAATCCTCATTAGGATCGCGGGGAGGCTGGTGCCCTTCCCAGCCGACTCTGGGCGAGGGAAGAGTACACCCTGGACAGCTCGTCAGGCCATCACATGACGGAAACATGCTGACGGCTATGCGGCTACTCTTGTCAAAAGTCAGCAATGTTTCTTTTACATGAACCTCTCACCGCAGACAGTGAGACACATGGCCGGCCTTTGATAATCCAGTCAGCTGCACTGGGGGACATATACAGATTATTGATGAATAAATGATGGGCATGCACAATATTGGCTAAAAATAATAGGCAAGAAGTGTTTCGTCCATTTAAATACTGTGGATTCATAAAAATATCTTTAAATGCTAAAAAATTGGGGCAGTGGTGGCGTGGTGGGAAGTTGCTGGATAACTGATCTCAAGATCGGGGGTTCAGCACCACTATCAACGGTTGTCACTGCTGTCCCCCGTAGTGCAACTAACTCAGTTATCAAAGGCCGGCCATGTATCTCACTGTCTGTGTTGAGAGGCTGTAAAGTAACTATTGCAGACTTTTGTCAAGAGGAGTTGTGTAGCCTTCGTGTGACTGTCCTGCGATGACCTGGTGAGCTGTCCAGGGTTCATTCTGCCCTCACCCAGAGTCGGTTGAGATGGGCACCAATCTTCCTGCGACCCTAATTAGGATTAAACGATTCAGAAAAATTAATGGATGAATGTTAAAAAAACATACATATATGGTGACATACAGCAACAGTGTGCAGTACATAGATGATATATATAAAGGGCCTCTGAGAGAAGAAACTAAACTAAGTTTTTGAAACTAAAGGAAGGCTTCCTATCATAATATTTAGTTGCGATATTAACAAGTTGACCTGCTGGTCTCTGTGTATGAGTGCAAAAATCCAAAGGTGATAATCATAACAACGAAGAGAAGCCAGCGTAAAATGTCATACCACAGTGGTAGTCCTGACCATGACCTAAAAAGGAAAAATAAAATCTACATTAGTAGATACATGCAGGTCATTTTTAGCTTTCATTCTGCTGCACAAAAATCATTATGTTCAAACCTGAGATCGAAGTTTTCCGTGCAGTTCTGATTGCAACAGACTGACTGATTAACAGCTGAACTGCTCTGTGGGACAAATATGGAGCTTGAAATTTCCTCAGAGATGCTGGTGCTTATCATTGGAGATGTTGTTGTTGTCTTGCAATCATAGTGCTCTATTAGAAGCTCTGAAATGGGTGACATAGATATAACTCAAATAATACTTCATGAAATAGAGACCAATGAGTTCAGGTGTAAATTATCCTTTATATTAAAAAAAGATATTATAAACAGGGTGGTTTTGATGCAGTGGTAGTACATCTGCTTCACAGCAGGAAACTCAGGCTTGGATACTTCTGTATGGGGTTTGCACGTTCTTCCCGTGCCTGCATAGGTTTCGACTGGATACTTCGGTTTTCTTCCACAATCCAAACACTTCCACATGAGGCTAATTTGGTTGTTCCAAATTGATGTGTGAGACCAAAGGTGATATTTGTATTGCCCTGTAATGGTCTGGTGAATGTCAACCAGTGTCAGCGAAGATAGGCACCAGTCTCCCCGTCACCCGAATAGGATTAATCGGTTCAGCAAATGAATGAACGGAATTATAAAAAATATACTATTTGCCTCTTGTATTATAAGTGAAACTGACCATCAGATGTGAGTGAATAAACACACTTCTCCTTTCCAGCCTGTAGAAGATAAAGAGAAATGGGTTTACTCTGTTCTCTGCTCACAGCGTTCTGAACCAAACAGACATACTGAGCGTCCTCCGTTAGAGAATCACAGCGCAAGAGCAGATCAGCAGAGCTTTGTTGGAGAACGTCTTGAGGTCGGGCCTCTCTGAACCAGCTGTATTTCACGTTGGTGCCTTTCTCAGTCTGGCAGCGCAGGAGAACCGCCTGTCCCTGACATGTCTCCACAGGTGAGCCATCCAGCCAAACCTTTGGTTTACTCACTGCTTCTGAAATTCACACCAGTTTCACATTGTTTAATTAAAAACTTCCTTATAAATCTCTGTAGTGCATAAAAGGTTTTTGAGACCAGGTGCATTTCTTTTGTGTTTTTTAAAACTAATACTGGCATTGAAATGAGTAACCTATTTTATACCTACAATACTTATGTTCATTCAGTTCATTTTCTCTAACCACTTAATCCTAATTTGGGTCGCGGGGAGGCTGGTGCCCATCCCAGCCAACTTCGGGTGAGGGCAGAGTACACCCTGGACAGCTCGCCAGGCCATCGCAGGGCAGAAACACGCCGACGGCTTTGCAGCCTACTCTTTACGACAGTCAGCAATGGTTCTTTTACATGCCTCACACCATAGACAGTGAGAGACATGGCTGGCCTTTGATAACCCAGTTAGCTGCACTGGGAGGCAAAGTGACAACCTTGTGGAGAGTGGGACTCGAACCCCCAACCTTAGGATCAGCGATCCAGCGCCCTATACCACTAGACCACCACTGTCTCCACATACATACATACATATATATATATATATATATATATATATATAGAGAGAGAGAGGATTTTCTGAGTAGATCCTTCCGTAGGAGAGTGCTCAATACTTTCTGGTAGAGCAAATAACAAAAGGACAGGACAAAGACTTTCTATTGAAACTCCATTTATCACTACAGATCTGTTTCGAGGGGTTGTGAAACCATCCTCTCTCTTCAGGTGATTATAGAAGAACCTGAAGAGAGAGGATGGTTTCACCACCCCTCGAAACAGATCTGTAGTGATAAATGGAGTTTCAATAGAAAGTCTTTGTCCTGTCCTTTTGGTATATATATATATATTATATAAAAAATGCAGGTATATACTTATGTATACCTATCTATTAGTATTACCAAATCAGGACATCACAGAGCTGAAGTGCAGTAGATCCATACATTAGTTCCCTTTAGTAGTGGCTGACTGCAGTGGGGAAGAGTGGGTTATGGTTCAGCTGGAAGTAAAGTTCATTTTCTAAACCGATTTCTTCTTTATTTGGGTCAAGGGTAGGTTAGAGCACCCTGAACAACTTTCAAGACCATTCTAGGGAAATTCACACTCATTCACCCCTAGGAGCACTTTGAAACAACCAATTAGTCTAATGTGGATGTTTTCGAATTGTAGGAGGAAACGGGACTACAGTACCCCGAGAGAACCCACACAAGCACATGAAGAACATGCAAACTCCACACAAAAACGCCCTCACCAAGACTTGGACTCGAACCCAGAACCTACTGTTTTTTATTGATTCAGAATTTCTTGCTGACACTGATCGATAGTGGCCGAGTTGAGACCTGGCTTGGACATTTACGTATAGTATAACCCCAGACAAAAAAGGAGGATCTCAAATAAATCAAAAGTTATGAAGGAATTATCTATTGATTTTTGAACAAAGTAAAATTAACTGTCTAGGCTTCAAAAAGTTCAGGGATGTATTTTTTTTAAGGATGTTGCAGCATAATGTATATTTTACAATACAAGTTTTACAAGGTAGCATTCTTCCATTGTACTCGATTTAATCAACTCATTTGTAATTTTATTTTCTAAAATTATCATGACGTGTTTGATAGGACCGATTTGTGTCTAATATGAATTGGAGTGGATTGATAGAAAAATCAAATTTCTCCACAGAGGTTTGATTTAACTAAGGTGTGGTTCAACATTTTCAACATTTTCCCAAACGTACAGAGAGTACTCTCTTTTGACACCCCCCCCCAAAAAAAAGTGTACAAATAAATGTTGACGATCTCTCGGCAGGATTTTTTAATAAGATATTCAACAAAACAATGGTCAAACCTCTTTTATTAAATAAATCAATGTATTTCCTTGATCAATACCTCTTTTATACACCAGTCAAATAATAATGAAATCAATAAAAAATTATACTTATTATTATATACTTATCATTATACTTATTATGGGGCAGTGGTGGTCTAGTGGTATAAAGCGCCGGATCGCTGATCCAAAGGTTGGGGGTTTGAGTCCCACTCTCCACAAGGTTGTCACTGTCCCCCCCAGTGCAGTTAACTGGGTTATCAAAGGCCGGCCATGTCTCTCACTGTCTATGGTGTGAGGCATGTAAAAGAACCATTGCTGACTTTCGACAAGAGTAGGCTGCAAAGCCGTCAGCGTGTTTCCGCCCTGCAATGGCCTGGCGAGCTGTCCAGGGTGTACTCTGCCCGCGCCCTGAGTTGGCTGGAATGGGCACCAGCCCCCCCGTGACCCTAATTAGGATGACGCGGTTACAGAAAATAAACTGAACTGAACCTTTAAAGAATTCTTTTTAATGACACCAGCTTTAATATTAATATTAAGACATTTGGTGTTAATAATAAAAATGACATTGTTTTTAATAATATTATTTTATATTAAAATATAATTCAAAATGTCTGCATTTTTTATTGGTCATTGGCTTTTCGACGACCACGCTTCAGTTTGTGATCAGCTGCCTTCTGATGTTTCAGCAGCTGATACCGGGTTGGGTAGTATTCATAAATAAACCATTGCACACACAGTGGTTTTGTTTTATGTGCTTGTTGTATAAGTTATTGACCCGAAAGCCGCAATTGCTAAGTGCCCGCCTACACAAAGTTACTGTGTCCTCACTGGGTTGGTACAAAGTGCCACATGAACTATAGTGCATGCATATCACAGCATATTATAGGATATAAACAACATGGAATCTCACGCCAACAACATGCACAATTTTTCAGCAGAAAACGATTCGTCTATTACTCTCAGAAGAAGAATCAATTATTATAATTCAACCAAAAACATTTTCAACTATATTTCAAACTACATCTGCAAGTACAGGTGCTAATGCAGCTGTGTCGGGGGGGGGGGCACAAGCCAGTGTCTCTCCCTCACGCCGTTCCCAAGCCCGGATAAATGCAGAGGGCTGCATCAGGAAGGGCATCTGGCGTAAAACAAATGCCAAATAAAATATGCGAGTCACAAGAAAGAATTTCATACCGGATCAGTCGAGGCCCGGGTTAACAACGACTGCCATCAGTGCTGTTAACCAGGAGGGTGCAGAGTGGAGGTAGGAGCACACAGGTAGACTACATCTTGTGTAGGTGACGTAATTTGCAAGAAGCCAGTGACTGCAAAGTAGTAGTGGGTGAGAGTGTTCCCAAACAGCATAGGATGGTAGTGTACAGGATGATGCTGATGGCAAGGAAGGTGAAGAAGGCAAAGGCAGAGCAGAAGACAAAATGATGGAAGCTGAAAAAGGAAGAGTGTGGTATTGTCTTCAAGGAGGAGTTGAAACTGGCTTTGGGTGGTCAGGAAGTGCTTCCAGATGACTGGAAGGAGAGTACATAAGGAGACTTGGTGGTGGAATGAGGAAGTGCAGGAGTGTGTACAAAGGAAGAGGTTAGCTAAGAAGAAGTGGAACATTGAGACGACCGAAGAGAGTAAACAGGAGTACAGGGAGACACAGCGTAAGGCAAAGGTAGCGGTGTCAAAGGCCAAACGGAGGGCGTATGATGACTTGTATGCTCGGTTGGAAAATAAAGAGGGAGAAAATGATTTATACAGGTTGGCACAGCAGAGAAATAGAAATGGGAAGGACGTGCAGCAAGTTAGAGTGATTAAGGACAGAGAGGGAAATGTATTGACTAATGACAGAAGTGTGCTGGGAAGATGGAAAGTGTACTTTGAAGAGCTGATGAATGAGGAAAATGAGAGAGAAAAAAGAGTAGAAGAGGTGACTGTTGAGGACCAGGAAGTAGCAAAGATTAATAAGGGTGAAGTGAGGAGGGCATTGAAGAGGATGAAGAATGGAAAGGCATTTGTTACCGGTGGAGGTATGGAAGTGTCTAGGAGAGGTAGCAGAAGATTTCCTGACAAAAACATTCAACAAGGTCTTAGAGAGTGGGCAGATGCCGGAGGAATGGAGTAGAAGTGTGCTAGTGCCCATTTTTAAGAACAAGAGCGATGTGCAGAGTTGTGGCAAATACGTAGGGATAAAGTTGGTGAGCCATACAATGAAGTTATGGGAAAGAATAGTGGACATGTATGAGAGATGTAAGACAGTGGTGAGGTGTGCTGTCGGTGTGACAGAAGAGTTCAATGTGGAAGCGGGACTGCATCAAGGGTCAGCTCTGAGCCCCTTCTTGTTTGCTGTGGTGATGGACAGGCTAACAGACGAGGTTAAACATGATTTCCCATGGACTATGATGTTTGCAGATGACATTGTGATCTGTAGTGAGAACAGAGAACAAGTGTAGGAAAATCTAGAAAGGTGGATGTATGCCCTGGAAAGGAGGGGAATGAAGGTTAGCCTCAGTAAGACAGAATACATGTGCATGAATGACAAGGACCCAAGAGGAATGGTGAGGTTACAGGGAGCAGAGATAAGGAAGGTGAACATTTTAAGTACTTAGGCTCAACAATCCAGAGCAGTGGAGAGTGTGGAAAAGAGGTGAAGAAGCGTGTGCACGCAGGTTGGAATGGTTGGAGAAAAGTGTCCGGTGTGATGTGTGATAGGAGGGTATTGGCAGAGCGAAAGGAAAAGTGTACAAGACGGTGATAAGGCCAGCGATGTTGTATGGTTTAGAAACAGTGGCCCTGGGGAAAAGACAGGAGGCAGAGCTGGAGGTAGCAGAAATGAAAATGTTGAGGTTCTCTTTGGGAGTAACGAGAATGGATAGGATCAGGAATAAGCACATCAGAGGGACAGCACATGTAAGACGTTTTGGAGACAAAATCAGAGAGGCTGGATTGAGATGGTTTGGACATGTACAGAGGAGGGATAGTGAGTATATTGGTAGTAGGATGCTGAGTTTGCAACTACCAGGCAGAAGGCCTAGAGGAAGACCAAAGAGATGATTCATGGATGTGGTGAAGGAGGACATGAAGGCAATTGGTGAAAGAGAAGAAGATGCAGAGGTCAGGGTGAGATGGAGGCAGATGATTCGCTGTGGCAACCCCTGAAGGAAACATCCGAAAGGAAAAGAAGAAGAAGATCTGCAAGTACATGTGCTAAATACATTTACAAATTGAGCTGAAGTTATTTATCTATCCAAAGGTACAAACAAATATTAATACATATTTACTGCACAAAAACATACTATTAATTTGATAAAAGTACTGACCATTAGGCTGCAGATACAGGCTGGATGGTTTATGATTATTTTAGCCATTCATTCTCTGTGTGTCAAAAGGGGCAGTGGTGGTCTAGTGGATACGGTGCAGGATCGCTGATCCTAAGGTTGGGGGTTCGAGTCCCCACAGGGTTGTCACTGTCCCCCCAGTGCAGCTAACTGGGTTATCAAAGGCGGGCCATGTCTCTCACTGTCTATGGTGAGAGGCATGTAAAAGAACCATTGCTGAATTTCGTAAAAAAAGAGTAGGCTGCAAAGCCATCAGCGTGTTTCTGTCCCTTGCTAAAGGGTTGTGACAGGAAGGGCATCCGACGTAAAAATCCTATGCCAAATCAAATGTGCAAATCAGATGATTCACCGTGGTGACCTCTGAAGGGAAAAGCCGAAAGGAGAAGAAGAAGATATATATATATATATATATATATATATATATAGGATTTTCTGAGTAGATCCTTCCGTAGGAGAGTGCTCAATACTTTTTGGTAGAGCAAATAAACAAAAGGACAGGACATTTTGAATTATATTTTAATATCAAATTTATGATTAAAAACAACATCTGTTTGGAGGGGTGGTGAACCCATCCCCTCTCTTCAGGTGATTACAGAAGAATGATTACAAAGGATTATAAATGGAGTTTCAATAGAAAGCCTTTGTCCTGTCCTTTGTGTATATATATATATATATATATATATATATATATATATATATATATATATATATATATATATATATATATATGTATATATAGATAGAGAAAAGTATATATGTTTAAAATACCTGGTTACACAAGCAGGATAATTGTAAATTCTGGCACAAAGGCTCCACGTAATGTTAAAAATTCAACTAATTAATCTTTCTGTGTAAGCAGTAGTAAAGGTGGTTAGAGCATTTGACATTTCCTAAAATCAAGTAGGTGGTAAGTAGGTCACCTGATTTATTCAATTCATTTCAATACCCTCCCTGGGGTTGGTGAAGGCTAAACCATCCGCATATTTTAGAATCACAGAAATTCTGCATTGGTTCTCCCTCCTTTTTTCATGCCACTGGTGTATTACTGACCAAAACCTATTTTATGAAGGTAAAAAAGATCCTCTGCCACCGACCTTAGGGATCATTCAACATTTTCAACATTTTCCTAAGCGTACAAAACGTACGCTAGTGGGGAGAGGTAAGATGTCTGTGTACGCTTTTTAATATTTTAAGAATGTCAATCAACAATAATACATGCGTGCGTGAATTTTTTTTTTTTTTTGTGAGTATACATTTGAAACTCTCAATGCTTGATTCGCCAACCACCTAAGCAGTACACACACAACAACAACAACAACAACGTTGTTTGATTTGTTCTGTTTGACATAACACCGGTGTTAACTCTTAAAGTTTGTAAAGTGTAAGGCTACAGCTACCTTCTGATGTTTCAGCAGCTGATACCGGTTTGGGTAGTATTCATTGCAGACTTTGCAGATATGCAACACCGCAGGTGGTTGGCGAATTGCACATTGAGAGTTTCAAATGTACATGCACAAAAAAAAATATTCAAGAGCGCATGTATTATTGTTGACTGACATTTTTATATTAAAAAGCGTACACAGACATCTTACCCCCCTCCCCCTAGCGTACATTTTGTACGCATAGGAAAATGTTGAAAATGTTGAATGACCCCTATATATATATATATATTTTTTTTTTTTTTCATGTTTCAAATAAATCTTTATTTTTTTATATTGTTAAATATGTATTTTTCTCTATAATACAAAATAATGTATAACAATAATAATAATAATAAGAAGAAGAAGAAGAAGAAGAAGAAGACGAAGAAGAAGAAGAAGAATTTGTATACAGAACAAATCTATATTTAATGTTGATTATATATTTACATATTTAAAATTTCATTATTTAATATAATTAAAATGTGTATATTGTTTTTAGTGACACTTCTAGGTTAGATAGAAATATAATGTTGTTTAAACATGTTGTTCAAATTCTCTGATGGAGATGTGATGTAATAAAACTGTATTGATGCATATGATCATTTGATATCAAGTGTTAATTCAGCCCTGATGATTCGGAACAGATCTACTTTCCAAAGTATCACAGGATGGTAACTCTCTTCAAGTGGTTTTTGACACTAATTGAGGTATACAGTGCACTTTTAACACATTGCCTGTATTCTGAGATGATACAGAATGATGTGGGACAGTGATAGTCTTTTTATTCTACAACTACAGAATACATTCAGGCTGTTATATTGTTTTTGGTGTTGTTCTATTTTTAGTTTAATTTTGCTATTTAACATGAGGTCATGTAATCTATAAATTTAGTTTTTTTAGATTATCCATAGTTAATAAAACTTACCATCAGTTACCACGACTTTTATCTGAACCATGAGATCAGTGTAGGGTTTGTCAATCCCGGCCCAGTAAATTCCAGTGTCCTCCAGCTGGAGTTGTGTCATACGAATGTGAAAGGTTCTGAACCGATTTTCCTGTATCCATGCCTTAGTCTTGAGTCGTGCTGTTTTGAATCCATCTGTATCCATTAATACCTCACAAGTGTTTCTGGATTCCCCAAGACACCAATACTTCTTACTGAACAAAGACTGACTTTGAGTGTAACTACAGCGAACATTAATCTCTTGCCCAATTGTAGTATGGATAATATATTTATCACACTGCAGCTGAGCATGAACTGTGGAAAAAAGCACAAAAACACAAGCTGTACATAAACAATCATTAAAACAAGCTGTTTGAAATGGATTATTATTATTATTATTATTATTATTATTATTATTATTATTATTATTATCAGCAGTAGTAGTAGTATTGTAACTCATTCATGCACTCATTTGCTGAACTGTTTAATCATATTAGGGTCGCAAGGAGGATGGAACCTATGTACCTGTACTGGGTGAAGGCAGGGTACACCCTGAATAGTTTGCCAGACCATCGCAGGGCCAGCATATACACAACCGTTCAGACTTGCACATAGAACAGCCAATTGACCTAATGTGCATGTCTTTGGCTTGCGGGAGGGAACCTGTCTGTTTTCTCTTATAAATTATATTATATTAATTATATTATATTATATAAACTTATCATTTTCTGAACCGCGTAATCCTAATTAGGGTCGCGGGGAGGCTGGTGCTCATCTCAGCTGACAAGCCTGCAAGGGCATAATACACCATGGACAGCTCGCCAGGCCATCGCAGGGCAGAAACACGCTGACGGCTATGCAGCTCCTCTTGATAAAAGTTAGCAATGATTCTTTTACATGAACCTCTCACTGCAGACAGTGAGACACATGGCCGGACTGGCCGCATTGTGTATACTGTGTGTGTGTGTGTGTGTGTGTATATATATATATATATATATATATATATATATATATATATATATCCATACACACACACACACACACACACATCGATATCACACGGTGGTGTTGCGGATGCTGCTACATCTGACATTCAGGTTTCTTTTGTTAGTAACATGATCATAAAATATAGCATTTTTCATATTTGCATGTTTTTTTCAAATTCAGCAGCCCAATGGAAATGTCTTCTCATATCCTTATATGATGTAAAACAAAGAGTAAACTACTTACCTTGAAATACAAGTGCAAGGTACAGGACCCTCATTGTGTAAATGCATTGTTGGTATGCAGACCTCAGAAACAGGATGTAACACAAACCCACTTCAGGTTTCTACTGACCTTTTTCCTCTGTAAACATGAAAAGCAGCAACATTTTTTTTTACCTGTGCTTACTTATATAAATAGCTCTAACGTCTAACAAATACTATTTTTTTTCCCTGTGTGTCACCCTGCCCCAAGAACAATGTACGGTCTTTGGGGAAACCCAACATTTCCCATGTTCTTGGAAGCATCATGATCACAGTGAAGAGGTGATAATGGTGTTAGCATTATGAACTGGGCAACTTTTCATGGTTGTAGTGAGGGATCACACAAACAAGTGTAGGCAGATTATGCTGAAGAAATTCCATTTCAATCTGCAAAGGTTTCCAGAACTTTACCCTCCAACATGATCTTGCACCAGCGTAGTTTACCACCCAGAACTTCAATGTGTTGAAATGCTCCAGTTAAAGCTTAAACTTTAATTTGATCCTGATGTACCACCATTCTGTAATTAGAATGGCCTCTGACACCAATTAGTGTTTCTCTAATTTGTTTGTTTAGGTGTCGTGTGCAGTGTTATTCAGCCTCAGCAGAGAAAAATTACCCCTAAATCTGGTAATTCGCAATATCATACTTTGCCTCATTCAATAATTGCTTACTATTCTTATCATTATTATTGTAGCAGCAGTGGAAATATCGACAATTTTTATTATTGTATTATTATTATATAATTATTATAAGTGCCACAACTACCAATAATAATAATAATAATAATGATAATAATAATAATAATAACAATATAAATAAATAAATAAATAAAATAATAATAATAATAATAATAATAATAATAATAATAATAATGATGATGCACACACATGCAGCTAACTGGGTTATCAAAGGTTAGCCCTGTCTCTCACTGTCTGTGGTGAAAGGTGTGTAAAAGAACTATTGCTGTTGTTCAAAAAGAGTAGGCCATTGGATTTCCATCAGCATGTTTCTGCACTGCAATGGTTTGGCGGGCTGTCCCGGATGTACTCTGCCCTTCCCAAGGTTTGTTGAGATCGGCACCAGCCTCCCAAGACATAATTACTGTGGATTTAAGTGGTTTAGAAAATGAATGAATGAATAAATAATAATAATAATAATAATAATAATAATAATAATAATAATCTCGATGTTTCTAAATAGTAACACTAGGCTTCGCAATTCACCTGGGATCAATAACAGCAGCCAAAGTGTAAAGTGGTTCTTTTTCAGTTTTGCTATATACATTTACATTTAAGTTCATGTAAAGCAGAGTGTATACCTCAAAAATGGAAGCGATAAAGAAAAGAAGTACATTAATTTGAACAAGTAGACAATTTTATAAAACAATGGGCTCAACCATGAAACTAATTTTTAATCTATGGGATACTGACAAAAATACCCTATAGATGGAGCCAAAACAAGAACTTTGGTTGCTTTAAAAACCAAACCAAAACCAAACTTGAGCCCTGGTTGGTCAGACTTTCTGCTCGGTTTTCTTGTGTGTTCCCAGATGTAGACTACATAAGCAAACCATTCATAAAAGCATGTGGATAGTTGCATTTCAAATATATAGTAGGCAAGAACACAATGACATTTATTACAGCCATCTGTTTGACATGTTCCTACTTCGGTTACTCCCTGAATGTCATCCAGAGCACCCTGAGTGTCATCCAACAGGCTGTGCAACTTCAGCTGCTTGCTGACTGCCATGGCAGATTCCTTCCCTCCATTACATGCCCTGAATCAGACAGAAAAACAAAATCACACCCACTACATGCTTCCTGTGCAGGGCGGCTCTAGGACCCAGTAACAGAGTGTCATTTGGACAGAATGTGTGTGTGTGTGTGTGTGTGTGTGTGTGTGTGTGTGTGTGTGTGTGAGAGAGAGAGAGAGAGAGAGAGAGAGAGAGAGAGAGAGAGAGAGAGAGAGAGAGAGATCTGAAAAAAAGACTCGTTAGAGAAGCAAAGGGACAAAAGAGGGTAAGTAAGCCATAAAGAGGTAGAGATGAGAGCAGTAGTGGTATTTTTGTTCTGACCACAGAAACCTGTTGACAAGCTTCCGTGACGACAGCCAATCTAATGCTTCTGCACTGTGGTTCCTCAAAACTTGGGCAACATTCTCAACTGAAGGGAGTGATGACTGACAGGGTACACAACGAAAAAGAAAGAAAGACCGAAAAAAGTAGGCAGTAAGGTGTGAGAAAGTTTCAGAGAGCAAGACAGGCAAGCAGAGAGACTGCAAGTGTCAGAGCCTTTGGAGCCCTCAAAGACATGTGACATGACAGAAGGCATTGCCGGGGGACGAGTCGCACCATGGATCGCCAAAGTGACATCTTGAGGAAACTCCTAAGTCAGTTTGCTGACAAAGAGGCCACATCAGATTATGAAGATAGTCAGTATGCTGTGGAGTTCTTGGTGAGTTCTTCAAGCCAGTATTTGAATTGTACAGTTGGTCCTAACCTGGCTTCTGGTGTGAAACTGTTATATAGATTGGACTTCCTCAAAAGGAGGTTATATAAAACAGCATCAGTAGTTTGTCTTAAAAATGTAAAAGTCTCTCACAGCCTCCATGTTTGTTTACCATTCAAGAGAAGAAGATCTTACAAAAATAGTAAATATTTTATCTGACTAGAGGGGGTAAATCTAGTTGCATGAACTTTATCCAACTAGACACTGAAACTTGTGTGTGTGTGTGTGTGTGTGTGTGTGTGTGTGTGTGTGTGTGTGTGTGTGTGTGTGTGTGTGTGTGTGTGTGTGTGTGTGTGTGAGACAGAGAGAGAGAGAGAGAGAGAGAGAGAGAGAGAGAGAGTATGAACCTCATATAACTGTCCAAAAAGGGAAAAATATCAAGAATTCAGTTATACACGCCAGCTGCTGACTAAATGTGTGGCTAAACTCTTTTAATAGAGACTTCCTCTTCTGGGAGTGAGAACTGTCTCGAAAAGAGAACTTAACTGCTTGGCGTTTATTTCCACCGTTATAGACAAATCTACCTCATGAGTATACAGTATATCTTCGGTTATTCTCAAAATAAAACAACATAAAATCATTCATTTCTTTAAAAAAACAAAAACAAATGAATACCTTTGATAGGTACTTACACTTGCATACCAAGAAAATCCCAAAAGACTTGCTATTTTGGAGATGAATAGCCAAAATCGTTTCACCATCACAGTGTGGCCCCTGTCAAAGTCACTGAGCTCTTCATGTTTGCTCATTTTTTCCTGCTTTCAACACATCGACTTACTGATGTACTGACTTTCCATTTGGCTTCTGCTTACACATCTTCATTCCTTGGCAGGTCCCACTGTAACAACAAGACAATCAATGTTCTTCACTTAATGTTATCAATGCTATAAATGATCAGCGCCATCATGTCGCCAAAGCAGCAGGTTTTGTTGGGTGTTCTTGTTATATGGTAGTAATTACCAAAAATCAAACATGATCCAGACAGAAAATCATTGAACTGACAAGATTCAAAAGTATTTATTGTCATCATGTTCACAAACAACAAACATTTGCGCAAGGTTCTTAACATTAAAAGGTGCAAACAAGAAAATAAACTGCAATTAATGCTGACAATGCTGTAATTCTGTACACTAATCTTTAAACAAATATGTAAAATAGAAATATAAACTCTGTACCTATGTATGAGAATTGAACACCGAGATACACAATATGAGGCGTTCTGAAATGGAATAAATAAGTCGCAGCATGGTGGATAAACTAGAATGTAAATGAGGTAATGTTACTGGTTACTGGTGTGTTGACATGCTTCTGGCATCACTGGCTCTTGCACGTATCCGCTCTCTCTTAGCGAGGGCAAAATCCCCCGTGGACAGCTCACCGGCCTTCACAGAGCAGAAACACGCTGACGGCTATGCAACCTACTCTTGACGAAAGTCAGCAATGGTTCTTTTACATTCCTCGCCATATACAGTGAGAGACATGGCCAGCCTTTGATAACCCAGTTAGTTGCACTGAGGTAAATGAGGTAAAGTGCGGCGGTGCAATACAGTCATAGAGTTTGTGGATTCAATGGCCTTTTAGAAAGAACTTATGTCTGTGGAAGAGTGTCATTGGTTCCCAAGCCTGATCGATAGTGAAGGCTAGTACATCAGATATAAAGGTGTCAGAATATACAGTGTATTGCATATCAGACTGCCTAGCCAGAGGTCCATAAGTGTTTGGACAATGTCCCAATTTTTGTCCACCACAATAATGATGAAGTGTAGACTTTTCAGTTGTAATTTAAGGAGTTTAACAGAAGTATTACGGTAACCTCTTTTTTTTTTTTTTTTTTTTTTTTTTTTTAGAATTAGAACAGCTATTTTTACACATTGGTTGTCTTTTTTTACAGGCCTAAAAGTAATTAGACAAACTAACAGTTAATTCATATTTGGATGTGAATCAGTGTAAATCAGTCTGGAGCTGGTGGACATCACCAAATGCTGAGCTTCCTCCCCCCTAAGATTCTTTGGAAGAACTTTCCAAAAAAATGATGACGTGCATAGGGAAAATTGCAAAAACAATCGTTTGGAAGAAGATGCACATCTTACTTGTACAAATCCATAAGTTTATAGTTTCAGCCCCAAGGCAAAATTGATTACCTTCTCATCTCACAGCAATCAAGTTCTGCTGGTAAGCTGAGGCCTCCCTTTCTGGGTGAAGGCGGTTTGCTTGTACCTGCATGGAATTTCTCTGGGCGATCTGGTTTCTATCCACAGTCCCAAAACATGCTGTTTAGATCACCTGGCTACTCTAAATTACCTATTGATGGTAAATGGCTGTCAGTCTCTCTGATGTACTGGTGAATCTTCCAGGCTGCACCTCACCTTTCGTCCAGCTGTGGCTAACCTACAACTAAGAATAGATCAGTGCTGTCGGGAATAAATGTATCTCAAGGCATATTAAAGCTGTTCTAGTTGCTAATACTGTTTATTAAGCAACTTTGTTAGCTTTTCCTTTAATGTGTCACCTGTACTCATACATTTCTCATACATGATGTAATACAGCACAACCTAACATAGACTTAGAGACAGTTTTTGTATTTAATTTTTTTAGGTCATTGTTTCTCTTAGTTCCGTGTTTTTTAAACCATTGTTAGAAGTTGTTTACACAGAAAGGCAGTAAAATGGATTTGAAGATATGCACTTTAGATGGAACTAAGCATTAGAAATGAAAAGGGACTTTAAGTTCTTGCAGCATAATAAACAAGGGGGAAAATCTCTTTGGCACAATTCTGTCATTTAACTTCTGTAGAGATAAGTTTAGAACAAAGTTTGAAAGGACGGCTCATGAGCTGTAGACACGAGTATGGCTGCAGACAACAAAGAGTGGCTTTGGTTTCTTGTCTCTTAGCTCGAGTCATGTTTCTGAGAAGAAATATTTAGAACCACAGAAATTCTTAATAAAAAAATACATATTGAATCTATCCTCTTTTTGTTACCATTTCAATGTTCTAAGATTTTCAGAGAAATTTTTACCCGAGAGCATTGATGTTTTCAAAGAAGATCCAAGCAGAATAATTTCTGTCTCTTTTCAGAAGGTGACCTCGCAAAGAATTAGTGGTAGATAGTGTTTCCAATGATGGTCTGCTTGCTCTAGACATATTTATTTTCTTTCTTTAGATATTTTAATCAACAAAGACAATATCTTTATTTTTATCTGATCATCTGTTGTCACTCCCAGTGCATGTCCGGCCATGTCTCTCACTGTCTATGTTGTGAGGCATGTAAAAGAACCATTGCTGACTTTCGACAAGAGTAGGCTGCAAAGCCGTCAGCGTGTTTCCGCCCTGCGATGGCCTGGT
>CM045731.1:50377500-50402500 GCA_024760905.1 Plotosus lineatus
CTGTTTAGAAAGTACCTTTCATGTTAAGACAGTCTGATATAAATAATGATGTTGGTTGAGTAATGTCATCTGAGAGTGCACACAGACCACCTTTCACTTTATCTAAACTAAGCAACTGACCGTCCGCACTTTACTACTTAAATCACAAATCATTTCCTGTTCAGTAAAAGGTCTTTGATTGCAGCAGCGGCTGAATGGTTATGATTCTTTGCTAGCATTTAACTTGGATTGTTCTCTGGTTATTGATTAGTCACCTACAATAAATAAATTTGAAAATAATTGAATGTTAATACAGACCTTATGATACAAATGATGTGTAGACCCATCCACTGTAGTTTGAACTCAGGTGATGTCCTGGTGATGTCCTAAGAAAATTAAGTTTCATAATTTTAAAATTAGGCGTCATTCCAAAGGTGGCATATGCAGACACATCTGCATCTGAACAAATTCTAGAATCACAACTAGTACAGCATAAAGTGTGTCTTTCAGCAAAATAAAATGATAGGATTGCCTTTGGCTAAGACAAAAAACCTTATTCTGCTGCTTTTCAAGGATGGATAAATTTAGGCATCTCAGTGGGCAGCTGCCTTCCAATTGGGACATTATGTTTCTCAGGAGTGGGAAAATGCTGCTCAAAATACTGCCGCTGTATTCACACTGGTATAAAAAAGGAATATGTTTCCCTTAACCCTGAGGTAATAATTCTGCCAAACTGGATCCGTCTCAATTAGATCTCACTGAACTTATTTGAATGAAGAACTCAATTATTCTGCAATGACATCATTTATATCTATAATCTTTGACCTAAAAGCCGTAATTGTATGAATTGTATGTACCAATGGCTTATCAACCGGTATTAAGCATCATATTGCTGGTAAAGGCACACTTGAGGAGTACCTCCCATCATGCAATGCTTTACAAGTGAGCTGTGGTTGGAAAGTTATTTAATTATGATGGTCTTTCTCTAGTGAGACAAACAAACTAAGGGGAAACATTTTCTCTGAAGCATGCGAAAAAAGTTTCATGTACAAACCTCAAGCATGAAACACTGGTGGAACAGATTGTAAGACATAGTACTGTATATTAATAAAGGAGAAACCTATGAGGAAAAAATAAGATGCCCTTTAAAAAAAAAATTCAAACGTACTTTCAATAGGAACACTTCTGTAGGCTTTAAATGGAAAAATATTATGTTGTAGAATGGAAATTTACATATGCATTTAATTTTTTGTTGAGTTATTATTAAGTACATTTTTACAATGCATTTGACAGATGTTTAATTTCCTAATTTAAATTTAAAAGTAATTTAATGGAAGATGTTTAAGGGTGTAACTAAGCAAAACATACTTCAGCCAAATCAGACATTACTAAGCTTAGCAAGTATAACACCTAATCCAAGTAGAACATGTGTATTGTTATGTGAAACATGACAATGCTAAGACAATATGCATATTGGTACATAAAACATAACTAAGCCATAAGTGCACTAAGTAGACTTGACTGTGGAAAACACAACTTAAAACATGCATATTTATTAAGCTACATAAAACAAATATCAGCTCAACCAACCTTGTTTTTGATCAGTATAACTAAGTAAACAAAACATGCAAAACGTACTAGTAATACTGGTAAAGTATAACTAAGTAAAAATATAACTAAACTTCAAAATTAACTAAGCAGAGAAAATATAATTAAGCGAATTAAACTAAGTATGACTGTTAACTGTGATGAATATGTACAAGTAAACAAGTAAAGTACATAAAACGTGGCTCATTCATTCATTTTCTGAACCTAATTAGGGTCAGGGGGGACTCTGAGTGACTCCACAGTCCACTGTGGACAGAAACATGCTGACGGCTATGCAGCGTATACTTTCCTAAAATCAGCAATATTTTTTACATGCCTCTCACTGGCTTTTGATGACCCAGTGAGCAGCACTGAGGGGACAGCGGTAATAACCCGTTGATAGTGGGGTTTGAACCAGTGATCCAGAACCCTACAACTGGGCCACCACTGCCCCATAAAAAACTTCACTAAAGTTAGAAAAAACAATAAAAGCAATCAATGTTATTTTCAATCAATGTATCTAAGCTATGTAAGACAGCCAAGATGATTAAAGTTTAATAACCTAAATAAAAAATATATATATATACGTAGTTAGGTTGTACAAAACACAGATATTGTAAGTAAAATATGCAAGTTGTTCAAGCAATGCAACCAAAGCAAGTAAAGTATAACAATGTAACTAGTTTTGATGGGAGATTTTTGGTTGTTTTTTGTTTTGTGTTTGTTTAGGGCAGGGGTCGGGAACCTATGGGTCATAAGCCAGATGTGGCTCTTTGATGACTGCATCTGGCTCTCAGATAAATCAGGTGGCTTTTATTAACAGAATAACTAATACATAATTTCGCTGTCCTTTAAATAAAAATACAGACAAAAGCCATCAAATAAAACAAAAACAGATAAATAAATCTCACGTATTTTAATTTATAAATCTATTTTCAACACTACTTGTCGCTGTGGCGCGCAGCGGAGAGCCAATCCTTTCTGTACTCCAGTGTGTCGGCGGGGCCAATGCCTTGAAACTCTAATTTTATTGGATTATATGCAACAGCTTGCAAGAGTTGTTTTTGGATAAAAAGGTAAATTTCCCTCATTTTTGATCCTCACATTTGCGTGAAGCTAAGCAGAGCTGGCAAGCAAAACACAAATGGACAGACATGGATAAACTTCAACCCGCAGCCCAGCTGATTTCCAGAACTTGGGACGCGCTTCCTGTCACACAGCGTGTGAGCCATGCCCTATTGACCATGTTTGGTCCACATGCGCACGCAAGCAGTCCTTCTCACACATGAAAAACATCAAGACCAACCTGTGGTCACGTTTAACAGATGGAAGCCTAAATGCCTGCATGAAGCTGAACCTCAGCACGTATCAACCACACTCCAGCCATTAGCAAAACCATGCAGCACATATATATATACATATATATATATATAATTCCTTTCGGCTTTTTCCCTTTTCTTGGGCGTCGCCACAGCGAATTATCTGATTCGCACATTTGATTTGACATAGGTTTTTACGTCGGATGCCCTTCCTGTCACAACCCTTTAGCAAGGCACAGAAACACGCTGACGCCTATGCAACCTACTCTTGACAAAAGTCAGCAATGGTTCTTTTCCATTCCTCACCACAGACAATGAGAGACATGGCCAGCCTTTGATAACCCAGTTAGCTGCACTGAGGTAAATGAGGTAAAGTGTGGCAGTGCAATACATTCATAGAGTTTGTGGATTCAATGGCCTTTTAGAAAGAACTTATGTCTGTGGAAGAGTGTCATTGGTTCCCAAGCCTGATCGATAGTGAAGGCTAGTACATCAGATGTAAAGGTGTCAGAATATACAGTGTATTGCATATCAGACTGCCTAGACAGAGGTCCATAAGTGTTTGGACAGTGTCCGAATTTTTCTCCACCACAATAATGATGAAGTATAGATTTTTCAGTTGTTATTTAAGGAGTTTAACAGAAGTATTACAATAACTTTTTTTTTTTTTTTGAGAATTAGAACAGTTATTTTTACACATTGGTTGTGTTTTTTCACATGGCCCACCTTTGATAACCTAGTTAGCTGCACTGGGGGGACACTGACAACCCTGTGGGGACTAGAACCCCCAACCTCAGCGATCCTGTGCTCTATCCACTAGACCATCACTGCCCCATATATATATATATATATATATATATATATATATATATATATATATGGCTCTCAGAGTATTCGATTTTAAAATATGTGTTTCTTTTTGGTTCTCTTAGTCAAAAAGGTTCCCGACCCCTGGTTTAGAGGATTTTTTTGCATAATTGGCCTTGTTTTTGTGGCATTTTCTTTAACTTTCCCCCCTATTCTTCCTTGTTTTCCTTATTTTTTAATTCAATGAATATTTATTTAAAAAAAACTGCGATGCACTGAAGCCGCATGAATTGAAGCGTGAAGTAGCAAGGGATCCCTGTATGTGATTAAGATAAATGAACCATGCATTCTTTTTGATTGTTCGTAAATTATTAAATGAAACATGACCAAGTCAACTAAATTAAGATAAGAAAAAACAGGCTATTCAAAGTAAAGAAAAAGAACTCAAGTAAGTAAAACAAAGCTAAACAAGGTGAAACTTAACTATGGTAAGTAAAATATTCCTACCATAGACATAAACACAACACTGGACAAGACCCTCGCATTGATGTGCCTCGCATTACGTGGCTTCCATATTATCAAGGACTAAAATCCGCCATTTCACTAAAATGGGTGTTGAATGTTGTGTCTTAACTTACTCCAGCAAACAAAATATTCTCTCGAAAGAGCAAGGAGTAACCTTTCACTTGTAAGTATTGTATCTATAGAATAACTGCATTCTTTATTATTTATTCTCATTTGCAAGAAAAAAAATCTGTGGTGACCCGGTGGCAGGGTGCTGGATTACTGATCCCATGATCGGTTTTTCAAGCCACACCATCAAAGGCCAGTCATGTCTCTCACTGTCTATGGTGAGAGGTTCATGTAAAAGAACCATTGCTGACTTTTGTCAAGAGTAGCTGCATAGCTGCCCTTGTTTCTGCCCTGCGATGGCCTGGTGAGCTGTCCAGGGTGTATTCTGTCCTCACCCAGAGTCAGCTGAGATAGAGATCAGCCGCCCAGGAACCCTAATTCAGATTAAGCAGTTCAGAAAATGAATGGGTGAATGAAAATCTAAAGTCCAAATATTTGTTTCATTTTATTTGTGTCTTTTCTTTTTACACCCAAGCCATAGCAGCTCATCAGGCCGGTGCTTATCCTCGGTTTCTGTAGCGTGAAGCAACTAGGAGTTCAACTCCTCCTGGATGGGACGCTAGTACATCGCAGGTTACCTTCCCAGTATATATATATATTTTTTTTACTGGTACCCATTTATACTGCTGGGTGAACAGAGGCACACTTGTGGTTGAGACCTTGCCCAGGGGTCTTAGCACAGTGAGGTTCTCAGTGGGATTTGAACTCACAACCTCCTGATCATGAGCGCAGCACCCTAACCACTACACCACCGGCCCCACTAAATATGATGTCTTAAATACGACTTAAAATAATGCACAAATTAAAACTAAATGTTTACATTTATAAAGCTTCATTGTCAAATGTAATCATGTTAATCACTTTGGCACATTTTGAATACACGCGATATACTGGATAGTGCCAGACTTGTGTTTATGTCTATGATTACTACACTAAGAAAAAACAACTCAGTTAAATTAATTATATCTGAGCAACGTTAAACTTACTTAGAGTAAGTGAAGTTACCAAAGCAAAAGCAATACAGTAATGCTCAGTAAACCTTTATTAGATGAAATAACAAATAAAAATTATTTATTTAAGTAAAACACAGCTAAACTGAATAAAACATGCACCTTTTTTTTAAAAGAAACTAAAGAGGCAGTCCACAAAGTACCGCACAGAGAAGACCTATCCTACGAAAGCTGCTGAGAAGCAGGAGAACGGGAAGAAGAACAGATATAAAGACATTCTTCCATGTAAGTGGTACACTCTTTTTAACTACTATTACCGACACTGATGCTCAGTCTGGGTCACTGCTTTTGTTCACCCCATGGCTATCTACCCATGGTCATGGTAAAGAGAATTCAGTGATTTTGTTTCTTCACAGTTGACCACAGCAGAGTGAAGCTCTCACTTAATACCTGCAAAAATGACACAGACTTCATCAATGCTAACTTCATCCAGGTATGTGACCAAAACAAAATGCTATTTTAAATAGGGTAGTTGTTAATGATCTGTGTTAATGATCTAAAGTTCGCGTCTCGGCACCAGGCCCTTAACTTTCAGTTGTACCTGCTTAGTCATATAAAAGAATAAACAAATATAATATAAATTCTGTGAATATAAATATATAATATAAATTAAAGATAACATGAAAATAAAAACGTACGTACCAATGGTTGTGTGTGTTGCCCTGCAAGCTGTTCAGGGTGTTTGTGCAGTGTTGGCTGAGATAGCCACCAGCCTTGCCATGACCCTAATGTGATTAAATAAGTTAATGAGAATGAAAACAAAGCAGATTTTGATTAATGAATATTATATGTTTCTGAATTAATCAGTTAGACAGTTTTGCATCAGATTTTCCAAAAGGATGAAGGAATAAGGTAGAAAGGTCGATTTTACAATTTCTTTATAAAGACAAGTGTAATGTAATGCTGTGAAAGATTCAGTATGAAACCTGTTTTCTGTATCAGGTATGAATTCGGTATGAATTCTGACATGGCATGGTGGCATGGTGTTAGCACCTCTGCCCCACAGTGAGAAGGTCCTTGGTTTGGGGGGTTTCTGTGTGGAGTTCCCCTTGTGTGGGTTTTCTCTGGGTACTCGTTTCCTCCCGCAGGGCAAAGATATTCAAGTTAAGTATTAGGCTTATTGGTTATTCCTAATTGTCTGTAGGTATAGGTGTGACTGTTGGCCTTGAGAATGGACAGGCGAGCTTCTCAGGGTCTACCCCACCTTCACCCAGTGTCGGATGGGATAGACTGTAGCTTCCCTGAAATGCAGGTGTAATTAAGGAATTCGTTTAATAGATGGATGCTATGAATTCTGTATCTGCTTTATATCTGACTTATTGTAGGGAGTTTTGTGGTCAATGGAGTATATTGCCACTCAGGGACCACTTCCACACACAGTCCTGGACTTCTGGAGGATGCTTTGGGAATACAATGTGCAGGTGGGACATTGGCTATTATTTCTTAACAATTTATATGGGATCCTTTTCATAATTTTACATAATTTTATATTTAAAAAAAAAATGTTTTAAAAATGAGACTCTCTCTCTTGATTTCGGTCACTCCCCAGGTCATTGTGATGGCTTGCAGGGAATTTGAAATGGGAAGGGTAAGCTGTAACATCCCTTGCTATAACTTACCATTATTATTTAATAAAGTAAAATAAATGTAAATTGGTCTCTTTTTTGCTTTACTGTGGAATACCTGTACATTCCATGGTTTCAGGAAAAGGGTTAACGTCTACGCTATAAAGTTCAAACATGAAGTTTTGTTTTTTAGAAAAAGTGTGAACGCTACTGGCCTGAAACGATGAAGGACGTGTTTGTGTGTGAACCATTTAAGATATTCTGTGTAAGTGACACTTCCTGTTCACTCACACCACATTTCCTGTCCTAGTGTTAAGAAATGCAGCAAAACTTGCATAATTTATGGGGTTGATGAGACCATAATGTCAATCTTTAAGTTCTTAAAAACCCTGAAAAATAAACCCAAAGCTGAAACTATGGTAATGATTTTGAAATCACTTTCTAAAATTAAATGAAATTAAAGTTGTAGTGATGCTGCAGAGGAACAGCTTTGGTTGTAGCTATAGAGAAATAATCAATGTCCTGTTTTTTGCCAGTGAAAAGTATGTTGCTAAGATATTAAGTTTGCATACTGGGACATGCAGCTACATGGTTAGCTTAAGTGGATTGTGCATAGTGTAGCACTTGGAGGTAAAATCTTTACCAAGTGCTAAAATGTTCTGCTCTTGTATCTTGTGCAGGAGTCTGAAGAGAACAAAGGAGACTATTTAGTAAGAGTCCTGAGGGTGACCTTTAATAATGTAAGTTCTTGCATCATACCAAAAAAAAAAATAGAAAGAAAGAAACGTTTTTGTTGTTGTTGTTGTTGTTGTTGTTGTTGTTGTTTTGGCATTCAAGGCCCTAGAGAGCATGATTATGCATTTGCAATGCTATTTCTCCACCAGTCATCTCACACACTAAAGCAGCTGCACTACATGAACTGGCCCGATCATGGTATACCAGACTCCATTCCCCCCATTTTGGACATGCTGCAGGACATGCGTTTGTTCCAGGAGCGAGGTGACGTGCCCATCTGCATCCACTGCAGGTGAAGTGTAGTTGAATGCTGGTGAAAAAAAGAAAAATAATAGAGAAAAAAAAAAAAACCACACCCCTTTTGGTTACACAAGAAGCAGACCCCGAATCTGCCCTTTTATGGCTAGCGTGCTGTAGTTACAAAGGAAATGCGTGCAGGTGGTTAGCCAATTAAACACACAGGCCTGTCAGTAAAGCCAGAGTTGTTAGTGAGAACAGAAGTCAAAAGCAGGTTGCAATGCTTTCAAAAAAAAAAAAAAAAGATCTTAAAAAAAAAAAAGATCTTTGCCATCTTTGTCTGTTTAGGTGACTTTTAATGTAAAGCCAGATATGTTGTCAAGATATGTGCTGTGGCTTGGCGTGATAAAGAAGTTCTAATAAGCTGCTTCTCAAATCATTTTTAGCCTTAGTTTCTGGTTAGCATGAAAAACCACAAGCATATTACTCACAGTTCATTTTTAAAGTAGCTAAATTGTGGCTTTATGCCACAGGCATACATTTTTTATGACTGTTTTATGAAACAGCACTCACTTCCTTTTTTAAATGAAGTCTTTGGATTTATTTATTTTGTAAACAGAAAAGTCAAGAGATGCACCAATATAATTATCATCATCATCATCTTCTTCCGCTTAGTCCAGGGTCAGGTCGCGGGGGCAGCAACCTTAGCAAAGAGGTCCAGACGTCCCTCTCCCGAGCCACTTCCTCCAACTCTCCCGGGGGGACACCGAGGCAGTCCCAGACAAGCCGAGAGACATAGTCCTTCCAGCGTGTTCTAGGTCGACCCCGGGGTCTCTTCCCGGTTGGACATGCCCGAAACACCACACCAAGGAGGCGTCCGGGAGGCATTCTGACCAGATGCCCGAGCCACCTCAACTGGCCCCTCTCAATGCGGAGGAGCAGCGGATCTACTCCGAGCTCTCCCCGGATGGCGGAGCTTCTCACCTTATCTCTAAGGGAGAACCCCGCTACCCGGCGAAGGAAGCTCATTTCAGCCGCTTGTATCCGTGATCTTGTTCTTTCAGTCATCACTCAGAGCTCGTGACCATAGGTGAGGGTTGGAACGTAGATTGACTGGTAAATTGAGAGCTTCGCCTTGCGGCTCAGCTCCTTCTTCACCACGACGGACTGGTACAGGCACCGCTTAACAGCAGAGGCTGCAGCGATCCGTCTGTCGATCTCTCGCTCCATCCTTCCCTCACTCGTAAACAAGACCCCAAGATACTTAAACTCCTCCACTTGGGGCAGGACCTCATTCCCGACCCGGAGGGTGCATTCCACCATTGTCCGACTGAGAACCATGGCCTCGGACTTGGAGGTACTGATCTTCATCCCAGCTGCTTCGCACTCAGCTGCGAATCGCTCCAATGAGAGCTGGAGGGCCCGACTTGATGAAGCCAAAAGGACAACATCATCCGCAAAAAGCAGAGACGATATCCGATGGCCACCAAACCAGAACCCCTCATCGTCTCGACTGCGCCTAGAAATTCTGTCCATAAAAATTATGAACAGAATCGGTGACAAAGGATAGCCTTGGAGGACTCCAACTCCCACTGGAAACGAATCCGACCTGCTGTTACCAATACGGACCAAACTCTGGCTCCGGTGATACAGCGACCGAATAGCTCATAGCAACGGATCCGGAACGCCGTACTCTCGGAGCACGCCCCACAAGATCTTTCGAGGGACACGGTCGAAAGCCTTCTCCAAATCCACAAAGCACATGTGGACAGATTGGGCAAACTCCCATGCCCCCTCCAGAATCCTGTGGAGCGTATAGAGTTGGTCAAGAGTGCTGTGGCCAGGACGAAAACCACATTGTTCCTCCTGAATCCGAGGTTCGACTATCGGTCGGATCGTCCTCTCTAGTACCCCTGCATAGACTTTCCCAGGTAGGCTGAGGAGTGTAATTCCCCGATAATTGGAACACACCCTCCGGTCCCCCTTCTTAAAAATTGGGACCACCACCCCAGTTTGCCAATCCAGAGGTACAGCCCCTGATGACCACGCGATGTTGCAGAGACATGTCAACCAAGACAGTCCTACAACATCCAGAGCCCTGAGATATTCCGGGCGGATCTCGTCCAACCCTGGAGCTCGACAACCTCAGTGACCTCCACTCCAGTGATGGGCGGACCCTCACCCGAACCCCCAGGGTCTTCCTCTTCCACGGAGGGCGTGTTGATGGGATTGAGAAGGTCCTCAAAGTATTCCCTCCACCTCTCAACAACATCCCCAGTCAAGGTAAGCAGCTCCCCACCTCCACCGTAAACAGTGTTTATGAAGAACTGCTTCCCCCTCCTGAGGCGTCGGATGGTGGCCAAGAACCTTTTTGAGGCCAACCGATAATCACTCTCCAGGCCCTCACCGAACTCCTCCCACGCCCGAGATTTTGCATCTGCGACAGCCTCGGCTGCAGCACGTTTGGCCTGCCGGTACCCGTTTGCTGCCTCAGGAGTCCCACAGGCTAATAAAACCCGATAGGCCTCCTTCTTCAGCTGGATGGCCCCCTTCACCGCAGGTGTCCACCACCGGGTTAGGGGATTACCGCCACGACAAGCACCGACGACCTTACGGCCACAGCTATGGGCTGCCGCCTCAGCAATGGAGGCACGAAACATGGCCCATTCGGATTCCATGTCCCCCGCCTCCTCCGGAATGTGATTGTAGCTCTGCCGGAGGTGGGAGTTAAAGGCCTCTCGGACAGGGGGCTCCGCCAAACGTTCCCAGCAGACCCTGATTACACACTTGGGCCTGCCAGGTCTGGAAGGCAACCTCCCACACCACCGAAGCCAACTCACCACCAGGTAGTGATCGGTAGACAGCTCAGCTCCTCTCTTCACCCGAGGGTCCAGAACATATGGTCGCAAGTCCGATGACACGGCTACAAAGTCAATCATCGAACTGCGACCTAGGGTGTCCTGGTGCCAAGTGCACTTATGGACACCCTTATTTTCAAACATGGTGTTCGTGATAGACAAACTATGACGAGCACAGAAGTCCAACAACGAAACACCATTCGGATTCAGACTGGAGAGGCCGTACCTACCGATCTCACCCTTCCAGGTCACACTATCGTTGCCCACATGGGCGTTGAAGTCTCCCAAGACAACGAGCGAGTCTCCCGAGGGAGCGTTCTCCAACATCCAACACCCCCCCCCAAAGACTCCAAAAAGGGTGGGTACTCTGAACTGTCATTTGGTGCATAAGTACAAATAACAGTCAGGACCCGTCCCCCCACCCGAAGACGGAGGGAAGCTACCCTTTCGTCAACCGGGGAGAACCCCAACATTTGGGCACCGAGACGGGGGGGGGGGGGGGGGGGCAACAAGAATACCCACACCGGCTCGCCGCCTCTCCCCATGAGCAACTCCAGAAGAGAAGAAGGTCCAGCCTCTTTCGAGATGGATGGTTCCAGAGCCCAAGCTATGCGTTGAGGTGAGCCCGACTATATCTAGTCGGTATCTCTCCACCTCACGCACCAAATCAGGCTCCTATAAAAACTAGGAGCATTGGAAGTAGCACTAGCCCAGTGCTAGAAGATTGTCCCTCTTTCCCGTGATCTCTCTGGCTCTCAGCTCCATGCTCCACCAGTTCCCGCTTTAGTTTGATTTCCGTGTTTCTCCGCATCTCTAACTGTGACTACGATTTCCCCGTGCTCTAGTGCTTTCCCTGTGAACAATAAAGTGAGCCCAAAGATAGAACGGATTAAGACCATTTATTTATATTTGTAATGGGAAAAGCGGATTCGGACTTCGAAACAAATCGGAATCGGAACAGCCGTCTGGAACGGATTAAGTTCGAGTACCGAGACTCCACTGTGTGTGTGTGTGTATATATATGTGTGTGTGTGTGTGTGTGTGTGTGTGTGTGTGTGTGTGTGTGTGTGTGTGTGTGTGTGTGTGGCTTATAAATTGATTTAAGGATAAATCAGTTGGTATTCATAGATTTCATGCCATGGGCTGCACAGTGGTGTAATGTCAGCATGTCTGCCTCACAGCACACCACAGGGCATGGGATTTGCAAGGATTTACTCCAAGTACTCTGTTTTTTTTTTTTTAAATTTGGGATTTCACTTCCACATGTTAGCAACAGAGAACTGTTCGAATGAGCCTGTGTTAGTAGCCACATTCTTCCAAACTCTGAAAGCAGAGGTGCTCAGAGAGCTCCGGCTTCAGCTGCCCCACGCAATGGAGAGTTGTGCTCTCATCTGCTCCAGCTGATAGAACTTCTGCAGCTTCAAGAACCACTGTAATGAGAGAACCCACGACGACGATGACTGAGGGACATCCTGGGGTGGTTTATACATTGATGATATCCTGATTTAATTACGTTTTTTAGTATGTCACATGAAGCAAATCAAAAGAGTCTTGCCTGTTTTTTTTGGAGAATCAGCTAATTGTCAAAATCAAAAGCTGAGATTTGTGAACACCACATCACCACTGGTTCCTTTTTGGGCTTCGTCATTGGCCAGAATGGCGTAAATATGAATCCAACTACGGTGACATCAGTAACTAAATGTCCAACACACAGAGAACAGTGCTTCTTGGGGTCACTCCATTCACAGTCTCCTGAAAAAAAGCCCAGAAAAGAGCACTGTAGCCAAGGAGACAGTTCAACGCACCTCAAGAATTTGTTTGCCACAGCATTCCTATTACGTCATCTGGATTCAACCAAACTGTTTTTGTGGACATGGATGCCTCTGAGTCAGGGATGGAAGTTATTCTTTCACAGCACTTGTGAACTAGTGTCCTGTGGCTTTATTTTTTCAAGAACCTCTCCCCCAAGAAACAATATTATAGCATCAGTAATTGGAAGCTCTTGGTTGTCATGTTGGCAAGGGAAGAACTGCATTGCACACTCATTTACTGTGTTTTTCGATCACAAAAATGGATCACTTGTGTGCATCCAAACCACCAAGAACCTAAATTCACACCAAACCTGGTGGGTACAGTTTAATTTCAACTTGTCCCACTTAACGTGTTCCAAAAGTACCAAGGCTTACTTTATGGACATCTTGCTCAGCCCTTCCAATCCTACTGCTGGTCTACTTTCATTAATCAATCACATGGGTATTTGCTCATGAAATCACCAGTATGTTTCTGTACCTGGTCCCTTCTTACAAGCTGCTTTACATTGATACTGTTGCTCAACGTGTGTTCCTACATCCATGAACACATTTCATTCTGTGCAACTCATTTCACCTCTCATGATGAGCACCTCTATATGATTCTAGCCACACATATTACTGAACTTCATTATAGATCTCCCAATATCCCTCAATACTAACTTATTTCTTGTCATCCTAGACCAGTTCTCATGCTCTTGCCAGTTCTTTCCACCACTTAACAGAGCTTATTTTTAAACATATATTTAGATATCACAAACTTCTTGAAGTCTTTTGCTAATGTCTGGAGAGCATAATTCACATTTAGGGTTTGGTCGCATTTTATGGAGAAGCTATGGTCTTGGGAGTAACCATTCCCAGTCCAACAAAGAAATCTAAGGTAGAATGTGCTAGCCTGAAGATCAGATTCTTCTTGAGGGCCTTCTGCTGAAGGAACCAGAGGACTCGCCTGAATTTCTTTTACTATGACTCACATGCGATGCCAAGCACACCGAATCACTTCACTCAATGATTGGTTCAAGAGGCGTTAGGGAGTACATGCAACAGCACTAAGAGAAGTAGGTTATAGACAGCAAAAGATTCACTGACCAACACATAGGAGAAAACCCACAGTACTATATAACTCAAGAGACCAGTAATGCTGGCCACATTTGGGGCCTACCAGACTGCAGAAAGATGAATGACCATTGTATTGGTCCTATAGAATCCTAGTCTAAATAAACAAGGTTACATAAGCTGAATCTGCCTAAGTATAACCAAATAGCAACCTCATTTCCCAGCACAAGCCTTTTATCTCATGTTCCCTGCCATTCAACTTCACCACATCTTAGTTCTGCTTTGCTGGTTTTCTGTATTTCTTCAATGATTCAAACATTTTAGAGCTCTTGTGTATTTAGCCTGTGTAGGTGCTTGTTTCTTTTTGTTGAGACAATGTTTTGGGGAAAAAATATTTTAACAGTCATATCAGGAACCTAAGTTTATATGTTATTACCTCAAGTAGACATGTGTGCTTCACAGTTTCCCACTGTCTAGATAGATTACCATAGCAAAACAGGGAACTGCAAACATGACCAAATGCAAATCAAACCAAACATAGACACAGTTTGAGTTACAGTCAAAGGAAAAGTTGATTGCACAAAAGAACCAAGTATGCAAGTCTAACACTCATTACAATTTTACTTAATGCAGCTGTTGTTCAACCAAGTTAGGTGACAAACCATAAAGGTCTTGTTTATATCACGAAAAAAAAGTATATTACTTCTGATGTTTGGGTAAAATGATTCAATTTCAATCAATTTTTATAATGGCTTCCTATTCTTTTATTCATTTCTAAAATACTTTTACATATTGTATTTTGTTTTGTTAATCTAATTTTGATGTTCGTCGGGATTTGCAGTGCTGGCTGTGGAAGAACAGGGGTACTGTGTGTCATTGACTACACTTGGAACCTACTCAAAAGACAAGTAAGACCACACTCTTTCAAACTGCTTCCTAGTGGAGCGATAATTTCTCTTGTACCCAATGATCTAAACCAGATCCAAGAACCTTTGAGATGTTTATCTGTCAGTATCCACCATAGATAATCCCAGAAGATTTCAGCATCTTTGAACTGGTACAGTACATGAGAACACAGAGACCCTCTATAGTCCAGACTAAGGTAAAGCCTCATTTTATTTGTCTGGTCTCAAAAATATGTTGATGACCACATGACAGTGCACCGTTAGCATTGGTACCTCAGACCTCAAGAGTCCCTGTTTAAGCTTAATCGTGGGTTACAATATATAATCAATATCGAAAACATTGTATGATATTTTGTACCTGGGAGAACTCCAAAACCACCACAATGCTAATCAATATACTTGATTCCTCAGTTGTTTGCCCTAATTTTTTTTATCTATAGGAACAGTATGAACTAGTGTACAGAACAATTAAATTCTTGTTTGAGAAGCATCTGCAGATGATGGAGTCAGACTCAAAAGAGGTAAGTTTTTATGCACAGAGAATTTGGCTTTATAGCTCTCTAACTTCAATCTGGGCATTATATTTCTTATGTAATTTAGCAAAACAAAAAACAAAAAAAAGACCTAAAATTAAATACATACTTAGCATGGTAATGCATGTTTTTAACGATGAACTTACAGTACAGAGCAGCATGGTAGCATAGTGCTCCTTCCGTCTCATAGCAAGAAGAACCTGGGTTGAGCACCCATGCTTTGTTTTCCCATACTTGCATGGTTTTCCTCTGAGTCCTCCGGTTTACTCCCAAAGTACAAAGACATGCACATTAGGTATCCCTGCAGTAAAGGAGTATGTAAAAATTAATGATAAGTTTTGTACCATAGGAAAGTCCTAAATACATTTATAAATTGCCAAAAGTTAGCGACTTAGCAATTTCCCATGTTACCTCAGCAGTTGATGGGGTGGGCAGTGGTGGCTCAGCGGATAAGCCTGTGGGTTACTGATCAGAAAGTCAACAGTTCTAGGCCCAGTATCATCAAGCTACCACTGTTGGATCCTTGAGTGTGAACCTTTACCCCAAACTGCTCAGTTGTATAAATTAGATTTAAAAAAAACAATGCTGAAAATGAAAATGCAGGTTTATAAACCAGATCACATACAATATGTGGACACTGACATAAGCTTTTTGTTGACTCTCCACTTACTTATGGAGAAGGTTATTCAATTTGCAATGTAGTTGTGTGAATTTGTGCTCATTTTGCCACTAGAACTGATTAGAGAGATCAGGCATTGCAGTCAGTGTTCTAGTTCTAGTTCATACAAAATATGTTCAGAGGGGTTGGAGTTCTATGTAGGCAAGCCACTCAAATTCTTCAACTCCACCCATAGAAAACCACGTCTTAATTAGTGACAATTATTTGTAATACTGGTTAGGGAATCGAACCAATCTTTTAGTCCCAAAGTCGCTTATCTAAGCAGTAGACTACTACTGCCCCATAAAATGGAGTCAGTAAACATACTAGAAAAGACAAATAAGTAAAAATAACTAGACTGTTGCAGCTAGTAACTTATGACATGATAATATTACAATATACTACAATACAATTTATTTTGTTTTGAATTATAGCCCATGGCGCTTTTCTTTTTTTTATTATTAATTTTCTGGAGTTTTTTTATTCTTGCACACAATATAAAATCATAATATTCTGAACAAAATGTACTGAATTTTAAGAAACTTACACAATTCAAATTTTTCAAAAGTTTGACTTCTTCCCAATGATGAGTTTTCTCTTCTAATATTAATCAGGTTCTCGCTACACCTCCAGCCATTCTCGTAGAAAGTGACTGTGAAATTACAGACTTCAGTGAGTCTGAAGAAGAGCCAGCGCCTGTAGCAGAATCTAGACTGTATGCAAGCTTTGACTACAGGTATTGTCAACTCTCATATTGTACAGACCTAACATATGGAAATAAAGGTACCATTAAGAACATTGCATTTGTTCAATTCTCTTGTCTTCAAAGGAGTCCAGAAAAAGAGGTTCATACAGAATTTTCCAACCATTTTGCATCAGGTGCAGTCTCACAGCCTTTGTCTCCGAGTTTGCAACCTACCAATCCTCTAGGTCCCAAACGGACACCAGCAGACATGCTCATTGATATGAAAAACTGGGCAAAACATAAAATTAACCCAAGGGCTACTGCCACACAAAATCAACTACAGAAGACAGATGTTGGATACCAAAATTCTGAGACACCTAAGCCTCCTTCATTGCAGCAAACAGACATTGGATACCAAACATCCCAGATACTCGAACCTCCTGCACTGCAGCCAGCAAATCTTGGATATCGAAAGTCTCTTATAATGGAACCAGCTCAACTAGAACAGCCAACCAATCTTGAATTCCCAAAGTCCCAGATACCTAAACCTCCTAGACTTCAGAAAACAGATCTTGGGCGTCGAAAGTCAGCTGAACCGTCTCCAATTCAGGAAATAGAACTTGGATACCATAAATCACATATACTTGAACCTCCTCTTTTGGATAAAACAGATATTAGATACCAAACATCTCCAATACTTGAACCTTCACCAAGTCACCAAATAGATGTTGGACACCATAAGCCCCAGATACATAAACCTCATCGGCCTCAGAAAGCAGATCTTGGATGCCAGAACAACCAAATACCTGATACTGCTACAACAAACCAAATCCAACAAACCAACACTCTGGACTATAATGATCCCTTCAGACCAACACTGGCACAGGAGTCCAGCCTACATCAGCTGCATCAGGCAGAAATAAAAAATGACAGTGTTCTTCTCCAGGCTACGTTGATTTGTCTTACAGTGGAGGATCCATATTTTTGTCCAGATTCTCCTATTTCCACTGGGTTTACAGCGTGTACAGAGGCAGTACTCAGCAACATTGAGAACCCTCGCTTCACCAAACCTATTTTGGATTTTGAAACACAGTATAATGAACTGCCAATACGGGAAATAAATATAGGTAAGAAAATCAATGTGCTGAATGTTTCCATGGCGATTGAATTACCTACATGAAAACCCCAGAGGTTTATCAAAGGCAGGTTTATAAACTGGAAAAATAAGTGCCCAATAGTCTAGTATTCTAACAATATCACCCATGTATTTTTGTTTTTGTTGCCAGATGTTACGACACCTATTTCTGATGGAGACAATACTCCTCCTTTACCAGAGAGAACCCCAGAATCTTATATTATGGCTGATGAGTTATGGGGAGGTGGGAGCCAATCTCAGCTGACTCCGGGTGAAGGTGGGGTAGACCCTAGACAATAGTCCATTGCAGAGCCAACATCAACACAACCATTTAAATTCACACTAACACCAAAGGGCAATTTAGAACAGCTAACTAGCATAATATGCAGTTGTTTATATTTGGGGAGAAAACTGGAGAACCCAGTGGAAACCCACAGAAGCAATGGAGAACATGCAAATTACACATAAACTCACCCTGGACCCAAGCCCTGGACTCAAACGCAGTGTCTTCTTGCTGTCAGGCAGACTTGTTAACCTCTACACCACGGTATCTCAGCTTTACCAAGATTAAAGTTTTTTGAAATAAGTGTTTGATAACCTCAGTGGAGCTGCCTCTGAATAATTTACGTAGCAGTTGCCTGATCTATCATCTATGATCCTTTAATTTTGATGTTTTAAAGAATAAATAATTTGCACCGTGCCTGCTTTCTACATATGAGCAAGCTTGCAATCCCATACTTTTACTAGCCACCTTTACAAGCACTCCAAATGTAATACATACATAAGTAAATTACTTCATTAAAATTTTACTTATTTCATAATTTTTTCATTTGTGTCTCTAGACCCTTCACAAATTCTCACTCCTACTCTTCTTCAGTGCACAGTTGAGTCGTCTTTGCTGAATGGTACAGTATATATTTATTATGACTACTTTAAATAATAAATTTTAATATCTAAGTAATACTTTGCTTCAAATTAATCTCTATTAAACTGCATGAATGTTCTTGAACTGATGAATAAACTGATCTGAAGGGCAGCTCCATTATGAAACATTGTGTTAATAGAGAAGTAATTGTCATGTGGTGCTAATTTATTGGTTGGTGCTCTATCATTGCTCTATTTAAAGGTAAAATCATAGATTCTAATTAAATATACATTTGGTCAAATTCGGCGAGTATTTCCTCTCTCCGTTCTTTGTTTGCACTAAAATAAATTGATCCGCATGCACATCCCTAGCTCAGTAGATGGGAAAAAGTGAATGTGGCTTGAAGCAAGCCATACAACACTATTTAAGCCAATCAGCACAAACATGAGCACGGACACATCCTGATGGTGATTTGCTTGAGAAAAAAAACAGGGGGTTGTTGTTCCTTTGGCTGCATGCACACCGATGAATCTGGGGGCCAGAACTTACTCAGTGTTGTTTCAACAGTGTCACTCTTTGATGACTTCTTCTTAGTGGATGCCACAAGGGCATTGTATTTTGTGTATAATTGTGTGCGCATATTTATATATACTATATATATATATATATATATATATATATATATATATATATATATATATATATATATATATATATATACACATACATACATACACACACACACACACACACACACACACACACACACACACACACACACACATATATATATATATATATATGCACACAGTAGGCCCTCCCTCGACATTCGCGGGGGTTCGGTTCTGGGCCCTCCCATGAATCGAGATAATCCGCGAGTTCTGTACTCGGAATTAAAACCCCATGTATCACGTCACATGCGCGAACGAGCAGCCGCAAGTAAAATACTATGTATGTATTACATGCGCTAAAATATGCTTCTTAAACACATTCTCTAGACAGTCTTACTCATTAATACAGTATTAATGTAGTAAAATGTAGTAATGATTAAGAAAAACTTTTCAATGTTTACTGTTATATTTATTGATGATAAAATATAAACATCATACAGCATATACTGTTGTAAAGCACTGGTATTAAAGTCTTTTTTGATTATCATTCCAGTAAAGTACCTCAGTTAATGTTTATGCGTGAGATTTTATGTTCTGTGGTATGTTTAACAAACGATACCAAAAGGATAAACTTTATTACGCTTCATGTCCTTTTACATTGAACTTGGAGTGACGTCTTGGAGTGACGTCTCCAAGATGGCGCTGCCTCGAGGGCGACGTCACGGAATTCTCAGAGTCAAATTGTTTCTTTGTTCGTTTTAATTTGTTTTATTTGTTGCTTTGTTTGTTCATGTTTTGCACTATGCTCGACTATGACCGGTCAACCCTACTACAGCTATAACATCGGAGTGTCTTCGGGCATGTATAACTAAGCACATTCAACTAAGCACATACTCAGCTTTCACCCATTGTCAGCAGAGATAGGCACCTGTCTCCTCGTGACCCAGGTTGGATTAAAAATAATCCAGCGAATGAGTGAGAAGATTAATACGCATGCATGTCTGTCCAGGATTTGTTCCTGTCTTTGATTCTCTAGACTTTTACATCCCATTATGGATTTTCATGGACTATTAGCAATGTAGATAAATAAGATGTGATACATCATTAAAATCTGAGATGGGTCTTTTACTGTGTACTTTTTAGTTACAGGTGATATGGATGATAAAGGTGAAATGGGCATTATGGGTATCGACCAGCCATCGATCCTACCTGATACAGTTTCAATCAATGAAGGTTGGAGACATTTGAATATTGATAAAACTGCTATTTCTGGGACTGTTTCAAACTAACTTTGTGGATTTGGTTAAATTAGTACATTTGTTAACAGGAGGAAGCTCACATTCATTATTCCCAGCTTTACCACAACGAACTCCAGAATCTTATGAAATAGCGAACGAAGAAGGTAGAAAAGTTGCTCAAGTTTTGCATTGACCAGCTAAGCTTTTTTTCCCATCACAGATCTAAATGCATACCAATAAAACTATAAGAATGACTGATAAATGTGCCAATTCATGCTGAAAACCTACAGTGTGTCTTTCAGCTCCAGATAAGAGTGATCTTGGTGATTTTGATCATAAGAAATACACGGGTGAGATGAGTCTTGATGAGAGCTTGACGTTGGCCATCCCAGCCAATACTGTTGCAAACAATGAAGGCAAGACTTCAAGTATTTATGAAATTGCTATTAGTGGGACTAAATTACAATTTTCCCTTCTAGATTTGGCTAAAGTAATAAATGTCTTAACAGGAGGAAGCCCTCCGTCTCCTGCACCACCTTTGCCAGAACGAACTCCAGAATCTTATATAATGGCTGATGAAGAAGGTAACTTAGGCGGTTTATTTTGTGCAAGTGACTTCATTTTTTTTTTTACCATCAGCAATATGAATGCATTCACTCATCAGGAACAGCTGTACATTCAATCAGGTGGCAGCAGTACATTACATAAAACCATGCAGATAAGTACAGGTCAAGATCTGGTGACCTTTTTATCTCCACTATGATGGTCATATTTTTGGTTAGAGTTCTGCGTTTGTAACCTTTTTATGAAGTTTTTCATGACGTTTCTACCAGAGTTGAGGCACTGAACAAGCAACAAGCAAACAAGCAAAATTCAATTTTGGTGGTGATCTGGAATAAATTGCAGTACCCATTTAAAGGATTCTTTAACATTGTGAGATAGGATCGTTTTAAGAAGTCTGGTATAACAGCAGGCTCAGTAAGGGAGCTGGGTTCTTTCTGGGTTTTTTCGAGATTGGTGGGGGTTTGTGATCTCTAAGCTCTTGAGCTGTATGTTTTTATGCATTGTTTTTATGCTGCTGGTGCTGCATGATGTGCTGATTGAATAACGATATATAATAAAGTGGCTGGTGAATGTAGATCTGATTATGATGCCAAAAAAAAGCAAAACAAACAAACAAACAAAAATAAACCAATACAGTATTAATAGCACTGAAAATAATGATGAAACATGTATTCTGAATATACATGATGGATTGTTTATTTTCTTACAGATTTATTACAGAATGCAGTACAAGAAAAACCCCATCAAACTGTACTCAGGGTTGGAAAGTCCTCTGAATGGTCTGGAAAGTCAAGCTTAGATGTGCCAGATATTACGAGGTCGTGGTCCAGGAGCAAGGTCAGCACAAATTTCAAAAGCTATTTGAGCTTGGGATGTGGGGAAATGTTTGCTCTTTCTGATGTTATGGATTCAGGTGCAGTATAGTCTTTCTGTAAGCATGTACAAAAAAAAAGACTAATTATTAAAAAAAAAAAACAAAAAAAAAAACAATTGTTCTGTTATGCTGTAAATAGCATTTTTTTTAACATGATTTTGGTTCACCTTAGAAGGAAGTGTCAGTGTTCAAAATTCAAAAATGAAAAGAAAGTTCTTCTGACTTTAGGCTAAAGTTTCTCTACAACCATCATTAAAAGATCTGTATGAGGCATTATTCCTTTTGAGGAATGGTTCAATATATCCCAGAAACTTGTAGAATCTGGGTCAACATACACTGAAGCTGTTCTGGAGGCATGTGGTTATCTAATACCTCACCAATTTGTCAAGAGTCTGTACAAGTATGTCCATGTGTGATGCTAATTAACGTTGCTAAGGAGGCTGTTTTTTGTTGGCGTTAATTTTTTTGTTTTGTTAACAACTTTATGCAAAAAAATTATACTGTATACAGATTTTCATGAATTTAGAGGTTGGACTTTGAACAAAAATACTTTTTAAAATGATTCTTTCACATTTTGATATAGAGCATTTTTTATGTTCTATTACAGCAGCGCAGCACATTGGCACAGTGGTTAGCATGTCTCTCCACAACAAGAAGGTTGTGGGTTTGGGCTTTTCTGTTCAAAACATGCTTACGTGGTTTTTTTCTGGGTACTTCAGTTTCCTCCAACAGCCAAAAGACATTACATTTGGCCAAATGGCTGTTTTAGATTGCCCCTAGATGTGAGCTTGATTTTGGAAAGTTGTGTGTGTTGGCCCTGAGATAGTCTAGCTGTTCAGGGTGTCCCCTATCTTTGCCCAGAGTCAGCATCACAACCCCAATAACAGGATAAGGCGGTTTAGCAAATGAGTCTTTTTTTTTCCTTTCCCCCTTTTTTTTCAGTGGTCGCCATAGCAAATCATCCGCACATTTGTTTTGGCAGAGGTTTTTATGTCGGATGCTCTTCCAGACACAACCTTTTAGCAAGGGACAGAAACACACTGAAGGCTTTGCAGCTACTCTTTAAGAAAGCCAGCAATGGTTCTTTTACATGCCTCTCACCATAGATAGTGAAAGACATGGTCGGCCTTTAATAACCCAGTTAGCTGTACTGGGGGGACAGACGACCTTGTGGAGAGTGGGATTCGAACCCCCAACCCTAGGATCAGCGATACAGCGCCCTATACCACTGACCACCACTGCCCCGCAGTTTAGTAAATAAGCGAGTGAGTATATTACAGCAAGCCCAGCAGAGGGTGCTATTTTCTGTGAGTGTTTTTTCAACTTGGTAGAGTTTTGCGCTCTCCCTGTGCTCTTTGTTCTTATTATCATAATGTTTTTAAGTTCAGAAATATATGCTGATCTAATTCTGGGAAAATTAGTCTTCATTAGCGTGTCAGACTTTAATGGGGCAGTCAGTGGTGGTCTAGTGGTATAGGGTGCAGGATCGCTGCTCCTAAGGTTGGGGGTTCAAGTCTCTACAAGGTTGTCACTGTCCCCCCAGTGCGGCTAAATGGGTTATCAAAGGCGGGCCATGTCTCTCACTGTCTATGGTGAGAGGTTCATGTAAAAGAACCATTGCTGACTTTCGTAAAGAGTAGCTGCAAAGCAGTCAGCGTGTTTCTGTCCCTTGTTTAAAAAGAGTTGTGTCAGGAAGGGCATCCGACATAAAAACCTATGCCAAATCAGATGACTTGCTGTGGCGACCCCTGAGAACGGGAAAAAGCCGAAAGGATAGAAGAAGAAGAGCGTGTCAGTTTGGGTACAGTATTTTGCTGCTCTTAGTGTTGGCTACAAATAATTTTTGAGATGGTTGCATCAAAGTCATTTCCAAATTAATTTTCAGATGTAAATGTAAACACATGGCTCATACAGTACACTCACGTCTATATATGTTGTTCCCTACAGAGTTTACGAGCTAGACTGTCACTTCATGGTGAGTCCATTAAATGCAGGTCATATCACGAAAGACATTCAAAAATGAATGTGAAAGAGTCTGCTTTTACTTAGGAAAGAATTTAAAGAATTCTATTCAGTGACGTGATCTCTTTTCCCTTTCAGTCCCCTCTAACTTTCAGATTCTTACTCCAGGTCATACACCCTCTCAAGGTAAAATAAATATCCCCAGATGTGGATCCATGCTTCAGCTATTTACGGCTAATCCTTGTAAATTAATATTTAAAGTAAACTTTACATCAGTTATTCTCAAAGAGTGGAATGTTAAGGAGAAAGGTAGCGAGTGTTTTTACTGTCCCTTAATCTGTCAGACTTATGTCAAGGAAATGGGAAACCACAGAGATATGACAAATACAAAAGCATGAGAAGGGTGTGTGTTTAATAAAAGCGAGTCATTTTCTCTCTTTTTTTGTGGCTTTAAAGCATTTTAAAGTTTGCATACACCGAATTATGTTGAAGTCACTAAAAACTATCCCGGGCAGCATGGTGGAATAGTGGTTGCCTCACAGCAAGAAGGTCCTGGGCGGTCCATTGGGAGTTTGCATGCGCTCTCTCAATGCTTGTGTGTAGATTTTCTACAAAACACTCTGGTTTCCTCCCACAGTCCAAACACATGCACATTAGGCTACCTGTTTATTCCACATTGCCCCCAGTTTTGACTGTGAGTGCGGACAACTGTCTGTCATTTTTGCTCCTCACAGACCCTCACCCCTCCCCCTTCCCCCGCCCGTCCTTGATCTCACACCTGATTCTTTTTTGTTGAATTTAATTTCATTATTTGATTTAAAAGATGTCTGATGTCAGATCCTGTTTCTCCTCCACTGCCTTCAAGATCCTCTGAATCTTACATCAGAGTCACGGAGGGTTATAAGGTCATGTAAGCGGCAGCATGAATCATTGCTTATCACTGAAAATATGCAAGAATACACACACTGAACCATTTAAACATAGAGTGGTACCTCACCTCCAAAATGAATCTGTTCCAGAATTGGTTTCGTAACATGATTTTTTTCACAAGTTGAGCCGCATTTTACATGTAAAAGGCTTGATTTGTTCCAAGGCCCACAATACTACCCCCTAAACCCTTTAAAAATTATAACTGTATACCCTTTAAGGCCTCCTTCTGCTTCAATATCGTACCAATGGTAGATGGGTTTGGCCATATTCCTTTGCGATATCACCCAACCGCATGCCACGAGCCCGCTTCTTCTTTTCACTCGCACCGGGAATCACTTTCACTGAGAATCACACGTGTGTGTGTGTGTGTGTGTGTGTGTGTGTGTGTGTGTGTGTGTGTGTGTGTGTGTGTATGTGTGTGGACCACGTCTTCTTAGCAAAGTTAT
>CM045731.1:50407500-50455000 GCA_024760905.1 Plotosus lineatus
AATTGAACTGAATCATAGGTTTGTGCTGATTGAGTTTCCTTCAGATCATAAAATGAGTTTATATATTTTCTTCTTCAGTGTCTGAGTTGGTAACGTATGTATAATGTTCCCTTCTGTAGAATGTTTTTCTGTGGTTTCTCAGCCTGATCTAGATGGTGGAGCTACAGCAGAGCCTGGTAACTGATACAAGCCTCAATTTTCAAACAGAAATTCGTTTATTTTTTCTCCTTGCACCTCTCCAACCGCCACACTCTATATGATGATTTTCTTGTTTTTCCAAAGTGTTGCCTAAAGCAGAGGACCAGCCCGTATTGAACAGCAGACATCCTGTAGTGGAGCAGCCTGAGAAGACCCCACTATCCAAAAAGTCCAGGACAAAGGTTCTTCTTTTTCATTCTCTGTTTGTTGTGTTTGAGAAGTGCAGTTAATGGCATATGAAAAACCAACCAAAACCATGCATGGCGATTATAATCATAAAGTATTATGATGTTCTTTACAGAGCTTGAAATTGTGGAAAGGAAAACCGAAAAGTGAAAAAGGTTTGCTGGGTGTTTATGAAAATATTTTTTGACAGTTCTAATATTCTGGTTTGTATATTAACAAAATAATCCTTTTGGTTTGTAGCTAAAGAGGCTCCTGGGCCTGGTCCTGTTCCTCCAAACCGTGGTTCTACCTCAGGATTCACACTCAGTAAGAACTTAAAGTAGAATTATTCTAGGACTTGGTATTCTAGGGATTTTTTTTTTTTTTTTGGAAGATGGTTTGACTCATTTTGACTTGCAGAGATACAATCCAAACATATCATTGAGCAGAGTTAGAAAAAAAAAGTCCAGCCCGAATATGGTGGTGTTTAGAGCTAGTCTTGTGATTTGTGAGTCAAAGGTTGTCCAGCTTTGTCATTGGGAATCGGGTCCAAAAATGGTCCAAAGACAGCCAACAAAAGTACAACATTTAAATTTTTTGACCAGCTGAGCTCTAAAGGACTGCACAGACATCTCTATCTTAGCCACAGAATCCAACTCCTCTTGGGGATTCTGAAATGTTCCAAAGTTAAATGATATAGTATCTCGCCACTTCAAGTCAAGGGATTGGCTCAAGGTCTCCATCTAGTGGGATGTACCCAATTCTGCTTGAGTGGAATCTGACCCAAGGTTTCTGAGGCAGTACCAAGAACCTTAGCTGTCATGAAAAGTAAACCCAGCAACCTTGCAAGAAACTGAAATTTTACTTTATACTTTTGGTCACTATCTACTGCTTATGCAGAACAAGTGGTAGAGAACTTTACCAAACACCGGAAACCATTTACATTCACTTTTGACACATGATATTTTAGAGTTAAGTAATAAAAGCACAAGAGGCCACACATCCCAGTCCAAATTTAGTTTTAGATTTCGTTTCCTCTTGTTACACTAACCCCCACTCTTCTGTGAAAACTTTTCATGAGACTTTCAAGGGTGGTTGTTGGGATTTGTCCACTTAGCCACAAGCATATCAGTCAGGCCAGGTAATGATATCAAGCTGTTCATGTCTAGTTTATCCCAAAAGTGATCATAATGGGGTTGAGTTCAAACGTCTGAGCAGTCCACTATATCCTTGGCAAAATTCTTCTACTCCAGCCTTGATACCACTCTGTACACATATCAGTTGCAGGCCTGTTAGTTTAAGTGCCAGGAAACTGTAATGTAATGCATTGGTCAGGGGTACCTATGTGATTAACGGTGTAGCCAGAAGATCAAGGGTTCAAGCCCTAGTACCCATAATTGCTACTGCTGGACCCTTGTTCATAAGCTTTGGACGGTCTGAAATGAACACCATGAAGATCAGACATCCAAAAAAAAAACAGTATATGCTATACTATTATCCAGATATTGTTCATTTGTAATCATTAGAGTACCTTTCACTCTGGAGCACAGAGGTTTGAATCCGGGTGGAGCCCGGAGCTTGACCAAGCACCTGTGGGAGGGAGGGGCGGCATATGCTCGACTAGGTGGTGATAGTCGTAAGTGAGAGGGAGTCAGTACTTGACAAGTGGGAATGAGGACACCCCCCCACCCAGGTTTCTCAAGGTTTGAGCCCTCTGTGGCCTCTGGCTTGCTTGTCATGGATCTAAGTGGAAGCTGTTAAATAAGATTGTACTGAAAAGCCAAAGAGCAAAAATAAATGCATGTCTAGGTCTTCCTGAGTCTGCATGTTCTTCCTTCAAGTATGTTCAGGTGGTTATATTTTGGTTATACTTGGGTCCTCAGAAATCACTATACACACTAGTCCTTCTCAAAAAAGTAGCATATTGTGATAAAGTTCATTATTTTCTCTAATATACTGAAAAAAAAAAACTTTCATATATTTTAGATTCATTGCACACCAACTGAAGTAGTTCAAGCTTTTTATTGTTTTAACACTGATGATTTTGCATAGAGCTCATGAAAACCCAAAATTCCTATCTCAAAAAATTAGCATATCATGAAAAGGTACTCTAACAAGCTATTAACCTAATCATCTGAATCAACCAATTAACTCTAAACACCTGCAAAAGAGTCCTGAGGCTTTTAAAAACTCCCAGCCTGGTTCATTACTCAAAACCGCAATCATGGGTAAGACTGCCGACCTGACTGCTGTCCAGAAGGCCATCATTGACATCCTCAAGCAAGAGGGTAAGACACAGAAAGAAATCTCTGAGCGAATAGGCTGTTCCCAGAGTGCTGTATCAAGCCACCTCAGTGGGACGTCTGTGGGAAGGAAAAAGTGTGGCAGAAAACGCTGCACAACCAGAAGAGGTGACCGGACCCTGAGGAAGATTGTGGAGAAGGGCCGATTCCAGACCTTGGGGGACCTGTGGAAGCAGTGGACTGGGCTATTGGTGCCACATTCCCCAGGTCAAGCCACTTTTGAACCAGAAACAGCGGCAGAAGCGCCTGACCTGGGCTACAGAGAAGCAGTACTGGACTGTTGCTCAGTGGTCCAAAGTACTTTTTTCAGAAGAAAGCAAATTTTGCATGTCATTCGGAAATCAAGGTGCCAGAGTCTGGAGGAAGACTGGGGAGAAGGAAATGCCAAAATGCCTGAAGTCCAGTGTCAAGTACCCACAGTCAGTGATGGTCTGGGGTGCCATGTCAGCTGCTGGTGTTGGTCCACTGTGTTTTATCAAGGGCAGGATCAATGCAGCTAGCTATCAGGAGATTTTGGAGCACTTCATGCTTCCATCTGCTGAAAAGCTTTATGGAGATGAAGATTTCATTTTTCAGCACGACCTGGCACCTGCTCACGGTGCCAAAACCACTGCTAAATGGTTTACTGACCATGGTATTACTGTGCTCAATTGCCCTGCCAACTCTCCTGACCTGAACCACATAGAGAATCTGTGGGATATTGTGAAGAGAAAGTTGAGAGACACCAGACCCAACACTGTGGATGAGCTTAAGGCCGCTATCGAAGCATCCTGGGTCTCCATAACACCTCAGCAGTGCCACAGGCTGATGGCCTCCATGCCACGCCGCATTGAAGCAGTAATTTCTGCAAAAAGATTCCCGACCAAGTATTGAGTGCATAACTGAACATAATTATTTGAAGGTTGACTTTTTTTTTGGGTCGGATGAAATATGCTAATTTTTTGAGATAGGGATTTTTTATTTTTCTTTACGTTTTTGCCAAAATTATGAATACTAAAACAATAAAAGGCTTGAACTACTTCAGTTGGTGTGCAATGAATCTAAAATATATGAAAGTTTAATTTTTTTTCAGTACATTACAGAAAATAATGAACTTTATCACAATATGCTAATTTTTTGAGAAGGACTAGTATCTCTAAATTAAAGGATGTGATAAATAAATATACGTATTATTATTTTAAATGTCTGGAAAATGTGTCTTTTTTTCTCTGCAGGTTTTGGAACTCGTTTTGGGAAACCCAAAGGCCCAAGGAACCAGCCAGAAACGTGGGTGTAAATCAGACTAAACATGAAGTGGCTAGTGAGCAAAGTAATAGAGGAACTGCCTTCATCAGGTTCCCACTTAATAAAAAAAATGTACTGATTTACAACAAGATAAACAAGAAGGTGATGCCGTGGTGAACAGAATTCAGTGGCTACAAGTGTTTAAATAATTGCCTTTTTCGTGAATAACTCAGGTCAAGTCTTGAAGCAGAATATTTACTATCTCCTCAGTTATGGGATCAGGTGAAATCCCATAAAGCACTGCAACAGATAGTGTACAAACTGTGTAACATAGTGGGTAGAGAGTATATTTAATGCGTCGAAGACCTATGAATGTCAACCTGGGGGAAAAACCCTTCTCATAGTGAAAGTTAGACATTTTCGTCTTTAGTACTGAAGACAGAACTCTGGGATTTCCAGAATTGAAATGGCTTTTATATACTTTCAATTTTAAAATTAGATTTAAACATTCGCTCAATAGTTGCTATAACTTACAAACTTTTTGAAAATGTAGTATTTTATTTATTATTTTTCTCAACTGCTGAATCCTACTATAGTTGCAGGGAAGCAGGGAGCCAATCAGCTAAATCTGGGTGAAAGCGGGGTACTGTACACCCTAAACAGTTTGCCAGTCCTTTGCAGGGCAAAACACACAACCATTCACACTCACACAAACATCTTGGGAAAATGTGGAAGAGCCAATTAGCCCAACATGCATGGATTGTGGTCAGAAACTAGATTACCTGGAGGGAATCCATGCAAACACATTGAGAACATGCAGACTCTACAGAGAAATGCCCTTGCTGTGCTTGGGACTCGAAACCAGAACCTTCTTGCTGCAAGGCAGACATGAAGAATGGTAAATTGAGTATCCATACCACAGGGCACCCAGAACATCCAAGGAATGTTTTAGACCGCCCCCAAAATACGCATGCGCAAAGTTCGAAAGGAGGCGGGTGACTAGCATTGCATTTCATGGAGGAAGTGTGTACATGCTTTTGCTCCTTCTGATTAGTGGTGGTCATGTGATACAGAAGGCAAAAACTTGATGGGTGGGAATTGGATACAAATAAATTAGGAATAAAATGGGGTGAAATTATTAAAAAAAAACATTAAACGTTTTCGCATAGATCAGAAATCAAATTGTGACCTTGTACTCCCCCATAGATGTGAACTCTTTGCCTTGGTGTATACTCAACGTGCTCATCTCAATGATATGGTTGAAAAAATATAATAAAATTGACACCAGACTACCAATTTTTAATTAAAAAAATTTCCTTTCGAAAAAATTAAAGAAAATCTGTACCTCAATTTTCCTTTTTGAGCAGAAAAGAATCCTTTGGATTTTTACAAAAATAAATTCTATTTATTTTACAAAAAAATGTTACAAAACTAAACTGGTAAGAATTTCATAGATCTTGTAGCTTCAAAAATGTATTTTCATTTATTTAAATTAAAATAATCATTTTACCCTCATAGCACTATAACAGAGCACCACCGCATGAAATTCCATTGTACATTTTTGTTGTCACTGTTGTTCTTTGTTACTTCTAATTTAATTCATCTAATTTTTTTATGCTTCACTTGTGTTCTTTTGTTTCATGTGCTTCTGCATCTAATAGCAATTTTGTTCTGCTTGAGTTTATATATAAACACACACACACACACACACACACACACACACATGTATGGGTGTGTGTATGTGTATACCTGCATAATTATTGGCACCCCTGGTGTCTTCTTTTAATAATACTGGACCACAAAATCCAACTTTTATTTCAAATGTATTTATTCAGAGGGAAAGAAACCCCACATTTAGAAATAATTCTTTTACATTACATCATGTGTGCCACAATTATTCGCACCGCTGATGTTAATACTTTTTACAACCCCCTTTTTCAACAAAACATAACCTAATCTCCTATAATGTTTCACAAGATGGGGCCATACAGAAAGAGGGATCTCGGACCATTCCTCTTTATACAACCTATTTAAATCACCAAATGACCTGATTCTCTCTTCTGAACTCTCCTCTTCAGCTCACTCAGATTTTCAATGGGATTGAGGTCTGGGAACTGAGATGGTTATGGGAAGAGATTGCTTCTGTGTCTGGTGAACCATTTATGTGCAGATTTGGCCACATGTTTGGGTCATTATCTTGCTGAAAGATCCAGTGACAGCCACCAGATTTTGATTTAAAATGTCCTGGTATTTCACAGCGTTCATGATGAACCGCAACCTAACAAGGTTCCCAGGGCCTCTGGAAGAGAAACAGGCCCACAGCATCACCAATCCTCCCCCATACTTCACAGTGGGCATGAGGTGCTTTTCTGCATACTCATCATTTGTCTACTGCCAGATCCACTTAGAGTGTTTGTTGCCAAAAAGTTCTATCTTGGTCTCATCTGACCAAAACACATGGTCCCATTTAAAGCCCCAGTACCGCTTAGCAAACTCCAGATGTTTGCATTTATGATTGTGAATGGGAAAAGTTTTCCCCCTGCATACTTCCTAAACAGATTGTTGGGATGTAGATGGCGCCTGATGGTTGTTTTGGAAACTTTGAGCCCAAGATTCTTCCATTTGTTGCGATTCTTTAACAGTGAGCTTTGGAGAACTTTTTATTTCTCTTACCATCCTCCTCACTTTGCATGGTGGTAAAATAACCTTACGTCCTTTTCCAGGCTTGTTTACCAATGTTATTGTTGTTTTAAACTTCTTAGTAATTCCTCTGACAGTAAATATGGGCAGATGCAGGCAACAGGCTAGTTTTTTGTTGCCATTGTCTGACTTCTGAAGCCCCCCCATGTTGAAGAGTGGATAAGAGAAATGTCCTCTGTATCACATCATATTTATACCCCAGGAAACCAGGAAGTGATAAATTGATAATTAAAATGCCCTAGATATTCTAATCAACTTTATAAACTACTGTAGAAATGACAGAAATTCTTCAAATACATTTATTTTGTAGGAATTGTTACAGGTGCCAATAATTATGGAACAGGTGATTTTAAGAAAAATAATTATTTCTTAGCCAGTGATTTTCCACCCCTTAAATTTCATTTGAGTTCAATACAATTTTCAGTGTAAGAGTAGCTTCTGCAATAAAAATTTATTTTAAGGCTTTTAACAGATCTTAACCAGAGGTGCCTATAAATAAATAAATAAATAAATAATAATTTTATATATACACACACACACAAAAAAATGCTGGTTTGTGAAAAAAAATGAATGCATGACTAACTGATCGATCATCTTCATTCAACAATCAAGAGCAACCAATGGACTACTGCACTGCTTTGTACTATGTGTATGCTACTGATTTGTAAGTCATTTGCACTGTAAAATTATAAAATTTTATGACAGTTACACAGATAGATGATTGGAGCAGTGCGGACTGCCTCATCGAATTGACCTACGAGCTACAAAAACAAACTTTTAATTGATGTCCGTATAAGCATACAGTTTGATTGACATTTCATTGTATTTTATTCATACTGGGTGTAAATAGCATCTCACGCTCTCACTTTGTCCTTTTTAATGTGTATATTACATTTTAAGGTGGAATGGTATGAATAATTTAAACAAACAATTGAATTCAGCAGGAGTTCAGGTGTTAAATTATTAGATTTATTAAAACATAAATATAGTGTTTGTGTCTGTCCTGGGAAAAAGGCTACTGTTTGAAGAATTATATCACCAGGGGACATGACTGAAATCATTTAGTTATATAATGGTGATATAATTCTTCAGTTTCTTTTAGTTATTCTTATAATTATAGAATAATGTGTGTGTGTGTGTGTGGGGGGGGGGGGGTTGTTTCCCTCCACTACTCTTCAATACTGAATCAACAAGCAACTACTTAGCATTAAGCATTTTCTTGAGCTTATATTATCTTAGTTGCTGTTACATTGCTGCTAATAAACAAACTGCTCTTTATGTTGAAGCATTTAAACTGGAGTTTTAATTGAGCGGGACCAATTAAAGATGGCCACCTGAGTAAGTGTGGTTTTTCAAAGTGAGAGTAAGAGTTTCTTTATCGTTTGCTTCACATTGATCGGCAACTTTGCGCTTCTGTTGATGTCTAACCAGATGACTTAAATTGTAGACCGACACCACATTAGCTGTGGTAAGTAGTAAATGCCATCAAATACACTCAGATCACTGAAAACATACATGGGACGTTACATTCTGTATAAGTACATTTTATGGGTAATACAGAATACTGTAAGCATCAAAGGATCCTAGACAACATACCATTTTTAGACACATTAAAACGAGCTAGGTCATGATTGTTGAATGTGTACCATGTGACTTCCTCTGTGGAAAAAAGTGCACTGTATTTTGCATTCTATTTCTACATCACTGTACCTTATTCTGGAGTTGAAGCTGAAAATTACTATGGGGTCCATATGGATGGTTCTTATTTTGATTTATTGTTAAACACAAAAATAATTCCTTTTGCAGTTGTGACAGAACATAAAGCAGTACTTTATCAAAAATAATAATATCGTAATGGACTTTGTGTCAGAACCTTTCACAATCATGAAAGTTTGCACATGTGCATCGACTGTCATACATCACGTTTAATACAAGAAATAACAACCACAATGAGCATCTGAAACACTGAGCACATTTTGCTCTATTAAATCTGTGAATTCATGATCTACAGTGGTATGAAAAAGTATCTGAACCTTTTGGAATTTCTCACATTTCTGCATAAAATCACCATCAAATGTGATCTGATATTTGTCAAAATCACACAGATGAAAAAACAGTGTCTGCTTTAACTAAAACCACCCAAACATTTATAGATTTTCATATTTTAATCAGGATAGAATGAAAACAATGACAGAAGGGAGAGGAATAAATAACTGAACCATCACATTTAATATTTTGTGCCCCCCCCCTTTGGCAGCAATAACTTCAACCAGACGCTTCCTGTAGCTGAAGATCAGTCTGGCACATCGATCAGGACTAATCTTGGCCCATTCTTCTTTACAAAACTGCTGTAGTTCAGTCAGATTCCTGGGATGTCTGGCATGAATCGCTGTCTTGAAGTCATGCCACAGCATCTCAATGGGGTTCAAGTTTGGACTTTGACTTGGCCACTCCAGAACATGTATTTCATTCTTCTGAAACCATTCTGAAGTTGATTTACTTCTGTGTTTTGGATCATTGTCTTGTTGCAGCATCCATCCTCTTTTTAGCTTCAACTGTCTGACAGACGGCCTCAGGTTTTCCTGCAAAACATCCTGATAAACTTTTGAATTCATTTTTCCATTAATGATTACAAGTTGTCCAGGCCCCGAGGCAGCAAAATAGCCCCAAACCATGATGCACCCTCCACCATGCTTCACGGTGGGGATGAGGTGTTGATGCTGGTGAGCTGTTTCATTTTTTCTCCACACATGACGTTGTGTGTTCCTCCCAAACAATTCAACTTTGGTTTCATCAGTCCACAAAATATTTTGCCAAAACTTCTGTGGAGTGTCCAAGTGCCTTTTTGCGAACATTAAACGAGCAACAATGGTTTTTTTAGACAGCAGTGGCTTCCTCCTTGGAGTCCTCCCATGAACACCATTCTTGGCCATTGTTTTACATATAGTTAATGTGTGCACAGAGATATTGGACTGTGCCAGTGATTTCTGTCAGTCTTTAGCAGACACTCTAGGGTTTTTTTTTACCTCTCTGAGTGTTCTGCGCTGAACTCTTGGTGGACGGCCACTCCTTGGGAGAGAAGCAACAGTTCCAAACTCTCTCCATTTGTAGACAACTTCTCTGACTGTCGATTGCTGAACATCCAGACTTTTTGAGATGGTTTTGTATCCTTTCCCAGCTTTATACAAATCAACAATTCTTGATCGCAGGTCTTCAGAGAGCTCTTTTGAGCAAGCCATGGTGCACATCAGACAATGCTTCTCATCAAGACAATTCTTACCAGGTGTGTGTTTTATAGTGGGCAGGGCAGCTTTAAGCCACTCATCAGTGATTGGGCACACACCTGACTTAAATTGTTTGGTAAAAATTGACTTCAATTGCTCTTTAAGTCTCCTTAGGCAGAGGGTTCAGTTACTTATTCCTCTCCCTTCTGTCATTGTTTTCATTCTATCCTGATTAAAATATGAAAATCTATAAATGTTTGGGTGGTTTTAGTTAAAGCAGACACTGTTTTTTCATCTGTGTGATTTTGACAAAGATCAGATCACATTTGATGGTGATTTTATGCAGAAATGTGAGAAATTCCAAAAAGTTCAGATACTTTTTCATACCACTGTACAATCTGTAGTTAAAGGAGCAGTGTTATTATTTTTCACTCACATTTGGTTGCCAAAAATTGTGTAAATATGTACGAAATGTTTCAAAACACTAGTCTGTTCAACCCGCAAGTCTAAAGAAATACAATGTTTTTGAACCTAACGTGGTACAGGTGGGAATTGCTTTGTAACATGAGCTTTTGTGAAATCTTGTTTCGTAGAACAACTTTCAGATTGAAATTCGGCTTCAAAGTGCTGATAACTTACCATATTGTTTCGGGCTATAGGGTGAACCGGACCATAAAACGCAATGTCGACGAACAAACGGCCCACTTTCACACACAAGGCGCACTGGATTATAAGGCGCACCAAGCAAATCAAAAGTCAGATAAGTCATACTTGATTCAATTCATTCACAATAACTCTCACCATTGCTTAGTTGTAACACATAAAACATAAAATAATACACTTCACAATAACTCTCAACATTTTTCGGTTGGAACACATAAAACAAACTCACTTTTTCAGTTCATTCCTCTTCCACAAATCCATCAAATTCTTCATCTTCAGTGTCTGAGTTTAACAGTTGCGTGAGTTGGACATAAAGCCCGGGTCGCTCTAACTTACGATCTGTTGACAATCTAGCAGTTGGAGTTCTTTGGTTAATCCACCCGGAATGATGGCAAGCTCTGAATTAGTTGGCTTCACTTGGGTTTTGACGATATCAGTGAGATGGGGGCACATAGAGTCGCAGATCAATGATTAATCAGCCTGCTCATCAATTTCCCAACGATCGATTCCTCCCGACTTCCTTTTATTTATTTTACTTTTAGTGCAGTTAGTTGTGATATGTAGGATTTATTCTTTCAAACATTCATATTTTATCTCCTAATATTTTTTAAATATATGTCAGTAAAACAAGTTAAATATTATTTAATCCATTTTAAGCACCACCCTTATAGCGACAGTGTCATCACAGTAACAAACATAGCGGTGGTCATTCGCAGCGTGAATATTGTGTTCATTCCAGAATGGAGGTCATTACACTTGAGGAGCTGTATCAGTGTAACTGTACATTCAAAAAGGTTAATCCGAGGTCTCAGGGGACCTGTAGCAGTACTTTATCCTGGTGATGAACATGAGACTCTCATTAAGCCAACTGAGTGTCCTGAGACGCAAAAGCATCCTCGACACAAGACAGATGGTCAGTCGAGACGGAGATTAAGTGGACAAAGTCTTCCAGTCTTGTGAACGTGACGCAAACTTCTCTCAGCCACTCATGTATTACTCAGTGAGTCACCTGACTACAATAGCCGTAATGCTGGTATTTGGACGTAAAGCCCAGATCCCTTTAACTTACGACCTGTTGACACCAATATCTAGCAGTTGGGAGTTCTTTGGTTAATCCACCCGAAATTATGGTAAGCTCAGAATTACTTTGCTTCACTTAGGTTTTGACGGTATCAGTGAGATGGAGTCCATCAGTTTGTGGTCATGCAATAGTGAGCATGATTTCGATTGGCCATGATTATACTCCAATGTTACATCGGAGGAAATCATATATTGCTTGATAGAAGAAAAGTTTATATCCAAGGACTTAAATTCTGTAACAACATGGGGAGCCATTATGGTGACATGCCTGGTCGATTTGCAACTTTGTTATATGATATATTAGAGACACGTTGAAACAACATCAGTATGAATCCGATAAACGTTGGTATAGATCAGGGGTCGGCAACCTTTGCCATTTGGACCCGTTTTCCACATTAAAGAAAACACTGGGAGCCACAAATCCTTTTTTTGACATTTAAATTGAAATAACACTGCATATAATGTTTTCCCCTTTTTCCTTCATGTTAATATAAAACAACGTGTTGCATTGATTTAAACGACTGCAGACACAATTAAATTACAATTCTGCTTGCAACAAAAACATTTAGATAAAAAAAAAAAAAAAAAATATATATATATATATATATATATATATATATATCTCCAGCCTTCCCGTGACCCTAATTAGGATTAAGTGATTCAGAAAATGAATGAATGTGTTCGAGATCTTCTTGTATTTTTAGAAAGAAAAAGAATATCTGTCCCACGAAGCAAGGGACGGGGTGCAGCCAGATGTGTAAACAGGTTGGGTAGCTGACCTCACCATCCCTTCATGGGATTTTCTTTTTCTTTATTCGTTCCATTAATGTTGTTTTGTCATAGTTTTAATTTACAAAAACGACAACAACACAGAAAAGTATATGAAGACTTATTTTAAGGAGCCTGCTCAACATTCTTTTAAATAATATTAATGCTGCACTGACAACCCATTCTCAGAGTGGAGACTGAACCACACCCAGCCTTTTATTTTGTTACTGTGAGGTGAGTTATTTAATTCGGAGATTGCTGTGTATAAACAATTTTCATCCTCCGTCTCTTAACTTCAGCTGTGATTTCCGTTCCTGGATTACAAACCCCGGTGGCGGAAAAAACTCTCTCTCTCTCTCGCTGTGCTGCTGATGGTGAGAACACTCCTTGCCATGAGCACAAGAATTTGGAAATCCACCAACACAGCAGATCAAAAACATTGAGACTCTCAATGTAGCTGATACAATAGGCATGTCCACAACAACACGCACACAAAATCACCCCGCCCACACCAAATAAATATCCACCCAAACCCATGACTGTTAATTTTGATTTATGTCATTTTCAACCCTAAAAGAGCATTTTTGAAAGGGTACTCACTGGGTACTTGTGGGCACCCGACCGTTGCAGGACTCTGTCTGAGGCAGATTCTTCCATCATTCAGGTGAAAGCTGGTTTAACTTTCTGGAAGTGCTTCCGATGTGAGCAAATAAGCAGCATTTTCTTTTTGCAGTTGATGTTTGTAGTGCACCCGTCAGCCACCGTAAAGTACAACATTATTTTGAAAAGCCACTGAGCTGCACCAGAGAGGTGAAAGAGTTGCATGCAGCTCCAGAGCCGCGGGTTGCCAACCACTATTATAGATCATAACAGCAACATTGTCTGAAACATTGGAATTACATTGGGGAACATCCGTACATATCGGAACATCATTTGGAACATCGGTACATCAACATAACGGTCTTACACTTCAAATTCCCAGGGTTGAATTGAATTGTATCCAGAAAACACATCAGAGAAAGCGACTATTAAAATTGCTTCATGTTGGAATTCACATCAGTACATATTAGTGCAGCATTGTGTACAATGTGTACTTTAATGAAGAACATCCATAATGGCCAGATTCATGTCAATTGGTGTATTGTGAGTGTCATTGGCTGGGTGGACTGGGCTTGCTGGTGGGGGATAGTATTGTGAAATACGTAGGTGATCTGACGGACACGTGTGTGCAGTCCTGCCCGGAGCAAATATTGAGGACATTGTTGCTAGGGTAATGGTTGGAAGTATATGTCCGGCGGGCTACAGCATAGTAATTTACCATGTTGGATGCAACAATTTGGCTGACAACATAGTGCATGTTAGAAGACATGTTTTCAGCCGGTTCCAACTGTTATTGCCAAATTTTACAAAATACTCATAATAAAGAATCTAATATAGATCTGGCTCTCCAGTTGTATTTTCTTATATGGTTTTGAAAATTTAAAGAAATCTGGACACTATGCAACAATGTTAGATAACACCTCTTGTATGGATAAATTTAGAGAAATATAGTAGCTGCTGTTCTCACAGGGCCTTTGTGTCACTATAGGAATGCTACACTAGATACAGTAACATTAATGATCATTGCTCGAGCATAACATGAGGGAAAAGTTCTGTAATAATAAAGAAAATTGTTATTAGTATGTGACAATTGGTTGGGATATTAGATAATTGAGTCAGGATAGAAAAGAAAATAGTAATCTGGCAATAGTTTTATGAAATTTCGGTCAGTTTTTATAACATAATTTTGTCTCAGAAACAAATATTGATTACAGGGGATGGGATGTTTTTTTTTATGCTGCTCACAAGTAAACTAAATAGCTGTGTGGATACATAGTATTAAGTTGCACAAAGATTACGAATCGTTTATTTGAGAAGAAATTTGTTATTGGCTGCACTTCACACATAAGCACAAAATTATCAATTTAGATTCAAGTTTTGCAAGTTACAACGCACCACATGTACAAGAATTGAAGAAGCATCACCATATATTGCATTAAAGACTGAAGGAAAAGTCGAACAACTAAAGGACAAGAAGGGCCCTGAAAAGTCTGTTACGGACTTGTGAAACGGCCCGGACCCAGGTAAACCCAGGTAAATTGTCTGAAATATTGTAATCACACTAATATATTTAAAAATTGTCTGAAACGCTGGAATATGATCGTTACAGTTTGAGTGCACCCAAAAGATGCTTTCTTCCAAGAACCATGACGCCGGCCCTTTAATAAACAGAACTACTGTACATGATACAATCAAGTCAAATGCTACATTGCAAAGACATGATTAACTTCATGATGATTAATTTCCTTTAAACACCGAGTTGTCAATCCCAAGGAATCTATATCAAAACCTGTACCTGGATTAAATCAAAATGTGGTGCTTTGCTCTTTTGATGATGAAAGGATTTTTTTTAAGACAGAGCACTAATCCCTGCATTGATCTTTATAACGCATACAATATAAAAGATTAAACTTGGGTGCAGTCATAAAATTATTTATTTAAAAAAATACAGAAAAAGGTCTATGCATTCCATTGAACTTGTTTCTAGACATGTACACAGAACAGTTCTGTTAATGCAGCGCAGATTATTTACATCATATCATTGAACAAACATGGAAAACTAAGACTGTCCTAAAAACAAACAAACAAAACATTAGCAAGAGCCATTAGTAATGCTGTAATTCACACAAAGCATGCCTTGATCCAAAAGTGGATTTTCCTACAGTGTGAAGAAGAAAAATTCAGGAGGAAAAAAAAAACAAAAAAACCCCAAAACATTAATAAACTTTATTGATAAGGACAAAAATATATAGCTGCCAGTAGTCAGAAGAAACATGTGTACATCATGGGATGAAATTAACTCGCAAAAGGGATTGTCAGGAAAAATAAAAAGGCTGGTAAAATTCCCAGGGTTGAATTGAATTGTATCCAGAAAACACATCAAAGAAAGTGACTATTAAAATCACTTCATGCTGGAATTCACATCAGACTGAGAGGTGAAAACAAGTCCTGATATTTCGCACCTGCAACCTTATTGTGATAATGTAGAAAAGGTATAAAATGGCCTTTGTTGTTCTGAGATTAAATACATTGCTCTTGGTACGGATATACTGTACTCGGTTGTTAAACCATGAGAAGTTTCATTATTGCTTGAATCTGTGCAGCTCTGCTGTGTTCGACACCTCCGAGTACACACACACACACACACACACACACACACACACTGTTCGACGTGTAAAAAGGCACTCATTAGGACTGAGGAGGTGATTACTGCATCAGAAAACATGTGTTTTGCCAATCCATAAGTTATAAGTTGTTACAATGCTCAAAAAATACAGTACAGTACCAGCACCATGCTAATTCAGTCTAGTCACTGATGTGTTCTTCCGAACATATTGCATCTGGGACCTGTTCATGTTCGAAAGCACATGCATTTTTTATACACTTATTTATGCATTTTAAAAGCCAACTATGAACCTTTAGGAAAACCTTTGTTTTGAATTTCTAGACTATTTGAAACTATGAGAAACTATTTGAAAGTTACAATAATGTATAAAAGTGATGTCAGTGACTGGCGCAGTTTGTGTTTTATTTTTTGAAACAAATTTGTTTTTGCGGGTGTAAAAACAAAGGACAGTCCAATGTGGATGCCGAGAGATGATGCAGTTTGGTTTAATTAAAAAAATAAATAAATAAATACATTAAAAAAAGGCTTTCCTGTACAGTCATAAAAGTCAGTTAAGTGATGTGGGTAGAGGTGGTCTGTCCAACTGCTTTCAAGGCAAATGATGACTTTAGTGATAAACTTGTGCAACAATTGGGGGGGAAGGGGGAGGGACTGCACTGTTTCTTTGCTCTTGATATTTAAGTATTTTTAAAATACACAGAAGAAATATTAACACCCCTCCCAAAAAAATACTGCTATACATAAATAAAATAAAAACACAATGTGGGATTTCAAACAGAAGCAGTCATGATTAAAAACCGTACACATGAAAAAAATGTGTCAATAAAACCTTTGTCGTCATTTATTTCATCTAATCATGACATTTTACAGAAACCCAGTGCTAGCTTCTCAAGAGGTAAATAAGCGCTGTCTCAAATAAACAATTACGATAAAAAGAGCTAAAATGTTAAACAACCAAAAATGAAAAGCAACCAAAAAGCTAAAAATGTACCAGCCGGTCAAGGAAACTCGGGTTTAAAAGGGTGAGTTGTTGTAACCTAATGAGGATTCAGTATTATACAGGGGTGGGAAAATCAGACTTTGATTTGGTAGCTGTGTTCGCTGCTCAGTCTGGTGTTCTGGTTTCTAAGTGGAGGCATGTAGTAATAATTATGCTTGTTAAGTGCACTAATGTGTAATATGGAGGGAATTATCCAGTACAAGTAGTGTCCAACTTACGATCGTATTTGGTTCTGACCAACAGGTCATAAGATGGTTTGGACATAAGTCAGGTCTGTGCATGTAGAAAGGTATAGTACTGTATACAGTACATACTACTAGTGATACAAATTTATGTCAAAATTTGTTTCCATATTTTTTTTTACCTTTCTTTAGAGTAGACATTAATATATGGAGGAGGAGGAGGACAAGTGTAGATGTATTTTCAACCTAATGTGTCTCTTTACAAAAGGACATGAGAAAAGAGTAACTTCTAGTGAATCAGTTCACGGTTCAAAGAATCAAGAGTCGACTCCACAGACACAGAAACACACGCACACATATTGGTAGTAGGATGCTGAGGTTGGAACTACCAGGCAGAAGGCCTAGAGGAAGACCAAAGAGACGATTCATGGACGTGGTGAAAGAGGACATGAAGGCAGTTGGTGCAAGAGAAGATGATGCAGAGGATAGGGTGAGATGGAGGCAGATGATTCGCTGTGGCGACCCCTGAAGGGAAAAGCCAAGAGGAAAAGAAGAAGTCGTCATGGGTGGTCAGAAAGTTGGAGTCATAAGTCGGCGACTACCTGTCCAATGATTCGGTATTGATGCACCAAATGGAAAGGGAAATAATCATAAACTGAATCCAATGTCCCGGTACCACCGATCTCCAGCACGGTGGGCCTTTAACCCTTAACTGCATAAATGGGATGTAAAGTAATTTGCTCTGGATAAGGGCATCTGCCAAATGCCAAAAATGTAAATGAATAACAACTGACATATAAAAATAATTCTGACGTTTAAACTGATGTGTAAACAATCAAAGTAGATCTTATGGTGATTTGCCTGCAAGTAGCTCGTCTCCTACATCTCCTCTATACCTGGACATCAAAGGATGTCCTCATGTGCTGAACCACTAAATCTGACTGGGGTTGTAGGTAGGCTGGAGCCCATTTCAGCCAACACTGGGCAAAGGCATGGTACACCCTGAACAACTTGCCAGACCATTTTAGGGTAGCACATGCATCCAGGGGCAATTTGAAACAGCCATTTAACCTAAATGTGCATATCTTTTGACTGTGGGAAGAAAGTGAAGTACCTGAAGGAAAACACACCTGAGCATGGGGGCAAACACATAAAATCATACCAGATTACTGAGAGTATCAAAGACAGAACCCAAATTTGTGTTGTGTTTGGAAGCCAAAAGGTGTACAGCACTAATGTACATTAAGAGAAAAGAGAGAAAAGTCAAGCAAGTCACTGGCTTTTGTTGAAAAAATGTAAAACATTACGAGTCTGGCATGTGTATGTATTTTCTCACAATACAAGGTAACTGTAGCCAATTTCCCCCATTGTGGATCATCAAGTCATGTGATTTAAATGTGAAAAACTTATTTCAACTTCAATCTTAGTAAAAAGAACTATTTAGTATATTCCTATGTTGTTTATTTTTGGTTTGGCATTTAAAATTGCGCATTACACAGATGACCAGAAATTATGCTTTAATGTAGAGATGCCTCTGATTAAATAAAAATAAAATAAGTTACACTATCAGATACCAGATTGAAACAAAAAAAAACAGAAGTTTTTTTTTGAAAGGACTTTTTCAACTGAATTTTATGCAGGTCATCTCAGCTAACCTTAAAGTAGTAAATCTACCACCTGTGTTACCGGGCTGCTGATTTTCCCCACCCCTAATTGTCCCTTTAAATTTTTTAGCACATGAAACCCATTTAATGAAGTTCAGAACATCAAATAAATTAGGCATGTTAGATATGCATTTTATCGACCCTCAAAGATTACAAAAACTGGGAAAGAACAAAAAAAAAAAAAAAAAAAGTCAACTAATACCTTGTGATCTGTCTTTTTAAAAAAATAAAGAAAAATGTACTTCAGCTTGTGTTGCACATCTAAAGAGAAAATCAGATTATATTATATTATATTTGACTGAGAGAGATTTGTGCAGTACACATACCAGTGAGAAACATGATCCAGTTATGGCACTGTTACAAATGAACCCATAATGTAAAATTAAAAAATAAAACATTTAAAATAAAAAAGGGACCCTGAGAAATTCATATCATTTAAAAAAATCCAGCGTGTGACAAGCCATTGCTGGGACATTTATCAAGTAAGCATGTCAAAATTCAGCTTTGGACAGATTTTGGGAACTTATTTGAATATAAATTGACTTTCTGTGCCAGACAGCATTTATGAAGAGAAAAAAATAAATAAAAAATTCAGATCCTATCTTGCTCTAGACATTTAGGATACCGGTTCTTCGGCTGGGATAAAATGAAGACAATTTGCTGAGAAATGGATATACACAAAAATGAGCAATGAACACAGATTTGTTTCTTCTTCTGAGGCATGATTGCTGTGAGGCACTTTTTTCCTTTTTTGCAAAAACCAATTAACTAATCCACATGATCTTGATAGACAGTAAAGATTCCTCGCGAGAGAGTGCCATTTCAAATAAACAAATATAAAACAATACCAAACAAATCAGAAAAAATATTAAAATTAAATACTTTGGCTGAGTGAAAAAAAATTACTTTGAGTACTTCGAGGGGTTGTTTCTTAAACAAAATGTTTTTTCTTTTGAAAGGTGTATATAACTCGTCTTTCCTCAGACAGTCCAAATACTTTCTGGAATGTCAGTCAAGTTAAATCAATTACCAGATGAATAGCAGATGATTTCAGTCACCTGAAGGTCATTGTGAGAACTGAAAACTGCTCAGAGAGTCACCTGTTTGAGAGTTAGCCTGAGGAATTGTGGGGGTTTGCGTAGTGGCCTTGTGAATTGAAGGTGCACTTTCTGGGCGCAAACTGTCCGCTTGAGGTGGGTGCGACGAATTCTGGTCAACAGGTTTTTCAGGCACGGATGAGCTGGGTTTGTGTACCTCCTGTTCGTTTTTTACTTGCGCCTGCTCTTTTTCTGGTTGGTACTGCTGGAGACGGATGTGCCACGCCAGACTGCACACAGCTGACACCGTTTTAAACTGGTGAATGACGTTGCGTGGTATAAAGTAGATGTCGTCGTCACATAGCTGCAAGCGTGCGTACCGGATGCCCTCCCTCCGGAGCTGGTTCAACTTCGCGTCATCCACCCACTGCACACACTGCAGAACGTATCTGTTTATTTAGTCGCACTAGAGGTGCCTCATATCCAATACTGCGATAATATGTACTGTATATATACATATTTACATTTAATATTTAATTGTTAGACATGTACATTATAGAAAACAAACTTGTGGTGACACTGTATATAATCCTGACCCCATCATCGCTGATTGCGTTGCATGAGCTCTGATGTTCTAAAATCCAGAACTGATTAAGTGCATGCCCACTGCACTTCAACACACAATTATAATTACAATATACAGACGCTCCCCAACTTACATTTTTGTTTGGTTCCGGACGGCTGAATGCAAGTTGAAAATGAACATAAGTTGATACTGTATGTTCCAGTGACGTATGACGTTCATACTGTACTATACATCCATAAATACCATTACGGTATCTCATAAAACATCCCAAAATCAATTATTATAAACATAACATTGAAAAATAATATAAAATGTCAAATAATATCAACATTAATTTCAAATAAATTAAATTCAAGCAAAATATTTTCAAATAGATAAATTTTAATAAAATTCACTCATCAAATATCAAATACAGTATCAAATATAACTTTTAACATTCTCCATGATGTGATCTTTCTGCTTATAAATGGTTCTGATGGTCGATGGATGGTCACTTTACATGAAGCTGAGCCGAGTGACATTACATGAAGCTGAGCTGAGTCACTTTACATGAAGCTTAAAACAGCCAATCAACACTGACAATATGTGAGGCGCTCAACACCGAAAGTATTTTGTTTACTTGCTGTGCTTGAGACAAAGCACGGGTTATACTGACTTCCAGTCTTTCAAGTGAGAAAGGGTGCCATTGAACTTATTTAGTACTCAGCCTGCACTGATGTGAATCACCAGTAGAGCAGAGAGTTCTTTCTTTTCTGGATTCGGGTTTTCGTTCATTTTACAACTCTCTTTGTTTAACTGAGTATGCATGGTAGATTGCGCTGATCCGAGCAGATAGTGAATTCATCTCTGTGAATGAGACTTGTACCCATGCTAGTAGGCTTACACTTCTGACCAACCAGATTTACTTAGGGTTATAAAAGTCTGCAAAACAGTGTAAACACATAGATCACAGAGACGACGTCTTAACACAATGGTAACACGCTATATAACTGATATAAAAACTGAATTGTGAAGAAGGAGAGGCACATTCAGTCTTCTTTTTCTTTCGGCTGTTCCCTTCAGGGGTCGCCACAGCAAATGATCTGCCTCCATCTCTCCCTATCCGCTGCATCTTCTACTCTTACTCCAACGACCTTCATGTCCGCCGTCACCACATCCATAAATCTTCACTTTGGTCTTCCTCTGGGCCTTCTGCCTGGTAGTTCCAACCTCAGCATCCTACTAGCAATATACTCATTATCCATCCTCTGTACATGTCCAAACCATCTCAATCTAGCCTCTCTGACTTTGTCTCCAAAACATCTAACATGTGCTGTCCCTCTGATGTACTCCTTTCTGATCCTATCCATCCTCGTTACTCCCAAAGAGAACCTCAACATTTTCATCTCTGCTACCTCCAACTCTGACTCCTGTCTTTTCCCCAGTGCCACTGTCTCTAAACCATACAACCTCGCTGGCCTCATCACCGTCTTGTACACTTTTCCCTTCATTCGTGCCGATACTCTCCTATCACACATCAAACCGGACACTTTTCTCCATCCATTCCAACCTGCCTGCACGCGCTTCTTCACCTCTTTTCCACACTCTCCATTGCTCTGGATTGTTGAGCCTAAGTACTTAAAATCATCCACCTTCTTTATCTCTGCCCCCTGTAACCACACCGTTCCTCTTGGGTCCTTGTCGTTCACACACATGTATTCTGTCTTACTGAGACTAACCTTCATTCACCTCCTTTCCAGGGCATACCTCCACCTCTCTAGATTTTCCTCCACTTGTTCTCTGCTCTCACTGCAGATCACGATGTCATCTGCAAACATCATAGTCCATGGAAATTCTTGTCTAACCTTGTCTGTCAGCCTGTCCATCACCATGGCAAACAAGAAGGGGTTGAGAGCTGACCCTTGATGCAGTCCCACCTCCACCTTGAACTCATCTGTCACACCGACAGCACCCCTCACCACGGTCTTACATCTCTCATACATGTCCTGCACCACTAACGTACTTCTCTGCCACTCCAGATTTCCTCATACAATACCACAGTTCTTCTCTCGGCACCCTGTCATATGCTTTCTCCAGATCCACAAAGGCACAATGCAGCTCCTTCTGACCTTCTCTATTAACATCCTCAAAGCAAACACTGCATCTGTGGTGCTCTTTCTTGGCATGAAACCAAACTGTTGTTCACAAATGCTGACCTCTGCCCTTAGTCTAGCTTCCACTATTCTTTCCCATAACTTCATTGCATGACTCATCAACTTTATCCCTCTGTAGTTGCCACAACAAAAAAATGGGCACAAGCACACTTCTCCTCCATTCCTCCGGCATCTGCTCACTTTCTAAGACCTTGTTGAATATTCTTGTCAGAAAATCTACTGCTACCTCCCCTAGACACTTCCATACCTCAACTGGTATGTCATCAGGGCCAACTGCCTTTCCACTCTTCATCCTCTTCAATGCCCTCCTCACTTCTCCCTTACTAATCTTTGCTACTTCCTGGTCCTCAACGGTCACCCCTTCTACTCATTTTCTCTCTCATTTTCCTCATTCATCAGCTCTTCAAAGTACTCTTTCCATCTTCCCAGGACACTTCTGTCATCAGTCAAGACATTTCCCTCTCTGTCCTTTATCACTCGAACTTGCTGCACATCTTTCCCATCTCTATTTCTCTGCTGTGCTAACCTGTATAAAATCATTTTCTCCCTCCTTACTGTCCAACCTATCATACAAGTCATCATACGCCCTCTGTTTGGCCTTTGACACCGCTACCTTCGCCTTACGCTGTGTCTCCCTGTACTCCTTTTTACTCTCTTCGGTCCTCTCAATGTCCCACTTCTTCTGAGCTAACCTCTTCCTTTGTACACACTCCTGCACTTCCTCATTCCACCACCAAGTCTCCTTATCTACTTTCCTTCCCGATAACACACCAAGTATTCTCCTACCTGTCTCCCTGATCACATTAGCTGTAGTTGTCCAGTCATCTGGAAGCACTTCCTGACCACCCAAAGCCTGTTTCAACTCCTCCTTGAAGCCAACCCGACACTCTTCCTTTTTCAGCTTCCACCACTTTGTCTTCTGCTCTGCCTTTGCCTTATTCACCTTCCTCACCATCAGCATCATCCTGCACACCACCATCCTATGCTGTGTGGCAACACTCTCACCCACTACTACTTTTCAGTCACTGACTTTCTTCAAATTACATCGCCTACACAAGATGTAGTCTACCTGTGTGCGCTTACCTCCGCTTTCATAAGTCACCCTATGCTCCTGTTTCTTCTTGAAGAAAGTATTCACCACAGCCATTTCCATCCTTTTTGCAAAACCGATCAACATCTGTAATTCTGTGTTCCTGTCCTCGATACCAAACCTGCCCATCTCTTCTAGCTCACATCCTGCCTGTGGGGCATAAGCACCAACAACATTGAGCATTACACCTTCAATTTCTAACTTGAGACTCATCACTCTGTCTGACACTCTTTTCACTTTTAGAACATTCCTGACAAACTCCTCCTTCAAGATGACTACTACTCCATTTCTCTTCCCATCCACACCGTGATAAAACAGCTTCAACCCTGCTCCTAAGCTTTTAGCTTTGCTACCTTTCTCCCTGGTCTCCTGAACACACAGTATGTCCACCTTCCTCCTCTGCATCATGTCAGCCAGCTCTCTACCTTTTCTTTGCATAGTTCCAACATTCAAAGTCCCTACTCTCAGTCCTAGGCTCACGCCTTTCCTCTTCTCTCTCTGCCTATGGACACGCCCCCCACCTCTCCGTCTTCGATGTCTTCGACCAACAGTAGTCCAATTTCCATCAGCACCCTGTTGGTTGACAGCACTGATGGCGGTCGTTGTTAACCCGGGCCTCGACCGATCCGGTATGAGTTTTGTTTTGACCATTTGCATTTTTAATGTGGCAGAAGTTTTACGACGGATGCCCTTCCTGTCGCAACCCTCTGCATTTATCCGGGCTTGGGACCGGCATAAGGGGGAGAGACACTGGTTTGTGCCCCCCCGCCTCATGGCTGCATTGAGAAGCACATTCAGTCTGTCGTTTGTAAACAATGGACGCAGGATTATTACGTCAGTGTACTGCGTAGGTACGTCTAAACTCAAAATTTGATAATTTTTTTTTTGGACCCCCCCCCCCCCCGTCAAATCGAAAAAACGTAAAACAAATGAACGCAAGTTGAGGAGCATCTGTACTACACTAGTACACTAGGAGCGACGTGATCTGATTGGTCTGTATCTCAGGATTAAAAACAAACATACAAACAAACAAAAAAAAAATTATCCTCAAAATGATGGACACTAACAGCTTGTGACAGTCACTTCCAGTAGGTTGCATCATTATCATCACTCTAAAAACAATAAGCCATTAAAAAATAAAATAATAATAAAAAAAACCCACTCATTTCAGTTTATCTTGCATTTCTGTGTAGTTTATACTAAAACAACTTTATAGCACATGTGATTTGTATCACACTCTGAATGAATAATAAAAAAAATGATGAAAGTCAGGTGAGGCTTGCACTTTAAGTGTGTAGCTAATTGTATCTGCAATAGTTAATACTTTATATATGTGGTGGCCATCAGCGCCAGTAAAGCCTTCTACATTAGCAATGGGGCTGTTTCTTTAACAAATAAGATTTCAGATTTTCCTCACAGCACCAGCAAGTTGGCCTACAATAACATCAGCATTTTACCGTCCTCTGATTTAGGTTATATTCTGATTATATAGAGCAAAACTACCTGAAAAGTCTGTGGTTGTGATGCAAATTTTGTTGCTTCAATTTTGAGGTGGTAATTCACAGTGTTTCTGAACTATTATGCAGCGTGATCACAAGCATTCTTAATGAATTGCAAAGAGCTTCTTGAGCATAAAAAATAACTATCACAAATAGCCAATTTTCACCGTGTTTGGTCCTGGTGAAAAATGATTAGCGAACATCTTTTCAGTATCATATCAGCACAGAAGGAAGTGTGAGTGAGTACAAGCCAGTTGAAGTCACACTACGATTTTCATTTAATTTTAGGAGCAAACTAATTGCTTGAAATCATTATCTTCTTGTGTTAGCAACGTTTAGCTCTAAAGAAACCCGTGCAGAAATCATTGCATTGCATCAAAATGGCCTCACATGCAAGGAACTTGCTGCTAAGTATATTGCACCTGAAATAACCATTTACCGACTCATAAACTTCAAGGAGACAGGTTCATCTGCAGCAAAGAAGGCTTCAGGACATCCCAGAGTGTCCAGCATGCGGCAAGACCGTCTCCTCTTCAGGAGTCAGCTACAAACAACTTGTGTTGCCACCAGTGCAGAGCTTGCTCACAATTGGCAGCAGGCAGGTGTGACTGCATTTGCACGCACAGTGAGGTGAAGACTTTTGAACTAAGGCCTGGTGTCCAGAAGGCCGGCAAAGAAGCCAATTCTCTCCAAGAAAAACACCAAGGACAGAAATTCTGCAGGAAGTAGTGAGTGGCAAGCAGAAGACTGGTACAAAGTTATTTTCTCTGATGAAACCCCCTTTCGAATATTTGGGACATCTGGAAAAGCAGCTGTCAAGAGAAGAAAAGGTGAACGTTACCATGAGTCCTGTGTCGTGCCAACAGTGAAACATCCTGAAAGCATCCATGTTTGAGGATGCTTCTCATCCAAGGAAGTGGGCTCACTCACAATCCTGCCCAAAAACATTGCCAGGAATAAAGAATGGTATCAAAACACCCTTCAAGATCAACTCCTCCCAATAAACCAGGAGGACTTAGGCGAGGATCTGTGCATTTTTCAGCATGATGGAGCACCATGTCATAAGGCAAAAGTGATCACGAAGTGGCTCAAACATCATAACATTGATGTTTTGGATCCATGGCCAGGAAACTCCTCAGATCATAATCCAATCGACAACCAGTGGTCCATCCTCAAAAAACGGGTGAACAAGCAAAAGCGCATAAATTGTGAGCAACTTCAAGCACTGATAAGGCAAGAATGTGCCACAATAAGTCAGAATGTCGTCCAGAATCTGACATCCAGTATGTCAATGCGAATTGCTGATGTTTTGAAGAAGGAGGGTCAACACTGTAAATATCGTCTCTCGGCAAAAATAGATGTATTTGCCAATAAAACGCTCTAAAAGACGTAAACTGTGTATAGTTGTTACCGAGCATACCATGAAAACGCGTGTGGGGGAGGGATCTCACAAAATCAAGCAAGAAAATTTGCGAGAATATAAAATCACTGCCAAAGCTTTTGGCCAAGCAATGCTGTATAAAATGTAGCCTGATTTAAAAAAAAAAAAAAAAAAAAAAAAAAAATTATTTGAATATACTGCACTTAAGATTTCCTAAAAAAAAAAAAGGCATGATGCATATATTATTAGTGGGAAAACTCAACTGAGGTCAATCTTTAGCCATGGCAGCTGCTTTACAGAATTGGAACGAGTTTTCTCAGATTGCCAGACATCTATAAATTGACACAATGCCCCAGATACGAACTCTCCCAAGGCCCTGATGCCAGTTTTAAAGTAAAATACAAGCTACTCTACATCAAGGCAGCAATCTCGCACCCCTCAAACTAATGAAAATCATGGTTTGATTTATGTGAACTCAACTACCGAACTGTGTGATCATATATCCTGAACAGAAACGCTGTTCTTACCTGAGATACAGGCGGTTCATACAGGTCAAGCTGAAGCCTCTGCACAACATCGTGAAAGTCCTCTGCATGAAAGCACACAACATCTTTGGTTATCCTTGGCTGCTCACTCCTGCGAGACAAAACAGAAACATAAAGAGGAAAAGAGTTGGTTTATTTCAGGTCAGTGCAACAGTTTGATGTAACCACATAAACCTCTCCACTTCCATTCAGCCGAGTTTTCACACAAGTGACAGCCAATGAGAGTCTGAAAATTTTGATAATGCCACCAAACATGGAGTTCAATAGGCATATTTGCATTTAGTTCAATGGCAAAACTTGCTGTGTGGATTAATTGTGAATCACTACTCGTCTCACTGTTATCCCAGCAGTAAACCTGGCGACCTGTTCAGGGTGACCTCTCGTCCAAAGTCAGCTGGGATCAGCTCCAGCTTTCCTTGTGACCCTAGCAGACTGGTGGTATGGATAAGAGATGGATGGACATAATACTACTACCAAAAACAAAGTCTAAACAAGAATGATTTTAAAGTTAGGTTCGTGAAAATGATCGAAAAATGTACGTGTCATCGTTCAATTTTACATTAATAGGCATCCCATAATAATCATAAAACAGCAGAATTCACTTTATTGTGGAAAATGTTGTCCTGATGACTGGCTTGCCAGGCACCAGTTTTGCACGAGTTCCGGGGTCCCCAGTGTTGTTGTAGGTATAGTGATTAGAAAGATGACTCACAATCAGGAGGTTGTGGATTCGAATCGCTGTTAAACCCTCACTGTGCCAAGACCCCCACTAATGTTCTCCTGTTCACCCAGCACTACAAATGGGTACCAGTAAAAATACTGGGAAAATAACCTGCGGTGACTAGTGTCTCATGCAGGAGAACTGGATAAGGAAGTTTTGAACAGTCCACCAGACCATCACAGTGACACCACACGTGCAAACAGTTGAACACCCAGTCACCTCACAACCATAGAAACTAACTCACCACTCTCCAAACTGCACGGCTTTGAGAACTCCCACTGCCGCTGTGCTCTGCCAGTCAAAGCTCTGGCCCACGTGATCGGCATGCGCTCTCGTACGGTCCTCAAACAGAACCTCACGTGGTTCACTCATCCTTGGCAGGTAGTGAAGGTTCTTGATCTCGTTCATGGATCTGCACATAAAACATGAGCTGCATATAAACTGGATTTCCTTTTATAAAATTTCACTTAAATATTGCTTTACACTCAACATCTGATCGCTTTATTTCTATTGTTTTTACTTGACTGACTCTGTACAGATTTTTTTTCTTAAAGAGGGGATAACTGAAATGAGTAGTTAAATAAATACACACCACCCATTAACCTACTCCCACAAATTCAAGGATACATATAACTAAGATATAAACCCTAATGACATTCCATATGACCTCAAGACAACCAGTAACAGGGCATGTTTGAACTGTGCATTAGCAGAAACACAACAGTGGGTCCAATCTCCAGTGCCATCATGCTGCTATGGTTTGGCCCTCAAGTAAGGCCATTAACTGCTTAATTGTATACTTAAAAAAGAAATGCAAGTTGCCAAATGCCATAAATTTGTGTACAGTAAATGCACTCCTACCTGCGTCTCTTAAATGGAGATTTAGGCATATCAGCTGTAGGAACCATCTGTTCTCCTGGTCTGACCCACATAATGGGCCCGTCGTCACTCTCAGATCGGCAGTCCAGCTTCAGACTGGACAGGCTGCCCCATGGCAAAGTCATCTGGACACACACACACACACTTCAACCTGCTGCTGGTCTGTTCACAGAAGGAATTGCATTGCTCTTTTCCCCCCTGTGCTTGAGCAGGTTTGCAGGTTTTTCAAGATGGCGCCGGGTGACCTGCAGCCAGTTACAGGAGCTCTTCAGTTTATTTTTCTTTTTTTTCTCTTTTCTATTGTATATAGGCGTGTTTCTTTATCTTTTTTCAAATTTTCTTTTTCTTTCTTCAATCCTGCATCTGGAAAACATACTTTCATGATGCTTTTGTTCTTCTGTGCACTTTTATTTTCACTTTTTGGATCGGCGTCAGGAAACTCATTCACCGACGGCTCTGAGCAACGCAGGTCTTACACACGTGAGACCCTCACTCGGCCTCGCGCCCGCCCTCCTTCAGCGAAAAAGCCCGTTGTTCCTTTGGAAATACGGAGGAAAAGGAGAGGCTGCAGAGGGGACGAAGAGCGCGGAGGACATGTGTTCCCTCTGTCATCATGGGAAATGTCCGCGCGATCGCCAACAAGACAGAGGAGCTGGCGGCACTGACCCGGCAGCAGAGGCAGTACCGGGACTGCAGCCTCATGTGTTTCTCAGAAACGTGGCTGAATGAACTCACACGGACTCTGTGGTTTCTTCTTAACGATTTACACTTTCGCGCGTGCAGATCAGTGTAACGGAGAGCGGTAAGAAGAAAGGAGGGTGTGGCGGTCTATGTGAATGAGCGATGGTGCCACCCGAAGCAAGCGTACGTGAAGGAGCAGCTGTGCCTGCGGGACCTAGAGCTGCTAGCGTTAAGCGCGGCCATATTATCTACCGAGGAGTTTTCACACGTGATTGTGTTTTGCGTGTACATTCCGCCCCTCGGCTGATGCGGCGGTCAGCGTGTGGCGTCTACACAGCGCCATTAATCAGACACAGACTTCGTCACCCCGCGCCATGATTCTGATCAGCGGGGACTTTAACCACGCCCCTCTCTCCGCCTCTCTTCCGACGTTCACTAATCGTGAAGTGCGCCACAAGAGACAATAAAACACTGGACTTACTGTATGCAAATGTGAAGGACGCTTACAGCTCCTCCCCCTCCCCACTGGGACGATCAGACCACAACCTGGTCTACCTGCTCCCCAATACACACCCAGGGTGCAAAGGAATCTGCACAGAAGAGGTCTGTGAAAGTGTGGACCGAGGAGACCAACGAGAGAGCTTAGGGACTGTTTCCAGACCACAGACTGGAGCATGCTCTGTGACTCCTTTGGTGATGACATCGGCTGACCTCACACACTGTATCACCGACTACATGAACTTCTTGCGTGGACAGCACTGTGCCAACACGAGAATGCGGTGCTTCTCCAACAACCACCCATGGGTCACCCCTGAGCTCAAAGTCCTCCTGAACCAGAAAAAGAGGGCTTTCATCTCGGGGACAGAGAGGAGCAGAAGAAGGTCCAGCGTGAGCTCCAGTGGAGGGATCAGGAGGGCAAAGAAGGACTATGGGAAGAAGATGGAGGAGAAGCTGGCTCAGAACAGCGTCTGCGGGACGTCTGGAGAGGACTAAAGACCATGTCTGGATTTGGGCAGAGTGTCAGAGGGACAGCTGATGGTGACCAGCGCTGGGCGGATGAACTAAACTGCTACTTCAACAGGTTTGATTCTCCCCTCCCCCTCTGCACCCCTCCCCATTCCCCTCCCTCTTCACACGTCTCCAGACCAGCTGACACCTCCCCCTCCCCAGGCCAACTTCACTTGACTGCTACAGCCCGACAGACACATCCCCTCCTCTGCAGCCCACCCCAGCCCCACCTCTCCCTCACATCAGACCAGGTGAGGAGACAGCTGAGGCGACTAAATCAGAGGAAATCTGAAGGACCTGATGGCATCAGTCCCAGGCTGCTGAGGACCTGCGCAGACCAGCTCTGTGTGGTACTATGCTACCTGTACAACCTGAGCCTCAGCCTGGAGAAGGTTCCAGTCCTCTGGAAGACCTCCTGTGTGGTTCGGTTCCCAAAACAGCACAAGCGAAGGAACCAGCCCACTACAGACCTGTCGCCCTGACCTCCCACCTCATTAAGATCATGGAAAGGCTCCTCCTTGAACACCTCCGGCTCATGGTGAGCCCCACCTAGACCCGCTGCAGTTTGCCTACAGGCCCAACATCGGAGTAAGAGGCGCCGTCATCTACCTTCTGCAGCAGGCACTCACCCACCTGGAGATGCTTCGGCAGCGCTGTGAGGGTCATGTTCTTTGACTTCTCCAGCGCCTTCAACACCATCAGGCCAGCGCGCCTGCGGAGGAAAGCTGGAGGAGCGTGGGAGTGGGCGGGCATCTTGCTGCCTGGATTATTGACTACCTTACTAACCGTCCACAGTAATGCGTGCGACTCTGTGACTGTAAGTCAAAGGTGGTAGTCTGTAGCGAGGACACCGCAGGGCACCGTCCTCTCACCCTTCCTTTTTAACATCTATACCTCGGACTTCATATATAACACAAACAGCTGCCACCTCAGAAGTTCTCGGACGACTCCGCCATCGTGGGCCGTGTGTCAGAGGGGAACGAGCTGGAGTACCCGGTCGATCATCGTCGACTTCGTGGACTGGTGTGAGCGCAACCACCTGTGCTTGAATACTAGGAAGCGAAGGGAGATGGTGGTCGACTTCAGGAGAAGCACTCAAACACACACACACATTTACTAGTGAACATCCAGGGACAGGACATTGAGACAGTGGACAGTTTCAAGTACCTGGGTGTTCACCTTAACAATAAACTGGACTGGTCCCACAACACCACTGTACAAGAAGGGGCCAGAGTCGCCTCCACCTTCTGAGAGACTCAGGTCCTTCGACATATGCAGAACCTCTGCTCAGGACATTTTATGACTCTGTGGTAGCCTCTGCAATCCTCTACGCTGCCATCTGCTGGGCCCGGGCAGCACAGGCGGGACAGAAGAGACTGAACAAGCTGGTCAGGAGGGCCAGCTCTGTCCTCGGCTGCCCACTGGACCCTGTGGAGGAGGTGAGTGAGAGGAGGATGGTAGCAAAGCTCACATCCATCCTGTTCAACAGCTCTCACCCACTGCACCAGACTGTCGAGGAGCTAAGCAGCTCCTTCAGTGTACGACTGAGGCATCCTCAGTGCAGGAAGGAGCGCTACAGAGGTCGTTCATTCCCACCGCTATCCAGACTGTACAACGCCACTTTGTAACTGTCTGTGAAAATACCGGTTATGTGCAATAAAAACCCGTGCACTTTAATCAACCACATCTACCCCACTGACTGTGAACCATATCAACCCATCTACTCTGCACTCAGATACATTACACTTTAATATAGGCCAATCTATAAAGTTGCTCCATTCTTTTCTTTTATTGTTTAGTAATTTATACTATTTATGTATCTATTTATTTATTTACTTATATAATATATATGTATGGGTGTATGTTCGTACTTGTATCTATTTTTGCACCCCCTACTGATAGTACCTCAAGAGCCTGTAACAGTGAATTTCTCCATTGTGAGATTAATAAAGCTGTATCTTATCTTATCTTATCTTATCTTGAGGTACGACAGTTTCCTCCAACAGTCAAAAGACATGCACATTGGGGTAACTGGCTATTCCAAAATGCACTTGTGTTAGTATGACTGGTTGTGTGTGTGCTGGCACCTCAGTGGATTAGTATAGTGTTCAGGGTTTAGTCCACCTTCACCCATGAATTGACTGATATCAGCTCCAGCCCCCCCCAAGCGGTTCAGAAAATGAATGAATAAAATTACAACTCTAGAAATAAGCACTACGAACCATTCATAAACCAACATTGTTTTATACACTGACCCAAGGAACACCACTACAGCAATGCATAGTTTATTTGCATCCCAGGAAAAAGTATCTGAAATAAAAGAATTACTAACATAATAATAAATAATGAATTTATCTCCTTTGTAAATTTAGGTTGCATTGTATTAAGACAGAAAAAGTAATGATATCTCTCACAAAGCCTTTGCATACTTGCGGCTCATTTAAAAGCAACATGCCTCAAGCTTTGACAGGAGGATATTTGCCAACCTTGAGGAACGGTGATTCCTCCAGCATGTCCAGAAATTCTGGGAAATAATCGCCTACTTCCTCATCCACGGCCCCCACCAGGCTGATCTGTCTCATAGGGCCAGCTCGATATGTCCCAGAGCAGTATGTCCGACTCACCTGTAAGAACACACACACACACGTACACGGCCAGCCATGCATGCATGCACAGAGAGGACACACACACACACGCACACACACACGCACACGCACGCACACACACACGAGATTTCAAAATCAGCCTGTGTTCAAGAGTCATAACATGAAAAAGATTCAGTCAGGTTCAGTTCAGACAAATTAAACAAGGTAACATGCTAAAATAGATCTTCCTGTAACTATTTTTCTCTCACTCAGTGCATTCTTACCCTAAGCATTGGTCTTATGTTTGATCAGATGGGACAGTTTTTCAAGAAATGATCAGGACTTAATCCGATCTGAATCAGAATACATTCTCAAAGACCTTCTCAGATTATAAAAGAACTAAAATTTAACAGACTGACACCAAAACTTCAGCAAATCTTCAGCTGTTTCCATGTTCAGTATCAGATACCAACTGAGCCACTACTCTGAGGTTAAAACATTACTTTGTTAATATTTGAGAGCCTGACCTAAAACGTAATGGAAAACAATGCTTGGCTTCCAGGCAACGTGAGCGAATTTTACACTGGTCACAGCCGTAGATGGTTAATGCACTTTGGACTGCATGGACTGCTGCCAGACTTGAGTAAATAATAAAAGTGCAATATAGACAGCAGAAGAGAACTATTATAGATGATCGATGTCAGCAGCAATCCTGGCTCAAGAACGACCACTGAAACGCACCTGTAGAGTAGTGTGCTGGGGTTTTAAAGCCTGTCTAAACAAATCTACTGTATTCATGTACGTAATGAGTATAATGCCTTTTATACCAACAAAGGAATATCAAAAACTTCATTTCCACGAGCTGTAAACGTCTGTTGGAATGATTGTAAAGCGAGCAAGATACACTCTTCTGACACACAGGAATGCAATATTTCTGTACAACTGTTCAGAAAACAAACAGTGGAACCTCAACTCACGAAAGCCCCAACAAACGAAAAATCCAGGTTACGAAAAATATTTTCCTAAAATTTGTCTCTGGATACGAAACAAGTTCACATTACGAAAGCACCATCTCAAAAATTCAAACAATGCACAAATTGCTCTCCCATTGATGACATTTCCCAACATCCCGCTCCACTGGCCTCCCATTGGCTATATCTCCCAACATCCCACCCCGCTGGCCTCCCATTGGCTAGGAGGGATGATGCAGCTCCCTCCTATTGGCTATTATGGAGCACCTATAAGGCTTTTCGTGTAAAGGACAGAGTTACTGTAGTTTTGTGAGTTTTTCAAGTGTGCTCATTGCAACTTTATCTTTTGGCTCAGGCTTTTAACCTTGCATAAACATTTGTAAGATTATAACTCTGCTAAGAAGACATGGTCAACACACATGCACGCACACACACAATTCCCAGTGTGAGTGAAAAGAAGCAGCAGGCATGCGGTTGAGTGATATCGCAAAGGAATATGGCCAAACCAGTCTACCATCGGTATGATATTGAAGTAGAAGGAGGCCTTAAAAGGTATGCTTTTATCTTTTTAAAAAAGTTTAGGTAGTAATTTTGGGGGCCTTGGAACGAATCACACGTTTTACATGTAAAATGCAGTTCAATTTACGAAAAATCCAAGTTACGAAAAAGGCTCTGGAACGGATTAATTTCGTAAGGTGAGGTGCCACTGTATTCTATAAAAATACATAAAGGGGGTGGTGGTGGCCTGGTGGTAGGGTGCTGTCTTACTGATCCCAAGGTGGTGGGTTCAAGCCCACCAAGTAACACCAGTGGAGCAAACTGGGCTATTAAAGGCCAGACATGACTCTGACTGTCAATGGCAGAGGTCGGCAACCCGCGGCTCTTTAGCGCCACCCTAGTGGCTCCCTGGAGCTTTTTCAAAAATGTATGAAAATGGAAAAAGCTGGGGAGGGGGAATTTTTGTTGTTTTAATATTGTTTCTGTTGGAGGACAAGCATTCTTAAAATTTGTATAAAAAATATTAGGCCTACATTGCAACATTTCGGTCAATGAAGATTTGCGTCATAGCCTGGGACACGTATTTCACATGCGACGCTTTGCCAGGCTGTTAGCTGTTGGAAACAAACCGGTGAGTGTGTCATAGCCACAGATCCCAAAGGAAAAAAGAGAAAGATAGCTGATGAGAACAGGGGGTTCAAGGAATAATGGACTGAATCATTTGCTTTCATTGCCAAAGTGGAAAGATTGCCTGCATGTTTGCTCTGTAATGAGAAGCTGTCAAATAACAAAAAGAGTAATTTGGAAAGACATTTCCAGGGAAGGCATTCAAAATTTGCAGCCGACCACCCAGTTAAGATTGAGAGAAAAAGTGCGATTGCAATAAAACTGGAGAAATTACAGGAGCACAAAGATAGATTTAAGAAGGATTGTATCTCCAAACTCCACTACTACTGCTAGTTTTATTGCACCCGAGAGATAACAAAGCATGAAAAAACATTCACAGATGGTGATTACATGAAGGATTCATTCATTAAAATATCCGAGCACCTATTTTCAGACTGGCGGCACGGTGGCGTAGTGGTTAGCACGTCCGCCTCACAGCAAGAAGGCCCGGGTTCGATTCCCGGCCTGGGCGTTTCTGTGTGGAGTTTGCATGTTCTCCCCGTGCTTGTGCGGGTTTCCTCCGGGTGCTCCGGTTTCCCCCGCAATCCAAAGACGTGCACTGTAGGTTAATTGGCCGTTCTAAATTGACCGTAGTTTCTCTCCTGCAGCGAACCCAGTCGTATCGGCATGAACCCAGTCGTATCGGCACTTGCCTTTCCATTGGATCCTTCCGGTGGCGCCGAGACAGGGGGGGACTTGCTGCTTGGGTAACAGCCTGTCCCTCATTACTCCCTACCCAGGCTCTGTGCACTGGGGAGTATCACCAGTTGGGATACTGGCCAGAGCGCAGCCATAGTCCTTCGGGACTGACGGAGGCCTACGCTATTTTCAGACTTCAAAAACAAACAGAGATAATATAGAAAATTAAAGACATGCCTTTCTTTGCAAAGCGAGTGAAGGAAAGGGCCACTAAAATGGCAGGGCAACATTACCAATCAGCAAATCAAAAACATTAATTCAGTTCCAGCATACTCAGTTGCTTGTGATGAGTCATGTGAGGTGATTGACATTGAACAGACAGCACTGTTGTGCAGGTACGTAAACTCTGATGGACTGCTGATTTCTTTATTGAATTTCTATAATTTCATCAATGCAACAAAACATAACATAATATATTAATAGACGTTAAACTTAAAGCACCAAATATCATACAACAAAGTAGTCACGTGGCGTCGCTCTCTCCAGAATGCACTGCAAGGAAAATTAACATTTCATCATGAATTCTTATGTATTTGTAGCCTACTTAGTCATTTTGATAGTAGGCTAATATACACTTACAGCCTGTGTGGCCTTCATATAAGGCTTTTCATTTTTTGCAGCTCCAGACAGATTTGTCTTTTTTTTTTTTTTTTTTGATCCAATATGGCTATTTGAACATTTTGGGTTGCCGAACTCTGGTCTATGCTGAGAGACTGTAAAAGGACCATTGAAGACTTTCATCAAGAGTAGCTGCATAGCTATCAGAGTGTTTCTGCCTTGTGATGGCCTGGCAAGCTGTCCAAAGTGTACTCTACCCTCGCCCATAGTTGACGGAGATTGAAGCAAGTCTCCCTGTGACCCTAATTGGGATTAAGCGATTCAGAAAATGAATCAGTATGAAAGAAACACATAAAAAGGTCACAGTGACTTTTGACCTCATTTTGAATAGGGTTCTCCACAATAGTCTGTAGAACAAATTTATTGACTTTCATTCAAATTTGAACACTTGTGTTCAAGTTATCGTCTGGAAACCTTGAGGGTACACGCCATCCATCCATCCGCCTGTACTGTGTGGATAACACGATACGTCTCATTTATCAAACCGGTGCATAAAAACAACTTTAAATGGTTTCATTTGCTTTATCCTATAAGCTTCATACAACATGTCACAGTCGATGTCACAAGGTGGGTGCCAAAAAAAAAAAAAAATCTAGGGCTATAACACAAGCAAAATATTTACATCATTCTTTTGGCATCATCTTAGAGAACAGCCATCAGATTGAAGCAAACAAGGATGATCGCTTTCATCTGGTACCAAAGGTTACAGTGAACAGTATGAAATCAGGGCCCATTTGAATCCTGACTGTCAGGAGGTGGCGTGAGCGGTGATGGTGGAGGTGAACTGGTGTCTCTCAGAGTTGGACTTTTTTGCCTCTGTGTGCACCCCAATGTTTGTTCATCTGTTCATCAGCCATTAGTTAAAAAAGCCATGATGACCATGCATTTTTTTCTGTTGCAGTAAATGGTTGTGTCTCCCAATACAAAAGTGTATATTGTTTTGGGGACATTTCTCACAGTGAGATGGATCTCAGTGTCAAGGTGATTAGAAGTTACTCTGGAAGCGGTCATGGCAAGGGCAAGGTTGACTCAGCCACAGGCTATTTAAAGACGGAGGCTAGAAAAGGTGTTATCCGTGGACCCATAACGCTTGTTTGACTTGTTTGAATTCGCCTGTTCCCGCTTGCCATGTAAATCAACTATAGATTGTATGTCAAATCTTCATGGAAAGAAGATTCTTCTCTGTAGAAGAATCTGAGATCAGCTGCCAGCGTGAGCAACTTAACTTTTCTAATATCAAAGGCACTCAAAAACGCCATTCTGTGGCCTCAATCAATAAAGAGTGCAAGTCGCTCACCAAACTCCGAGCTTGCTTTTGTGTCAGTTGCATTCAGGGTGATTATGTAAACTGTAAAAACAAGAACTATGTTGATCAATTTACGCTTGTGTCATTATCAGAGAAACAGGATTCTGATGACAATGATAACATTGTTAAATAAAATGAACATGAGGACAGTGAGGTTTTGCAGAATGAACAGATGAATCCTAAGTTTGAAATGATTAATTCCAGTCGGATGCTTCATTTACATCGGAATTTACTTGGCCAAGGAACCTGACATTTTTATCCTCGGACATCAAGACCATGAGTATAGCATGTGTTCTACTGCAGTATTTTTTTATTCTCCCCCATTTTCTCCTTAATTTAGTCGCATCCAATTCCCACCCATCAGGTATTGCCTTTCCCATCACACAACCACCACCAACTCTGCAACATGCAATGCTAGCCACCTGTCTCTTTTCAAACTGCGATGTCATGCGTATTGGGGAACAGTCTAACACACTCTGAAGGAAAGCACTATCCATCACTTTGTACGAATGAGCTCACAGACACCCATGATTGGCTGGCGATTGCTGTGAGTGACAAGTTAGTGAGAGTATGCCGTCCATCACTACCTCTCGTGAGAGCTTGGCCAATTAACTACCATGGACTCCCAGCCAAGGATGGCTGTGTTCTATTGTAGCTTAAATGACTTTCAAAGGCATTTGAAGACTCTAATGCATGCAGAAATGTATGACATTTCGTACAGAACCCTGAAAATGACTAGACAAGTTGTGAAAATGTGCTCCTTTCCGGCCCAATGGTTTCCAGGGCTGCGACCCCAGGAAAGTACCATTTTGGAGTCGATAAACCAAAAATTAGTATTTAGAGCTGAAAATTAGTATTCGTAATAGACAAAATTAGTACTCAAATTAGGATTCCACAAAATTACATAGAGTGCTGTGCAAATGTTTTGCTCCCTTACTGATTTTTTACTTTTTTGCACTTTTGTCACATACAACTTTTTTTTTTAAAAATGCAGTTTTCCTGTTGTGATATTATTTGTTAAGAGAAATATCCTATCCAAATCTACATGAACCTCTGCGAAAAAGTAATTACCCCCTTATTAAAAGGTGAGGTAAATGTGATTAATCCTATTATTGTGGAAAACTGGGTTCAATTTCATGGCCACACCCAGGCCTGGTTGCTGCCAGACATTTCTAATCAGGACATCCCTAACATAAAACCTGTCTGACAAGGTGAAGTAGGCCATACTGAACACACATGATGCCACGATCCAGTGAGCATCAAGAGCAAACAAGAAAGAAGATTACAGAGATGTCCCAGTCTGGGAAATGATACAAAGTTATTGGTAAATCTTTGGGACTCCAGCAGACCACTGTCAGAGCCATTATCCATAAATGGAGAAGGCATGGCACAGTGGTGATTCTTCCCAGAAGAGGTTGACCTTCCAAAACTTCTCCAAGAGCACGGCGCAGAATAACGGAGAAGTCACAAAGGATCAAGCCTCACTTGCCTTGTTTAATGTCAACGTTCTTGACTCCACCATCAGAAAGACACTAGGCAAAAATGGCGTCCATGGAAGAGTTCCTAGGCGAAAGCCACCATTGACAAAAAAGGAATATCAAGGCACGACTCACTTTTGACAAGAATCATCTTGATCATCCCCAAAGCTTTTGAGAAAATGTCCTCTGGACTGATGAAACTGAAATTTAGCTTTTTGGGAGAAATATATCCCATTACATCTGGCGCAAAAGGAACACTGCATTTGATAAAAAGAACACTGTGCCAACAGTGAAACATGGTGGTGGAAGTATGATGAACTGGACCTACTTTGCTGCTTCAGGACCTGGGCGACTTGTCATAATTGATGGAACCATGAATTCGGCTCGCTACCAAGAAATCCTGGCAAAGAATGTTCGTCCATCAGTTGGAGACCTCAAGCTAAAGCGCACCTGGGTTCTGCAACAAGACAATGATCCGAAACACACCAGCAAGTTCACTTCTGAATAGCTAAAAAAGAACAAAATGAGGGTTTTGGAGTGGCCTAGTCAAAGTCCTGACCTGAACCCTATTTAAATGCTGTGGCATGACCTTAAAACGGCTGTACATGCCCGAAAACCGTCCAATCTGGTTGATCTTAAATAATTCTGCATAGAAGGGAGTGCCAAAATCCCATCACAACAATATGAAAGACTCATCACCACTTATCGCTGCAAAAGGTAATTCAACCAGGTATTGGGTTTTGGGGACAATTACTTATTCACACAGCCCTTGTGGGTTCAGATGTTTTTTCCCCTTAATAAATGCAACTGGCACTGAAAACTGCATTTTTGTTTACTTTATCTTTGTAGAATCTTTAGGTTTGCTCGTTCTGAAATGGATGACGGTAAGAAACATTCAAAAAATGTCAGAAATTGGTCAGAAGAAAAACTTTTGCACAGCACTGTATGGACATAAAAGTTATCTTTGTCAAATTTTACTGCATTTTGGATTAATCATGAAACAACAGCATATTTGGAAAAAAAAAAACATTTGACATAATTCTACTGGTGTTATAATATAGAAATGTCAATTATTATATATTGTATATTTATTATTATATTATGCATGGCCCTGATATTTGATCTCAGCATTTGAGAGTTCAGGACAAGAAAAAATTATAAAGTAAGCAAACCAGTTGCTACCTGGCTATGTCTGCCTCCCTTTATATGCATTTTAATATCAAAAACGCCCGAATGCGCAATGCTAAATTTCACATTGCACATTGTGCAAAAGGTTGTGTTTCTGACATGTTCCTTAATAAATGAATAAGGTGTTTAAACATTCCGATAAAGATTCTTGCTTTCTTTTTATCGTCATTTTGGGTTCCCTGCAACCGTTCAATGATTGGCTCTGGTTACCACGAAGTGTATGTAAGATAGTCACTGATTCGTGGAAATTGACCTACCTTGCTGCCGATTAATGAATCACATGGTAAAATACAACAGTAACATCCTGTGAGATTATCGCGAGACTTGCCTTTGCCAGGAAGGTAAACATGTAGACACAGATCAAATTTGATGCGATTCATCAAAATTATTCATGAAATATTGACAAATAAAATTGAAGTGAGCATATTTTCCTGAAAGTCTGAAATTTGTATTAATGTCTGAATGAAGTGTATTGCCATATTTTATGTTATTCTTCGTATGAATACGGATAAATTCATACAAGTTGGCAGCCCTGGGTTTGACAAAAATTGAGAGGTTTTTAAAGCTCCAATATGATGAGCTATAGCAATATTCATGTGTTTGATGTAAAGATTTCAAGAAGATCTGTTTCATCTGGGCACTTTGGTACATGTTTGATTAAATTTGGTTTAGTCTTCATGAAGCTGTGTTCATTTCATTTAAAATGGTCAGTTCTGAGAAAAATTGCAAAAACGCCCTCTTGGAAGACTGACGATTTTGTAGTGCTGCTGTTGGAATTTTTGCACATTCCTGTCCAAGCCATTGGATCCTGGTGTTCAATCAGGAGGCCCAGTGTAAAGTTGGTTTTGGAGTTCAACTTCAAAATTTTCAGTACAGTTGAGTTCAGGGGTTTGCACCAGGCAATCAAATTCTTCTCAACCACCCTTGGCAGACCACAGCATTCACTTTGGGCACAGCGGTACGGTGACGCTAGGACGGGATTGGGCAACAATCCGGCAGTACATATGGGTGAGATTAAGTTTTTTGTTTTGTACTTTTGGCTGCACAGTCCATCTGCCCACCTCTCCCAGCAGCATGACTGTAACACACCATCTGCTTTGAAAATATGAAGACCAGGTAGTCACATCCAACAGTGCTGAATAGCACAACGGACCATACTAAAAATATTTAGGAAATGCACTGTTTGTTTTTTCCAAAAGGAAATCGAAACTGTCCAACAAAGGCTGACAAGAAAATACTGCAGTCAGAACTGTTAATAAAAAAGCTAGTCACTATGCTAATGTGTTTTTCTGCTTGTAATAGGGGTTTGCTACATTAAAGAAAATATGGTTGTTTCTAGTAGTGCGTTTTTCACAATTTTTGCTCTCCCTTGTCAATTACAATAACATTAGGCAATCAAGACTGTCTGCAAGATTATGTATTCAACAGAGTATTAAAAAAAAAAACAAAAAAAACTTTAGCCCTGATTGTTTTCCGATACAGTACTACACTTCCTGATATGCACCACCATGTAGAATTTAGCCTGAGTCTAACAGGTTATCAAGTGCCAAAGAACCAAGAACAATTTCCCAAATTCCTTATTTGGGGACTTCTGCCATTGTATAACTATCAGACCATACATTCATCTTCCACTTATCCGTGGTCGAGGTATGAAGGCGACAGGTCTAGGAGGGAAACCCAGCTATCAATATCAGAGAGGCTTTCTAGCACCTCATGGAGAATCACAAGGCATTCCTAGGCAAGACAGGATATATATATATATATATATATATATATATATATATATATATATATATATATATATATATATATATATATATATATAAATACAAATACCCCCCCACACACACACACACACAAAAGCATCTTCTCTGTCTGCCCTGGAGCTTCATGCCAGTCAGACAAACCAGGAACATCTGTAAAGGGAGGTGGCCAGGAAGCATCCTAATCAGACACCTGAACCACATTTACTGACTCCTTTCAATGTGGAGAGGCCGCAGCTCTAACCCAACTCCAATCAAGACACTTGAGATCGCTAAGGCTAAGCCCAGATAAGCTTAACATTAAACTAATTTTGGCCATTTATGTGAATGCTTCCGGTTTTTTCTATCATTATCCAAATCTCAGAATTCTATGTGAGGGCTGGAACATAGATGGAGTGTTTTAATCTATCAGTATTTTCAAAGCTAGTTAAAATGAACTCAGTACAGCAGTCTCGGAGTACAGGATGCTCTGCCATCCATCCTGGAAAGGCCTTTCCATATATGATTCATGTTCTACTCTCAATACAAAACGCAATAACCTACAGAACTATTCAGAACAGTGCATATAAATGGCACAAGTGCAAAAAAAGGAGAATATTCTGCAACCGAGTCCGTTGGTGAAGGTTTGAAAATAATTACACAGCCATCAAGAAATCATTGTTCACCTTACCTGGGTGTGAAACTTGGAGATGGTGGTGGTCTCAATGTCCTTCTTTCCAAGAATCTCCATCTTGACTGGCGTGTTGGGAAAGTTGAAAGCAAAATAGTCCAAGAAGTCGGGGAGGTAGGCAGCAGCACCATGCACCACAGAAAGTGCATACCGTGCCGCTCCTTTGGAAATTTCGCTGAAAGCCATCTCGAGGAATTCATGCGCAAACCTCTCCTTCTCCCCAGGCTGCAAGAGCGAGATTTCATCAGCATACGCATGCAGGATGGATGCCCCACCGTTCGGTTGTAGCTCCACGTGTATGAGCCTGTTAAAACAAGAACTCGTCTTCAGGCATGAGCTGCGAATGGTGTGGTCCTGATGAGAGAGGAACGGTGAGCCTGAAACCTCATCAGCACCAGTGTCGTTGAGTTTTTCCTCTTTGATGTTGACGATGACAGTCTTGTCATCGGTGGAAAATGTGCACTCCTCAGTCTGGACTTCCTTGTCGGATGTCCGCAACCGTTTGCTTCGATGCTCATCTTCCCGGTGCCGCCTCTTTTTCTTTTTCTTTTTCAGAAGGTACTCCTCCAAGGTCTGGGGCTTTCCGTTCTCATTATTGGGCTCTGATTGTGGTAAAAATCAAATGTTAGTTGTGGTGACATTAAAGGACATACATGATCACATCCTGATATATCTATTCAGGTACATTTCTTGACTTATGATTTACAGCATCTTTGTTACCTTAAAAAAATGATCAGTATAAATATCATCATCATCTTTACTATTACAGCAGCAGCTCTAAGATACCATTCTACAACATGTTCAAAACAGCCTCAAGTGTTGAATACATGACTCATGTTTAGCTGTGATGCATTCTGTCATCCTTAAAGTTATATGCTTACACAGCATAGCTGCCAGTAATGCTCACAGCACTCTGGGGTGTGGTTGTTAGTTTAACATTAGCTGGTTTGAGTGTTTTCACAAAGTGGCTGGAGTTGCTCACAATCCTCATGCAAATCAAAAATGAAAATGCTTTACTTTCTGGAAATTCTGAGGCTGGGAAAGACTCAAGCATGCTATACAAGTACGTTGATCAGAAAAACAACAGCTTAGCTTCGGCAAGTGCTGATTGGACCATCAGGTTTCTGTTCTTGGCTGATGGGATAAATATAAATTTAAAAACTGCCTAAATTACAGCATCCAAAATATAACTCGATAGGTATCCGAACCTGGGTTTGTTTTTAACACCTTACTTAATTCCATATTTGTATCTCCTGAATGTTCAGTGCGAGATCTTTTTCATAATGGATTACAACTGATTATCATTTTTTTGCCTTTTATATGACATTAATTTCTGTAAATTGTATACTTGTACACTGACAGCATGTTTCATGTGCACATGTCTAAATATCCCTTTAACAAGTTCACCTTTTGTCACATGTTTGATTTCAACATTTTCTCCACAATTATTTACCTGCAAGTTGATCTGCTTACCCGAGTTAGATTGTTTTTTTTAATTCTGTGCAAATCTAATCAGTGGTGTATGAGCCTTTTTTTGGATTTCAGCTTTATTATTAATAACAACTCAGTGGAGTTTCTGTTTTTTTTAACTGCTACACTTCATCATGCAAATCAGTAGCAACAACCTGATGTGGCAGCTTCTTTGGGTTTTCTGTGAGAGTCATGCGCAGATACAGGACATGGGACAACTATCCAAGGTAAAATCTAGGACGATGGTGGTCGGCTTGGGAAAACCTGATGTGCTCTTCTACTCTTGTAGATTACAGTTTTGTCCTTCATTCTGATGAGAAATTAACCTGAATCATCTGATCTGTTTTATTATTATTATTATTATTATTATTATTATTATTATTACTACTACTACAAGAACAACAGCCACTGATTTTTAAATTGATTTTACTTGAGACTGTCTTGACCATTCCATGAATATATTTCTAATAAACTGGACAGTGTGTGTCAGTATGTGTACACCAGTCAGTACTGACTTCAACGTTCAATACAAAAATTAATAATTTTTCGACAGACATCACAGAGCGCTCGTGAATGCAGCATTGCAGTACTGTATATTGCCAGTTAGCCACGTTAGCATTTCTCTCAGCGACAAAAATAAACAGAAAATGCAAAAACATGGAAGTCGACGATCGTTCTACGTTTCAAAGCAACGTAACCCATTTTAAAAGGACTCACCAGCCTGAGTTGAAGTTAAGTTTTCAGGGGAAAAAAACAAGGAGGGAAACAACCAACCTGGTGTCGAGAATGAAAACAAACTAAAGTGAAGATAAAAGAGTCGCGCGCACAGGTGGGCGTTCACTCACACGGGGTTAATTGAGGGTTTCCAAGTGCAAATACAACAAAGTTGGACACGGTTTAAGGTTCAGAGTTATTTTACCTGATTGCTTCTTACAGGAGCCGACTTTGACGTTAACCTCTGCATTTTCCTTCTTGGGTTTCAGCTTCACGTCCTTCTTAGAAGGTTGTTGGAGCTTGGTGCTGTGGCGGCTCTGGGCCTTGGCGACTTTTAGTGGAGTGAAAGCAAACAGCGGTGCAGAAACAGGCTTGCAGGGCAGCGGTGTCGCCTTTCGAGGCGGCCAAACTACAGCCGGGTCTTTCTTCAGGCTATGGTGGTGGTGGTGGTGCTGCTGCTGCTGCTGCTGCTGAACAGGCGCGTGCTCTTTGCTATTCAAGTTTATCTCGTGAGAAGTCTTCTGCTGCTGCTGTTGAGGTACTCGCTGTTGTTGAACATGTTGGTGATGGTTTTGATTCTGGTGGTACTGTTGCTTGATTTTTTTCGCCTCCTTCTCCGGCCTTGTGTGCTTCTCCGTGCATGGTGAGTGCTCTCGTTTCTTCTTCTTCTTCTTCTTCCCTTTGCTCGCCGTATCCACACCGTCTCCAGGGTTCTCCTCCACTTTAACACACACTAGGTCGACCTGCGCAGCCATTTTGCACCCAGATTTAAAAGCCTTTAAAAGTCAACAGCGCATGTCCTTTTTTTTGAGGGGCGGGGAGTCCTGTGTGTAAAATCTGGGATATGTAGTCCTGCATACGCGCGTCCTATCACAGGCGACTTTGTTTGTAGTCTCTCTTGCTCGCGTGCTTAAAATGCGCACGCGCACCGGAGTTCCACCGCTCCGCTCTGGCTCGCTCGAAGAAATGCGTGCGCCGCTGCACGTGTCCGGTAGTTGACGTCAGAGTGTACGATAGCCGGGGCTTTGTGTCGTTACAGTAGGAAACGGTTGTCAGTCGTGGTGCAAAGGAAATAAAGCAATGTTTCAGTGTGAAAGGTTCATAACGCTAAAAATAGCTACGAAACAAGTGCTAGTCATAGAAAAGGCATTTCCACATATAGTCAGTGATATTTTGAGCTTGAAAACATTGATGTATATATAATTCATTCATTCATTTTCTGAACTGTTTAATCCTAATTAGGGTCACTGGGCCACCAGGCCATTGCAGGGACGGATATGCAGCGGCACTGTACTACTTTGCCGCACCAATTCATTATTATTATTTAAAAGTCCTAATTTATAAAATAAAAGTTTTCCTTCCCAATCCCTACAGTCACTGTAGCCACTGGAATAAACACAACATAATTTGAGGTGTAAACAAATAAAACAGATTTCATCAACATAACTGAGGCTTTGTACCTTGATTGGTTCCCGATCATTCAATCACAGGCCAAACAAAACAAACAGCTCTATTTCAATTGATAATTTAATTATTCCTCCACTTTTTTTTCAATTTTAATAAAAAAAAAGCCAGTCCATGACATCATTTTTCAGTGATATTATCACTTCCTTTCACTGATTCCAATGTGATTCCAATTCCAACCAACATCATGGTCCTTTTCATCCCCATCACCCACCAAATTCGCAGGTAATCACAGAATGGAAAGGGTCAAGGAGGGGATGAGGGAGTCATGGAGAAAGAGTATTATAATCATTAAATCTGTTCTAATACTCTTCCTTTCTACTCCTCTTCCTCTAGACCACTAATCACCACCTGTGCTTTTTATAAGATTGTTCACTTAGACCCTGGGTATCACCACTTGCAGCTATACTTTATAAAACTTTATAATAATATTAATATTATTATCCAGCATACTTATTGTGATTATAGTCAGAGAGGCTAGATTGAGATGGTTTGGACATGTACAGAGGAGGGATAGTGAGTATATTGGTCGTAGGATGCTGAGGTTGGAACTACCAGGCAAAAGGCCCAGAGGAAGACCAAAGAGAAGATTTATGGATGCGGTGAAGGCGGACATGAAGGTCGTTGGAGTAAGAGTAGAAGATGCAGAGGATAGGGAGAGATGGAGGCAGATCATTTGCTGTGGCGACCCCTGAAGGGAACAGCCGAAAGGAAAAGAAGAAGAAGAAGAAGTTCCATAAAAAAACTACAGGTGCCGCATTCCCAAGGTCAAGCCACTTCTGAACCAGAAACAGCAGCAGAAGCGCCTGACCTTGGCTACAGAGAAGCAGCACTGGACTGTTGCTCAGTGGTCCAAAGTACTTTTTTCGGATGAAAGCAAATTTTGCATGTCATTCGGAAATCAAGGTGCCAGAGTCTGGAGGAAGACTGGGGAGAAGGAAATGCCAAAAGTCCAGTGTCAAGTACCCACAGTCAGTGATGGTCTGGGATGCCATTTCATCTGCTGGTGTTGGTCCACTGTGTTTTATCAAGGGCAGGGTCAATGCAGCTAGCTATCAGGAGATTTTGGAGCACTTCATGCTTCCATCTGCTGAAAAGCTTTATGGAGATGAAGATTTTATTTTTCAGCACGACCTGGTACCTGCTCACAGTGCCAAAACCACTGGGAAATGGTTTACTGACCATGGTATTACTGTGCTCAATTGGCCTGCCAACTCTCCTGACCTGAACCCCATAGAGAATCTGTGGGATATTGTGAAGAGAAAGTTGAGAGACACCAGACCCAACACTGTGGATGAGCTTAAGGCCGCTATCGAAGCATCCTGGTCCTCCATAACACCTCAGCAGTGCCACAGGCTGATTGCCTCCATGCCACGCCGCATTGAAGCAGTCATTTCTGCAAAAGGATTCCCGACCAAGTATTGAGTGCATAA
>CM045731.1:50460000-50550000 GCA_024760905.1 Plotosus lineatus
TCCAGGCTCTGGTTGCTGATGAACTCCACCAAACATCAGAGCCCCTCCACCTGAGACTGCACCTTAACAGAGCTGGGGACCTTCCATGGACCAGGGGTGATAGGAGCCTTCTTGTTGTTAGGGTTCCCATTCCAGGAAGCTTCTGGTAAGACACTGCTAGATCCCCTCATATCCCGTTTGCTCTCCTCACCTGATCCCCCTCTGTATCTTCCCTCTTTAGTCTCTTGATGGCTTTTGTGGTTCGTGGTCATAGGCTGATGCTTCGGTATGGACTTTTCATTGGGGGTATGGGAATGGGATCTCTGAGGTACTGCCTCCCTCTCAACCCCCTTCTCCTTGTGACGACGCTCATGATGTGATCTCATCTCAGGCCTCGTCTCGCCAGTCTCCTTGTCTTGTCGGAAGTCAATGTCTTCCTTCATGTGTAGGTTTCCTCCAGATCCAAAAGTAAAATGCTGCCCATCAAAATATCTCTGTGGTTCCTCATATCCCTGAGAGGGTTGTCTGGTGCCAGTCCCTTGTTCTTTTCTGGGACTCTTTCTAGGACTTGCTGATCGTCCACTTCTGTCTGCTTGGCCCTGGGCTTTCATGTCCAAACTTTGAGTGCTGGAATTGACATTTTTGTTTTTCACAGACCTCTTTTCCCTTTTTCTTGGGCTACGTGACCTCTCTTTCTCTTCTGCATGTGAAGTATCCAGTTTCTGAGGGCTGGGAGGGTTGCTTGTCCGGGGTTCTCGAGAATCATGGGGTTGATGATGGACACCGCGGGAGGGAGAAAGGAGTGATGTGCTCTCAGGAGACAACAGAGATGACGGGGACAATGATGTTAGCATTGATGGGTCATCGGGAACAGGGTACTTTGGATAGTTTGCAGGTGGAGTTGTCACCATTTCCATAACATCTGAAATGAACGTGAAGTATTAGTTTTAAAACAGTTCTCAAGAAACAAAACAAGTTTGTGGTAATTTTGTAGCCACATTCTGTCCAGGTTCATTCTGTGACCAAAGGTTTGTGCACACCTGGCCATCACACCTGATGTCCTTTTTGAACAACCTATTTCAGATTTAATCTCCTGAAAAACTGTAATCTTAACCTCCACATTAAGGCCTTTCACTAGACATTGGAATAGGGATGCGAGTTTTTGTGCTTGTTCGGCATGCACGTTAGTGAGGAATGATGTTAGGGGATGAGATCTTGGGGAATTCATTCCAACTCATCTTAAAGGTATTTGGTGGGACTGAGGTCAGTCCTCTGCATAAGTCTTAGGGATAGTCATACTGAAACAAAGCTGGTAATATAGTGTGTATGTAGTGCTTTCCCTCACTTGGAATATGAAGATATACCTTAGATTATTAAAGGAAATTTCCATATTAAACGTGTATATTCATTTAAGAGTTTTATAATATTAATAATACATAATATTTCATTATAGTTTTGATGATATCCAAAATATAGTTTATAATGTTGATATTTATTTATAGACACTGCCCAGTTAAAAAAGGTTGCACACTAATATTTTGTTGAGGCGCTTTTAACCCTGATGACAGTCTCCATAGCATCGCTGCTTCAGTTGGTCAGGTCGAGGCTCAGCAACATTAACATGGCAATAAAATAAAGTCAGCTGATGACCCAAATGACCCGTTTGTTACATCAATGGACTTTTTCTTCCTTGATGGCACGGATCTAAAATTGGGACTTGTAATATTAGCCTTTTGATATTACATGTAGTTCATGGCTTCCTAAACTACCTACAATGCTGTTCAACTGCCCCAAACAGTGGCGCTAATAGGATTTAACCTCTCCTCATTACTACTTAAAGTGACTGACGCAGCAGGGCATTCATCCGTTAGTCCTGCCCTTCTGACAAGATTCCAAAGCTTCATTGACAAATTACATTGTATTCCAGAAAGAGTCCAGCATTTACTCCAATATCTCCACTAACTGTATGACAGGTTCCCTGAGATGTTAAACATTAAACAGCTGAGTGAAAAAGTAAACTTTTGTTTATTTTTCCATTGCTATGTATAGGGAGACATAGATGGCTGTAGATTATCTTCTGTTGAACATGAGTGTCACCGTGCTGGTGAAGTCCAATTCTGATGTCAACACACCAAGAAATGATAACGTCACACAGGAATAATAAACTTAAAGCATGAAGTAACAAATTAGGACCAGAAACATTAAACGCAGCATAAATGTATATTCATGAATGTTTTCTTATGTGCTTCATGCTGGTGTATTCCTTTAAACTTCAGTAGTTCACCAATCGAAAGAATTCACTTGCTATGATTTCTCGCCTCGAGTAACTTAGATTTCTATCTGGCTGATGAAAGCGAGTTTTAAAACTGCATTGAAGTTTCCACCTTCCTTCAGGATGATACGAATGCAATCGGAGCAATAGCAGGCAAACAAAATGTCAAAATGAACCGGGAAATGAGAAAAAAAGTGGCCTGATTTCAGAGAGCCAAAGGCATTCAATCTTTTTCCTTTTTGGTTTAAGAAGATCTTTACCGTAACAGATTAAAAACCACTTAAAGGGGAAGTTTACCTTGAACAACACCGCCCACCACCATCACCACCACCACCACCACTCTGTTTCACCCTTTTCTAAGTACCTGGAGCTATACAGAAGGTTTAATACCCTGAACTCCACCATCCAATTACGTCCTGCCTGTATTGCCACATGCTAAGTTGACAAGTTAGCAATGCTCAAACAAATGTGGGAGAACCCAGAGTCCAACCGCTCAAATGTGAAAAGGTAAATTCCTCTTTAAGGATAAATATCGGAATCACTTTCATATAACCAAAGTAGTCATGGGCGATACAATGGTGTAGTACTTAGCATGTCCCCCTCACAAGCTATAATGTAGGACGTTTTGGCCAACAGATGTTTTGGCCAGCAGATTTTTTTTTTTGGCCAAATATGTTTTTGGACAGGTGTTTTCACTTATCTGATTTTTGTTAATTGATATAATATTTATATTGTATTCGAACAGTGAGTATGTTGCTTGGCACATTATCAATTATTAGTATATATATATATATATATATATATATATATATATATATATACACACTGACAAGAAAAGTGATTTTAAACCTTCTAGAGGCGTCTTATTGAAGTACTAACTCTAACACCAGTCCAAACACATATTTGACCAAAATGTCCTACCCTGGAAAATCTGCTGGCCAAAACGTCCAGTCCAAAACATCCGTTGGCCAAAACGTCCGTTCGCCACAAGCTAGAAGGTCCTAGGTTTGAGTCCCTAGTTTTGTGAAAACATTTACATTTATAGCATTTAGCAGATGCCTCTTATCTAGAGCAACTTACAGTTATTTTTCATATAACTAAGCAACATTGCTGACTGGCTGTTCAAAATTACCCTTAATGTGAATGGTTGTGTGTGTGTTGGGGTCACAATGGTCTGGCAAGTCCTACTTTTGGCCAGAGTTAGCTGAGACAGGCTCCTAGTCGGATTAAACAATTTGGAAAATGATGAATGAGTGACGGCGGTAAAGTAGTGTAGTGGTTAGCATGTCCGCCTCACAGCAAGAAGGTGCTGGATTCGATTTCCAGATTGGGCGTTTCTGTGCAGAGTGTGCATGCTTAGGTGGGATTCCTCTGCGTACTCTGGTTTCTTCCAACAGTCCAAAAACATGCACCGTATGTTAACTGGCTGTTCCAAATTATTCCTAGGTCTGAGTGTTGGCCCTGCGATGGCCTGGCGAGCTGTCCAGGGTGTACCTTGCCCTCACCCAGAGTTGGCCAAGAGAGCCCCACCCTAATTAGGATTAAGTGGTTCAGAAAATGAATGAATGAAGTATATACAGTGGTACCTCACCTTACGAAAGACCCAATAAACAAAAAAATCTCGGTTACGAAATGCATTTACCTAAAATTTCAGTCTCTGGATATGAAACAAATTCACATTACGAAACGCACCATCTCAAAAATTCAAACAATGTGTAAGTTGCTCTCCCATTGGCTATCTCCCACCATCCCGCCCCGCTGGCCTCCCATTGGCTATCTCCCAACATCCCGCCCTGCTGGCCTCCCATTGGCTAGGAGGGAGCTGCATCTCCATAATAACCATGACACAGCTCCCTCCCATTGGCTATTATGGAGCTGTATCTCCATAATACCCATGATGCTTTTCGTGTAAAGGACAGAGTTATTCTTGTTTCGTGAGTTTTTCAAGTGTGCTCATTGCAACTTTATTTTTTGGCTCAGGATTTTAACCTTGCATAAACATTTGTAAGACTATAACTCTGCTAAGATGACAATGGTCAACAAGCACGCGTGCACACACACAACACACACACACACACACACACACACACGCACGCACACGTGGCGCGCGTGTGATTCCCAAGGAAAGTGATTCCCGGTGCGAGTGAAAAGAAGAAGCGGTCTCGTGGCATCGCATAGGAATATGGCTGAAACCAGTCTACCATCGGTACGATATTGAAGCAGAAGGAGGCCTTAAAAGGTATACTTTTATAATTTTTAAAGGGTTTAGGGGGTAGTATTGGGGGCCTTGGAACGAATCAGGCCTTTTACATCCACTTCTGGAATGGATTAATTTCGTAAGATGAGGTACCACTGTATATAGAAATATAATTTAGTCGCTGGAGTGTGATGTCACTTTAAATATATACATAACCTTAAACAATGAAAGATTGGTTTCTGATTATGAAGAGTGATGAAGTTCTGAAATGAGGATTGGAAGAGGATTAGAGTGGTACGATTTTTACCGACACTAATAAGGACAGACCAAGAAAAGTAGAATCTTTAGTGATGCTCTGGTTTCATGTAGAAGCACAGGGTGGAAGAAGAGTTCAGACCTAAAGAGGAGACACAGAGACAGACAGAGAGGCAGAGGCGAGAAGCAAGTTTGAGACAGAGATAGAAGGTTTGACAAAGACGGACTGAGAAAGACAGATGCATGAAAACTAAAGCAACGCTTCAGTTCCTACCCCCCCCACCCCCAAACAACAAAACAAAACCCAAAAGCACTCTTGAGGGAAAGAAGAAAAAAAAAATTCCAGCATGTGTCTGAAATGAATCAAATTTACAAGTGGCTCCAGTCTTGTTCAGTGGTGAGTCACAGAGTTTGAGGGCAGTAATTAATTATGCACCTTTCTTATCTAGCAGTACATGCAGATTAACAGTAACTCACTGTGATCAGGAATCAGGCCCTGGCCCGGCCGCAGCAGCAACAGGACCTTGGTGCCTCCTGCCTGGATGAGCTCAATAGCACGTGTGTGTGTGATGCCTTGAGTTGGCTCGCCATTGATCTCAACAATCTGATCTCCCACCTGTCAGCACAAGCACGCTCTGTGATATCTGCTACAAATAACAGCCCACCATCCTGCTTGATTCAGGATACAGACATGAAGTGTCTGTAGTGTTGTGCTGTCACAAGTGTTCATAACTCACGTGTACTCTGCCGTCCTTCAGTGCTGGGCCGTCCTCTGCCAGTCTCAGGATGAACAGGCCCATGTTATACTCCTTTCCTCCCCGTAAACTAAAGCCAAAGCCACGTGTCCCTCTCTCCAGCTCTACGAGGAAACAACCCTGCAACATAGACACACATAATATCATATCAAAAATAATGTAAAAAAGAGCCTAAACGTCTTAATTTAACCAGTGATGACAGAGTAAATCTGCATCCAACTGTGTGTTACCTGCTTGGGGCCTGAGCTGATTATGGTGCCCGTCTCAGTCTTGGGGAGGGATCTGTTGCCCCAGGCCACACCATTTTCTCTTTCCTCTGTACTGGGGCCATTACTATAAAAAGTCACAGAAAACATTATTCTAAAATGGTACAAAAGGTACAGAGGACATACACAAGAGTCCTGGAGAGGCTGGAGCATATCTCAGTCGTCATCGGGAAAAGGTCGGCTATACCCTGAACAGCTCACCAGACCATCGCAGGGTAGTAAACACACAATGATTCATACTCACGCACCGAGTGGAAATTAGAAACAGACAATTAGCCTAATGTGCATGTTTTTGGACTGTGGGAAGAAACCAGAGTACCCTGAGAGAACAGTGGATGTGTGATCCATGGGACCATGCTACCCCAAGATGTAACACCTAAACACATTTAGTACCTCTGAATTTAAGGCCAACACTAATTGGATATTTGACATGACAGACAGATGACCACTATGACCACCATGACAAGACTTGCCATGTGTCACATGACCTATGCATTCTGTTACACCACCTAATTTTATTTTCCATCCTGAAGTATCCGCCCACCAGCGGAGGTTCTCACACTGCTTCCAGTATTACATGACTTGCGTTTGGCTTACCTGGGGACCGCCACTGAGAGGCAGATGTTTGGGCAATGAGATATAAGTGAAATGTATGTGTGTGTGTGTGTGTGTGTGTGTGTGGGTACGCATGTGTGCGCCCCCTTTTAAACTCTACTGTGAAGGGATGGTGACTATGGCACTAATTATGCATTAGACAGGATACTCCATGCTGTCAGACAGAAGTGTATGTCAATGCGTGAAGTGTGTATTGTTCTTGTACCTGTCATCACGGCTGGCAGGATGCTGTCCCATAGCTTTGTGCTGAGCCACTGGGCTTTGCTTGGCTGAACTGCTGGCTGACGGAGGGCCACTGTGCTCTGAAAAATAAACAGGATTCTCCATGGCAGCGCTCTCTCACACACACAAATTTAGGCAGACCTTCATAGCAGACTTTACAATGGAGAAACACCCTCCCAGCAATCTCAATACAGTCCAAGCAGCACAATAGCAATAACCAGGGCTGACGGGGAACCAACTTCAACCTGGTTATGTCATCTGCGCAGGTCACACCCTCACATGGTATGTCCACAATGACAAACACACCATTTGAACTCTTATGCACAATGGGGACTAAATCCAGCACAAATTAAATGAATAAATGTAAACGGCCATAACTAATTTGAAATGGAACCCATGATGATTGAAGTTTTTATATATCAACAGACAGCCAAATTACTTTCTCCTTATTTTTCTTCTGCTGATATTCGTCTGGCTCCACTTCTACTTTTTTCTTCTTGCTGTCAGTAATTACATATTCTCTCAACAGCTCTGCTCTCTAACTGTTAGGGCTGCATGTGGGTAGTTGCCTGTAGCTTAATATTATGACGCTAACATTTTTAGCTTGAATTTTCTGCGTCACCAGCTGACCGGTTGTTCTCCGGATTCTCCCGATTAGCCACTCGAGCAAGTTCCCTGGTTTTCTCACCTTCTTCTGGAAGCACAGTGAGGGTGACGGTGTTGCCGGCCTGCTTGATCAGCTGCACTATATCGTTGTGTGAGAGATCCACAATGCACTGGCCGTTGACGGCTGAAATGCGGTCCCCCACTTTTAGCTTTCCGGTGCGTTCTGTGGGGCTGCTCTTGATGATCCGGCCAATCTTATGAGGAATTACTGAAGATGGAGAAGACTAGAAATGAATCTGTACATTCAGCAATATATACACAAGTACATGTCACTGTATGGCAGTGCTTCTCAAATAGTGGGGCGCGCCCCCCTGGGGGGGCGCGATGGGATGCTGAGGGGGGCGTGTGTGACCCAGGAGAACATGCTTTTTTTCCGCCGTACTACAAGAAAGTGTAATTGCACATCCACCCAGTAGTTGGCAGTGGCGCCCTCATTGCCCATTGTGCGCTGTTGCTGCACTGAAGACCAAGTACAGGTCCCAGCTAAACATTGAGCAGGAGCTGAGAGTTGCAGTGTCATGCTTCAAACCTCGCTTTGAGAAGCTGTGCGCTGCAAAACGTGCTCATTGTAGCCATTAATCTTGGCTTCCTCATTTTGAGAAAAAAAAATCAGCACAAATTGTTCTATTTGTTCTTGTTTTGTAGGTTAAAGTGTTTATATATTGTGCTCCTGAGTTAATGTTTCTGAAGTCAATTTGAATTAATTATTTATTGATTTTATTTTCAGCAGCAAATGGTGTGGTAAGTTTGTCAAAAATGTAACAAGGATATTATTATTTTTAAATTTAAGGCAAATTGATGCACTTTCTTTTACAGACTAATAAAAATGTTAAAAAGTTATTCTTGTAAGTTGAACTATATCTCTTTCTTTTTGTTTTATTTATGTTAACAAGGATACGATATAATGAAGAGATATACCTGTAACTATATTATAGAAAAAAGTTATAATTTATAGTTGCGGCGGAAAGTGGGTGGTGGGGGGGCGCGAATTGTTTTCTTCTTGCTAGGGGGGGGGCGTAACAGAAAATAATTGAGAAGCACTGCTGTTTGGTAATGCACTGATTACAATGCACTCTCCCATTAAGCTAATATTAGACGATGTTACTTTGTTGTCCTACTGTTATGTACATCAGCGGTCCCCAACCCCTAGGCTGCGCACCACTACTGGTCCATGGATCGGTTGGTACCGAGCCGCAAAAGAAATAATTAATTATTTAAATTTTATTTATTGTTTGAGTCTGAATGATCTTTTATTTTGAAAAATGACCGGATTGTCTCGGTTACATATCAGTCATTTGAGCGCTAACGTGTAACCCATAAAGGGACGGCGTGTGAACAGAGGTGTAGTGGACATGTTTCAAACATTAGCGGGGATTATGGGTGATATGAAGCCCGAGACTTCATTCTTCCAGCTGGTGCACGATCACCTATCTTTTTTTTTTTTTTCTTTTCTTTTCTTTTTTTTTTTTTTTTTTTAAGAGTTCTAACTCTACTTCCCAATCACCTTTATTTTAGCTGTTGAAAAAATAATATTCAATGAGTGTTTATTATTATTATTATTAGGTGAAGTCCTTCGTTTTTTTTTTTTTACATTCGAGCCATAGTGGCTCATCAGGCCGGCGCTTATCCCGGGTTTCCATAGCGTGAAGTAATTATTATATAGAGAGTTCTTGTGTGCCTCCTACCGCCGGGTGGTGGCTTGTTCTTTGAAGTCAGGATGACAAAGCCAAAGCCCTCGTTGTCTTTGCGCTGCAGAGTGACGTCATATTGATCTGGCTGGGATATAATGGGTCCGTCTGAATGAAGAGGTCTGGGAGAGCCGTTGACCTGAAGGGGAGTTACCTGGGACTGTCCGCCATCATCCTCTCTTCCATCTACATCAATAAAAGCATTCAATAGCATCAGGTTAAAACCATTCTTATTCATTAATCCATAAGCAAGAAGGCGTGAGAGAATCGAGTCGTTTCATATGTCCAACATGGAGCCACATAAGGAAGATGTTTCTGCTGACTGTTGCTGTTCCAGGAGCTGACACTTACTTGGACAGCACACAATTTTTAACTTGTGGGTACTGAAGATGCATAAAATGTGTGTAATGGCACCCTAGCCCTATTATCATTTATTATAATAATTATGAATGTGTGTATTTTGATAACATTTTAACCTTTATAAGGTTGTACATACATTTTATTTTACTCTCGATTAATTTAATGGGATTTATTAAATTTCTTTTCTGGGTGGCATTTTTTACTAAAAGAAGGAAGCAATTGTGGAAGAAAGCTAGGAAGTAGAAAAGTAATTACATTACGAACGAATAAAAAAGTTAACGAGGGAAGGAAGGAAATAAGCAAATATGTAAGGAATTAAGAAATAAGGAAATAACTGAACAAGAACTAGAAATGCACTCTGGTCACAGAACACAAGGTGTATCCCTTGTGTGGTCAGTGGTATGCTTAGTATATGGTATATCATGCATATTTACTTACTTGAACTTCTGTAACCTTGAAAATTAGGTCAAGGTAACTATTTTAAAAAAGGTTTAAGAGGTGTGTCCACAGGTTTCTGCTTCTTCTTCTTTTCCTTTCAGCTGTTCCCTTTTTCTCAGGGGTCGTCACAGCGAATCATTGCATGTTTGATTTGGCATAGGTTTTTATGTCAGATGCCCTTCCTGACACAACCCTTTCGCAAGGGGCAGAAACACGCTGACGGCTATGAAGCCTACACCTTACAAAAGTCAGCAATGGTTCTTTTACATGCCTCTCACTATAGACGGAGAGAGACATAGCAGACCTTTGATAACCCAGTTAGCTGCACTGGAGGGACAGTGACAACATTGTGGAGAGTGAACCTCGAACTCCCAACCTTAGGATTAGAGATTGAGCACCTTTTACCACCAGGCAACCACTTATCTGTTATAAATTAATAATCCTCTGCTAAATATGGCATGTCTGACTTTTTACATTTTAGCCCCTCATTGAATTGCCACCTTATCGTGGTGGAGAGGTTTGCGTAACCTAAAGATCCTAGGAGATATGCTGTCGGGGCCATAATGCCCCGGTAGGGTCACCCAAGGCAAACAGGTCCTGGGTGAAGGTCCAGACAAAATGCGGTTGAGAAGACCTCTATGCTAAATAATAAGAAAAGGACACAGTTTCCCTTGCCCAGACGCGGGTTACCGGGGTCTCCCCCTGGAGCCAGGCCTGGGGGAGGGGCTTGAAGGCAAGCGCCTGGTGGTCGGGCTTCTGCCAACGGAGCCCAGGCGGGTCCAGCTCAAAAACGAGACATGGGTCTGCCCTCCCATGGACCCACCACCTGTGGGAGGGGCTATAGGGGTCAGGTGCAATGTGAGTTGGGTGGCAGCCGAAGGCATGGGTTCTGTCGGACCAATCCTCGGTTACTGACTCTGACACCAGATGCGCCATTCAAAATTCAAACATGCCAATCAAAATTTCACATGATGCACGAGTTGCTCTCTCATTGGCTGTCTCCCAGCATCCTGCCCCGCTGGCCTCCCATTGGCTAGGAGGGATGACGCAGCGAACGTGACTCATACTTCCTGTACCATACTTCCTGTTTGTCCCACGCGTGAGGGAGAGTTGACTGTTGGCTTGTTTTAAGATTGATCATGCAGCGTTATATTTCGTTATCGCCAAAACCCCTCTACGATCGGGACGATATTGAACCAGAAGGAAACCTTAAAGCGGAAATATCGTGACAGAGACGATTATTTCGGCACGATATTTAAACAGAGTGCTCCGTGGGAGAAGACCTCCGATCTCGCAAGGAAGCAAGTTAATATTGAATCAGGACCTCTGATCTTTCAAACAGGTACTGTAATTCCGCTTTAAATAAAACATCCCGTCCAGTTAAACATTTAAATAGAATTGTTCCGTCAGCTGTGCGTTGAGTGTGGGCGTGATCCCTCAATGAATCAAGGTAAAGTGAAACCATCCTCTCTCTTCAGGTGATTATAGAAGAATATATAATATATAATATAGTTCTTCTATAATCACCTGAAGAGAGAGTATGGTTTCACCACCCCTCGAAACAGATCTGTAGTGATAAATGGAGTTTCAATAGAAAGTCTTTGTCCTGTCCTTTTATTTTTGTTATTTGCTCTACCAAAAAGTATTGAGCACTCTCCTACGGAAGGATCTACTCAGAAAATCCTCTCTCTCTCTCTCTCTCTCTCTCTCTCTCTATATATATATATATATATATATATATATATATATATATATATATATATATATATATATATATATATATAAAAAATCCAAAAAGAATCTGTGTTAAACCGAAGTCTGCGGTGGAGGATGCAGCATAGAGCTTGTGAAAGCCTATGCTTCACGTGGGATCTCATTAAATTTGAAAGAAATTAAAAGAAGGTAGCAGTGATGAAGGGAATAAAAAAGGAAGAAAGGGGGAAGGAAAGGAAGCATGGAAAATATGGAATAATCTTGGAATTATAAAATAAGGAATGAGGGGAAACGATTGAGGATGGATGAATTAGAAATAAAAAAAACAGTCAGTAGAAAGGCAATTAAATAAGGAAGGACTTAAATATCTACTTATTTATTTTCTTTCTTTGTTTAAGAAATTATATATTTCTCCTTCGGTTCCGAGCTCCACCACATGACATTCTTCTGGCTTAAACAGTATTCTGAATCTGTTTTATATAAACAGTGTTAAGTTCGGTTCACGATTTAAAGCAACACCGTTTCAATTTTCCTAGCATCTGACAGTCTTATTTCAGTGGTTATGTAAATACAAAACAGTGTGTATATGGAACACACATACCTGTGTAGATGAGCTTCCTGCGCACAGTAAGCATGACCTGGCCATTGCGTGCAGCATTGGTCATCAGCTCCAGGACCTGCTTGTGAGATTTTCCTTTTACAGGAACACCATCTATACACATGAGCTCATCACCTGCCCGCAGACGCCCATCCTTCTCTGCTGCCCCCAGTGGAACAATAGCACCAATGTACACCTACAGAGCGCACAGAAAGAGAGAGAGAGAGAGAGAGAGAGAGAGAGATTTAACCATTTTCTTCTGAACAGTCATTCATATCATACAATATATTTAATAAAAATACATTTAAATAAGTCAACACTTACAGGTTGATCTGGTCCTTCTCCACCCAGCACTCTGAAACCAAAGCCAGACTCCTGGTTTCTTTTAATAAACACATCCAGTTCCTTGGTGTTTGCAGCTGAACAATGATAAAGGATCAAGAGTCACTATACTATACCCCACTACACAGAAGAGAATACCATCAGTATCAACAATATCCTCTCATGGCTAACTAACACACCATACTGTACAGTTATTAGTCAATCCCTGCAGGAATTCACTAATCTGGGCTTCCGAGTGGCGTGTCGACAAGGTGCATGACTATTAACCCGGAGCTCGTAAGTTCAAATCCGGGTTAATGCCACAGTTGTACGTGGCCAAGAGTCCACGAGAGCTAATTGACTGAGCTCTCATGGGAGGGAGGGACGGCATATGTTGCCAATGACAGGTATCTGTGAGCTCATTCGTACGAGGGGGCAGATAGTGCTTTCCCTCCGAGTGTGTTAGATCACCCCCAAATATGCATGTACGGGTGACTAGCATTGCATGTCACTGAGGGCACGTGTAGAATTTTTTCACCCCTCCCTGAATGGAGGTGGTCATATGTTTTGGGACGGCAATACAAGTGTTGATGGGTGGGAATTGGATACGACTAAATTAGGGAGAGACAAAAAGAAAAAAAAAAATATATATATATATATATATATATATATATATATATATATATATATATATATATATATATATATATAGATAGATAGATAGATAGATAGAGAGAGAGAGAGAAATAAATAAATTTACGAATGGATGATGGCACCAATTTGGAATTTTAACCAATCAGAGAAAATTTGCATGTATTTGTAATTTGCATAATCAATCACAGAAAATCATGTACAGCACTGTATGTTGCGCCAGTCACAGTAGTCCACTGTGTGAACGTTCAGTAATAACTCACCATATATCACTTAATTCTTTATGCTTTTGAACAGATCAAAAGGTAGATGTGTGTGAAAATATTTCAGCAAATTCATTGTAATGTAATATCTAAAAACTCTTATTTGGTTCCAAGGCAGGGTACACCCTGAACAGCTCTTTAATCCATCACAGAGAAACACATACAACCATTCACACTCTCACTCACACCAAGGGACAATTAGGAACAACCATTTAGCCTAATGTGCCTGTCTTTTGATTGTGGAAGGAAATGAGAGTGTGTGAGGAGATGCATACAAGTATACAAATGCCCCTGCTGAGTTCAGAACATTGTTGTCATGAAGCGGACATGTTAACGACGACACCACCAACATTACAACATACAGTATATCGTCAATATTTTAGTAAGCAATCACTAAAGACCTGCAAAACTCAAGCAGAGACAAATTCACTACTATTCCTTACTACATGTGGGGGCGGCCATAGCCTAATGGTTAGAGATGTGGCTTTGGAACCAAAAGGTCATGGGTTTGATTCCTGAACCAGCAGGAAAAATGTGTTATAGCGGGAGGAGTGAGCTGTACCTTCCCTTTCTCCACCTTCATGGATGATGTGCCTTAAGCACGGCACCTAACCCTCAGCTGCTACCAGCCCACTGTTCTGAGTGTGTGTGCTCACTGTTTGTGTGTGTATTCATTGAGGATGGGCTAAATGCAAAGTCAATAATTTCCCTTACGGGATTAATACATTATATCAAAAATATAAATAAAGAATACCATGGCAATTAAGTATATCATATGATTGCTAACTAGACACTGTACTTTAATTAGCTGCAATGCTTACCAGATACTAAAGACTTCATCTCCTACTATACTTTAAAAATTAAATTTGGCACATCAACTATTGGTGGCACGGTGGCGTAGTGGTTAGCATATCCTCCTCATAGCAAGAAGGCCTGGGTTTGATTCCATGCCGAGGTGTTTTTGTGTGGAGTTTGCATGTTCTCCCTGTGCTTGAGTGGGTTTCCTCCCACAGTCCAAAAAAATGCACAGTAGGTTAACTGGCTGTTCTAAATTGCCCCCGGATGTGAGTGTGAATGGTGGCGAGTGTTGGTCCTGCGATGGCCTCTTGATCTGTCCATGATGTAACCTGCCTTCACTCCGAGTCGGCTGAGCTGGGCGCCAGCCTCCCCGTGACCCTAAGGATTAAGTGGCTTAGAAAATACAGTGCTGTGCAAAAGTTTTTGTCCCCTACTGATTTTTTTACACCTTTGTCAACACAACTTTTTAAGATCATCAAACAAATTTAAACATTACACAAAGATAACCCAAGTATAAAAAAAAAATGCAGTTTTCCTGTTGTAATTTTATGTGTTAAGAGAAAAATCCTATGTTAACCTACATGAACCTCTGTGAAAAAGTTAAACAACCCCCCACCCCGTTAAAATGTGAGGTAATTGTGATTAATCCTATTATTGGGGGAAACTGAGTTCAATTTCATGACCACACCCAGGCCTGATTGCTGCCAGACATTTCCACTCAAGAGATCCCTAACATAAAACCTGCCTGACAAGGTGAAGTAGGCCATACTGAACACACATGACCATTCCATGATACAGTGAGCTTCAAGAGCAAACAAGAAAGAATACTATAGAGATGTCTCGGTCTGGGAAAGGATACAAAGTCATTGGTAATTCTTTGGGAGTCCAGTGGACCACTGTCAGAGCCATTATCCAATAACGGAGAAGCCATGTCACAGTGGTGACACTTCCCAGGAGTGGCCGACCTACCAAAATTACTCCAAGAGCAAAGCGCAGACTAAGCGGAGAAGTCACAAAGGATCCAAACTCCCTTCTAAACAACTACAAGCCTCACTTGCCTCAGTTAATGTCAATGTTCATGACTCCAACATCAGAGAGACACAAGGCAAAAATGGCACCCATGGAAGAGTTCCGAGGCAAAAGCCACTGTTGCAAAAAGAACATCAAAGCATGACTCACTTTTGCCAAGAATCATCTTGATCATCCCCAATGCATCAGTTTGAGACCTCTAGCTAAAGCGCACCTGGGTTCTGCAGCCAGACAATGAACCGAAACACACCAGCAAGGCCACTTCTGAATGGCTAAAAAAAGAACAAAATGAGGGGTTTGGAGTGGCCTCGTCAAAGTCCCGACCTGAACCCTATTAAGATGCTGTGGCGTGAACTTAAAAAGAGTGTTCATGCCGAAAACCATCCAAACTGGTTGATCTTAAACGACTGTGCAGGGAAGAGTGGGCCAAAATCCCATCACAGCGATGTGAAAGACTCATCACCTCTTATCGCAAACGCTTGACTGCAGTTATTGCTGCAAAAGGTACTTTAACCAGCTATTAGATTTCAGGACACTTACTTATTCACATGAGCCCTTGTAGGTTCAGATGTTTTTTTCCCCTTCATAAATGCAATTGGCACTGGAAACTACATTTTGTGTTTACTTGTGTTTTATCTTTGTATAATATTTAGGTTTACTTGATCTGAAATGGATGACAGTGACAAACGTGAAAAAAATGTCAGAAATGGGTCAAAACTTTTGCACAGCACTGTAAATGCATGGATTATCAATTACTATATCATTGCATCACTATTACTCTACAGCATGTAAATACCATTGGTATGGAAACCCCCATGTTTCACTGCTCTACTAATATTCCTTCTTAGCCAGCCTATGAACTTTTCGGTCCACCCTTGTGTACTACTAAACTAGCTGCTACTATACCATCTCAAACTACTTGTACATTAGAAACGCCTGCAGACCTGCGCATTTGTACAACTGCCAATCATGCAAATCATATGGCAGCAGGGCAAAATGATTTCCGTGTTTGTTAGTCAAGATGCTTTTTTATGAATGCATGATTATAAAGACTGGTGATGTCACTTTGGTTGGCTCTGGTGTGGCGCCGCATGACGGCTTGGTAGATAAGTCCACAAATGTGCAAGAGTACAGCTGTTCCTTATAAATTCATTAGACATTGAGAAGTTGGAATTCCATCAAAAGCAGACAGAAGTTGTGGGTTACTTACGCTGGCTGTCAAGGATGGCTTTGGATTTGAGGTAGAGTTCGGATGGGTCCAGTTTGGGTGAGTTGGAGCGTACCAAGCTGGGAGGGAAGGGCAATGTCTGGGGAGGAGCCTGGGGGTGCGACTGGGGAAGAGCTTGAGGATGAGTCTGGGGAGCTGTCGGAGGAAGCGTCTGGGGGACTGGCTCAACAGGACTTGGACTGTCCGTGCTGACTGTGTTGGCGGTTGCTTCATGTTTCTGGTTCACTGGCATTGGTGTTGTTGTTGCACACTAAGACACAAACACAGATCTTAAGCTCCAGTATCTTATGAAGGTGTCACTATTATATTCATCACAGAGGCTTGGTACACAGTAGGGTTATTAGTAAAATAGTGTAAATACGGCTGCTTTAGTTAGTCAATGCTTGTGCCTTACATTTAGACAATTTACCCCATTACACCACAAGCTAAACTAAAACCTGTGCCAATAATGTTCTATGAATAAATCCTCAGGAATTAGGAGTTGGTGAATAATGCATCACTATATTGAGCCTCGGCCCAGCTACAGCACAGCCGATTCATTATTCAGCACACGCGTCATCATTAAGAGCGCAGCCTGATATCATTAAACTGCAAACCCTGAAGCGTGTATGTTCATTCCCAACAATTCTGTGATTAAAAGTAGTTAGATGAACTTACAGGCTTCAGCGACTTCACAGGAGACGTCTGACCTGTGGGACAAGAGATCGAGAGGAGGAAAATGAGAACAGCGGAATGGACTGTGAGAAAGAACAGAAGGTGAGGGGGCGAAGACTAAAAAAAAATTATTAAAAGCTTGGGAATCAGGGCATAAAAGAGCATTTATTTAAACCAAGTACACTCTGAAGAACTGACTCCAATAACAAGAGGTTTAACAAGATTTCAGGTTTGCACAAGAAGCATGGCATATAGTACGAGTATAGTTTTAATCAAGTTATACTTTCAGTAGATTTGGGAAGTATTCACACCACTTCAGTTGGTGCACGCTCATTGGGTTCCAGAATTAATTTAAATTAAATTATTTTTATTGGCCAATCAATCAACACACAAATCGACTGTTCAATCATTTGTAGGAGAATCTTTTTCACAGCCTTGCTTACACACTTGGATTTTGTCAGATTGCGTCTTTTGATGGGTGGCAGAATGGTGCACATCTGCCTTATAGCACCAAGAAGGTTGTGAGTTCAAGCCCCATGCTACGGTACAGAACTTGCATGTTCTTCTGGTGCTTGTATGGGTTTCCTCCTGGTATTCCATTTTCCTCCCACAGTCCAAAATATGCACATTAGACTAACTGGCGGTTCTAGTTTTCCCCTTTTTGGTAAGCTGTTCAAGAGCACCCCCTTCTTCGCCCAGTGTCGGCTGAGATAGGATCCAGCCTTCGAGTGACCCTAATAACATTGCTCAAGCTTAATTAAACTGACTTCTCTACAGATATTTCATGACAAAAGCCTGGACTTTGGCGAGGCCACTTAAGGGCATTCACAAGGTCTTGTCTTGAAGCCACTCTCGTGCTGTATGCTGCTCCTGTTTGGCGTCATCACACTGGATCATCCTTCTCCATCTTGGTCTGTCCTCTGCATCTATCCCCACTACACCCACCAAAGGCTTCAACCCTTCCTTTCATTGCAGATACTTTTCCATCACAAATCACTCCAGTCACCCACCTCCACCCTGCCTGCACTGTCTTCTTCACTTTTCTACTATGCTCTCCATTACATTAGATACTTGATCCCAAGTTTGAAATTCCTCTACCTTGAGTGCTTCACTCATTCATCATTCTCTTATTCATGCACATGCATTGTGTATATTCATGCCTTTCAAAATATATAGTGATGTCGTCATAAAGGTAATATTTCTGATATACATGTCCTTCCAGTAGGGTCTCTTATCTTCTGCTGAAGGTCTGTTGAAGTGAATGCTGGGACCTGGGTCACTTCATTAATGATGATCCTTATAGTCAAGTTAGTGATCTGAACAGTCTGCCCCTGTTGGTTTCAAACATCTACTGTTCCACAATGATGAAACCCACTCTGTTCAAAGGAGATTTTAAAGCTTTAGAAATGGCTTCACATGATTTCTTATGGCTTGGAATTTTGGGCTGATGTAAACTGAGAATTGTGGGACCATATACACAAATGCATGTTCATTTCAGAATCATGTCCATTTGATAGAATTAGACACATTTGGACTCCAGTGAAGTTCAAGGTCATCGCAAAGTAATGACTGCAAACAAGATGGAACTGGCCTCACCTGTTTATTTGCCCTAACCAAGGCTCTCAATATGCTTTCAGTATCACCCAAAAAAAAAAAAGAAACAAAAATCCAAATCAGAATCTGAAAGCTTGTTTTTACTTTTCAGTTATAAATGGATAACTATATGTAAAATATTAATGTCCAATAAAGACAATTTCATCCACTGTGTGTGTAAATAATCTATTGACCGATTCATTGTACAAAAAGACAGACCACTAGGTGACAGTATAACCCCACACTGACTTTGCAACCTCCAGAATGTTAAAGAGTAATGATAATTTTACAAACTCCGACAAGTGAGTGAGTGTGTGTGACAGAGAGAGAGAGAGAGAGAGAGAGAGAGCATACTCAGGTTGCACCAAGTAGGTAGACTTTTTTATGGTTGAATAATTCAATATGAAAACAATGGGGTCATTCTAGGTTTAGGTGACTCCGCCAATGGCTTTAACCACGAACAAAGCCCACAAATATTAATTCTTTGTCTTACATGCCACAGCTCATGTCTGGTTATGATCCATAACAGAACATCAGCCTATTTAACACCGACAGTTTTGATTTCCTTTACAGGGTAGTCCTCTTGGGGGTGGGGTGCTTCCATAATGCTTTGCCTTTTTTGTATAGAGATGAGCAGTGATAAATGTTTGTGTAATGAAGATTTCTGTGATCTGGATCAAATTTGCTGAAGAATCTAGTACAAGCTAGTACACTATTTATCAAATTTAGATTACATAGTATGCTGAAAATAACACAATAATTATCAATTAAATGTAATATAATAATTATACAACGGTACTGTTGAGTTCTCTATTATGATGGGTCAGAAGGTGTTGATTTGTTTAATATATAAATATTTGTTGAATAAGGCTCTTTTTATCAGCTTCAAGAAAAAAAGAAAAAGGATGGGCTGGCAAGGGAATGAGTGATTCAGGTGATTCTAAAAATTATTCTAATTTTTTGTTATCTTTAATCAAGAGCACCCAGAGAGCGCAAACCCCCCAACAAGCCTAGCAATCCTGATATAAACAAACAAAACCAACTTAAATAATCTTATGAAAAAACAAACAAAAAAAAATAACCCAACAATTTCCTGGATCCAAAATTTGATCCAGTTCATCTCCACAATTTAATCAAGTCTTTCATCTTTCTAAACTGTATCATTGTAGTATAAGATCGATAAATTGCATTGTGATGTTATTTTGCATAGCGGAAAACTAAAACTTTGGATTTGTAATAGTAACTTTGATTCCCATCCCAGTCAACACTGGGTGAAGGCAAGGTACACCCTGAATAGTTTGCCCGTGCACTGCAAGGCCAACACACACACCCACAAAACCATTCACACCTAGGGGCCAATCTGAAACAGCCAATTAGCCTAATGCGCATGTCTATGAGCTGTGGGGGGGAATTCAGAGAATGTAGAGACCCACGCAAGAACATAGGACATTCAAACACCATACAGAAACTCCCTCACTGGGCACAGAGCTCAAACCCAGAACCTTCTTGCTGTGTGGCAGACGTTCCAACTGCTACGTCACCCCATACTATGTCTTATTTTTAAAAATAGAAAACAACTCTGTTAAAATCAACTCTTTGTTAAAAGTCCTTCTTCCCTGAATGTAATGAGTCCCTGAAAATAGGTCATATAGAATTATTAATGTTACACACATTAAAATTTTTGTAACTAATTATATCTTGTTTAAAAAAAAACCCACACACATAAGAAACAGGCGGTATTAAAGATATTATACATTTCAGGTGCAACTCAACTCCTAAGGTGTTCAAGCAAGCCGGTGGGGTTGATTAGGGGGTAATGGGAAGCCGTGTCAACCTTTTCGTATAATTAAAATTCTCCTCACAGGCACAGGCAAGCGATAAAAATTACAAAGTGCTCCTCCAAGCCCGACCATTAAACCTGCTGCACCTATTTTGGGCATAATTAACACTAGGATGGACTGCACACAACTTGGGGTGTTTATCATCCATGTCGCTGTTACTATTACCATTAAAATAATTATGCTATCGCCCTGGTAACCACCTTTAAAGAGGTCCGGAGTGCTGCAGTTCTGCTCCTACAGGCAATAAATGATGTTACACGACCAAGCAGAGTTTGAAAACCAGCGCTCCAAGAGGAACACACTGTTCTTCTCACTTAATGCTTGTACACTCCTCCCTCCCTCTCTCTCTCTCTCACACACACACACACACACTACACATCTGTCTCTCCCACCACTCCTTTTACTTCTCACCTCTCTGTATGTGTTGCAAGTGTCAGCAATTTTTTCTTATTAAACACAAACTTCTCATCTTCTTGTTCTCTCTCGCTAGCTACTTAACGGCCCATCATGCTCTCATGAAAACATTCTGCAAATGTGAAGCACAGCATTGTAGCACCCGAGTCAGAGTGGTTTGCTCTACAGCATTATGTAATTAAACGGGTATCAGCCAAAACACACAGAGACCAAAACGCAGTGATCAATGCAATTCAACACTAGGTTTTGTTGGATTTATTAAGTATGTGCTGTAGTTTGTTTGTCTGTTTTTCTGTGAACAAAATCTTGACCACAACCATCAATGGATTTTCACCAAACTTGGTGGGGAAACTCTGTGTCCAAAACAGGATTTGATTTTGGAGTGTCTGGGTTAAAGGTCAAGGACAGAGCAAGGTCACAAATCTTTGGAGGTAACTTTGGAATGAGTGCGAATAGAAATACCATTGCACCGGAGCCCGAGTAGGAAACCGTGTACGGACTTTCAAATTAATCATTTATCTTTGACCTTGAGTGACCGTGAAAGGCCAAACCCCAGATATCTTGTAAATCCTTCAAATATGAGAGTCTGTCTTCCTTTCGGCTTTTCCCCTTTTACTCGGGAGTCGCCACAGCGAATCATCTGATTCGCACATTTGATTTGGCAGAGGTTTTTACGTCAGATGCCCTTCCTGTCACAACCCTTTTTAGCAAGTAACAGAAACATGCAGCCTACTCTTTACGAAAGTCAGCAATGGTTCTTTTACATGCATCTCACCATAGACAGTGAGAGACATAGCCCGCCTTTGATAACCCAGTTAGCCGCACTGGGGGGCAGTGACAACCTTGTGGAGCGTGGGACTCGAACCCCCAACTTTGGATCAGCAATCCAGCGCCCTATACCACAAGACCACTAATGCATTTTTTCAATACTTTTGGTCACATCCAAATACTATAGAAAATGCTGAGATGAGCACATGGGTAAATAAAGCCAGTAACCACATACGAAGAGCCTATTTGCTAGATGATCCACGCTACATGGTGGAGGTATCCTGCACTCTTTGAGAGCCTCTATAGTTTATTATGAATTACTGGCGTTTTTATTTATGGTCCAAATTTGCACCAGTTCTTTTGCATAAAAATGGGCAAAAGACTCCTATTGATGCTATATAAAGTTATAAAACCCGTGGGCTTGTGGTCTTGCAGAAAAACAATCAATTACAGGAGACGATAAAGCAGCATTACCGTTATTACTCCCCGTTAGCAACATGACCTAAAGAGTTTTATTTACTGTAGTAGTACTACCATCATATCAGCATTTGGTATAGAATTTAATTTAATTTAAATCTGTTTACTATTAGTCTTCATCTGCATTGCCTCTGAATGAGTTGTTACTATAGAAGTCTATAGAATCATGTATTAGACTGAGTGCATCAACTGTGTAATTAAAGTAAAATGAATCAACCCCATCTGACCAATCAGCTTTGAAAACCCAATGGAATTTGCAGTACATAAAATTAGACCCCCATTATTTTATTTTATTGTACACTGTGCATTGAAATGCATCACTGATACAACAGCATGCTTCCTGTAAACACCTTCCTGGCTCTTACCTCCTCTGAGGACAAGCATGTTGACTTCAGAGCCGATTGGCAGCTCTTTCAGGATGTCCACTACCTGCGAGTGACTCAGCGTTTGCACGTTCTTCCGGTTGATCTCTTTAATTACATCGCCTTTTAGTAGGCCGCGGCACCACTGAGCGTCCAGGATCATCTTCACCTTCTGGCCCAGAGGACTGTCGGCGATAGCAAACCCAAATCCGCCTGGCCCCTTGGCGAGGGTCATGCTCACCAGCTCTGGCTGCAGCAGCGTCAGCTCCGGGGTGTCTTCTTGACGTCCGTCTGGTACGAGTTGCTGTCGATCAGCCGGAGGTGCGGTGGTGCCTTCTCCTGTGGTCTCGTCCGGTGTGTCCTCAGGAAGGGGGTAGCCTCGACAAAGCACCATATCCACGTACTGGTTGACGGCGACTGACTGGAACATCTGCACCACGTCGGCGTGAGTTTTTCCTAGCACACACGTTCCATTGATGTCTACGATGACGTCCCCTGGGTGCAAGAAAAGAGAACCTTTTATCAGACTTAGCATTATAAATTCCATTTGCTTTCTTCCAGATTCTCTGGCTTCATCTCAGAATTTAAAGAGATGCACGTTAGGCTCACTGGCTATTACAAATTTCCCCGCCGTATGACTTGTGTATGCATGTTGGCCTAGAGATTGACCAGCAAGCTGTTCAGATAGGCTCATGACTCCCTGTGTCCCCGGTAGGATTAAGCAGTTTGGCAAATTAATAAAAGATTGCACTTTAAATCGAAATATATATATCCAAATATACCAGATCTCATATTCAAAAGAGGGCGATCAGTGCTTTAATGCGAATAGGTAATTTTTGGAACTAAAAAGGGCCAGCTCTTATGGGAGAGTCATATCTGACTTGGGGAAAAGAGCTGTAATTCAAACACTAACTCATCATGACAAGAGAAAAAAGCCTGGAGAAACTACTGTTCTATTTCAGCTGCGAAGAGGCAAATACGTACACGACTTCACTCAAATGCAAAATCTCTACAAAACATCTAGATAAAGCTCCTTTTCACCAACCTCATTTCCTTTCTCTCAGGACTGCAGTAAGAGCACAGGGCGAACCACACGTGACTCATGCCGCACATATTTTCATGACACTATAATAATTGAATCAGCATTTCTTTGTTGTGATCTGCAACATGCTACAAAAGACCAGTTTTTGAAGATGACGTTGGCTTGTATTCATGTGCAAAACACTTCTCTCTACTAAAAAAGGTTGTTAACAGCATAATGAATAGGACTGTACACTTAAGGTCTGCTTTATGAATATTAACACCCTCTATTCATGAGATAGACACCTACCCAATAACAAGAATAGATCTATATTTTAAGAATCAAAATGTGTTTCAATGACACTAATAATAATAATAAAGTTTAAGTATAAGATATAGGACCTTTACAACCACACCTGCCCTCATGAGTCATTGTTAGATGGTGACAAATACTGTGTGAGTGTGTAAAATATAAACAGTGGTAAGGGCTGGAATACACAAATACACACTTTGCTAGGGCATGTTTTTCCTGCACCCAGACTGGAATGTCTGCACTGAGTGAGTGTGGATGATTCTCCGCTTCATTTTTACTGGATGAAGAAAAAAAAGGAGGAGTGCTCTGCCAAATGCTGTAAATTCTCATCATCTAATATGACTGTGCTTTTTGTGAAGCGATGCAACAGGCTAATTTGATGCCAAAATAATTTGTTGGTTGTACTTACATGGAAGTCTGTTTTTAGCAGAGAAACATATGCAAGTAATTCTGTATAATGCTGTACAACAAGACATCTTAAAGATAATTTAATACTATTACAGATGCTCCCCAATACAGCCGTGAGAGGGGGGCACAAACCAGTGTCTCTCCCTCATGCCAGTCCCAAGCCCGGATAAATGCAGAGGGTTGCGTCAGGAAGGGCATCCGGCGTAAAACAAATGCCAAATAAACGATGCGAATCACAAGAAAGAATGACATACCGGATCGGTCGAGGCCCGGGTTAACAACGACCGCCATCAGTGCTGTCAACCAACAGGGTGCTGATGGAAATTGGACTACTGTTGGTCGAAGACGTCGAAGAAGGAGAGGCAGGAGGCGTGTCCGTTGCCAGAGAGAGAAGAGGAAAGGCAGGAGTCTAGGACTGAAAGTAGGGACTTTGAATGTTGGAACTATGGCAGGAAAAGGTAGAGAGCTGGCTGACATGATGCAGAGGAGGAAAGTGGACATACTGTGTGTTCAGGAGACCAGGTGGAAAGGGAGCAAGGCTAGAAGCATAGGAGCAGGCTTTAAGCTGTTTTATCATGGTGTGGATGGGAAGAGAAATGGAGTCGGAGTCATCTTGAAGGAGGAGTTTGTCAGGAATGTTCTAGAAGTGAAAAGAGTGTCAGACAGAGTGATGAGTCTCAAGTTAGAAATTGAAGGTGTGATGGTCAATGTTGTTAGTGCTTATGCCCCACAGACAGGATGTGAGCGAGAAGAGAAGGAGAGATTCTGGAGGAAGTTAGATGAAGTGATGCAGAGTACCACCAGAGGCGAAAGAGTGGCAGACTTCAATGGAAATGTTGGTGCAGGAAACCGAGGGGATGAGGAAGTGATGGGTAGGTTTGGTATCCAGGACAGGAACGCAGAAGGACAGATGTTGATCGATTTTGCAAAAAGGATGGAAATGGGTGTGGTGAATACTTTCTTCTAAAAGAGACAAGAGCATAGGGTGACTTATAAAAGTGGAGGTAGAAGCACACAGGTAGACTACATCTTGTGCAGGCGATGTAATTTAAAGGAAGTCAGTGACTGCAAAGTAGTAGCGGGTGAGAGTGTTGCCAAACAGCATAGGATGGTGGTGTGCAGGATGATGCTGATGGTGAGGAAGGTGAAGAAGGCAAAGGCAGAGCAGAAGACAAAGTGGTGGAAGCTGAAAAAGGAAGAGTGTCGGGTTGGCTTCAAGGAGGAGTTGAAACAGGCTTTGGGTGGTCAGGAAGTGCTTCCAGATGACTGGACAACTACAGCTAATGTGATCAGGGACACAGGTAGGAGAATACTTGGTGTGTTATCGGGAAGGAAAGTAGATAAGGAGACTTGGTGGTGGAATGAGGAAGTGCAGGAGTGTGTACAAAGGAAGAGGTTAGCTAAGAAGAAGTGGGACATTGAGAGGACCGAAGAGAGTAAACAGGAGTACAGGGAGACACAGCGTAAGGCGAAGGTAGCGGTGTCAAAGGCCAAACAGAGGGCGTATGATGACTTGTATGCTCGGTTGGAAAGTAAAGAAGGAGAAAATGATTTATACAGGTTGGCACAGCAGAGAAATAGAGATGGGAAGGACGTGCAGCAAGTTAGATTGATAAAGGACAGAGAGGGAAAATGTATTGACTGATAACAGAAGTGTGCTGGGAAGATGGAAAGAGTACTTTGAAGAGCTGATGAATGAGGAAAATGAGAGAGGAAAAAAAGAGTAGAAGAGGTGACCACAAGTCACGAGACACGCAGATGTCTCAACCACAAGTGTGCCTCTGTTCACCCAGCAGTATAAATGGGTACCAGTAAAAAATATACCGGGAAGGTAACCTGCGATGGACTAGCGTCCCATCCAGGAGGAGTTGAACTCCTGGTCGCTTCACGCTACGGAAACCGGGGATAAGCACCGGCCTGATGAGCCACTAGGCTCGGGTGTAAAAACCCAACAGACGGAGTACGCTGACGTAATGACACAATGATGCTGCATTCACTGTTTACAAACTACAGACCGAGTGTGTATGAATATATATCAGTTATATAGCGTGCTACCCTTGTGTTAAGATGTCACTGTGATCTTTGTGTTTACACTCTTTTGCGAACTTTTGTCACCCTAAGCAAATATGGTTGATCAGAAGTGTAAGCCTACAATCATGGGAGCAAGTCTCATACGCAGAGATGAATTAACTATCTGCTCAGATCGGCACAATCTACCATGCACTTGAAAGACTGGAAGTCTGTATAACCCACAGCAAGTACACTACTTTCGATATTGAGCACTTCACATATTTTAAGCGTTGATTGGCTGTTTTAAGCTTCATGTAAAGTAACTTGGTATAAATAAGTGACTTATTTGAAATTAATGTTGATATTATTTGATATATCTGATATTATTTTATGTTATGTTTATAATAATTGATTTAGGGGTGTTTTATGAGGTACATAATGGTATTTATGGATGTATAGTACAGTATGAGCGTCACACGTCATACGTCACTGTAACAACTTACGTTCACTTTCAACTTACGTTCAGCGTCCGGAACCAATTAAAAACATATGTCGGGGAGCGTCTGTACATGATTAATAACTGAGAAATAAAATATAATACGATCGATTCAAGAGATTTTCTTATTTCTGGTTGGTAGAAAGTCATCAGGTAATTTTTGGTAATGCAGTACTGCTATAAGATAAGTAAATTATTGCTCTATCACTAATTGAATGGATTGAATGATTATCGCACAACATAGTTACATGAATATCTACTTTGAAAAAAAATTGACTGAATAATAAAACAATTATAGAATTCAGCTTCTGTATGATCAAGTCTCTTTCGCCTTGGCAGATTACAAACCATTGACCGAATAATTCTCCATATCCTACTTCATCTCATTCAATAATTGCTCATTATCCTGAGTGATTAACACCTGACTTGAAATGGCTGAAATATTCTCAGTTTGTTCTGGTCACTTGGTCATTGGGCACTGTCATCATTGTCAGGTTGAAAAAAAAGAAAGAAAGAAAGAAAAGAACAATAAAAATCCTGTTTTAGTGGCTATTTGCTATTCAGAGACATCCACCTCGCCTTCGGTGGATAACAATTCATTTATAACAGGGTTGACATCATCAGCTCAAAAATTTATCCATTAATAGAAATAAATAGCCTAACATGTATTTCTTTGGACTGTGGGAAGAAAATGGAGTACCAGAAGAAAACCAATGCAATCACAGGAAAAACATGCAAACTCCACAAAGAATAGCCCTCACAGTGCTCAAGCCTCGAACCTCGGACCTTCTTGCTGTGAGTGAGATGTGCTATTCACTATGCAACCATACTGCCCTCATGACATCATACTTTTTAAAAAAATCTATTTATAGCTTCATTTAACCTTGAGGAATGTACATGAGTCGTACTGGTTTCTATTAACACAGCGATATACAATTCTTTGATTAGTTTCTACAAGAATCTTGTATTTATTTTCTCTTAAAATTAAACGTGAAAACGAAAAACTGTAACGATCATGAGAAACCAGTGAACTGTTCCGACCAGACAAGGTTACCATGTCAGCAAGTTTTCCACCTGTTTCCAAAACAGAGACACTGGAGGCTCCTTCCATTAACAAACAAACAAACAAACAAACAAAAAAATCCAGTGTATAATTTATTAGACATTTTTCTTTGTTATATTAAAAAAATCTGTTTATTATTAAACTTGGATTATGAACTAATAATCATATCAATCAATTATAAACTTGGAGCTCATCTGTGAATGAGCCTTTACTACAGCAACAATTAATATTACCACAAGGAAGCCTTACTTGATTAAATTACTGATACTGTGGTATAACTGCTACATGTTAATCTATCACCCCTTTACTGTAGCTCATATAGTATATTATATATATATATATATATATATATATATATATATATATATATATATATATATATATATATATATATAGTACATTATATATATATAGTATATTTTATATATATATATATATCTAAACATATTTTACCTGAGTCAGATCGGCACAGTGCAGGTGATTCAGAATAAGGAGAAAGATTTTAGACTAGTTCAGTGAACTTCCAAAAGAAAAGCACAGAGAATGTCAGAAGTAGCACCTTTCAGCGAACACTGTGAAACCTGCTGACATCCCACCATTGCTTATCCCATCTCCTAAACACTGCTGACATCATCTTAAAGGGCCGGTGTATAATCAGGAACCTTCAACACAACAGCTAATCCTAATATGGTGTACGCCTCTCACATACAGCATTTTCTTTCATTTTCAGGAAGCCATTAAACGCTGGCTTATGCTGTGAGGAATAAAAACGCTGATCTCATGACACTACTCATAATCCACAAGAAAAGCTTGCAGAGAGCAGCTCAGGATGCTGAACTCACTCTCAGTACTTCTTTATTCCTCATCTCATCTCATCTCATCTTCTTCCGCTTAGTCCGGGGTCGGGTCGCGGGGGCAGCAACCTTAGCAAAGAGGTCCAGACATCCCTCTCCCGAGCCACTTCCTCCAACTCTCCCGGGGGGACACCGAGGCGGTCCCAGACAAGCCGAGAGACATAGTCCCTCCAGCGTGTTCTAGGTCGACCCCGGGTCTCTTCCCGGTTGGACATGCCCGAAACACCACACCAGGGAGGCGCCCAGGGGCATTCTAACCAGATGCCCGAGCCACCTCAACTGGCCCCTCTCAATGCGGAGGAGCAGCGGATCTACTCCAAGCTCTCCCGGATGGCGGAGCTTCTCACCCTATCTCTAAGGGAGAACCCGCCACCCGGCGAAGGAAGCTCATTTCAGCCGCTTGTATCCGTGATCTTGTTCTTTCGGTCATTACCCAAAGCTCGTGACCATAGGTGAGGGTTGGAAGCGTAGATCGACTGGTAAATTGAGAGCTTCGCCTTGCGGCTCAGCTCCTTTTTCACCACGACGGACCGGTACAGGCACCGCTTAACAGCAGAGGCTGCAGCGATCCGTCTGTCGATCTCTCGCTCCATCCTTCCCTCACTCGTAAACAAGACCCCAAGATACTTAAACTCCTCCACTTGGGGCAGGACCTCATCCCGACCCAGAGGGTGCATTCCACCATTGTCCGACTGAGAACCATGGCCTCGGACTTGAGGTACTGATCTTCATCCCGGCTGCTTCGCACTCAGCTGCGAATCGCTCCAATGAGAGCTGGAGGGCCCGACTTGATGAAGCCAAAGGACAACATCATCCGCAAAGCAGAGATGATATCCGATGGCCACCGAACCAGAACCCTCATCGCCTCGACTGCGCTTAGAAATTCTGTCCATAAAAATTATGAACAGAATCGGTGACAAAGGACAGCCTTGGCGGACTCCAACTCCCACCGGAAACGAATCCGAGCTGCTGTTACCAATACGGACCAAACTCTGGCTCCGGTGATACAGCGACCGAATAGCTCGTAGCAACGGATCCGAACGCCGTACTCTCGAGCACGCCCACAAGATCTTTCGAGGGACACGGTCGAAAGCCTTCTCCAAATCCACAAAGCACATGTGGACAGATTGGGCAAACTCCCATGCCCCCTCCAGAATCCTGTGGAGCGTATAGAGTTGGTCAAGAGTGCTGCGGCCAGGACGAAAACCACATTGTTCCTCCTGAATCCGAGGTTCGACTATCATTTCAGACATTTCAGATCGACTATATTTCACTGCAGACATTTTTTTTCATGATGGAACTTCTTTATTCCATCATGAAAAAAATGTCTGCAGTGAAACTGTTCTTTTCCTGTATCTCTTATACCTCTCTTATCTCTTATACCTTACAACAATCTTGTATGTAGGAATGATATAGTAATATTTTGATATAATGTCAGTTATACTCTGCTGAAATATTTCTCTGGCCACTTTTTTCAAGATGGCTGCCACCAATAAATAATGGCATCACTTAAATTAAAGAAATGTGCTCATGTTTATTTTGTTTTCATTGTGACCATCACATAAACATGGTGGAAATTGAAGTGATCATCAATGAATACTGGTTGCTTAACATCTGAAGACAGTTGCCGCCAAGTATCATGCTTGTATCACTATGCTACTATCATTATTTCACCATATCTAAAGTTTAGCCAGTCCACTATAGGACTTAATATTGTGCATCTGAGCTGATTAAATGTTGTTAACAAATGACAAACATGGACGTATCCGTTTTCCATCCCACTTAATGGCTTCAATGCTTAAAAGGTTGAAGATTACATAGAAATTGTGACTTCCCACTTGGGTGGCGAGTTGGAAAAAAAAAAAAGAACAGTTCGATTTGAAGGTTACATTTTTGGAGGTTCACTTTTGTGGACTCTGTATTAATCTCCCAAAGTGTTTGGACAGCTGAACCAATTCTATTTGTTCATTCACACTTATCCAGAGCCAACTCACAACATTTCACCATCTTGCCTATTACCCATTGAAAGCTCACTAAAACATTTTTAAACCAAGGACATTGCAACTGCACTCAGAATAAAAGTCTTAAAAATCACAGTTCAGTCAACATCCACCTAATGTGTTTCAGCAAAATCAAATCAAAACAGCACAACAAAAAAACCCTTTAGACTTTAAAGTGAAATGAAAGGCAAGCCTTCCAGACTTTCCAGCCACATATCAACACATATTTTCATGACCATATGCTTGCACATACACTTTTAAAGTTGCAATCTTTTAAAATCTGTTTAATAGTTTGCAGTATCTTGTTTGGAAAGGCTGCCATTTGGAGTCTGTTTCGTTCCAAAATCCCAAGAACGGGATGCGAATTCATCAGTTCATTCAAGACAAGACAGCAGCAAAAATAACAGTATTCAGATATTAAACTAACAGATCAGAAATATTCGCACACTTTTATAAATATATATATATATTTTACACATAACATGGATTTACATTCACATACATCATACTAGTGTTAATTTGTTAATTGGAACAAATGGAATGTCCCACTATTCATTCATATGCACATTACACGTGAATCACATGTGACTTTTCAGCACAATGTTATCACAAAAACTAATATAAAATTATAATTTTCTTTCCTTCATAGGGAAGTTTTGTAATAAGAGCACATTTTGTTGTGAAACAATGTATACAATGTATGCCAGCTTTATAAAGTTTGAGTTTAACTTCCTTTTAAAAGATCAATGTTGTAACCCTGCTGGGACAATGTTCCTTGGAGAACAAATATAAATGCAATGCGTGAGGATTTCCAAAGTGTCATGTTCCTCTTGGCACCTGCAAATCCTTTTCTGGCTTCACTATATCCAGAGTAAGGATCATCCAAAAAAAAAAAGATGGTATTCAGTAAACTGTTACTACTTTTCTTCATCACAATAAATAGTCCTAACACTTCAGTTACAAAATCACAGGTGAGGATATCCAACGCATACATACTGCAGGAAAGAATGTGTGATGCATAATATATTTTAAAATCGTAATCTGTGGTATCTTTTCTTTTTTCCACCTGCTATTCACGCAGTAGTATCTGCAGTCAGACACTTTATCCAGTAAAATTACATTTAATGTTTGTAAACATCCAGGAAACAAATTAATTTCTGTTTTCATTCATACCATAACAGTTCTCTCACCATCGTCAAATATTGTCTCACTTTCAAACTTGAGGCCAAAAATAAACAAAAATAAATAACAGCAAATTTTACGTTACAAAGAAACTGCCAAGTGTAATCCATGTAGTCCTTCTCAAGAAACACTGCCTCTTACAAATCCCTCACAGAAATTGTAGATGTTTCCTAACATCAATCATTGATTTCTATTTAAGCGCCGCTACAAACAACCTGTATTTTTTTTTGTTGTTGTTCGTACAAATTTAGTGGAGATATGCCAGAAGAGACAGCTTTATGTTTAGTTGAGGTGGATTTAAATGTTTGTCCTTATGTTCACATATAAAAGATGTGACTACATCTGTCATGGGGAAAATAATTTAGGTTTGGAAGTCAAATTATATGATTTTTTTTTTTTTTTGTTAGATACACCATATTAACCCCACAAGGGAAATTTGGCTGTCCATTCAATCCATCCAAAATTACCATGTGTTCACATACACGTGTAAACAGTGAGCACACACTCAGAGTGGTGGCCAGCCACATTGCGACTACTGGAGAGCAGTTGGGTGTTAGATGCCTTCGACTAGGGCACTTCATCTGTGAACGTGGAGGAATGTGAGGACCTCCCCCTTCTGCCACACATCTTTCCTACCGGTCCAGTGATTGAACCAGCAACCTTTCAGCCCTAAAACCAATTGTCCAACCATTAGGCCATGACTGCATTGGCCAGGAATCAAACCCAGGTTTCCTGTATGGCAGGTTAGAATTCTGCCACTGAACCACCAATGTATTGCATTTATATGAAGGTAATATGATTGCTGCAAGATAAAAAAAATCCTTCTATGATACTGTGACACTTAGTTGATGTATGAATGCAGCATATATGTTGCATGATGTATGTATCCTCAACCTACCACTGTTGTAACAATGTCATATAATCTATATGGAAGTCCTGTAGGTTTAAAGTAGGGCAATCATAGGACTATTGTAAGAAAATTGTATTATTCTGAGGGATTAGCTAACACAGCTGTGGGGCATTGTACAGCACTGCACAACAGACCTAGGAAATAGACCTGGCATCAAGAATTACCTACCAGACGAAATTTTTCTCATCGCACAATAGATTTTTTTCATACAACACACTTGTCTGTCCACAGAATTTGTCCAGTTATCTGTTGTAACATATGTGACGGTGGCTTAAGATCAAACACCAAATTTTACAAAATACTGTGGTGTGTCCTCCAGGACATCATTTTGTATGATGTACTACAGAAATTAAAGTGTAGTAGAATAAGTGTGTTATTATAAACTATACACATTCAATAATTTAACCCTTTGTATATTTTTTGAATGATTTGTTCCAAGTCCCCTAAAAGATCCTTCCCTAAATAGAATAATTGTGAAATTTAGACTAAAAAATAAACAAAGGGGTTAATTTCCCCTCATTATGAGCAGTGGCATATGGGCGTTCTCTGGAGGTCAGTAGATAGAATGCACTGAGCTTTATTGTGGCATTAATTTTACATTTCAGTCGAATTATTTTAATTCGATGCGTAGCTTGGAGTCTTCTGGGGAAGCTGGTGAGGAGGCATTAATTTCCACTCTTTGTAATGGACAGTAGTGAGCATTAGCACTGTCCAATTATCACCCTGTGTGGCTCTGTTGTAATACCAGTTCCCTTGGCACAGCCATCACTTACACACACACACACACACACACACACACACACACACACACACACACACACACACACAGAATCTTAATTCTATTATTACTGTTATTGTGCCCTTGTGGTTGATACCGCAGGTGGATTATTTATTAAGCTTCTGACCAGCAACAACTCGAGGGCGGCACTCCACTCACACAATGTGTCAGATTGGAAAAGCAGGTGGTATGTTGGAGAGAAAAATAAATCCAAGACACTGACAACAAACTGTTGTTTCAAACAGCTGTTTTTCCCCACCATTGCTCCACCTTCCCTCCCTCTCCCCTGTTTATGACAGTGACTTCCTTTACTGAAAGAGAAACGGTGATATGGCCAGATCAAAATATTTCAGCACTTATATTATAACCTTAAATAATTTATATCATTGGGCATTCAAGGATAAATGGAAGGTTAGCAAATTTTCCCTTCCTTTCACAACAGTGTGTGTGTGTGTGTGTGTGTGTGTGTGTGTGTGTGTGTGTGTGTGTGTGTGTATTCATATGCACACATATAGTGTTCTCTATATACCTTAGTTGTCTTTTGTGCACTTTTATAATTGCAGCTGAACAGAGAGCTGCTAAACTGGTTTCATTGTTCATGCAGTTGACAATAAAGATTTCTCATCTTATCTTTAAATTAAATAATCCTTACAAAGAGTCTGATATAATAATGTAGAATGTTTCAGATCAGCATTAAAATTTTAATGGAGTCTTCCTTTAGTCTACCAAAGGCCCACATTAAAATCTGCATGTTACATTTTGCATGATCCTCCTAACAAACACAAATCTAAACCGAGGGTAAAATATATAACGTTCTTATATTAAAAGCTGAAAATTTGTTGTGGTATTAAAGAACTAAATTATTTCAATATATGTTGTTACTGTGGGAACAAAAAATGTATAAAAAAATTATTAAAAAAAAATCAGAACTTTAAATAAATTGACCATATTTGTATAATAAACTGCTTTTCGAGTTCCTGCCTGCCCTTGACCACACGCTTCGGAGCACTGCTTAGTTTATGATTAAACAAACCCACCAGGGGCGATCTTCTTGTCCTGTGCTGCAGGGCCATCCCTCAGCACATTCTTCACTTGCAAGAACTCGTCCGGCCTGTCTCCACCGATGATGGTGAAGCCAAAACCCTGCACGCTCTTCCTCAGGGCTGTGCGCAACATTGTTCCGTGGAGCTGTGCCGGGTCACGTGTGAAAGCCCTCAGAGTGCCACTCTCTAAAAGGAAAAGAGAGATCGAGACACAACGGTCAACACAAGGAATACAGAGAAAGCAGGACAGACACAGTGAGAGTGTGTGTGTGTGTGTGTGTGTGTGTGTGTGTGTGTGTGTGAGAGAGAGATAGAGAGAGAGAGAGAGACAAAAACACACCACAAAAAGACAAAAATGTGAGAGGAAGCCAGATATCAGGGCCGATTAAAATCATTATTACATCCAGATCACTAATTACCAGTATATGAGTAGTTCTGCACAGCCTAATCACTGTTAATAAATGACTGCTAAATAAATACTGTAATAGCTTTTTTGGTAATGACACTTTGCTTTTCTGAGATTTAATTTAACCAGTGCTGCACTGGGGTGCAGAGGAAGGTACATCAGCCTGCTAATGTGCAGGTGGATACTTCCACAGAGATCAGACACTGAACACATTCATACACTCTTCTAACGCATAAATATAATATCAAAAGACCGTGCAGGAAAAATGTTGAGGTAAAATACAATCAAACATCAAAAACATATCTGACTGTTATTGTCTGTATTACATATTTCAATTACATACTATTAATAAAATATGATGTGTAATATAATAAACTTTTTTTTTTTTTGACGCCACCCATTTTTCTCCCTAATTTCATTGTATCCGATTTTCACCCCCTACGTATTGCCTTCCTATCATCTGAGCACCACTAACCAGAGAGGGGCGAAAGCAAACACACACTACCTCTGTGACATGCAATGCTAGCCACCAAGCTCTTTTCGAACTGCAGCTCCACACATATTTGGGGATGGTTTAACACACTCGGAGGGAAACGCTATCTGCCCCTCACACTAATGAGCTCACAGACGCCTGTGATTGGCTGGCGATTACTGTGAGTGAAAGGGAAGTGAGCACATGCTGTGAGAGCTCGGCCAATTAGCCACCATGGACTCCTGACTATGGACGGCTGTGGTGTTAACCGGATTCAAACTTACGATCTCTCAGAAGTAAACATATTATAATGATTATAACATTACTTTCATTATTTTTTCCTGTTTGTCATTTATTTAATTAAATGTTATTGATTTATTTTGTTATCCATCAAATAAGACTGATCTTAATTAGAAAAGCAAACAAAAACAGTTGAGTTACATGGAGAATGAGTACATCCTCAAGTCCATAAACCCATGAGTTTGGGGTTTCTTGGCTGCCTCTACAAATGGGCAGCTTGGAGCCAGTACACATGGGCGGTTATTAGACGTGAGAGCAAAAACATTGGGGGTGGGGGATGGGGTGTGTGTGTGTGTGTGTGTGTCTGGGTTTACTGCTTATTGGAGCAGGGCGCTTATTACGTGGAATACGGTATTTTAAAAAGATAATGATCTGAAGTCCATGAACATGAGTACCCACCCCCAGGAACAACTCAAATAAATAAATAAATAATTAAATAAAAAGAAATGGATGGTCGAAGTTTTGAAGTGAGCCCCACTGACATCATGTCTGGTGGACCGATGAGAGAAAGGGCAGGACATGTGAAGATTCCCTCAAACATCATGTACCTGGAGGAACCTGAGACCAAGAGTGTACCTACTTTATCAACAGACCAATACTGGATATTAATCTCTTGATATTTTTGCTGCACAAATGTTTGAAAAGCTTGTTTTTCCTTCAACTTTTCCTTGTGGTTTTCCTCAAGTACCTCACCTTTGTTTCTTGGCAGTGTAAAAAAGGGTAAATTGTTTACCTGTTATAATGCTGTAAAAACATAAACAACAATTTCTGTGTGATGTTCAAATGTTGTAATTTTTTTACATGAATGTAAGTAAAGAAATAAAACTAATTTGAGAAATAGTGGTCAGATGCCACATTTCACTCTATTGTCCCCAAACTATTTACAATGGTACTGCACTGTCTCTGTTTAGTCGTACAGACAATTTAATTAAAACAATTGATAAACATGGCAGTCATGTTTCCAGTATAAAGCAAAGGCCAAAATCAATCATACCAAGTTGAAAGTTAGAGATATCCAGGGAAGTCTTGATCAAACCTTTTTAATGGTCCAGTACAATACCTGCTGTCTCTTTTCCTTCAGTTAATGACGATAGTGAAACAATCTACAGTGCACTAGCACTGGTTTGTAAAATATAATTATTGGCCCCAAGTCAAGTGTACATGTATACGGCAATGGCACCCTCTTTATGAACAAGGTTGAAAAAAAAATTCTGTAGATATTGAAGGCTGAAAACCATGGGCACTGTTGATTTTTATTAATGAAGTAACTGAAAATGATTGATAAAGTCATAATAACAATACCCAGCAATATCATACAGTAATCCTTGCTTGAATCCTGTTTGGTCTATTAATCTATAAAACAGATATTTGTACGATAGTTAAAAACTGGTGAGTCTTCTAAGGATGGCTAAGGTTGCCTGCACTGCTTATTTCCACTCACATTAAAAAATGTAATAAAATAAATTTAAAATAAAATAAAATGTGCACAGTGGCATTATGTTGAGAAGAATCCCTTCACATGTCTAGGAGCAGTTGCTGATTAATGACAGAAATCCCCTTGTGACTCAGTGACATGTCTACGTTTTGCGCTGGGAAATTCCAAAAATGTAATTAATACAAAATAAAACAGGACATACATCTGTATGATTTAAAAATCATGAAATTTGAAATTTTGAAATTGAATGAAATTGTATGAAATTTTGTTTTAAATAAATTGACGGGATGAAGAGAAGTCGAGGATTAGTAGTAGGTGTAATGACAGATGACACAAATATATGTATAGATAGCATTGCTTCGAAATGGCCATGAAAATGCCAATGTGACATGTATATGTATATTCAGGGGAAGCGTAACACATTCGGAGGAAAACAATTCCCACCCCTTGCAAGAATAAACTCACAGACGCCCATAATTGGCTATTGTTGCGTGTGAGTGAGAAGAAAACTGACCATATGCCATCCTACCCTTCCCTAAGAACTTGGCCAATAAGCTCTCGCAAATGGCTGTATGCACAGAACCTGCAAACTCTCAGGTGATAGTGTTGCACTCTATCTCTGTGACAATCAGGACCCCAGTAATAAGATAACTTAACTTCCTAGCTCCATTTTTTGGTTATTATACTGTAAGATTTTTCAGATTTCTAACACCTTATTCAGCATGAATTTGGCTTCCTGCAAGTCTGGCAAGTATAAATGCATTAGCAGGATTCAGATCAGCTTCACTTTTAATCAAAACTATGTGAAAATAAAGGTTAAGAAACCATGAACCTTTTTTTTGTGGGGGAGACGGACACACAACAACAGCATCAACAACATTGACTGGCTGGCTGAATTTTTCTAGCCCACAGGGTACATTTATGCAGACTGTCAATAATAATTCATGCTGACTCAAAGCTCAAAATCTTTCATGTAGTTTTGCTATATTTTTTTCAAATAATTAGTAAGAGCACTGTATGTGTAAAGATGTAATAACCCGGCCCATATATTTTTTTATACATAAGTTAATATTTATTTAGACTCAACCTTCATAGCTTTAATTTGTCAGATTCTTCAAGTTCCACTATAGCCATACCAAACCCTCTTTCGCTTCTCTGGAGTAGATATCGGTTTTATTAGACAACACCATCCTAAAAAGTAATGGCTGGCTGAGCTTCATATGCATCATCATAATTTAATATAAGCGTGCTGGCCAGCAGGTTTGGCTCATAGCCAGTTGGAGTGTGAAATAAACTCCTCTCTACATCCACATGCTGAATGCCAAAACTCATATGTTTTCTAAACAGTCTCACTCTATAAACCATTCAGAGAAAAACAATGATGCGATATTAACCATTACAGATAAACATTTGATGGCGTTCATGACTTGTAGTGTGAATTCCATTTCTTTTGGGGACGATAGCTCATTTTTTTTCTTTTGTAATGTATGAATTGTGAAATCACGTGTATACACACACACACACACACACACACACACACACACACACACACACACACACAGAAAGAAAGAGAAAGGCATGAGTGAATATAATAATAATAATAATAAAAAATCATACACAACTAGCAGTGACCTTACAGGGGTAAACATTTTTCCTTTCTACCAAGAGCAAACCTGTAGATAAGTTGTAAAACACAGATCAAAGGTTTTGATGCACAAAAACATACTGGGAAAGCCATTACACTGATGATATATTAATAGTACTTCCTAAACTTTTTTTTCCAGAATGACACTTCTCATCTGAAAGCAGGAAAAGTTTAAATTTTAATTTTTTATGTTATCTTCAGTCAGCATTATTTCTCTATTTATATTATATAAAATGTATTTATAATAAACAACATGCTACATGAGACTAATGTTTTGTAGTAGTATATAATTAAAGGGCAATTAATATTTATATGCAATCAAATACAAATATTTAAGTAACTCTTTAGCATGTGGAGTCTGTGTGTGTGTGAGAGAGAGAGAGAGAGGGAGGGAGAGAGATAGAGAGAGAAGAGAAGCAGAATGATGTTTACATCTACTTGATTAACTCATCACAAAGTGTGTTAGTCTCAACGCGAGCTGATTATAAAATGTCAGTGTGTAATTAAAGGTGCCAGTGTGAAACCAGTGTGTGTGTGTGTGTGTGTGTGTTTGTGAGTGTGCTAGGAAGGTCAAATATAAGCCATCTTGTCATAACAGCACAAATCAATACAATAAAGCCTATAAGTGAGAGCACAGAGAGACATTTCCGAAGTACATCATAATAAGTAGTTACAGTAAGTCTTGGGAATTTATTAAGATTTTTATGCAGCATGGTCATTTGTTATAATCCAGCTGAGCTACACTGTAACAGTGTGTAATGATTGAGGCCACATACTGTAGTAAGCTTGACAGTCTTGGGTGAATGACTAGGTGGATGGATGAGAAGGTGGTCTGGACCTATGGGTGGGATATATACATATGGAGTTAGCTAGGTATGCGGGATAGACAGCTGGTGAACTTGATGCGTTAATATTATGAATGGATTATATGGATAAGATGGATGGACGGTTGGGTTGGATTCACGAGTGAATAAGTTGGTTGATTAATTGCAAGGACAAATGGGAAAGCTGATCAAGTAAGTAAACTGAATGGATGGGTTGGCTGAATTGGTTATACAAATGGCTCGGTGGGGATAGAGGGGTGGATGGGTCGGACAGATTAGTAAGTGTTTGAAACGGATGGGTGGAACGGGAGGTTCAGTGAATGGGTTGGATGAATAGCATGAATGGGCTTTGTGGGCGGGTGAAAGACAGGATGGATGAATGGATCGATGGAATATGCAGGGATATGAGATGAATGATATAATGGATGAATGGACAGATGGATGAATATGTTGAGCAAGTTAGTTGGCTGAATGAGTTATTCAATGATGGATAGTAACATCAGTAGGTGGGGTGGATGGAGGAGATGAATGATGATGGGCTTGTATGAATGGATGGGTGAGAGGGATAGATGGGTGGATAGTTGAATGGGTTAAACATTAGTGGGTGTTTTAAATGGTTGGGCGGAATGGAAGGACCATTAGGTTAATGGTTTGAATGGGTTGGATAAGTAGTACGGATGGGCGATGTGAGCAGAGGAGTTAGTTGGTCGGAAGATTGGATATGTTGAGCCAGTTAGTAGGAATTAATGAAGTGAGATGGATAGATGGGTTCTTTGGTCCTATACATTTGACAGGCAGATAGGCTGAATGGATTAAATGAATGGATGTGTTGGATGGATGGGGAATGTGTTGGATGTAAGGAATGACTGGGTTTATGGATAAAGTATTCGCAATGAGAGCTAAGAATCAGAGTTACACTATATGTGTCAATCACTGTGGAGGAATCTTGGGAACCTTTGTTGAAAAGTCCTTCTTGTCCTGGTCTTTGTGAAAAGTCTGTCTTGGTCTCTTACTAGGAATTATATTATAGCTTTGGGTACCATTACTTAAAATTAGCAGTCTCTTCAATACCAAGTTATAAAAATGTTACTTAAATATTTACTGTAACACAATAAATCAAACATATATCTTTTTTTTGCATGAGTCTAAATTTTGTCGTGATACACAGGAATTGTGGACTGGACTGTAATAAATCTGGGGAAAAAGCCCTGAAATAAAGAAATAAATAATGAAAGAAAGAAAGAAAAGAAAAAAGAAAGAAAGGGAAATCTCATGGTAAAGGATTTAATCGTTTAATTGATCTGGTTAACTTGGCTGATTCAATTTTCACACTGACTGACAGATATTGTGCTTCAAAAGAATAATCTGCTTCTCTCCATTTCATCCTCTGCTCTGTGTGTGTGTGCGTGTGTGTGTGTGTGTGTGTGTGTGTGTGTGTGTGTGTGTGTGTGTGTGTGTGTGTGTGTGTGCGTCTCCAAGTCCTGAATGACATTAGCTCTAGGCTGCCTCTAGAGCTTGAGGTCAGCAGCGGTCGGCTATAATAACGCTCAGACTGCCAGCGAAGCGTCAGCAAGTGTTCATGCTGCTTGCCTGAAGGACGGCACATAATACAGTGAGGAGGCTGCAAGCGTCACACACCTGCTGTGGGTTTGAGAGTAGGGAACAGCAACGGAGCACAGAGGAAAATTGTATAATGCAGAAATCGATGCCGCAAAAATATGAGCAAGACACCAAAGATACATGTTATGGTTTCGGAGAAGCCAAGTATTTCAAACATAAAGGGCTTTCACAGTCAAGCACAATCTGCTTTAATTACATACTTGAATGAACTTGAGTGCTTGATTATTCTTTATTTAAAATAAATTGCCCTTAGCTGCACAATTCAAACTTACTTTCCACTTTGTAAAGCATAAAATGTGAAGTGATGCAAACAGACGAACATATTAGCCTAGGTTTCACTAAATAAAGGTTTTATTTTCTGCTGAATTAACAATAACTCCTGTTTTCGTTCACATTAATATATTTATAATTTCTTTTTGGGGGGATAAAGTGTATTAATCATTAATCCTATAAGGGAAATTATTTTCTCTGCATTTAAACCATTTAAAGTGAGCCACAGACATTGGTGGTGCTCGGAGAGCAGTTGGGGTGGTGGGGTGGTGGTGGTTGTTTAGGAGCCATTTATATGGAGCAAGGGAAGGTGCCCGCACCCCCCCCCCCTCACACACACATATTTTTCTTGATAGTTCAAGAATCGAAGCAATGACCTTTTAGTCTCAAAGCCACTTCTCTAACCATTAGGCTACAGCAGCCCATAATACATGTAGCATAGAAATATTAGGTATTTACATTATATTTCATAGCCCCTGAAGGTATACTGCTGCAAGTAAGGAAGAAAGTATTGGAGAAACTGAACTAAAATGTGAAGCGCTCCACCGAAAATAGGCGCTTGTCGCACAGACCACTTTTGAGATAAAGGCCAGAAAAAGTAAAAATGGTCCATTTTTATCGAAATTCGGATTTTTGCATAAACTATTAAAACAAGTATTCAACTATCACTTGCTCCAGTAAAATCGACTAAAACTAACTAAAAATGTATATATTTTTTAATTTTACTGACGAAACCCCTCATAAAACTAGATAAAAACAGTAGCAAACTTACTGGTTTTCGTTGCAATTATTCACCGAGTTTGGTACAAGACACAGTATAATCCACACACCAGAAGAACGGTCGTGAAGTCATCTCTCCATTTTGGATACTGTTTTGATATTAAAACTCCATTTCAGTGAATAAAATAAAGGTTATAAAGACGATATGCACATAAACAATGCAGGCTAGTTGCTAAGGAAGACCTGAAACGAGCACACTGATTGGTCAGCTCAGGCTCGCAGATGTTCAGTGCCTGTCACACGTTAACTTCCGGTTTACTTCCTGACTCTAGTTTAACCGCATGCGGAATTTATCTCCGACTTTCTCTTCAATAACAGTCAGTAAGTTTATTTATAAGTTTGTGAATACACATAATTTCTGGAAAAAGAGAGTGAAATGTCATCTGTGACGTCTAGCAGCATTAGTATAGATGTTAAATTCGGCTTTGAAGATGCCGGAATGCTTGGCATTCTTGAAGATTATTTCTCTCTCTCTCTCTCTCTCTTTCTCATACACACACCCTCCCTCTCACACACACACACACACACAGTGTGCAAATGGTTAAATGAGCAGCATTCAGATGAACTAGTGCAATTTGAATGGAAGAAAATATATGTATGAGTAGGTCTACAAAATGTGAAAAAAATAGTGCCTGAAGGGAGTGGGGCAAATGAGTGCAAATGGTGCGATAGATGCACAAATGAGCAGTCACCCACTGCTTACAGTCTTTGTCTGTCTGTCTGTGTGTGTGTATATATGATACCTCAGGTCTGCTGGAACTGCTGAAATATTAAGAAAAAGACATGATTCCATTGCAATTCAGTAAAAGAAAATCCCATATGCTCAGTATTATGTACTTTAGAAACTTAATATGAGTATTGGTATTTTTCTCTGCATGCAAAATTCGATTTTTTTGATTATTTGATTTGTGTGTAATCTTGTCTGGACTGGACATGCTGGATCGTGGGTTGTTTAGTTTTGTATGAAAATTGGTCAAGACCAACGTTCCCTCTAAGCTGCGCAACTGCGCAATGGCGCACCGCTCGAACACTCTCAGCGCACAAGAAAACCGATCCAGCGCAGTGAACGCGCTGCAGATTAATTACATACACGGTATAGAACTTTTAGTGAGTGACAGGTGTCCAGCCAATCACACGATGTGATGCAATCACGCTACGCAGCCAATCACGGCACTGTCACGTGCTGCGCTCATACACGCTCCATAACAATAATAACAGTGCTGCTGAGTGAAGTGATCCTAATGCTAACCCCGTTATCATGACGAAACGAGCGGCCAGGGAATATGATACGTCGACTCCCCAAACCAAAGTAAAAAAAGAACTGCGCAAAGTCTGTGAGTACAGCAGAAAGCTGGCGAATCAAAAACTATACCTTTCAATTTGTGAATCAATGAGAGAGTGCAGAATGAGACTATGTGTGAGGTTAAAAATGCACCCTGGCACACCCTGATAGTAGATGAGAGCCAGACATGACAGGACACAAAATGCTCGTCATATATTTCAAATTCAGGGCGGAAAATGATGTCGTCTATAAAACTGTGTTTAATAAGCCATGAAACTTTCAATGATCCCAGGTGTGATACTGGGGTGTGGCCACAGTGAGCACTTGTGATGTTGCTCACAGTGGGCCTCAGTGTGCTCAGGGAGGTTGTCTGTATGCCCAGACAGAGGAAAAATTACAGGGAACATTGGTCAAGACCTGAAAAATACTTAAATGTTTAATACCTTTTATATATAAACAAATTGATGATGACTATGCCAGCTGTGTTGATGAAGATTTTGATTTTTATGTTGATGAAGAAGAGGCATCTGTTAATAAAAGTGTGATGACTGGTGTTTGTGAAGAAGATGTACTTTTATCTGCTGAGCAGGATTATAGATGAAGATGATAATGCTGAGGGCAGAGTTGATGAAGCTTACTTGTATAAAGAGATCAGAGTTTTTTTTATGTGGTTTTCTTTTATACAGTTTTGTTAATTTTAGTGTGATTGTTTGAACCTGACAGTGTTTTTTTTTCAATCAGTATCATTTGAAGGCATTTGAACCTTTATATAATGGTCAAAAAGATACATACTCATCTTATTGGAATAAACACAAATGGAAAAAAAAAAAAGTTTTTTTTTTTTTTTTTTTTTTTTTTTTGTTAATTTTTTGGGGGTCACCACGGTGACTGATTGCTTTAAAAAAGACCTGTCAGATTAAAATGAGGATGATTTCTCTTATCTCTTCATAATACTTTTCCTAGACATGTTTTCTAAAAGTTTATATGGCTGAAGTGCATAAAAATATTTGGTTGCTAAGAACTAATGATCTTGGACGAGGTGCAATCTTTGTGCTCATTTTTCTCTAAAATGTCTTTTGAAATTTTTAGTTGAATGCTGACAAGAAATGGCATAGCTCGCTCAGTTTTCAAGGTATTGACAAACTTTTTGCTGCATTTTGCAGCTTTGGGCCTCCTCTATCTGACTGTGTAAAAAGCTCATTTTTGGACCCAAGAGCCTACTTTCAGTGGAGTGGCTCATAAATTCGATTCCTTCAAACAACAATGGTGAATGATGTATTTCATTTAAATAAAGCATATAACTTGGTTATCAAAGTACGGCCATGTCTCTCACTGTCTATGGTGAGAGGTTCATATAAAAGAACCATTGCTGACTTTCGTAAAGAATAGCTGCAAAGCCATCAGTGTGTTTCTGTCCCTTGCTAAAGGGTTGTGTCAGGAAGGGCATCCGACGTAAAAACCTATGCCAAATCAAATGTGCGACTCAGATGATTCGCTATGGTGACCCCTGAAAGAGGAAAAAAGCCGAAAGGAAAAGAAGAAGACTGTATTTAAAAACAATGGTTTGTGAATGCCTGCCATGTGGCAAAGTACCACCAGCAAGTCAACTGTTCAGACACAGAGAGATACAGTGTTACTGTTAAATGTTTCAAAATGGATCCAAAATTACAGATCCAGGTTAATGGCATCACCCACAGTCAGTATAGAATGTACACACGTATACACAAACACACACACACACAAAATTCAGTTACAATGTATGATATGAAGAAGCCACATGAACCACTCGATCTCTGCCATGCTCGGCAATAAGACTAAAAACGAGTGTTCACTCGAGATAAAAACCAAATATGCATATAAAAATTGAGAACTTGTCTCGAGTTTTCCTTGGGAGCGGAACAAATCCATGAGCAAGTAGGATACGTTTGATGAAGATTGTGGATTTTTTTTTTTTTTTTTACTGAGTAAAAGAAGTCTGCATAAAAGCAGAAAGATTCATGCTCTCACATTAGTCTACTGCGCACTCAATATTCAGCTGCGAAATAACTCCATGGGCTTTGAGGATCCAGAAAAAGAGCATGCTAGGAGGGGAAAGCTTAGTGAGGCAAGGCTTTTAGAGAGATGGGAGCATTTCGGAGTCACCTGGCACCCGTCAAAACGAGGCATTTAAAAAGCATGGAAGCGCTGGGAACTTTGAATTAAATGCCGATGACAAGTAGAGTCGGAATTGAAAAATCCTCTCTCAGCTAGTTAAAGGCAGAGAGGTTTGATAGAACTCGTGACGCCATCCAAGTCGCTCATTTGAACACGCTGAAAAAAAAAATAATTGGGTGCCTGTGAAACACTTGTGCTTTTGGCACTTCCATAATTGACACGTGATGATGGAGTTTTGGAGTTTCATTTCTTCTGAACAGAAATAATTCCACACAGTAGAGTGTTTGGCGATTTGAGTCCTGGGAATACCCAGGTGTCACCGAGTTAACAACTAAATGGACAGATAGACACGTGAACAAACGCAGCAGATGGAAAAGCAAGATGAGCAACATGGCAGTAGTCTGGTTGTTACCTGAGGATGCTATTCCTGGCTGGCTCGCCGCCGGCACCTCCTGGGTGTGCTGTTTCTTGGCTTCCATCACAGGGTTCTCGAACTGAGTCTTCTGATTGATGTGGCTGCAGGCAAACAAGACACATCTTAAACAGAAGGAATCAATCACAACACTGGGGCAAGTCACACTTTACAGAACCTGAAAATGAGAAAGCCATGCTAATCCACCCAAACTACAGGTTACAGATACACGTTTCTTAATTTATTTTGCTAATTGCTTTGTCCTTAACATTCTACTGATATTTTTACTGCTGGTGTTGGTTCAAGTTAGATTCTGGAAAAAAATACCATGTGATCAAATATCATTTTCTTCCATATACAATTCTTAAATCAATACATTTGTCTAAACTGAACCTAGTGAGTCACATATTACCTTCAAATAAAACCTGAACATTTTAAAATCTGGTTAAAAAAACTTCCACCAAAAACCTGCCTCATCCAACCATTTATCACTTTATTTATTTGCTCATTTTCTGAAGTAGGGCTGGGAGAGGCTCAAGAATATTTTAGGTCAAAGAGCTATACAGAGTCAAACAGCCAGTTCATCACAGGGTCAAAACACACACACCTACAACTACTCTCTCTCTCTCTCTCTCCCTCTCACTCTCTCTCTCACACACACACACAAGTTTCTGAGTGGCAAAACAACCAATTAACATAACATGCTTGTTTCTTGAATGTGAGAGAAAACAAAAGTACCTGGATGAAACACACACACATTTGGGATAAAACATGAACACAGAAATGCCATCGAAACCCAAGGACTCAAACCCAGGACCCCTTTGCTATGAGGTGGACATGCTAACTGCTACACCACTGCCCCATTTATAACTTAACATAGTGTATTTGTTATCAACCCGGAGATTGCAATTTTGAATCCAGATTAAGGTCACAACCATCCATGACTCAAAGTCCATGAGAGGGAATTGGCCAAGCTCTCATGGGAGGGATGGCATATACTCACTTCACTGTCACTCACAGCTAATCACGCTTATTTGTACGAGGGGGCAGATAGCGCTTTCCCTCCGTGTGTGAGGCTGCTCCCAAAGACACATTGGCAGCAGTTGGTAAAAAGGCATGTGGTAGCACTGCATGTCACAGAGGGGGCATGTGCATTTTATGCCTCCCCTTCCTGCTTGGTGACGGTTGTGTGATAGGAAAGGCAATGGGTGGCGATTGGATACGACTAAAATGTATGCATGTGTCTGTTTGTGTGTTATAAACATACAGTATGCTTTAAAAAAACTGTTGGTACTCTTTTTCTGTTGTTGGGTTCAGCATATTGTAGCTTATGAGATGATGACTTCTCCCGGGTGTGAAGAGTGATTATTATTTCCCTTGTCATCTTAAACCACTCTGACTGTTCTCCTCTGAGAATTTTTTCACTGGATTTTTCTTTCTTTAATGCTTTGCAATGCTGTGACACGATTGACTGATGGGATAATCTAATGAATCAACAGGTGTAACTAATAAAGTGGCAGGTAAATGCTAGTCCAAAGTAAAAGGATCCTCTGTGTCCTAAATAATCTTTTCTAGTAGATTTTCACATAAACAAGCTCAAACAGATCTTATGACTAACTCCTCTCCTCTGCATGTTTAACAGAGTGAACAGCTGATTGGTGTAACGTTGATTTGTCTTAAGTCAGGCTGAGATTGCTGTGAACAGAAGCCATATACCAAACTGACAAATCAGCTGCATGCTGTGGCTAAACCAACCACATGTTTACACATGTGTGTATGAGTCACTCAGCTCTTGGTTGTATTCAAGCCTGAGAAAAGACAGATTGAAACAAGAAAGGAGAGAGATACAGGATGTGAGAGGGCACAACCAGGAGATTAATCTTTTTTTTTTTTTTTGATTCAGGCGCTGCTCACACCTGGCATGATGAGATGCATCTTGGGTGATTTGATCACAAGCATTCAGTGCTGAGTAACAGTGTGTACAACATGTCTCAACTGTGCCTAGAAGACACCCAAACACATCCGGAGGTGGTCTGGGGTGTATCTGGCCGCATCACATTTTGTAGTGTGAATGTGAATATGCTTCTGGCAGCAATGGAGGACCATTGGAAAAAACTCACTAGCCAGAAATAGGTAATTTTCTCAGTATGGAGCACACAAAAAGTACAACATCCTCTTCTTGAAATGTTCAACCTTTGAACCCACAGTTCAGCTCAGAGCTTCAGACCCCTGAGGATGAGTGGATATAGTTGAAACCGTATTGTTCTGAGCTCAAGACTCTGAAATTGATACATACAATAAAATAACACTTTGACAAGTATGAATTAATTTGTGTATTGTAAATGATAACTCATTTTTATGATTATAAGAGAACACTAACATGGTATACTGCTATCATCCCAGAAAATCACAAATATAATCCAGATTAATGCCGCATCTATGTGTGTCTGTGAGCCCATAAAAACTGAATGGTTGAGCTCTCAGGACAGGGAAGGATGATAGACACTCACCTATGTGCTTATGTGTCACTTACATTGATCACCAGCCAATCATGCTCATCCATGAGCTCATGCATACAAGGAGGACACTACTTTCCCTCAGTATGTCAGGCTTCCCTTGAATATGCATGCACAGCGGCGTGAAAAGATGTGGGTAGAACTTAACTAGCATTTCTTTATTAGTATTAAATAAAAATTCCAAAGAAGAATGCTTTGTCCTCTCATCTTGAACTCACATTTGAATGTATGTGAGACTCAATGGACATTTTTGCCTGAAAATAAATGCAATGAAGACTGATGGAAAAAATCTATGTGGCAGCCTTTCTCCAGCAGAAGCGATGTATGAAATTCGATCACAAGTGCTCAGTGCAGATGTATTTGTAATGCCAGCTGTGAAAGGCTTTGTGTCTCAGCTGTCCACCTGTGATCCTATCAGTCAGGATGTGTGTTAAGGCCAGGTGTGAATAGGGTTCTAGACAAACAACAGTTTTATACAACTGGTGTGTTTTTTCATTAAAAATGGGGAGAAACTGGAACAAAATGGTCACATTGACCTCACTACATAAAACTGGCTCAGTTCTTTTCTTTTGCATGCATATGACAAACACTTCAAGCAGAAAATATTATTTATGTTACAGAAAATAGCTATAGATATGATGAATACCACATATAAAACTCACATATATGAAGCAAGTTAATATTGAATCAGGATTTCGGATCTTTCAAACAGGTACTGTAATTCCGCTTTAAATACAACATCCCGTCCATCTAAACATTGAAATAGAATTGTTCCATTAGCTGCGCGTTGCGTGTGGGCGGAGCCCGCATTCGGCAAAACACAGAGAGACAGAGTTTTGTGTGTATGTATGAGAGAGAGAGAGAGAGAGAGACAGAGAGACAGAGAGACAGAGGGTGTGTGTGTGCGTGCGTGTGTGAGAGAGAGAGAGAGAGAGAGAGAGAGAGAGAGAGAGAGAGAGAGAGAGAGAGAGACTGCCTAGAGAGTCAGTCAGAGATGAAAGGAGGCTTAACTCTCTTTCGAGAGAGCACATTGCAGCTTATTTTCGTTATTTAAGTTGTTTAATTCAGCAAATCTTTAATAAATGTAGCGCGTGCCATGTATATTGTGTGTGTGTGTGGGAGAGAAAGAGAGACAGACAGAGAGAGACAGTGTTGTGTGTGTGTGTGTGTGTGTGTATGTGCATTAATAAAAATGTTTAATAATGGTTTAATTAATAAATGTGTTAATAAAATGTTTAAATGGTTTAATAAATAATTTTCTTTTACTTTTAACACATATTTCATACAAAATTGGTGGACTTTTATCATTTTTAAAGGGTTTATGGGGTAGTCTTGGGAGCCTTGGAATAAATTACGTGTTTTACGTGTAAAATGCGCCTCTACTTACGAAAACTCCAGGCTAAGAAAAAGGCTCTGGAACGTCTAACATCTTCATTTCGTAAGTAGAGGGCCGACCATATATATATATATATATATATATATATATATATATACACACACACACACACACACATACACACACACACACACACACACACATACACACACAGACGCTCCCCGACTTACGTTTTTAATTGGTTCCGGACGGTCGAACGCAAGTTGTTACAGTGATGTATTACGCTCATACTGTACTATACGACCATAAATACCATTACTGTATCTCTTTCAAGTGCACACAGGTGCCGTTGAACTCGTTTAGAACACAGCCTGCACTGATGTGGAGCCAGCAGAGCGGAGAGCTCTTTCCTGGATTCAGATTTTCATTCATTTTACAACTCTCTTTGCTTAAACTGAGTATGCATGGTACATCGCGCCGATCCGAGCAGATAGTTAATTCATCTCTGTGTATGAGACTTGCACCCATGCTAGTAGGCTTGTGCTTCTGACCAACCATATTTGCTTAGGGTTACAAAAGTCCACAAAACAGCATAAACACAGATCACAGAGACGACGTCTTAACACAAGGGTAACATGCTATATAACTGATATATATATACCAAAAATAAAAGGACAGGACAAAGACTTTCTATTGAAACTCCATTTATCACTACAGATCTGTTTCGAGGGGTGGTGAAACCATCCTCTCTCTTCAGGTGATTATAGGAGAAGATTCCCTGAAGAGACAGGATGGTTTCACCACCCCTCGAAACAGATCTGTAGTGATAAATGGAGTTTCAATAGAAAGTCTTTTGTCCTGTCCTTTTATTTTTGTTATTTGCTCTACCAAAAAGTATTGAGCACTCTCCTACGGAAGGATCTACTCAGAAAATCCTCTAACTGATATATATATATATATATATATATATAAAAAACAAAACTCATATATATATATATATATGTATATATATGTATATATATATATATATATAACTGAACTGGGAAGGAGGGGCACTCAGTCTGTCTTTTGTAAACAATGTACGCAGGGCCATTATGTCAGCATACTACGTAGGTACGTCTAAACTCAAAATTTGACTTTTCTTTTTGGGAAAAAAATCCATAAAATCGAAAAAGGTAAAACGGATGAACGCAAGTCGTGGAGCATCTGTGTATTGCTATTGTATATGCTTATTGCCCTACGATGGCCTTGCGAGCTGTCCAGGGTTTATCCTACTCTCGCCCAGAGTCAGATGAGATGGGCACCAGTGCCCCTCAACCCTAATTAAGATTAAGCGGTTTGGAAAATGAGTATATGCTTATTAGTGATGAATTTTCATTAATTTGCTGAACCACCTAATCCTACTCAGTTGACTGTGGGCAAGCGCAGATAGCATCCTGAATAGCTGGGCAGACTATTGAAAGAAACCCAGTACTCAGAGGAAACCCTTGCAGGCACAGAGAGAACATGCAATCTGCACTCACATGCCCGAGTCTGGGAATCAAAGCCAGGACCTTCTTGCTGTGAGGTGGACAGTTTCCCAAAAACTCAACAAAACACATTTTAAAAATAAACCAACAAAAACTACAATAAAATATTATTGAACAAAAATTATACATCTTTTTAGTATTTAGAAAAATATTTATTAAAAAAAAAAAAAAAAAAAAATCACATTGCCCTGTCTGCTTCCAGTTTCTTATTATTAAATGTAATCACTTATCCCGACCTAACAACTTTAGCACAAGAAGACCTGACATTCAGATTCCTCGAGCCTGACGCAAGATTTCAGGTGAGAGGAAAAAAAAAAAATCTATTTATTCATAAATAAATTTTAAAATCCTGTAAAAACAGAGATGGGAATCTATTTTTTGCATAAGTATCTGCCTATCATCCTCTCAGTCCAAGATACCATCTGTTGAGTTCTCATGAATAAACATGGTTTATGCTATCTAAAACATATTGAAGTATATCCATGAGGTTTTAAACAAGAAGGAAAAAATATTTTTATTACCCTGAGCACTGAATAATTAATAGTTCGAGTATCCTGTTCAGCCTTGAGCTTTTACTACTCAGACACAGTTGACTACCATATGGTTAACGAGAGGGGCACTCATCGAGCGCATGGCACCTCCACCCCACAGCATGGATAATGTGACCCTATATTGGATATGATTTTAATTACCTGTTGAACAAAACATTTTATAATATGTGGATATAACCAAAATGGTTGAAAAAAAGTCTCTGGTTTCAAGATTGCCGAGGGTTGACATTTCAAGATCACGCAATGTCAACGGTAAGTGTCTAATAAAGTCCATATATGGCTTTCTGTTAGAGTTCCATATTAACGGCATGTCCCGTGGCACTCATTTTGAAGTTACAAGCACTGAAAATCCTGTGACCTTGATTTTCACCATTCAAAGTCACTCAAGGTAACTCTCCATGAATGTGAAAATCCATACATGGATTCTATTGGTGATCAATAATAACAGCACATCTGTTGGTACACATTTCAAAATTACAAGCACAAAGGTTTGTCACCTCGTTCTGACCATCACCTTTAGCCTTAAAATTTCAAAAATCAACTCGGCTTTGGGACTCACGGAGGGAAGTGTCCCCAGCAAGTTTGGAGAAAATCATCTGGCAAGTTTGTAGACAGGATTTTGGTCAGAAACAAACAAAGATCCAACAAACACCAGTGATTATAATACCAGACCAACACAATAGTGTTATAATTTGACAAAGAAAAGATATTTCCATACACATCTCACACTGTATAGAAAGTGAGTCAATGTCCTATAAACTACTCACTCCACATAGTAGGTGCCATACTGTGGGTCGTCAATCTTCTCCCATCCGTATGGCAGTTCTGCAGAGACAAAGACAGACGTATGAGCCCCAATTAAAGTACTTTAACTGTTTGCCAACAATACTTTTTCTGTGCAAGTCAACAATCTAGGCTCTTTGCTTATGCACAGAAGGACGATCTGTACTTAGCAATAAAAAGGAGAGGACACAGAGGGGAAAAAAATGGTGCTAAGAAATAAGGTTGTTTATTTATGGGTTTGATCTCGAGGAACATGTTAGTTGTCTTTGCATATGATACAAGTGTAAAAAATTAGTGTGTGACACTGTGGCACATGCATTTCCATCCAGAACAGTGCAAGAATTGCTGGGGTAAGATGGCACCATGACAAGTTCTCCAGTCTGTTCCCTAAAGCCATAAGCTAAGCAAGACAGTGCGAGTGTCTCTTCTGCCCGCTTGCTTGCTCAGTCCTGACTGTTTTGTTTGATTTTAACATGTGCCAGGAACAAACACTATCCTTTCGGATGTGTGCCTGTGTGTACGTTAAAGGCATAACTTAAAGGGGATTCAGTAATTCTGGAGAGAGCTTGTTGATATTTTCAATTTAACATTTCAATTCAATGCTTCTACAGAAGGGCAAGGCAATGACACCCTCACTTCCCCACCAGCTATTCAGCAACCGAATGAGTTTTTGCTGCACTACCACAAATTCACCCTCTTTTTGATTGGCTGGTATTGCATGGTGTGGATTACTAAGTCATTTTCTTCATACAAAACTAAGCTTGTGTGGTTTTTTTTTTTTTTTTTGCATCGCACACAAAATACCAGACAATTGAAAGATAGCCACTGAATTTTACAAAAAGTATACTGGATTTGGATCAATGAATGACATTTAACATGGGTAAACACTGCTACATGGAATGTTCAACTAGCTGACAATTATTTTGTTAATTGCTGCTGTAAGGACAATAGTTGAGACAGTGGCAATAACACTGGAGCTAGACCAGTGGTTCTTAACCCGGGTTCGAACGAACCCTAGGGGTTCGATGAGTCAGTCTCAGGGGTTTGGCGGAGGTCAAGACACACGCCCCGCTTGGCCATCACTGGCTGCAGGTGATCACGCAACATTGCTTGGCCAATCTGTGCTGCAGGAAATTTGGTGTAAAAGTAGTCGAATTCTGACTGTTGTGGTGGTACATCGTGTGACTTATTTCTGAATTTTTTTAATCCATACTATGTTGAGCAAAAAAAGAAAGGTATTGGACACAAATGTAAAACATGGATTCACATTTATAACGGAACGTGATGCTAGTCAGCGACCTATATGTATGTGTGTATATAATATCAATAAATACATTTTCAACGCTGTAAATGCTAATAACAATTAAACATTCAAAAACAACGCAGAAGATGTAAATAAAACAAATACACACACATACAGACGTGCGCACGCATACACAGATGCACGTGCACACACTTAGATGCGCACCTCACATAAAAATGCTAAGTAGTTTTGATGGGGTGAGTTCACGTATTGTATCGGTTTTGTTCTTTGAACACAGTGATGTTAATGCACGGTTCATTTTGGTGCCCAGTAAAAACATATGTACCTATGTCTTGAATTTGAAAAAAATCATTTTATTTTTCATTAAAGAAGGGTACGGTGAATAAGCATATGAAACTGATGGGGTTCGTACCTCCAACAAGGTTAAGAACCACTGAGCTAGACTATTTTTTTTTTCAGAGAGTAATTGGAAAGGATTTTTTTTTTGGTGAGGGGCTGTCATTAAGAGCTTGGGGAAAAATCTGTGGCACATGTGGCACCACATGAGGCAGTAGCTGCAACAGCATATATCCAAGCAAGAACAGTCATTAAACTGTAATAACGACTCTGTTGATGGACAAGAGCTTCAATCCTGCGCACTCAGGATTTCACCAGAGTTGCATCTTCCAGCTCGTCCACTTCCTGTGTCCAGAACTGGTAAACAGTGCTGTATAATGATTTTGTAATTCTTTCACAAAAATAAAGTATAAAGTGTAGTGCTGACACATCCTGCTGTGGTTTATTAGTACATTCTCTAATAAAACAGCCTAAAATAGTGGCGTCATGAGCTAGCTTTCTTGCTGTAATGATTTAAAAGACTAAGCAGAGCTGCTTCTTCTTCTTTTCTTTTCGGCTGTTCCCTTCAGGGGTCGCCACAGCAAATGATCTGCCTCCATCTCACCCTATCCTCTGCATCTTCTACTCTTACACCAACGACCTTCATGTCCTCCTTCACCACATCCATAAATCTTCTCTTTGGTCTTCCTCTGTGTCTTCTGCCTGGTAGTTCTAACCTCAGCATCCTACTACCAATATACTCACTATCCCTCCTCTGTACATGTCCAAACCATCTCAATCTAGCCTCTCTGACTCTCCAAAACATCTAACATGTGCTGTCCATCTGATGTACTCATTCCTGATCCTATCCATCCTCGTTACTCCCAAAGAGAACCTCAACATTTTCATCTCTGCTACCGCCAACTCTGACTCCTGTCTTTTCCCCAGGGCCACTGTTTCTAACCCATGCAACATCGCTGGCCTCATCACCGTCTTGTACACTTTTCCCTTCATTCTTGCCGATACTCTCCTATCACACATCACACCGGACACTTTTCTCCATCCATTCCAACCTGCCTGCATGCGCTTCTTCCACACTCTCCATTGCTCTGGATTGTTGAGCCTAAGTACTTAAAATCCTCCACCTTCTTTATCTCTGCACCCTGTAACCTCACCGTTCCTCTTGGGTCCTTTTTGTTCACACACATGTATTCTATCTTACTGAGACTAACCTTCATTCCCCTCCTTTCCAGGGCATACCTCCACCTCTCTAGATTTTCCTGCACTTGTTCTCTGCTCTCACTACAGATCACGATGTCATCTGCAAACATCATAGTCCATGGAGATTCTTGTCTCACCTCATCTGTCAGCCTGTCCATCACCATAGCAAACAAGAAGGGGCTGAGAGCTGACCCTTGATACAGTCCCACCTCCACCTTGAACTCTTCTGTCACACCGACAGCACACCTCACCACTGTCTTACATCTCTCATACATGTCCTGAACCACTCTAACATACTTCCCTGCCACTCCAGACTTCCTCATGCAATACCACAGTTCTTCTCTCGGCACCCTGTCATGCTTTCTCCAGATCCACAAAGGCATAATGCAGCTCCTTCTGACCTTCTCTGTACTTCTCTATTAACATCCTCAAAGCAAACACTGCATCTGTGGTGCTCTTTCTTGGCATGAAACCAAACTGTTGTTCACAAATGCTGACCTCTGCCCTTAGTCTAGCTTCCACTATTCTTTCCCATAACTTCATTGTATGGCTCATCAACTTTATCCCTCTGTAGTTGCCACAACTCTATACATCTCCCTTGTTCTTAAAAATGGGCACAAGCACACTTCTCCTCCATTCCGCCGGCATCTGCTCACTTTCTAAGACCTTGTTGAATATTCTTGTCAGAAAATCTACTGCACTTCCATACCTCAACCGGTATGTCATCAGGACCAACTGCCTTTCCACTCTTCATCCTCTTCAATGCCCTCCTCACTTCACCCTTAGTAATCTTTGCTACTTCCTGGTCCTCAACGGTCACCCCTTCTACTCTTTTTTCTCTCTCATTTTCCTCATTCATCAGCTCTTCAAAGTACTCTTTCCATCTTCCCAGCACACTTCTGTCATCAGTCAATACATCTCCCTCTCTGTCCTTTATCACTCTAACGTGCTGCACGTTTTTCCCCATCTCTATTTCTCTGCTGTGCTAACCTGTATAAATCATTTTCTCCCTCCTTACTGTCCAACCAATCATACAAGTCATCATACGCCCTCTGTTTGGCCTTTGACACCACTACCTTCACCTTACGCTGTGTCTCCCTGTACTCCTGTTTACTCTCTTCGGTCCTCTCTGTGTCCCACTTCTTAGCTAACCTCTTCTTTTGTACATACTCCTGCACTTCCTCATTCCACCACCAAGTTTCCTTATCTACTTTCCTTCCAGAGGACACACCAAGTACTCTCCTACCGGTCTCCCTGATCACATTGGCTGTGATTGTCCGGTCATCTGGAAGCACTTCCTGACTACCTAAAGCTTGTTTCAACTCCTCCTTGAAGACAACACGACACTCTTCCTTTTTCAGCTTCCACCACTTTGTCTTCTGCTCTGCCTTTGGCAACTCTCTCACCCACTACTACTTTGCAGTCACTGACTTCCTTCAAATTACATCGCCTACACAAGATGTAGTCTACCTGTGTGCTCTTACCTCTGCTTTCATAAGTCACCCTATGCTGTTTCCTCTTGAAGAAAGTATTCACCACAGCCATTTCCATCCTTTTTGCAAAATCAATCAACATCTGTCCTTCTGTGTTCCTGTCCTGGATACCAAACCTGCCCATCACTTCCTCGTCCACTCTGTTGCCTGCACCAACATGTCCATTGAGGTCTGCACCAATGACCATTCTTTCACCTCTGGGGGTACTCTGCATCACTTCATCTAACTCACTCTAGAATCTCTCCTTCTCTTCTAGCTTACATCCTGCCTGTGGGGCATAAGCACTAACAACATTGACCATCACGCCTTCAATTTCTAACTTGAGACTCATCACTCTGTCTGACACTCTTTTCACGTCTAGAACATTCCTGACAAACCCCTCCTTCAAGATGACTCCTACTCCATTTCTCTTCCCATCCACACCGTAATAAAACAGCTTAAATCCTGCTCCTAAGCTTCTAGCCTTGCTACCTTTCCACCTGGTCTCCTGAACACACAGTCTGTTCACCTTCCTCCTCTGCATCATGTCAGCCAGCTCTCTATCTTTTCCTTGCATAGTTCCAACATTCAAAGTCCCTACTCTCAGCCCTAGACTCACGCATTTCCTCTTCTCTCTCTGCCTACGGACACGACTCCCGCCTCTCCTTCTTCGACGTCTTCGACCAACAGTAGTCCAATTTCCATCAGCACCCTGTTGGTTGACAGCATTGATGGCGGTCGTTATTAACCCGGGCCTCGACCAATCCGGTATGAATTTTGTTTTGATCATTTGCATGAGAAATGTGGCAGAAGTTTTACGCCGGATGCCCTTCCTGTTGCAACACTCTGCATTTATCCGGGCTTGGGACCGGTATAAGGGGGAGAGACACTGGTTAGTGCCCCCCCTCCTCATCTGGTCTAAAGAATTCGGTTATCTTGTGATAGCTGATGGTTGTGTGTGTGAACGAGTAAGTGTGTGTTCAAAGACAAATTATCTCACCTCCCTCATCACACTTCTCAGGGGGTTTAGCTTTCTTGGCCAGCCGTGGATCCAGCCAGGTTGTAGTCTTTGTGTTATGACTGAAGAAGAAAATAAAACCAAACAAAAAAGGTCAAATATCAAAACTCATCATCTAAAGCAATGTTAAACAATCCCTTAAAAAATTCATGAATCATATCCAAAAATCTAATAGTGTCCTCCTTGTCCAAAAGTCCTTCCAATTCTTTAAAAAAATAAATTATGAAAATCTGTACATCTCTTTTGTGTAATCCTGCTAACAAACACAGACAACCCCTGGGTTAAATATAATCTTATAGGCAGAGGTATACACACAAAAAAAAAAAAAATAGAAAAGAAGTTCCTCTGAATGCACTGATCAAATCTGGCATTTCACGATCATAAAAATAAAGCCAGGCTTCCCAGATGTATATAAATAAAACCTCACTCAAAGCACTTGTTTAAAGATGCAGAGCTTCAAACGGGGCTTCCTGAAGAGACGGTGTATGATTAAAAAGAAACAACTTGAAATATCAACTGAGCGTGACAGGTGTAGAGCTTTCTTCACTCACAAGCAGTAAAAGCTTCAGCCTTTAAGGCCCAATGGGAAAGGAGAACAGAATATTAATTCCCTTTAACATGGTGTATGTGTGTGTATGTATATATGTGAGAGAGAGAGAGAGAGAGAGAGAGAGAGAGAGAGAGATTTGAGTAGTATTGCAGGGTGATATACAGCCCTTCAATCTCTGTTCTCTCCAATTGCTGCAGGTTTACAGTCTGCTTCTGATAATTTTTCCCACAGCTGGGAGAGTTAGGGCTGTATGATTTCAAACAATATTTGCACATTATATAACAATTACGCTTCACATTGTACCTGCACTATCCTTTAAATATAAAGTATATTGTTATATAATTAACGCTGCGTGGTGTCCAACCTGACGTCATGTAATTGGTATGAATTTGTAATACACAGGCAAGATGAGGAGCCTGATAAAACAAAAACTACAGGTTTCAGGTTCAAAAAAGATGCAAAAAAGAGTGTGTGTACAAATGGGTACTGGCACTGACACATGATTCACTCAGAAATTGTAACACAGCTAAGCCTGATGGCTGAAAACAGTCAAACTTCAACCTGTAAATGCAGCTGTTGTAATCAAATAATGCTGAATAAATTTGTGTTAAAAGTTAATTTCATTCCTGTTCCAATGCTACCAAATTCAGCCAAGTTCATCGAAAAAGAACATTTCAATTTTTAGACTGAGTTTGTGTTGATTTTTCACCAACCTTAATTAGAGCGCCTTTGTTTTGATGAGATCTCAAGAGCACTGCGCTCTGGTTGCAAGGCATTGTCCACAAAATCGACTCGCACGTCACGCTGATATGACGCACGAGGTCTAAACCATTACCATATTTCATCAGTGAAACTTCAGCTTTCCAGTCAGACCCGGTTTGTCGGGGATATATTTCACCATTAAAAAAAAAAAAAAACAACAACTTCATAATCATAAATATCCACAAGAAGATTTCTGGTTCTTTAAAATTGGTAGAATATAATCCCCATAAAGTAGGTACCAAAATTTAGAGCGTTTCGTCTACTTTAAAATGAAATTTGAATCGAAGCTCAAGAATAAACTTACGTGACGCGCCAGACAGTTTAATTGTGAATCCCCCTCAAAAAAATGGCCACCACCATGATGGACGCGTCTGAGCAGTATACCATAATTTCTGATCTATTTATTCCATAATATATATTTCTGTTATCAGAATATAACATTTATTGTGTATAGAATTTTATAGTGTGGCTGTTTTATAAATATAGACTTTGACTCTGAATTGATTGGGTCACTCAGCTCGCGAGTGAAACATGAATGGAATTGGCACTTCCGACTTTGGGCGGATTTTTATCGAATTTATAGGTTCTAATTTCAAAATCAACGGAACATGTTCTTCAGATGTAAATTAAGACTAATTAGTCTGAGGCTATTTCAGAGAGTTTTGATGGAGAAATCTAAACCTACATTATATGATAATGCATACATTCCTGTCTAAAATCAGCTGCTGCATGTGTAGTCGAGGCCACTGCCCCAGCCACTCAGGGTAGAATGATCATCATCATCATCAATAATAGGATTGTTTATTTATATGATCCGTTTCTTTTTCCAAGGAATGAAGAGTACAATAGTCTGAAAAAGATTACAATTACTACTTATTCCAATACTCTGAATTTTCCAAAATGATTATGTATTAGACTTTTCCAACATTTTTCTATTTAACATTTTTTTTTTTTTTATTTCCTTCCCACCCCACACCATGGTAGATGGCCTAGAACTGATGCTTCCAATGGATGAAACAGGTCATTATACTTTAGGGGCGGTTCAACATTTTCACAAGCGTACAGAAAGTACGCTTTTTTGGACCCTCCCCCCAAAAGTGTACAAATAAATGTTGATGATCTCTCGGCAGGATTTTTAAATAAGATATTAAACAATGGTCAAATATCTTTTACAAAATAAATCAATGTATTTCCTTGATCAATACTTCTTTTATACACCAATCAAATAATCATGAAATAAATTAAAAATATATACTTTTAAAGAATTCTTTTTAATGACACCTGCTTTGATATTAACATTAGGACATTTGGTTTTAATAATAAAAATGACATTGTTTTTAATAATATTATTTTATATTAAAATATAGTTAAAAATGTCTGCACTTTTTATTGGTCATTGGGGGGGGGGTGATGCACATCTCGGTTGGGGAAATGAAACGCCGACTACATAAGTTGTCGGTAGCTTAAGTATAGTTTATTGAAGCGATTGTGGCTTAAATTTTACATCGTAAATAAACCATTGCACACACAGCGGTTTTGTTTTAAGTGCTTGTCGTATCAGTTATCCACCCGAAAGCCACCATTGCTAAGTGCCCACCTACACAAAGTTACCGTGACATCACTGAGTTGATACAAAGTACTACATAAAATATAGTGCATGCCTGTACATGTGCTAAATACATTTACAAATTGAGCTAAAGTTATTTATCTATTCAAAGGCACAAACACATTAATACATATTTACAGCACAAAAACATACTATTAATTTTATAAAAGTACTGACCATTAGGCTGCAGATACAGGCTGGATGACTTATGATTATTTTAGCCATTCATTCTCTGTGCGTCAATGTTTGTGTTCTAACATGTGCAGGAGCCGGAGGCGGTACTAACAAACTGTGCTTTATTCTCACACTTTGTTTGATTGATAGTGTTCAGCTATTATTGCTTTCTGATAATATGTTTGTTGATTGGTCAGCTCTGGCTTGCACATGCGCAATGCCCGTTACACGTTAACTTCCGGTTTACTTCCTGACTCAAGTCATGCGGAACTTATCTCCGACTTTCTCTTCAATAACAGTCATTAAGTTTATTTATGAGATTGTGAATACACATAATTTCTTGTCCAGTGGAACTCAACTCTTGCTGTGGGGGGGTGCACGTGAACCATGTGCACCCCCCCCAGCCTACGCCCTTGATCAGCTGCCTTCTGATATTTCAGCAGCTGATACTGGGTTGGGTAGTATTCATTGCAGACTTTGTAGATATGCAACACCGCAGGTGGTTGGCGAATCCCGCATCGAGAGTTTCAAACTTACACGCACACAAAAAAAATCACGAGCGCATGTATTATTGTTGATCGACATTTTTATATTAAAAAACGTACACAGACATCTTACCCCCTCCCTCCTAGCGTAAGTTTTGTAAGCGTAGGAAAATGTTGAAAATGTTGAATGACCCCTTAGAAACAAAAGTTTCAGGTTAATAGCTTGGCTGGTTGAAGTTCAGATTTTCAAAATTTGATGATTTTCGGCATTTTTGTCAAATGTCACTTGTCTGACCCCTTTAAACCCAAACCATGGTAGATAGACTAAAACTGCTTCCAATGGATTAAACGGGTACTTTTCCCCTGAAAACCAAAGTACAGTATCAGGGTATTTATTGACTTGGTTGGTTAAATTTGAATGACTTTTCAAAGATTGGTCATTTTCGGGCATTTTTTCTGTGGTGTAAATTGCAGTTTGATGCATTTGTGAAGGACAATAACTTAAAAAATGAGAAGAACTGGCCTCAATATAAAAAAAGAGTAGTTTAGTCTATCCCAGTAACTTGGAAAATACCATAAAGGGAGAGATGTCTAATTTTGAAAATATGGGTGTCTAAAATGCCATCTTTGTCAATTTGGTGCTACCATAATTTGAAAAAAAAAAATGCATTTTGAAATGGCTTTTACTACAAAATCTATTACCTGAGAGGCCTGAAACTCCATAATACAGATCTAGGTTTTAGAAGTGAAATCGCATTAATTGTTTGGAGAAATTCTTGTTTCACAAATGTGCTCCAACGATGTACGAGTCAGGGGCTTGAACCGGGGGTAACAGAACAGGCTATCTCGGAAACCCTTCAAGATAATTACCGGGGATTTAGCTCAGTTGGTAGAGTGTCCGCTTTATCGTCCGGAAGTTCGGAGTTTGAATCCGGCCATGTCATACCATAAGACGTTAAAATTTGGCAGTTGTTGCTTCTTGCTTGGCGCTCAGCATCAAAGGATAGAACAATGCAATAACTGGTGCTGCAGAATGGAGACAGGTGCCCAGAGCACACACAAAAAATAAAAAAATATCCATGTATGTAATGTACTTTGACAAAGCGTTATAAACATGCCCCAGTGCGTTTGAGCATAATATTCAGTATGGATAAAGCGCAATATAAATCTACTACATAACATAACATAACATCATTGCATGAAATTTGGACTGGTAATTTGTAATGGTGAGCCCAACAAATAGAACCTAAAACCATCCATTCATGATGATTTTCATTTTTTCGGTGCCAGTACCTAATATGAAGTCTGCTCACTTCTTTTAATGTCGCTGTACCAAAATTGACTGCAATGTATCGAAATGGTGCTTATAAGCTCCATGAATGGATGCATGAGTTTTAACCACTGATTTTTTGTTTTTTATGTTTAATTCTTACATACTCCCAACATCACTATACAGTCTCAAAATAACTATACAGGGAGCCCTCGCTACTTCGCGCTTCAATTCATGTGGCTTCAGTGCATTGCGTTTTTTTTTTTTTAAATAAATAAATAATTATTCATCGAATTAAAAAATAAGGACATTAATGAAGAATAAGGGGACAAGTGAAGGAAAATGCCACAAAAACAAGGCCAATTATGCAAAAAACCCTAAGCAAACACAAAACAAAAAGCAACCCAAAATCTCCCATCAAAACTAGGTACATTGTTGCATCTGTGTGTGCACGCGCATCTGCGCGCGTGCGTACGCACACGTATGTATGTGTGTTGTCTTCTTCTCATGCAATATCATCTGTATGTGTGTACTTATATTTTATTTACATCTTTTGTTTTTTTTAATGTTTAATTGTTATTCAAAGAATTTAGAGGGGGGGCAGTGGTGGTCTAGTGGTATAGGGTGCTGGATCGCTGATCCTAAGGTTGGGGGTTCGAGTCCCACTCTCCACAAGGTTGTCACTGTGCCTCCCAGTGCAGCTAACTGGGTTATCAAAGGCCAGCCATGTCTCTCACTGTCTATGGTGTGAGGCATGTAAAAGAACCATTGCTGACTGTCGTAAAGAGTAGGCTGCAAAGCCGTCGGCGTGTTTCCGCCCTGCGATGGCCTGGCGAGCTGTCCAGGGTGTACTCTGCCCTCGTCTGAAGTTGGCTGGGATGGGCACCAGCCTCCCCGCAACCCAAATTAGGATTAAGCGGTTACAGAAAATGAACTGATGAAATGAGAATTTAGAGCATTGAATATGTACTTATTGATATTATATACACATATACGTGTACATATGTACGTCAAATGGGGGGGATGTTGGGGAGGGGGTTATCCTTCTTCACGGATTTTGATGGTTGCGTGGGGATCTCGGTCCCGATTAACCGCGTAAAGTGAGGGATCCCTGTATACACTATCAACATAAATATATGCTCTCTAAATAACTACATATTACAACTATATTGCTCCAACAATAAAATAATTATATAAACTGAAAAAAAGATAAACATAAAAAATGTATCGCAATTACAGAAAAATATTCACCCATTTGTCAGTCTTTACCACACCAGACAGTCACTTTTTATAAGGCCACAGCAGCAGGCCTAGTCATGTTTTATTTCTTAAGTCATGCATTGTACAGAAAAAAGAAAATCCATAGCAGCTTGTTCAATAGTCAGTAGATAAAGAGACAGTATTTATAATACAGAACAGTTTACTTTTCAACAATCACTGTCTCAACTCATACACAGGTGTTGTGTTCCTATTTCTTCTATGCCAATCACTGTCAACTTCTATAAAGAAACAAAAAGTCAGAGGTTTGCACTCTCCTCTTAAACGTTTGTGAAAATAAAGTCTTTTACATTAAAAACGTGTATGAAGCATGTTTTTGGCACCCAGACTGTACATTTTTTTTCTATACTGCCTCTGAATTCTTCCTCATCCATCATTTGCATTAGCCTCAGGTATCATGTAAAGCATGTCTCAACTTTACAACACCACAGGTCTCTCAACATCAGTTGTACTCAGCATAGTGCTTCAGCTCAGCTGTGCATGTCCCGCCCTATTTTTTAAAGCAGATATTTTTAGCTCGGTCTACATTTAGAACAGCACAGGTAAATGAAACAAGCTGTGCAACTGAGCAATACGGATGTGTATCTCAAATGCCGAAGCAAGTCCATGTTTATTTAACCTTTGCAAATTAGAAGGCAGATGAAGTCAGCTGAGTTTCGACAAAATGATTAGCAAAGAAAAGCTTAAATTACTGTATTGAGGCAATACAGATGCATAAAAAGGTGTGTTTATCATCAGCATGTTTGCTTATTTGAATACGGAGCATGTGAGTGGAATTAATTGATAATAATACCGATTAATATCCAAAGAACTTGAGTATAGTATAAGCAGAATGTTCACATTCGCTACATTAAAAAACTTAACCAAAACACATATCACCCTTAACATTACCTTTTTTATATGGTAGCTGCTGTTAAATCAAAAGCTCACCAGAATCCTCAGTATTCCAAAAAATGTCCGACAGTAAAGACCTTTTCAAAGATGCTCAATTACTTGGTACACTCACTCTATAAAGTAGACCATGCCAGACTCAGTATAGGCCATCTCCCAATTCTTGGGCAGTGTCTCCTGGTTCTCGTCTTCGGCCATCATACTCCAGGCCCCAAAGTCAATGGCACTGCCGGGTTGAGTATAGCTCGGTATGGCCTTCCTCCAATTGGTGCCTTCCTTATGATCTGTTGTGACCGGAGGAAAAACAGGAAAAGAGGGAGAGGCAACGTGTGGATGGATGAGAAGATACAGGTAGACAATTCATCATTACACTATGCAGCACTCACTTGTATAGTGTGTTACTGCCAGGGGAAAAAGAGAGGAAGGCACAGAGTGTGAGAGAGAGAGAGAGATTTGCATGGCAGGAGGCGTTCCAGGTGAGGACAGAGCTGCCCAGTGCTTCCGCAAAAAAAAAAAAAGCTCACCTAGATTTCTATGTGGGGGAATATGGATTTGTGAGAAAAAGAAAAGGGGGCCAAAGATTATGAAAGGGAGTGAAAATGAAATTGTGTGTGTGATAAAGAGTAAGAGGGAAGGAAGGAGATTGAAAGGGAGAGTGTGCTAGAGGGAGTGTTGGGTGAGAAAGAGGGGAGAGGGAGAGGCAAAGGGAGGGAGATAGTGTGAGAGGATGTCTGAGAGTGAAAAAGAGCAAGGGAGTGAGTGTGACATTGAGAAAAAGTGAATGTGAGAGAATGACAGTGTGTGTGTATATGTGTAAGAGAGAAAGAGTCTCACACACACACACACACACACACACACACACACACACACACAGAAAACAAGAGTGTGTGTATACTATTGCCAGACCCCAATCTGTACCAGGCCTTGTGAGTGGTTTCTCTGGATGCAAACCTCCCTGAGTTCCCCACAAACAAAATGTAAAAAATCCCTAATGCCACACAAACTTGTGCGACTGAAAATAATGAGAAATGGATGCGTTCCCATTGCAGTTCTACACCATCACTTGAAAGCCCGTACAAAAAACACTCTGTGCACAATACACTGTATTACATAACGAGATAGCGACAGAAACACCGACTGCAGTGCAGTATAGGCAGGTCTGGATACAAAGTAGTTCTGTAGGTACGGCGTACTAAACTTTAGATCTGATGCTCATGCAGCCATTGTAGCCTGAAGGTTTGTTGGCTTTTTTTTTTTTTTTGTGAAACAAAGTGCACAAACGTCATAACATTTACTTTACAAATAGGCTTACAGCCATGGGGGTTCAGAACTAGGTATCAAACTGCTCTGTAGTCTCAATCAATAGCACATATCTGAGGGAACAATCGAAAGTCCAGAGCTGTGGTTCTAGAATAATCCTATCGACAGTACGTAATAAAAATAATTACAGTCTAGTATAATATCATCCAACGTGTTTAAAAACACAATTATTTTCTTCGATGGGAATACTATTGTCTTGACATGGATGAAATAAAAAAGAAATCAGATAAAGAGTTATAATCAACATTACCAGGGCTGTTACTATGGTAACCTGGTTGCATCTTCAGGCAGAGGTGCAAGTTCAGGGATTTTTTTTTTTTTTTTAATTACATTTTACATTACAGTTCTCATTTAATTTCTTAGTGAAGTTTTGTTTGCTTGTTTTTTCTGACAGCCAGTGACTCTGTTGTTCGGACAGGTACAGGAACTTTGTTCTGCTACACGTACATACATTCAGGTATCACAGCGAAGACCACACCACAAAGCAGTTTCAGAACATCCTGTCCATAGCCAAGCCTCCTCTTTTGTATGCTTGGCTGAAGACTTCACTGTCAATGAGCAGCCTCAAATAGTAAAAGAGGAACGCAACAAAGACCTCTACTCAAAGCAACAGTGATCATCTAACTCCACTGAGCAACTCACTCTGCCTTTCATGCAATACCTGAAGGTGTTGTTCAGCTGAGCTGTGACCAAAGGTGATTCTCATGACCTATGCTACTTTGATTTCTACCTTCGCTCCACGAAGCCCAAATGCTCAATTTGTGCCGAGGCTGACAAGAGACATGTTTTCATAATAATATCCTGTTCGTTTAGCTAATGTGATTTTAATGTCGAATCATTAAAGTAATTAGGAACGATTCGGCCTGTAGGTTAGATCTGCAATTGCCATGTTTTTGTTTTTCATGCAGCCTGCTTGTAAAATAAAATAAAAAAAATAAATAAATAAAAGTCACGACCTTGCAGCAGGTCTTCAGTTTGATCCTTCGGTCAGCATACTGTGTGTGAGGCTCTTCTTCCTGTGGCTTTCCTCTGGATTGAAAGCTGCTAAGGTAAATATTGTTGGGCTTTTCATACCCTGATCCTGCTGGCTCATAAGTTCAGTGCTGTATCGCATTTCAGAAGCAGGAAGCAGCTGGGAGTTCAAAGCTCATCCAGCACAGGTTAACTTTACAGTATTTTCCTGGTACCCGTTTATACTGCTAGGTGGACAGAGGAACACTTGTAGTTAAGACCTTGTCCAGGGGTAGACGTCTAAAGGGGATTCAAACTCAATCCAACACCCTAAACCACTCCTAAAAATCACCAGCCAAACACAGCTGTGCAGCACATACTGGTCCCTCAGTTTGATCCTGTGTTACTGGACCCTCCGTGTGGCTCAACTGCCTGTAGATTTCTTTTGGGTTATGGGCTGGTAGGTGAAATTAAATTGCCTTGTGGTGTGAAGGACTCAAATGAGTAAATGGACTGGCATTCCATTCAGGATGCAGTCCCACCTCCAGCTCAGTGCTTCCAATATATACTCTGGATCCAACAATTCGTTGGAAAGGTGTAACGATAAAATGAGGTACATTTTTAATCCAAGGTCAGCCTACCAACATGGTTAGTGCCACAAGGTCATCTTCTGAAGGTGTCTGGCATGATAATATAACGAGAAAATGCTGTTATTGATCAATCTGAGGCAACAACACAATGAAACAGGTTATCACAACTCATCATGATGACACGATATCTGGTGGCTCAGAATTTAAATGGTAACGGAAGGACAAAGAGTCAGGCGACAGACACGCCAAGTCCTACTGGAGATTCATATTTATGCCGGTCCTCATCGGACATAAAAATATTCTGATAAGAGACTGTATTCCACTCCACAGTTCATGGCAACCTGTCGCCCCATTTAAATTGTATTCATTTCTCTTTGCTCCCTCTGATCTAAATGAAAGTAAACAACATCATTTGTGTTAATGGTCACCCCTAAATCTTCCTTTCGTCCGTTATGACAGCAGAAAAAAACAAACAAAAAAAAACCTTAACCTCCATTGGAAGCCGGCGCAAGATTCAAGCCTGGCAGGGTAAATCATCAGCCTGGCAGCCTGATGCACTCAATCCACATGAGCTTAGAGATCAGGTGCATAATATCCATCTGACAACATCACGAAGTATACAATCTGCTTTTGAATGGCATCTCTTTAAATATTTACCTCACAAGATAAATGGTGTTATTCAGAGTTGTCCTTTAAGAATAGATAAGTGTGCATTTCATCAGAGACTCAGAGTGGACAGGTATATTGGAGATAAGTATACAAGGAAGTGAATTTTATGTTATCTTAAAGAAACTGATGCAGCTCAGCTGACCTCATTACAGAACATGTTCTAAGAGCTCTATATTCACCTAAAGCTACTTGATTGAAGGAAGAGCATTCAGAGACCATAAACCGCCAAGTCTACCAAGCCCACAATATATATATTAATGAATAAATAAAATAAAATAAAATAATTCCTTAAAAATTTTCAGATCCAGAATCCAATGGAGCCTTCCATGTCCAAATCCCACCTCTGGTTGAAATTTCCTGAAAATCCACAAAATGTTTTTTGTAAACAATAGAAATACGAAGCACCCCTGCAGGGCCTGCTGTAATACCACACTTCCAAAATCCTCACAATGTTCAAAAATCCTTTGAAAACAGTACAAATGTACATCATCCAGAATTTGATCCGGATCATCTTCAAAATCTAATAGTCTTCCCTGTCCAGAGTCTCACCTCGAGCAGAACTTTCATGAAAATACACACAACTTTTGTGCAATCTACTTATACAAACAAACACTGCAACAAAACCATACAACATAGCCTCATTGAAGAAGCTAATTATCTGGTCAGCCAATCATCGAGAAGCAGCACACTATGCATACTAACAGGCAGATCCACATCAATGTACGTTTATTAAGTATCACAATGTCAAGTGACCATCATGTAATCTCAGCTACTGTGAAAATGGCATGGTTGTTGATACCAGACCTGCAACAGCTGCGATGTTAAAAAAAGAGAGCGCGAGAGAGAGAGAGAGAGAGAGAGAGAGAGAGAGATCAAAGGCCAAGGTGGTTCAAGCTGATAACCACCAAAATCACCACCCTATACAACTGTGTGGAGCAGAAAAGTATCTCAGATGACAGAATGTCAATCCATCAACAGAATTAAGCCACATAAATGCTAGACCTCTGCCAGCTAAGAGCTGAAATCCAAGATCTGACATGATCTTACCTGTAATTCCGTTCACAAGGGCGGGCCTCTCCTCATCTTCTTCTTCTTCAGGCGCTGTGCTGTCCTTCCTTTCCATTTTGCTGACCGAGGTGGTCCTTTTGCGCTGCACTTCGGTTTCAAACTCCTCGTCAAACAGCACCTGGTCCACCACGTCAGGCTGCACAGCGCTGGGCTCAGCCGGAGGTTTGGGGGTGCCATAATAATTACCTGAAAAGGAAGAACAAGGCGTGAGGCTCATGAATGATGAGTTTTAATAGGCAGAGATACAGGCAACTATCTGACACCACTAACTGAAATCTACTTCTGAAATTAATTTAGTGCACCTGGTGCGGTCGGCGATGTTTATCGAATGAGTATCTCGACAATTAGCAAAAAAAGACTGAGGAAAATTTAAGAATCTAATAATGTAGCTTACAATCACTGAACATTTTTAAATATTTCAAATGTTTCCTCATAAAAACCACATTTTTCTTCATAAAAGCCCTTCCCCTCAAAAAAAATTTTCACTCGCCAAAATTTTAGGAGAGCTCGATTTGAAACTATTGTGAGTTTGACATTTGTCATTACCACTTTCTTGGCACTAAAGCTGGCGTTCTACACTATATTATCGTTTGTATTTACAGCGGTATGTGGGAGGTCTCCTACAGTCCATTCTGCTTGAGAAAATAGTTAAGTCTGCCAAAAAAAAAAAAAAAAACAAATGGAAAAAAAAGCATCCTGGATAAACGGTCACAAGGCTTCAGGGAGTGTACATATTTCTTCAGAGGAGGTGAATATAGTTATTTTGCTCTTGACATGAAACTGGCTAAGTCCCACTCGGAAATGTCGCCCGGAACTCAGTGTGGAATGAAATTAAATTACACGGTAACATTATCACACAAGACACAGCATTTAAGACAAGGATTTTTTTTTTGGCACCGAACAAGAAAAGCAGTCTTCGTAGGACAGGAAAGCATCTTTGGAGTTGCCTTAGTGACTTGCAAGGCTCGTTAAAACATTAATTACATCATATTGTTACAACATTACACTGCCACTTCATCTCATACTTGTAACTGATGGTAATTATATTAGATGACGTCAAAATGGGATTTGTCTGTTTTGATCTATTAATTATTGTCTGCACAGACTCTAGTTGGGGAGCTGAGCAGAGGGCTTTAGTTTGTGATTGAATGAGTTATTTGCAGCAGCAAATGAGCTGCAGAGTATTACATGTTATTTGGAGACAGTAGAGCCTCGTTACTGGACCATAATTCCTTCCAGACGGCTGATCGAAATGCGATTCGGTCGAATTCCGAATCCACTTTTCCCATTACAAAAATGTAAATGGTCTTAATGTCTTAATCCGTTCTGTCGTCTTTTGAACAGAAGTTAACAGTACCGTAACTCATACCATAGGTCCTCAAATTAAGTGAAAAAAAATTATTGAATACAGTACACTATGTTATGGTCTGTGTTGTGAGAGACTCTGGTTTTGGTGTGTGTGTCTCTCTCTCTCTCTCTCTCTCTCGCCCCACTTAATCATGGGCTATAAAGATGAGTAGAACGCTCCTCCCTGTGCTAGAAGATCGTTCCTCTTCCCCGTGATCTCTCTGGCTCTCAGCTCTGTGCTCCACCAGTTCCCGCTTTAGTTAAATGATTTCCATGTTTCTCCGCATCTCTAACGGTGACTACGATTTCTCCGTCCTCTAGTCCTTCCCTGTGAACAATAAAGCTTATCCGTTTTCATCATACTCTGTGTCCTACATTTTTGGGTCCGGCTGAATGTTCCTGGCATCACAGAATCATCTAGTCCTTCTATGACGCCAGGAACATTTAGCCGGACCCAGAGTGGAGACGGAAACGGAGGGGCTTTATTGTCTCTCACAACACAGAGCATAACACACTTAAATAAAAACCACAGTGCAGTTAAAGCATAACAACAATAAAGATAAGAATTTTCATTTTTGTGGTGGTGAGCAGTTGGCATACGTAAATGTTGGAGAGGGAGAGAAGAGGATTCCCTTCCATAACAGCTTCAGGTAAATCAGCCAAAGGTGTTTTTTTCTCTTGCTACTCGCTTTGCATGGATGAGTCTTCTTCAGGATGTTCCTTTCTTTTCCTGAAGAACATTTCCACCGTGGCATGTTTCTGCCTTCTTTTCAAAACCTTATGGAAGTGGCTCAGGACCTCTTTTATTAAAGGTGTTTTCAGTGCTGCTCGCGCTTTAGCTTAGCTTCAGTGCTGTAGCTTAGCTTTATCAGGGTGATGCACAGTATCAACAACTTCTGGAAAATGTGCATTTCCCCTCCCTCTTGGTCTCGTTTTTTTCTCACACTTTTTGAGCATTCGACTTCCGGATTTTGGTCGACTTCCGGGACAAAAAATCCTGGATTTTTTGGTCGATTTCCCATTTGTTCGACCTCTAAAGTGTTTGAGTACTGAGGCTACACTGTATATTTTAAATATAAAGTACAGTAATTTATTGTTCACATGAACACTTGATGCAGCCATGAAAATGAAGCCATGAGGCGGGGGCACTAACTAGTGTCTCTCCCCATTATGCCGGTCCCAAGCTGGGAGAAATACAGAGGGTTGTGTCAGGAAGGGCATCCAACGTAAAACCAATGCCAAACTTTTATGATGCAAATCAGAAGTATTACCCCCATACCAGATCGGTGGAGGCCCAGGTTAACAATGACCGCCATCAGTGCTGTCAATCAACAGGGTGCTGATGGAAATTGGACTACTGTTGGTCGAAGAAGGAGAGGCGGGAGGCGTGTCCGTGGGCAGAGAGAGAAGAGGAAAGGCATGAGTCTAGGACTGAGAGTAGGGACTTTGAATGTTGGAACTATGCAAAGAAAAGATAGAGAGCTGGCTGACATGATGCAGAGGAGGAAGGCGGACATGCTGTGTGTTCAGGAGACCAGGTGGAAAGGTAGATAGCTAAAAGCTTAGGAGCAGGGTTTAAGCTGTTTTATTATGGTGTGGATGGGAAGAGAAATAGAGTAGAAGTCATCTTGAAGGAGGGGTTTGTCAGGAATGTCCTAGAAGTAAAAAGAGTGTCAGACAGAGTGATGAGTCTCAAGTTAGAAATTGAAGGTGTGATGTTCAATGTTGTTAGTGCTTATGCCCCATAGGCAAGATATAGGCTAGAAGAGAAGGAGAGATTCTGGATGCAGAGGACAGGGTGAGATGGAGGCGGCTGATTTGCTGTGGCGACCCCTGAAGGGAACAGCTGAAAGGAAAAGAAGAAGATAAACATGATGGACGCATGGATTCTAGGTCTGTCTTTTTTTAATACAAAACCACACAGCTGATTTATGTCTGTTACTTCATCCTTAGGCGTACAGTTGTCCAACAAGCTGTTCAAGGTGCACCCTTTCTTTATCGAATGTAGGCTGAGATAGGCTCAGCCTCCCCGGGACCCTAGTAGGATTAAGCGGTTCAGCAAATGGGTGAGTGAGAGGGTGAGTACTCCGTCACTGTATATAGCCACTCATTACATTCATCTACATTTAAACCATAATACAGATTTACATTTTTTAAATAACACCACCATTAATGAAAATATCTCACACTAAAATATCAACCAAAAAATTATGGTGATTACCACATTCACTGCTCTGCTGCTGAAAAATTAAACCATCACGGAAACCCCTGACGTAACGCCCTGCCACGGGGGCTGATGTACCAGAGCCAGAGATCTAGTGTTAGCAGATCTTAGAGTGCCAGCAGCAACATAAGATCTGTGAAATAAAAGCTGTGAGATCGACAGTATTCTAAAACCTTACAATCAAGTTTTCTCGTGGTGAATTTTTGACAATACGAGATAGAGTATCTCTTGAAATGCATCTCAAGATTTCCTTGAAAAACATGAGGGCCAGATTGTGTAGCTACATGTGAGTTTTTGGGGTTGGAATTTTTTGAATTTCTAGGATTTTGGAGTCAGTGCAGTTGTAAAACAATATGTGTTTGTAGAGAGTTTAACAGATTCAGGAATTATCCACTTGGAATAACTTTCATTACGCAATGAAGAGGAGGTGGAAGTTGCTGACTATTCAACGCAGAAATATCCACTGACCGATGGAGCATGACTGTTTTAGTATACTACATGGGGACATTATTTTCAAAAAAAAAAAAATAGTAAAAAAAACAAAAAACAAAAAAAAATGAAAAGGCACAATAAAAGGATATTGTATGGTTTACTTATTTATTTTTTAATTTTAAATCCCGACAGGTGCAGGTCAACTTATGTGTAGACTACATGGAAGCACGGTTCACTTTAACTAAGGTTTTTAGTACATACAACTCAAAAACAATGAAAAATCTAAAACTGTGGCCTTTCGACAAGATTAGGCTGCAAAGCCATCAGCGTGTTTGCGCCCTGCGATTGCCTGGCGAGCTGTCCCAGGTGTACACTGCCCTCGCCCAGAGTCGGTTGGGATGGGCGCCAGCCTCCCCCCGACCCTAATTATGATTAAGCTGTTACAGAAAATGATGAACAGTAAAACTGCACTATCTGGAGGTATTTTTGTATATTATCTGTGAACAAAGCAAAAGAATTAAACTAGATTTTATAGTTTATTTTATAATCTTAAAGTGTGAATTGATTATACTGTTTGCTCCATGTGACTGTGACAAATTGCAAGTCAGCTGATTTAAACACTATCCACTCAGAATAATATCTTACTGCTCAGCAATAGCAAGTCAATCAGATCGTAATGTTTCTGTGTAGACTATACAGGGATCCCTCACTTTCTGCGGCTAATGGGGACCAACACCCCCCTCCCCCGATTACCGAGAAGTAGGATCGACCCCCAGACTGATGTATTCGTACATGTATATGTGTATATAATATCAATAAATACATATTCAATGCTTATAATAACAATTAAACATTCAAAAATAATGCATAATATGTAAATAAAATATAAAAATGCACACACATCTAGATGCGCACGTACACACACACACAGATGCGCACCTCACATAAATGTAAGTAGTTTTGTTGGGGGGGGTATTTTTTGCATAATTAGCCTTGTTTTGCAGCTTTTTCCTTAACTTTTTCCCAATTTTTCCATAATTTCCTTATTTTTCGATGAATATTTTTGAAAAACCCGTGATGCACTGATGCCACAGTAACTGAAACACGAAGTAGCGTGGAATCAGTGTTCTAACATTTATTATCCTCTAGATCAGGGGTCGGCAACCTTTAACACTCAAAGAGCCATTTCGACCCGGTTTCCACGGAAAAGACAACACTGGGAGCCGCAAACACTTTTTGACATCTGAAATGAATATGTTCGCATATATATAAATATATCTCTCATGCGTTCAAACTCCGACACCCATATATCTCTGTCAGCTATGTCAGCCAGCTCCAGCTCAAGATCAGGTTGACTTACACCTGCAAATGCAGACACATTTAACAGGGATAGGTCGATGGTCAGGGGAGCGACGGGGAAGGATAATGTAGCTTTTTCCTCTCTGAACTCTTGGAATCGTTTTCCAAACGATGCTTGCATTGTAGCGATTGCAGACTGCAAATACTCTGAATTTATCACCTTGTTCGCTTGTTTGTACTCCCTTTAGGAGGAAGTGAGACAGTGTTCCTCTCTCTAAATCTCTCACAAACACTGTCAGCTTGCGCTCAAACGCCAACACCTCTTCCAGCATGTGTGTAGCGCTGTGCCTCCTCTCCCCTGAAGAGTTGTATTCAGCGCTTTCAGGTTCGCCGTCATGTCCACCATGACATACAGCTTTTCCAGCCACTCTTGCCGTTCCAGCTCAGGAAAGGTGAGTCCTTTGCTGCTCATGAAAGTCTTCACCTCTCCCAGACATGCAGCAAAGCGTTTCAGCACTTCTCCTCTGGACAGCCACCGCACTCTGTTATGCATCAGATCAGAGTACGTGCCACCTCATCCAGTAATGAACGAAACTGAAGGTGATTTGAACCTTTTGCAAATGAATCTGCCCATGCATCATTAAATGCTCTGTTTTCTTCAAATATTTTTCTTTTCTTAGATTTATCCATCCGTGGCCTACCTAGGGTTGAAAGTCTCGATAAATGTACGGCGTTTTGGCGGGCTGTCGGAGAGTGTGACGCATATTTTAAGCGCTGAAAAATAATACAATCTATATACATTATTTTATTTTAATATTTACAGATCACAATAATCATACAATTTACAGCTACAATTAAACAAACGAACAGACACAAATAAAATACTTTAAGATATTGTGCAGTTTTGGTGTTGCTGGGCTTTCCGCCGCATGCCGGCTGTCAAATCTGCCTGCTGACACGTCAAGTGCTGTCGACGTTGTGTTGAACATGTCACAATAAAAGTAGCTGTCAGTTGTCCATTGCACAGCAGACAGAAGCAGTGTATTAATTGTTCTACTCAGCTCCCTACAATATACTTAAAATCGGATACTTGCAATTTATTTTCCCGAGCCATGCAGAGCCGCAGCATAAGGATGAAAGAGCCGCATGCGGCTCCGGAGCCGCGGGTTGCCGACCCCTGCTCTAGATAGTAAACCAATCAGTAGTTCTGTGGCACCTCCTGTATATACAGCTGCCTCCGAGTTATGTTGATCCGTTTTACGTCTTTTTTCCCCCCGATTTTACGGGGTTTCCCAAAAAAAAAAAAAAAAAAAAAAAAGTCAAATTTTGAGTTTAGACGTACCTACGCTGACGTAATAACGCAATGATGCTGCATCCATTGTTTACAAACTACAGAATGAACGTGTCCCTCCTTCCCAGTTTTATATATATATATATATATAGCTAGCATGTTACCCTTGTGTTAAGACGTCGTCACTGTGATCTTTGTGTTTACACTGTTTTGCGGACTTTTGTAACCCTAAGCAAATATGGTGGGTCAGAAATGTAAGCCTACTAGCATGGGTGCAAGTCTCGTACACAGAGATGAATTAACTATCTGCTCAGATCGGCACAATCTACCATGCATACTCACTTAATCAAAGAGAGTTGTAATATGAATGAAAACTCAAATTACACAACAATTACAGATATTTATTATCTTTGAGCAGAATCATAAGAGTGTATACTTATTTTATATTAATATTAATTAGGATTTGTACTTGTTCTTTGTATGCATCTCTTGAATAAAATTTATTTACTTACTTACACAAAAGAAAGCGCTCGCCGTTTTGCTTGGATTCTCGTGCAGGCTGTGTTCTAAACGAGTTCAACGGCACCCTTGTGCACTTGAAAGACCGGAAGTCTGTATAACCCACAGCAAGTACACTACTTTTGCAAGTACACTACTTTCGGTATTGATTTGCTGTTTTAAGCTTCATGTAAAGTGCCTCAGTATAAATAAGTGACTTATTTGAAATTAATGTTGATATTATTTGATATATTTGATATTATTTTACAATGTTATGTTTATAATAATTGATTTAGGGGTGTTTTATGAGATACGGTAATGGTATTTATGGATGTATAGAACAGTATGAGCGTCCGGAACCAATTAAAAAAGGAAGTCGCGGAGCGTCTGTACTTATGATCAACAATCCCCCAATCACCGAGAAGAGATTCCTTTATAAGTGTGGTTCTTTGTTGAGGGCTCATGTATTCTCATGGATTTTTCTTTTGCCATTTTTCTTAAAAAAAAAAAAAAAAAAGCCAAATTTATAGCTGACTGTTGTGCTATGCCTGACTTGCGCTCTTTAACTCTCCAGAGCTTGTGGTAAAATGCATATTTATATATACAATAGCTTTCGTCCTAATAACTGATTACAGCTTCATGCACAAAGCACTGTACCAGCGCATAAAAAAAAAAAAAAATCAGAAACACCACACGTCTGGAGCTCAGTGACAGCCAAAAAAGTTTATGAAGAGAAAAGTAAACCTTAAAAAGTGAACAAATGTGACAGTTGGAGCCCCTATAAGCAATCAAGCAAAACTCACGAGAGTGGTGACACAACATGATGTATTAATACCATCCAGACTATCTTTCTCAGAGACCCAACTTCCAAGCCAACTCCATTTGCTCAGGAACATTCAAACCATTTTTCTCATCTGTAGTAGCCTTGTACGTGTCTATCTATCAAACCCGAACGGATACGTGTGAGGAAGCACATGGCTTTAACTGTTCACGTCTTTCTCATAGAGATGTGTGCTATCAGCCTAGCTGTATCGCACGCCTCACAGAAGCGAGTCAGGCTACGGCGTGATGAATCACTCATAAACATGCCATTATTCATTTATGAGGAAGCATGTGTGCACTTGAAGCAAGGGAGAGGAGGTGGTGGTGGTTTGGAGAACAAAATAGACACAGGACTGGATGGAGGGAGATGTGTGGGAGGAGCGATGAAGGGCAGGAAAGTGGAAGCTCTATAATGCCAGGGATCAGCAGGAAGTCTGCAGGAAATCAGGTGGCTGAAAAGTGATTGCAACTGTTTTTAATTACCCATAAATGACAGAAACAGAAACAGACAGACCTCTTCACAGCAATCATTCAATAACACCTTAGCAACAAATACTATGATGTAAAATTATTTTGTCCTGGTTGGGCTTTGCGTGATGAGAATCCTTTTAAATCAACTCCAAAGTTTTTGTTGTTAATGAATCAGTAAATCTGAATTAACTATTCTGCACTGACTCCCAAGTCGTGGGGCCGGTGGTGGAGTGGTCAGGGTGTTGCACACATGATTGGGAGGTTGTATGTTCAAATCCCAGTTAGACCCCCACTGTGCTAAGAGCCCTGGGCAAGGTCTTAACCACAAGTGTGCCTCTGTTCACCCAGCAGTATAAACAGGTGCTAGTAAAAATATACTGGGAGGGTAACCTGCGATGGACTAGCGTCCCATCCAGGAGGAGTTGAGCTCCTCGTCGTTTCATGCTATGGAAACCGGGGAGAAGTACCAGTCCGATGAGCCTCTATGGCTCGGGTGTAAAAAACCCAAAAGGACTTTACCATACTGACTCCCAGCATGAATGTTAAGTGCTGTTACTGTGGATTATTTTAAAACACAAAACACAAAAAACATCCATTAATGCAGAGCAATGCAGTTCGATAAGTGTAAAGTTTCCACTGAGGAGAAACGGCAGAATTTTTTTCTTTAAAAAAAAATTTACATAGTGATTCTTCAAATCCTGAAATTGTATTAATTTTATTTTTCTGTGTTGTGAAACCTTACCACAAAGGTAACAAACATCCTGTTGGAATAACACAAATCCCAAAGTCCATTGAAATTATATTAAAACTAGAACTTGCTTATTTTAACAGGTTCCTTTGCGATTTCATTTAATTTAAAAATTAATAATAAATGCACTCTCTAAATGTGAAGCTCCCAAGCAAGCTCTCGCCTGGTAAACGGAGGTCCATAAAGCTGGGATTTTACACATTCATAGTTTAACTGCACAAGAAAAACAAACTAAAACATGATTTTATGGTTTATTTCTCCGTTTTAAAAGTCTGACAACCACAGTACTGACAAACTGTTTTAGTATCTTGGGGAGCACAGCAAAAAAGGTGTGCTGGACCTTCTGACGAGCTGGCTTTCCCCTCCACTGTCATCCCATACGACTATGTCCACCTCCATTTGCCTCCCAGAGCACTGAAAGGAAAGATAATCAATCCTGTAGAACTGTTTGTTATATTAAAATTAGGAATCATGCTTTAGTCATTCACTGGTGTCCGTAATAATCATAATCATCATAATACTACTACTCCTAATAATAATAATCTTTCCTTTCAGCTGTTTTCTTTTCTCAGGGGTCGTCACAGCGAATCATCGCATGTTTGATTTGGCATTACAATAATCTCAGATGTTGTACACATTTTGAGATGTAATATTATTGTGACCACTTTGGGTGAATTTTCGATGAACAGTAATGCACTCAGGTAAAAGGCCTCTCGTACAATGTACAAAATTTGTTTTCTGAAATTCTCACATATCTGTGCAACATTGTTGTTACAGTAACTGAAATATGCCAGAGTGAATCATTATTAAATCGAACCAGAATCAAATCCATTCATGAAATCCATGCTGTTTCCCAGCACTACTTGATACAGTCATGGTGAACAGATAAGAATCTCAGGAAGCATACAATGGTAATCTGACTGCAATGACAAAAGAAAGCGTCTGGCTCGTGTTAACAAAGAACAGGAAACTTATAAAACCAAAAACAATAATACAAATGACACTAACTGTACAATTGTATTTTAAAAAATCAGCATCTAACCTACTTATTTATAAGTGAATTGATTAAAATACTTTCTCTAACCGAGGCACGATTTTATCAATAATAAAAAATAAAACAAGAAGGTCCTGGGTCCGTTTCTGTGTGGAGTTTCCAAGCACAGTCCAAAGAAATGCACATTAGGCTAATTGGCTGTTCCAAATTAGCCCTAGGTGTGAGTGTAGGTCCTGCAAATGTCTGGGTAACTGTTCAGGGTGTAGCCAGTGTTCGCATAGAGTCAGCCGAGCTGGGCATCAGCCTCCCCACAACCCTAATTAGAAAAAAGCTGCAAAGAAAATGCATGATTGGGAAAGAGTTGCAGATCTAGTTGTGTTTATATATCTGACAGAAAAAAGAAAATGGTAAACTAATTGGTGTTCTAGCAGTAAACAAATATGAAAGTATTATTTACAATATATTTATTTGTACCAAGATCAGAAAACACAAAGGTCTGAGGGGTGTTTGTGAATATAACTGGGTGAAACACATGAAGGTGTAACACACTATAACCTAGAGGGTATCCAATCTTATAGTCTGTAGTAATCATAATAATCATAATAATAATCATAATAATAATCATAATAATAATAATAATACAGTGGTATAATATTATCTCAGTGTAGCACATACAGCATAAAAACATACCGAGTGGCAGAAAGCTCGACACAAGAATGAATACACTGTGACCCTTAATCACAACTAAGTACAAACAGGTCACCTGCTTGAAAAAATCTTGTTTGCTTCTGTTTTTCCTCCAGCCTTCATATGAATGGATTTATATCACCTATGAATCTGAAACAATTCAGACCGTGAACAAGAACTCTGACTAATTCTGGCTGAAATTCACTGAATCCGAGCCATGTGCACATTTTCTCTTGCTCCCAGACACACTCAAGCACACGCACAAGCTACTTTTTACATGGTAAACAGAGCAGCCGGTGAATAAACACTGACTACCCTAGCATTTGAATAGAGATTCTCGAGGGTCACAGTGCTCTATTGGTGTGAGTCAGGTGCAACCTTTCCGCTCACTGAGAAACAGAATAATGTGAAAGTGTTCTGACTGAGAAATATCAGCTTATTATAGAGCTCATGCAAACACAGCAAGGGCACCCTGATAATAATAATAACCTTATTCAAAGGACTAAATGTTGGCATTTTGGGCCATTTTCACTAATATGGGGTAAGAATTTGAATTAAAACCTAGTTTATGTGCTTCTGTTAGGCAGGTTGGAATGTAGTAACTGCAGTAATGCAGCCGTGGGGGGGCACAAACCAGTGTCTCTCCCTCACGCCAGTCCCAAGCCCGGATAAATGTAGAGGGTTGCGTCAGGAAGGGCATCCGGCGGAAAAAAAATGCCAACTAAACTATGCGAATCACAAGAAAGAATGACATACCGGATCGGTCGAGGCCCGGGTTAACAACGGCCGCCATCAGTGCCATCAACCAACAGGGTGCTGATGGAAATTGGACTACTGTTGGTCGAAGACGTCGAAGAAGGAGAGGCGGGAGGCGTGTCCGTTGCCAGAGAGAGAAGAGGACATGTACAGAGGAGGGATAGTGAGTATATTGGTAATAGGATGCTGAGGCTGGAACTACCAGGCCAAAAGGCCTAGAGGAAGACCAAAGAGACGATTCATGGATGTGGTGAAGGAGGACATGAAGGTCGTTGGTGTAAGAGAAGAAGATGCAAAGGATAGGGTGAGATGGAGGCAGATGATTCGCTGTGGCGACCCCTGAAGGGAAAAGCCGAAAGGAAAAGAAGAAGGAATGTAGTAACTGCAGTCAGGCATGAAATAAAATAAACAGAATGAAACTACCATGTACAGTGGTGCTTGTTTACAGAAAAAAAAGCAAATTGACTCAATACCGAATCGATTCGACAATGGATTGAGACAATGGCGATTCGGCTCAGTGGCGATGCAACTCAACAGCCAATCAGTTCAACGGCGAATATGTTTGGCGGTTATTCGACTCAGTGGGTATTCGACATAAAAACAAATAAACACAGCCCCACAAAGTGTTGTGTATTTCTGGTTGGAGCATTTAGTTTTATTATTATTACTATCATTTTAAATACAATATCATGGCAATGGTGCTGTAGTGCTACAACAACACTCAGAATATTTGAACCAATAAACAACAAACAAACAAAAGCAATAATGAATGCATAAACACAATACAGTGGTACCTCACTTTACGAAAGTCTTACCAAATGAAAAATGCAGGTTACGAAACGCACTTTCCTAAATTTTTTGTCTCTGTATACGAAACAAGTTCACATTACGAAAGCACCCATCTTAAAAATTCAAATATTAAAACGCGCCAATCAAACATTCAAACAAAGCACGAGCTGCTCTCCCATCAATGACATTCAAACATCCCGCCCCGCTGGCCTCCCACTGGCTAAAAACTGAGCTGTCATTCATGTCGCCTTCACTCGAGCGCCATCTTGGACAAGGATCCCATTGGCTAGGAGGGATGACGCAGCTACCTCCCATTGCCTATTATGGAGCTGCACCTACCATGATGCTTTTCGTGTAATGGACAGTGTTACTGTTGTTTTATGCTTTATTTATTTGACTCAGGCTTTTAACCTTCCATAAACATTTGTAAGATTATAACTCTGCTAAGTAGACATGGTCAACACACGCGCATACACACACACACACACACACACACACACACACACACACACACACACACACACACACACACACGTGTGTGATTTCCGGTGCTAGCTAGTGAGAAGAAGAAATGGACTTGAGTGATATCACAAAGGAATATGGCCAAACCCGTCTACCATCGGTACGATATTGAAGCAGAAGGAGGTCTTAAAAGGTATGCTTTTATAATTTTTAAAGGGTTTAGGGGGTAGTATTGGGAGCCTTGGAACAAATCATGCGTTTTACATGTAAAATGTGGTTCAATGTACGAAAAATGAAGTTTACGAAAAAGGCTCTGAAACGGATTAATTTCGTAAAGTGAGGTACCAATGTATTTAAAACCTGTTTTATATTAAATTATTGATTTCTCATCTGTTTTGTATTTGCTTTGTATTATATGTGATTTAATGATATCTGCGTACAACTGCAATATGTTGGTTTGTCTTTGATGTTGCCATATTCCTAAGAAATTATCTGCACTTAGAGACCAGACCAAGTACTTTTATTTCACTCTGAGACTATGCAGTTTCACTGATGGGTGTGAAGGGATGTAAATATTACATTACTACTTTTGTTATTTCTCTTTTTTTCTTTCACTGCAATGCTTTGACACTTATTCTCATGCAGAGCAGAGAGCCGAGCGTTCATGATACTACAGAGCTCACAGATTAAATAGCTGCTTTGGCAGGGAGCGTCGTGTTTTGATATTCCATCCAAATACACGGTCGATGTAATGAGTCAGTACTCGCATAAAAGTCAAAGCAAAGAAGGTCAAACGGTCTTTCCATTCCTTCTTCCTGTCAAACACACACATTCTAATCCATCGTACAAGCTGGGCTCTAACTCTCTGCTGTATCACCAGAGGGGGGGAGGGGGGTCAAAAGAGACAGAGAAAGAGAGAAAGACAGAGGAAGACTGAAATAGAAAGAAAAAGTGAGAGAGACTGAAAAAATTTAAAAGAGAGCAAGAGCAAAAGAGAGAGAGAAAGATGTAAAAAGAGAAAGTAACAAAATTATAAAAAGAGTGCAAAAGAGAGAAAGAGTGAGAGAGATAGAAAGAGAAAGAAAGCAAAATAGAGAGCAGTAGACGGGGGATTCTGTGTCCCTCTCCTCCACCTGCACAAATAATCCAGCAGTTTTGAACATTCTCACAGCGAAGACTTTCGTCACCAAGGAAATGGAGACTTCGGTTCAAGACGAATTTAAGACATCCATCCACATCAGCTCCTGCCCACAACTCTGATGTAATACTGAGCAACCACAAACCCCAGACTGAAGTAAATATAAAAACAGTGCATGTACGGGCCATCAGGGTTACATCCTAAAATCTGTGGGCTCAGTGTGCCCATGGAGCACACTGGCACAATATAATCAACATTCCAGCAATCAGGTTTTAAGAGCAGAACAGTGTTAGTGTTAAATGATACACAGATGAATTGAGCGTACAGTATATCAGGGCTGGATCGGTTTTACTCAGTCATGCTAGGTAATACAATTATTACCGAGTTTCAGGACGATGGGCAGATTATGCCATGTTTAACTCCGTGTGAAAGAAGCAGTTCCTTAGCTAAAATTTAATTGATAAGCAGTTGTTACGTTATTAAGATATTAATACAGATGGGTCAGGGGGGGGCGTCCACTTCATTTCTGCTTTCTCAAGCAGGAAAGTTTTTTTTCCTGTATTAAAATATCTGAATAGATAGTTATTAATGTCATGGCAACTATTTATATTTCTGTGTCACTTGGTACAATGGTTTTTCGCTCAGTCAATGAAGACTGTTATTTATAAAATAATAATATTCACAATAAAATCATAAATCATTCTTTTTTTCTAATAATACGAATTTAAATATCTAAAACATGCCAATGCCTATTCATAGCACCTTTGTATACTAGGAGAAGCTTGCTCAGCATGGAGCCGTTAAGAAGTGTTGGACACGTTAAAAACCCCATTAAAAATAATGAGTGTTGAAGTTTGTCTGCTGAAAAGTTACCAACATTGAAATATTTTGTACCTCATTGCAGTGTCAGTCTCTTCAAGAATCTTGTACCCGATATTAAGAATATTACTCCTCTTTGAATGACCACCTTATCATGGTGGAGGGGTTTGCGTGACCTAATGATCCATAATGCCCCTGGTAGGGTCACCCAAGGCAAACAGGTCCTGGTTGATGATCCAGACAAAGTGCGGTTCAGAAGACCTCTATGCTAAATAAAAAGAAATGGACACAGTTTCCCTTGCCTGGACACAGGTCGCCTAGGGGAGTGGCTCGAAGGCGAGCGCCTGGTGGTCAGGCTTCTGCCCATGGAGCCCGGCTGGGCCCAGCCTGAAAAGGAGACATGGGTCTGCCCTCCCATGAACCCACCACCTGTGGGAGAGGCTATAGGACACGGGTGCAATGTGAGTTGGGTGGCAGCTGAAGGCATGGGTTCTGTCGGACCTGATTCTCACTCTTGGGACATGGAATGTCACTTATCTGGCAGGGAAGGAGCCTGAGCTAGTGTGTGAGGTGGAGAGATACCGACTAGATATAGTCGAGCTCACCTTAACGCATAGCTTGGGCTCTGGAACCACCATCTCGAGAGAGGCTGGACCTTATTCCATTCTGAAGTTGCTCATGAGGAGAGCTGGCGAGCCAGAGTGGGCATCCTTGTCTCGGTGCCCGTCTCGGTGCCCAAACGTTGGGATTCTCCCTGGTCGACGAAAGGGTTGCCTCCCTTCACCTTTGGGTGGGGGGCTGGGTCGTGACCGTTATTACGCACCAAATGACATCTCAGAGTACCCACCCTTCTTGGAGTCTTTAGGGGGTGTGCTGAAGAACTGATCCGACCGATCGTCAAACCTCGGATTAAGAAGGAACAATGTGGTTTTCGTCCTGGGCATAGCATTCTTGACCAACTCTATATGTTCCACAGGATCCGGGAGGGAGCATGGGAATATGTCCAATCTGTCCTTATGTGTTTTGTGAATTTGGAGAAGGCTTTCGACCGAGTCCCTCGGGCTATCTTGTGGGGCGTGCTTCAGGAGTACGGCGTCCCGGGCCCATTGCTACGAGCCATTCAATCACTGTATCAAAGGAAGCCAGCGTTTGGTCCGTATTGGTAACAACAGATTGAATTCGTTTACGGTGAGGGTTGGAGTCCACCAAGGCTGTCCTTTGTCACTGATTCTGTTCATAATTTTATGGAAAGAATTTCTAGACAGAGATAATTGAGGAGCTCTAGTTTGGTGGCCATCAGATCTCGTCTCTGCTTTTTGCAGAGGATGATGCCCTTTTTTCGCTTCATTAAGCCGGGACCTCCAGCTCTCATTGGAACAATTCTCAGTCGAGTGCGAAGTGGCCGGGATGAAAATCAGCACCTCCAAGTCCGAGGCCATGGTTCTCAGTCAGACAAGGGTGGAATGCACCCTCCGGGTCAGGAATGAGGTCCTGCCCCAAGTGGAGGAGTTTAAGTATCTTGGGGTCTGGATCACGAGTGAGGGAAGGATGGAGCAGGAGATCCACAGACTATTAAACGGAGCCTGTACTGGTCTGTCGTAGTGAAAAGGGAGCTGAGCGGCAAGGAAAAGCTCTCAATTTACCAGTCGATCTACGTTCTAACCCTCACCTATGGTCACGAGCATTGGGTAGTGACCGAAAGAACAAGATCACGGATACAAGCGGTTGAAATGATCTACCTTTGCTGGGTGGCAGGGCTCTCCCTTAGAGATAAGGTGAGAAGCTCTACTATCCGGGGAGAGCTCAGAGAATAACCACTGCTCTTCTGCATCGAGAGGGGTCAGTTGAAGTGGCTCAGGATTAGAGTCAGAAGGTCAGAATGCCTCCCGAACGTCTCCCTGGTGTGGTGTTTCAGGCATGTCCAACCGGGAAGACACCCCGGGGTCAACCAAGAACAAGCTGCTGGAGGACTTTTTCTCTCAGCTTGTTTGGGAACACCTCGGTGTCCCCCCGGAAGAGCTGGAGGAAGTGGCTGGGGAGAGGGATGTCTGGGCCTCTTTGCTTAAGTTTCTGCCCCCGCGACCCGACCACGAAAGAAACAGAAGATGATGATGATGATGATTGATAATTTTCATATTAATCAAACTAATATTTTGCACCTGATCATGAACTGATTTTAGTGCTCTGAATGGCCTTGAAATGTAAATAAGGTTCTTGATAACAGTGGTAAAAGTGCTAGCATTAGCCGTTTAGTATTAAAAATGGACAGTTATGAAAAATACTCTCTCTCTCTCTCTCTCTCTCTCTCTCTCTCACACACACACATTAATAACAATATTAATTTATTATACAATATTTGCATATCATTCACCTGAAGGGATTTCCACCAGGTGTGTGTCCATACCACTGGTCTGTTGTTTCGAATGGGTTCACTGAACCAAATTTGAATAATAAATAGAGTGTAATATGAAACTACAGCTTTTTGTAAATCAGTGTCTCGAAATTACATCTCTGTTAAAGTAAACCGTAAGTTGAGATGAGTCCAACACTTGGTAATGGTTTTAAATTGTGAATTTGTAAGATGTATTTCCTTTAAACTCTAACCACAACTTTTTCAGAAGACATTTTATAACATCTCTCTGAAGACCACCCAAGTTTGGAGGTAAGGTTAAAACTGCTCAGTGATAAATTTAACTTTGCTTGTTTGGTTATAGTTGTGCTCAGATACAGTCTAGATACTGTACATGCTAAGTCATATGACAAACGATCAAGTCCAACTTACAAGTAGTTTTATATATATGTCTGTCTGTCTCCTTTCGGCATTTTCCCTTTTACTCAGGAGTCACCACAGCGAATCATGTGATTCGCACGTTTGATTTTGGCAGAGGTTTTTACGTCGGATGCCCTTCCTGTCACAACCCTTTTTAGCAAGGGACAGAAACACGCTGACGACTTTGCAGCCTACTCTTTACGAAAGTCAGCAATGGTTCTTTTACATGCCTCTCACCATAGACAGTGAGAGACATGGCCCGCCTTTGATAACCCAGTTAGCTGCACTGGGGGGACAGTGACAACCCTGTGGAGAGTGGGACTCGAACCCCCAACCTTTGGATCAGCGATCCAGCGCCCTATCCCACTAGACCACCACTGCCCCTAGTAGTTTTATATATATATATATATATATATATATATATATATATATATATATATATATATATATATATATATATATATATATATATATTTAATCAGTGTACTGTACATTTTGCTTATTCTGTGTGAATTAACACTATATCAGTACTATGGACATCCTCTGAAAACATTACTGAACAGACATCCAAATTAGCACTTGAGTGGTTCGAGCTTAAAGAGTCGTCCAAGCAGAAAAAGCAGGAGACAAAATTATATAGCAGTGAAGCAGCCTGAGCTAATTTACATTTACTGACTTTTACACCAGTCTTCAGGGAAAGACAAGGTATCATTGACCAGAATTAGCCGCTGTGAAATTATCCTTCAGTCAGAAATACCGAGAGACTAAAAAGCAACATGCATCAGTCACAGAGATGGACAGCTCACATCCAAAAGCAGCTCCTGTGACTTCCTTGTCGACCCGATTTACCCTTCTCTCTGAACTTTATAACCATGCTTCCTTTACAGATAAAACTCTGGGGAAGATCATTAACCTCACCTGCCTGTGCCAGATGAGGGGAAACAATGTGGCTCCACAAAAAAGCACCGTTATACTCACCACTAACTTATCAAAGATGAAGGGACACGGGGACACAGACAGTTACCATGAGAATAAAAAGCTCTGGAATGATTAACATCAACCTTGATGTGCTGAGTTAAGTCAATGAAAAAGTGACCTATTAAAAAAAAAGATAAGTGAAAACAATGAGTCATGTTTTTCATTGTAGGTTCAATTTAATGCTCAGGGACTCATGACTCGGGCTGCTAGGGCTTAAGATAATTATTCCATTATAACTTTTATAAAAATAACATATTACAGTTCAGTTCACCTATTTAAAAAACATACCCTTGCTATATAAAAACTTGGAAAATCTGTCTGATCACACTCGTGTGAACTAATGCTCGCAAAGACAAAGAAGAAAACTGTAAAAACAAGTAAGACGACTTTTAAAAATTCACAACCCCAATGCTCTAGATCTCAAGACACCCTTAGGATGGACAGAGTGCAGTGCAAGTCTTAATGTTCAGCAAGAAGCAAATCTATAACAAGCCCATATCGTTGAACTTTGGCCTCACTGCATTTCCACACACCCTTACGTACCATCATAGGTTCCGCTCTCCAGTAGCAGCCCGCTTTCCTCCAGAACTCGAAACTCCTCCACATCGATGAAGTTATAGTCCACACCAGGAACCTCCCCCTCCCGTGGCTGTCTGGTGGTACCTGCCGGGAATAACAAATGCATAATGAACAATGGGTCATGCTGTGTTGTATGACCTTGAAATGTAATGAGAAGATAAAAGAATGTAGCTTTCCTGATGGCTGCTTTCTTTCTTTGATCAGTTTTTTTCTTAAAGTTCAAAAGTTAAAAATGTGACTCTGTACACAGAGCTCAGATGAGAATGAAAACAAAAAGTGGCTAGAGATTTGATACACTGAAAAAATAATCCAGCGTTCATAGGCAGCCTTGACAAAGTAGCTTGGAGTGAGCTACACAACTCTGTTCCAGCCAATCAGCAACAGTAGGCATTTGTACTTGACTTTTTTCTATATTATTTTAATTCCATAACTAAAATTATCGCCTCTGCATTTAACCGATCCAAAGTGAGCACACACAACTTGCTCCTGATTTGATTGAAGGAGGACAAAATTGTTGCTGTGGTTAAGTATTTACTTCTGTTAAGCCTTGACAACATGCATTCATGATTGTTTTGAAATACTGTAATACTGTTAATCCCGCTAGCAAAGTCATTGCCTCTGCATTTAACCCATCCAAAGTGGGCGCACACACACTCACTTGGAGCAGTGGGCTGCCACACATATTTGGGGTGCCCGAGGAGCAGCTGGGGGGTTAGGTGCCTTGCTCAAGGCTGTGGGCCACCACCACATATTTTTCTTCTGGTTAGGGAATCGACCCAGCGACCTTTCGGGCCCAAAGCCGCTTCTCTAACCATTAAGCCATGGCCCTTTGTCTGCCGGAACTTCTGAAGCAGTACAAAAGGGAGACATGCAATTTTTTAGCTGTTAGGTATAAAATAAATGTAATACAGAATATTTAGGCACTGCCTAAAAGTGGAGATCCAAATAAAAAAAATTCTCCCGACACAGGATTTTAAATGCGAATTCGTCGAGATGATGCTATCAATGACGTAGCCTCATATAACCTTCACATTATAACTGCCCCTCCCTAAAGTTTTGAGACTGTCTGAAAGTGATTAGAAAGTAAGATTTCTTTAATCTCACCACGGGGTAGCGAGTTGCCATGCCCCTCAATTGGTTTACGTTTTTCCCCTTCTATCTTCTTGTTGTCCTTTCA